>CM041037.1:12985581-14185581 GCA_023078785.2 Hyles euphorbiae | reverse complement strand
TCACTAGTTTTTGCAGGAATTACACATGAATTCCAGAAACACTGCGTTCATTACATTTTAGTTATTTTGATCTTTGTATACACGTATATTAATGTAATAAAATTATAATTATTCAGAATTTTTAAATTAACATCTTATTCTAGAATTATAATTTACACCGACTTTTAGTCTTTTAAAGATTTCAATGAGTGTCATAGTTCTGCAAATACATACATGAACTCCTGCCTCCTTCCCAGAAGGGTAGGCAGCGGTGCAACCAGTACACTCACGTTTCGCTCTGTATTATTCGTCCCTCGATGTGATAGGGAGCAAGCTGATATCTGTATCAGCCCATAAACGTCCCATTGCAGCGCTCGAGCCTCCTCTATAATCGAGAGTGATTAGGCCATATAGTAGCGAGTTGATAATATTTATGTTATTGTATTTTGTTGATTGTATAGTATTGTGTAATTTGTTTTATTTTATTTTTTAATTATAAGTACTTGTGATAGTTTATTGTGATTGTTTATGACTACTTATTACCTACACTATTTATTTCCTCCTATTTACGATGTCTTTGTTAATATTGTAATTGTTGCTGGGCTAGCTTAGCTTCTGTAAGTCGCATCGCCTAAGGTTACATCTGAAAACCAGCGCTGTGTGGTTGCTTCTGTTATCACACAGCATCATGCTGAGATGTTGACCTGTTATCGCGAGTGAGCTGCGCAACATACATACCTGTTATTTTATTCTCCTTATTTTTTATATTTAGTCTCTTTTTGTTTAATTTATTGTATTGTTACATTTTAGTCCCTAAATAGTAACTCTTTAAATATGTATTAATAATGTATTTGTGGCATAAACTATATTACGCGATGATCCGTAGTGAAACGTATTGAGTTACTTGTTATATTGAGCTGGAGGCGACTGGCAGAGAGCCAGGAATTAATGGAGGCTGCAAGAAAGGAGCCAAAGAAATTACTGACTCAATTTATAGCCTCCAAACAAAAGAAATTTAAATCTATTTAAACACATGAATATTCTACAAATAACGCTGTTTAATTAATTATCGGACATAAAATATATCACTATGAATATGTTAGCATACGCATCTAGCTTTGCAGCAAGATGGCAACCGGTCATTCCGAAACTCTGGTGTTACAATTTGTTCAACCTAGCGAACTGCGCCTATTTAAACTTGGTTACAAAACTTGACAATTGAATTATATCCTCTGATTTTCCGGTTGTATTTACTGGTCGGTGTCGAATCAATCAGATTGGTACAACCTACATTCATAAATCAACAAATTCAATTAACTATCACGCGATTGAGGCATACAGCGGCCACACAGAACCGCTAACGAGGCATAAAAATAAGTTTTTCATTACGAAATTGGCTGTGCGGCGAGCAATTTCGCCAGCTCTATTGTTTGCCAACCGGATTTCTAACTTGATTAACGAATTAATTACCTGAATAATTCCATTGGATCCCGCGAAATTAACCAGGAATAGCCTCGGAGTCATGTTTCACGCGGCTTCAATAAATATTAATGAGAGAACTTATATTTAGAATTAGAGGGAATGTCTGACTAGGTCGGGTGTCGTCGTTATTGGATCAACTACGCTTTGTAATACGCAATATCTTGAGTATTCCGCCGGATATTGCATCAATGTTTATTGATAATATAATTTTAAAGCACGCGGATATTCTGTAGTAATAAATAAAAGGGGGAAGGATTATTTTGTTCTGTATGGATACTATTTTGCATAAGTTTGTGGGCACTGAACTGAATTTTTACTAATCCTAAAGATAATTTTATACAGTGTGTAGTGAATCTAGAATAAATGCATGCTGATATTTTTGAATAAAATGTCTGTGAATTTATTGTCCATAGCTGCAATATGAAATTGTATTAGTTTATTTATGTTTACGTTTCATAAGTGTATAAATTTATTAACAGCATAAAAACATGCCATTGTAATATACATGCCATACCAGCAGCATACAAATGAAGTTCGTGTCAAATGGAGGTCGCGAAATTCTTCGTTAACAGAATTTCATTTCATAAAGACGATATTGTGTTGGTACATCTCAGACAATGTTGCAGACATGGGCGTACTCTTGGCTGAATATTTTGCGTTACTTTGCTCATTTTGTGCCAAAAGGCGAGCTTCAACACGCCCTTTTAAGTCAAAACAAAGTGACAGCTAAAATTCCGCTCAACTTTTATTACTAAGTTGGTACTCGTCCATCCTTATTTGCGAGGGTAAATCAAACCTGAAAACTCGGCAAGAAGTTATTAGCGAACGCAATTTCCAGAAGCCATTTCTCATTTTTGGTGAGAACCCCGGCGGACGGCGACGGCGGGCGACGCTAGTGTTAAGGACGCGGTGATTAACTGCTCATAAAAGAACAATGTAGATAAAGTATAATGACAATGTCAGAACTCTGTTCTTAGTAATCTTAGAAATAATAATTCCAGTAGATACATTTTCTGTTTCTAAGCAAATACGGGGATCTTCTAATTAAAATGCCATCATTATCTTTTATGGTCAGTTTAGTATTTTAAAATATATAGAAATAATATCATGGAAAATATTTACTGATTTTTAAATGTGTCTCTATGATTTAACTTTAAGTTAGTTTGTACAATGATATAAGCCCATAAAACATTTCTTCAGACTCCGACTTATCGAAACACCGCTCAAATATTGGTAAAAAGCTGATAATAAAAGCCAGGCTCAATCACTGGCTTTCGGCATTCAAGTGTATTGCGAGTTATTGAGTATTGCGAGACAAGGTTTAGTGCTAATGGATGCTGGATGCGACGCGGTAATTGTGGCGGCGTATTAAGAGGCGGCGTACCAACCAAGTGCATCCACCTCACCCTAATTGAACTGCACGCTAATCTCATTGCCGCCAAATAACTACTATATACGTCGCAAATTGCTTTCCGTCAATTTCATGCTTTCAGGGCTTAGTGACTGTTTATTGTGGCGTATTAATTAAATATTATTTAATCAGTGTATAAATTCCGTCACCGTCAATAAAAGATAAATTTTATGTTGGTTGGTTCTTCAAGCGTTAACTTATTTTACGTCTTCTGTCAACCAAAGATATATTAATTGGTCACCTTGATCGATTTAATTAACTCAATCATCATCATCATCAGCTCGTTGTAGTCCACCGCTAGACATATGCCTGTCTCAAGATACGCCATAGAGCACGGTATGCTGCTTTATGGATCCTTGATCCAGTCGCTGCCGGCCCTCTTATCCAATAAATGTGCACTCTTAATTAATTTAATGAATTTGCAGCACACATTTTAAGTAAATATTTGGTTTCAACACTTCTTCTCCATATGAAGTTCAACTGTGCAAAATTTCTGACTCCTCCACCTACGTTATTTTCATAAAAACGCGTATAAAGTTTTTCCTTCGTGTATCAATATAAAGAAATATAACTAACTGAAAAACACACGTATAAGGGAATAAGGTGTAGACTATAGAATTTGATTTTAAAATATTGGGTTGTTTCGTCATGATGCTTGCTGGTTTGTTCACCTTTCCTTGAACCTTACACGATGCCTTGTTCATTTTGGCATAAACATATCCTTATTTAAAATGCTTACCGGTTATTTAAAACATTTAAAAATGTTAGCTCACCCGTTATTTAAAACCCACTAGGTAGCACTACTCTTTGATGAAATAGATTGTACTTCACATAAAAGTACTTTAAATGTCCAATGCCTTTACTAAAATGACGATAATAATTAATTAAAGAGGTCTAGAACAATCAGAAAAGGAGGACCAAACAGACGCCTTATCAAACTTAATTAATCCAGACATTCATTAACTAAAACTTGATTGAACTAAAACAAAACTATAATTGAAATATATCTTGATTTGGAACTCTATTACTAGAAATGGTGGGATTAAACGAAACGCCAATAAAATGGATTACAAAGCTTTTAGGATTATAGGCATTTAAGTGTTTATTTCAAAGCGATTGATTGGCAAAGTTGTTGAAGTTAGAAAGGGTGGTAGTGTCTAAATACTAACCATCCCTATAAATCCTATACTAAGCTGTTATCTAACTAATTTAACTTAGGTTATTAAAAATAAATAATAGTTGCTTTGAAATTTGTAAAAAGCTTTTAGTTCAAATTTCTTAATTTTAGGAATATAATTCAAAGTAAAACTTTTGGCTATATTTCGACTTTTCGTGAAATTATATTATTCGTATCCACGTTTCGTAAAGATTTTCCGGCGAATTATCGAATTGACGTAAAGCCTTTTCAGAAAATGGAGATATCCTAGTTAAACATGCTCTTTTGAAGATGGATCCAGTGGATAAAGATGAACTCAGATGTTGGAACGATTGTTGATATTTATAAAATGCTTGATTAGAAAATTAGTAATATCAATAATTCAATAAGGTAATATAGGTAATCGCTGGGTAGAGCGGTTAAAGTCAGATAGAACTAATAATAACTAATATATGTAGCGCTTCTCATTTCTGACTGAATAAAGCATTTGGTATTTATATAAAAAAAGTTATATTATCTTATGTTTTTCATAAGATAATATAACTTTTTTTTTGTAATATCTTCAGAGATTACTTGTAAATATTCATAATTATATTTCCAAGTAATTTAAACTACAATAACTATTCACAAACAAAGTCACCTAATATTTAAATAACAAATTTTCTTCCCTCTAGGCCGTGAAAGTAATTTATATGGGTTCTTCATAATCGCGGAAACTTCCAGTCTAGTTTTAGGTATATTACGGTCCAAAATCCATAGTCAATGTTTTGGCGAGCGGTCCAAATGATCCTCGCGATAGGAATTAAAATTAATTAGTTCCAAAAAGCGCGGTGGATTGTAATTTACATAATCCATTAATAAGCCGTGAGCTGTTATAAAACTTGTAACGAATAAGACACGTACGGCTCCCGTCGTTTCTATATTAAAATTTTAATAGTACTCAGGACGACGCGCTTTTGAGATTAGGTGGGTGTGTACATTACACCGAGCTTACCTCCGCATGACAGTACACACGGCGTTTAATGTAAAACACATCATGAAAAATGAGTCTCATAACCCGACCGAGTATTTACAAAGGAAAACGTTATAATGGACCTCTAAAATGGAACACTTATTGCTATTAAACATAAAATTACACAAAATGTTGTAGTTCTAGTTAGAATTTCTTTCATTACTGTTTATGCTTATTCTTACAGATATTACCGGCATGATTCATAGACAATTTTAATACCTATATTAAGTTTCGAATGTTTTATCCGCTTCGTGCAAACTGAATTCAAAAGGTTTTTTTATTGCAATGAATGACGAGACGAGCATGCCGTTTACCTGATGGTAAGCCGTACGACCTTGAACACCTTGAATTACAAAGCAATGCTTGGTATTCCATTGCGCTCACTATCCTGAGACATGAGATGTTAAGTATTAATATAATATGTCCAGTAGTTACTCTGGCTACAATGTCGTTCGAAAGGAACAAAACATTCTATATACATCTAATCTTAAATAAACCTGTACTTAAATCACCATCAAATATCACTAAATGATACTTAACGTGTCTTGCACTTATGCCTATTTATGTAGCTCTTGTCACCTATACATTGGGATTGTCAACCTGATAGGTACTTGTATAAATACGTTCGACTTGTTGTAGATAGATAGCATTATTCCCAAATCTTTGTGGTTTATAAATGCTAAAATACCTACTGAATCTGTAACTATATTTTTGGAATCGTGTTAAATAAATAGATAAAAAACTAAAACAGGTTTTAAAACCGAATTAGATCGCAAATTTTCTAATTAATAAGCATAAATGAGAGAAATAATTGCAGAAAAATAAAACCGATTTCAATAGATAAATACATAAAATACAAATCATATTCGTAGCTTGAAATATCCCAATGGAACATGTTAAGTTAAATTTAGTGGTTAGACTGTATCTCTGAAGTATAGAATATTAATTGTCACTCCAACTATAAGTGGATTACGGGCTACGGCCACATTTGAATGTATTAATTGTGGTTAACCACACGTTCAAACACTATGCTAAAACTTATACATTCGCTGCGTAGGACGTAGTTGTGAAAACATGTTTAAACTTCAAGACCCTTACGATTAGTTATTGAGTCTATTAACAAGGAGTGATGTGGAGGTTAAAATAGTATTTTAATTTATACATATTTATACGTAATGTGGTGCTAAGTGGCGCATAGGATTAATAATAGAGTATTTTTATATATGTATATTGTTAGTCAATGATGATGATATTCCGAATATAAAAACTAATAAATATCTGCATTTGACCGCTCATTATAGATAATATATGTTCGTTATAGCTCAAGACTGAAGAAGTGCAAAATATTATACGGTCTCAACACCCAAACGCTAACCCGAAACAAATATATCTATTTACGTTATAAATATTTGTCACAATACATAATTGAATAAGGGGTTTCTCGTTTGACAACCAGTTTCATAGCAGACTGAGCTAAGGAGGCTGTTAAATCGTATATAGTTTGTCAGCTTTCGAGATTGAGAGGGCGTAGAAGGGAGGAGGTGGGAGTATTGAGGAGTAAGGACACAACGTGACAACAAAGCTGTTACTTCACGTTGATGTGCCCTGAGACAGCCAATGCCACCACTTGCTACCACTTGGATCGATAAATAAAAATGAATAGCTTTTCAGAAAGGGTGAAAAGTAAATTGTTTCAATGTAAGTGGTGCGCGCGCTCCAGTACATTTCTAGTGGAACATTACTAAAATTAGTCGCCGCTCGTAACGATTTTTAAAATGTTTGCTTATGACAGAAAGTTTAATAAAAATAAACATAATATTTTTATCAATGTTTAGATGAAAGCTATTAGATTAAGTTATTAATTAATTTAATATTTATTTTAGCACGATATCGACGGGTATCTATTAGTTAGTTTGACTTAGTTTTAAAATCAATAGCCCGAATGTAACAACTGGTGTGTAGAAAACTAAGGTAAATATTTCAACTCACAACACATGTGATAAAATTACGTAATAAATGCAGTCAAATTTGAAACGTCAATAATTCGCACAGAATGGAATTATTTTTACGCTCCACCCCAACTTAACTGTAGCGTTTGCGGTTTAATGGACTGCAAACCTTCATGTTTAATCGCTTTGATGTAACCTGTGAGGCGTAATTCAAATTTAAACACCTTTATATGCTTTTGTGTCGGTTTGTTGACGTCAGCCGCGACGCCTCTCCAATTTCAAGCTCCAAAGCGGTTAAATTAGACGAATATCTATTACAATGTGCGTCGAATAATACTGTTAGTCAGTTCCGGGAATGCTGAATGCGTGTAAAGTACAGTTTCAGTGATTTAGTATTGTGGGACAAACTGTTAACTCTCTTTTATTGGTAGATATTGAATATCGTCATGGGTAAGAAGTTGGCCATAAAATAACAAATATTTGTGACAAATATGGGTGTTGCGGACTTGTATTTCTTTTAAAAAGTCATGGGTAAGAAGTTGGCCATAAAATAACTAATATTTGTGATAAATTTGGGTGTTGCGGGCTTGTATTTCTTTTAAAAATTCGTCTATGTTGGAATTATAAAATTATTGGGGTAGAAAAATAATTACTTCGATTAGTATTGTAATCAATATTTTTGGATCAATCGTATTAATATAAAATAAGGTAAAACTATTGTTATGATTTTGAATGATATACACAGGACAAGCTAATAACACTAAAATATGTTAATTACTTGGTAAACGTCAGTTACAGGTTGCTTTTTAATAATTAAGTTACGCCTTGCGAGATGAAACAATCTTGGAAAATATTCTCGTGAGACCGTTTCCGCTCCATTTTTCATAATTAACAAGATTTATTTATATTAAAATGTTTCTTATTTGTTCGCCTTTTTAATAAAATGAAACAAAAATGTGAAATATGACGTGCGCTTTTGAAAATATTTCATCAAGTTTATGAGACATTTAAAATATTTAGTTCCTTTACAGAGATTTTTTCCTTTAGGAGAATTTAATGTCTCATGGCCATTACATGTTTTGGGAAGCTTATTCAAGAAAACTTTATGATAGTTTAGTTTTCAGTACAGTGAACAGAATAGTGAATAAGCAACGAAGATCCCCACTTGGTTTCAATATTTGTATAACAGAATTATAACAGTGAAATAGAAAAGCCGAAATACAGTCCACAACCGGTACAAACAATGGGACATTTCGATTGTCTTTTCCCTGCCGAGCTGCCCTCAAACGGACTAGACTGGTGGAATACATGTGTCGATACATCTGCGTGTGACAGCGGTGCAGCCAAGTGACAGAGGCTCGATCAAACAATGTAGTGGGGTCGGCTGCGGTGCGCCGCAAACCGCCAAACGCGCCGCACACATTTCAATTCACGAATTTTACTCACAATTGGCCGAAGACGGATATAATTTTTGTTTTCATTTTTTTAAACCTTGTCGTTTCAAAAACTGAATAATGTGACGCGTTTGGATATTTTGATGAATGGTTCGATAAAGTTGTTATCTATGACACGCTGATTCAGTTGCAGTCCCGTGGCGTATGAAATAAAAATATAATTGAATAGTTTTTAACAGAAGGCACACATTCATGCCTTTCTGTAATTGATTACAGGCATTTATTAATACACAAGGTACAATTTTATAATTTTATATTTATAACAATGTGAATCGTCATTATGTACAATGGAAATTATTGAAATGGATAAAACAGAGTTTATTAATTACAGCAATATTCTTTAAAAAACATCGTATATATGCGTTAATGCGTATTTTTATGAATATAATAAAATGAAATAGAGTCTGTTTCATGTAAGCCACATCAATCAAGCTCGGCAAACAGCGGCTCGGTAAACAATTATTTTAATGGTACACACGGTAAACGAGTGATGTTCTAGCTAACAATTTATCTTAATTACAACCAACTAATTGTTTATACAAAGAAATTACTATAATCGTTATTGCTAAAAACATTTGCAGTAGACATGAGAAATTATGAAAATTTTGTTAAATTTTGTTGTTATTTGGTGTGTTGAATTTTATTGGAATAATAAATATTTATGAGAATATCTACATATTTTTGAACAATTTTATCTTGCATATTTATGAGTGAGCCGTAAATCTATAAAAAAAAAATAGAATTTTATAAGCTACTGACAACTACTTTTTAAATGTTAAATTGAAAAAATAATTCATGTAATGATACATCACACCACCTGAAACTTAGTAGAATTAGAAACAACTGAACAATAATTTTCTGTTTGTGTTTCTCCGGGGATTAATGAATATTCTACAGCACTTTTACTGTAATCCATGAATCTAACATCCATAATGGTCGAGAAAATGAAGCAAGCTTCCCCGAGGTAAAATTAATATACCGGCGTACTATCTACGGCCAAAATGCAAAATCTAAATGAGCCACATTACACTTTGACCGGGGAAAATACACTGCGTGTTTTAGTTCAAATTCCTATCTTGTTTTATCGCAGAACACTGATAAAACATTATTCCACGTCTAAATATCTTTTGGGTATTAGGACTCGAATTTATCCGGGTCATGTTGAGTCCGAAACGTTATTTATTTTAGCCTGTACAAACGGACAATGTTAACACTGGCGGCCAAACCTAGCTCGACAACAACCTTTACACATCTTAAAATATTTAGGACGAGGAAGGGCAAGATGGAAGGGCCGGGTTAGATGGAAACATTATATATTTTTTAAACTTTGCGACAAACATCCATGTCTCTAAGCACATAATACATACATAACTACTGGACATATTGAGACTTTATATCTTATGTCACAAGATGGCGAGCGCAGTGGCATGCCAAGCATTGCTTTGTAATTCATGGTGTTGTTTGGTTTGGCTACAGTTCATGAGCGGTCGTATCGCTTATTATCAAAGACGCAGAAAATAGTAATATAATAAGTGTCCATTGTAAAATGTAGGGATATCCTATATCTTGCCCACATGGATTTATGGATGAGGTCAAATATTTTTTTTTCTTAGTTTTACTTGTTGAGTACTTGCAAATTGTATACTATTTAGTATTTTTTAATCACACATTTTAAGGTCGTTTATAAAACCGATAGACATAAATATTTATACCGTGTTTGTGTATTTTTTGCCTCATAAACTCATGCTTTTCACTATGGCCCGCCCTACCTCTACTTAAGACATTACTTATTTTAAGAAGTAGGTTAGAGTGCTACAAAAAAGTTTTACTAAAGAAACAGGACTATTCTCAGCGTTTGTAAGAGATGCACAACGAATGTAAAACGTAAACAAGTCACAGAGCTAATTTTAAAAATACTGAAGATTTCTTCTGCATTTACTTATAAAGGATTTTACGACGGAGCTTTTCAATTTAGCCGCGTTAAAGGGTCGACGACAGTTTTATTATTTTTACGTCCCTTGTCTTCGCGTGTTGTTTATTTGCATGAGGTTTTGGAGGATAATTGAAGAATTTGGGGTGAAAGTTGGTTAGACAATTTTATCGAAGTGTCATGTCGGGTTGAACTTGGACGTGACTCATTAAGGCAAACCAATATGGGATGTCGTTGAGATTTACTCCCAGAATAGCAACCATATAGATTGCCGATGATCAGCAGAAACTAAAAGTATCTACATAATGAATATAGACGTAAATCTTAATATATATATTTCTTGTGTGCGTGTGTATGTGACTGAACTCCTCCTAAACGACTGGACCAATTTTGATGAAATTTTTTGTGTGTGTTCGTGGAGATTCGAGAATGGTTTAGATTTACAGTTTGGTCTACTGGAAAATGTTTTTTCAATTAATTTCTTATTTATAAGGAGTTGTTGATTTTGGTTATACCATACAAAATGTTCATGGGTTTGTAACTGTCAAACATTTAATGTTCATACCGTCAATACGGTAAACTCTTCCCTCAAATTAAATAACGTATTTAAATAAAGGTTTCGAATCGACAACATACAGTGCCCTCCAAAAGTTAGTTGAAATGATCAAAAATGTAATAAATGTGAGGAAATTATGATATAACCAATTCAAATCATTGTTTTTTAAACTTTTTATTAAAATTTAATCAATTTTGAATATGTCTATCAATAAAAGGTGCATAATAACGTTATTAATAATAATTTATGTACAGAAACAGTAAAATTGCGGTGCCAAAAGTTAGTTGAAATTGATGAAAAAATATTTTAGGGATTGTTATATTTGCCACTATCTTAACTTTTAATATTTTGTATGGCCGCCATTATTCTGTAGATTTGCTTTAAATCGTCCAGGTGTTGATTCTACAAGATTTTGTAAAGTTTTGACCGGTATCGTCGACCATGTTTCATGAATTCTATTTTTCAACAAATTCCTGTTGCCTTTTATGGAAACAGGGATTCTCGGGTCAATTAATCCCACAAATGTTAAATAGAGTTAAGGTCGAGTAATATTGAAGGCCATCCCAATAAGTCTACTTCGTTATCTTCAAAATATTACTCAGTTATCCTTGCTGTATGCTACAGATTGTTGTCTTGTTGGAACTTAAAAATTTGACTTTACCCCATATGTTCAGCAGATTATTATAAATTGTCATGGAAAATATTACAATAGATCTGTGATGTCATCTGCCTTCAATTATTTGCAGTCAGTTCCACACCATTCCAAGAAAAACACACCCAAACCATAATACTGTCAACGCCGTGTTTTACAGTGGGCTGCAAGTGCTTGTCGTCGTAAGAGTTATCATTGCTCCTACGACATATAGTTTGCCAACCTCTTTTTCCAAACGGTTCGAAGATTGATTCATCGCGAAAAAATACTTTATTCCAAAAGTCTATTAGTTTATCTAAATAATTGCAGGCGAACTCCAACCGTTTTTTTTTATGGATCGATGCTATGAGGTTTTTATCTGGCAACGTGACCTCGTAAATTAGCATCATGCAGATATCGCCTGGTAGTAGTTATAGAAAGCATGGTTCCTGCTTTCTATTACTATTTTTTTATCACTCGTATCACAATCTTGGGATTAATTTTACACTGCCGCACAATTTGTCGATCATCAACAGAATTAGTAGACCTAGGACGCCTCTACCGTGGCCTATCTGCAAGACTAGGACTATTCCAAACTCTTCGGCATTATTATTCGCTTATCTTCACTAACTTTAAATAATTTTCCCTCAGCACTAATTTTTTTTATTTATTTCCTATTTACCAATCATCTTTGTTCTATCTTCTACGTGTTATTTTCACTTTGGAGCCATTATTTATTCTAAAACAGTCATATCACCTCACAATATCTTATTAATAAATATAAACTACCCAAACTGCCCTAACAATATTGGTAAATGAGTTTAAAACCACGAGATTATCGGAAATCGTTAAAAGTTTTCCATTTCAACTGACTTTTGACGCACACAATTCAAGTGCTGAGAATATAAACATTGATTAAGAAAGAAAGCAAATGGAATTTCGAGAAATTCGATACTGTATGTATTAGAATAGAGTATCCGAACATAAATAGTAAACAGTTCTTTTATTGAAACTGCTTATTTTAGAAATTACGTGACATCATTGTAAAGGTGAATTAATTTCAACTAACTTTTGGAGGGCACTGTATATCCACAATATTCGATTAATGGCGTATTTTAGATTTTAAAGATGTAAAATAATGACAGTAATGAAAAGTGGTTGACATTTAAATTGGTTGTCAAATATTTATGCATACGTTCAGAAATTTAATTTGTGTAAACTAAAGAGTATATTATGAAGCTAAATAAATATAGGACAATCAAATAAATAATATTCACACGTAAGAAGTTTTACTTCTTTTCAAGATAGAATGTCACTTGAAAATGAAAAATCTTTCATAAAATAACACATAAAAATAAAAACTGAACTGAACTGAATAAAATAACAATTTTATATAATTATGGAGAATATTGCAGGGATTCTCAAATTAGGCGTTGTCTGTGTCTTGAGAAACCAGTTATATATAATTGTTACTACCGTTACTCAATGACCGTTACTACATTAATTGCGTGTGTGAGTGTATTTCTATGAAAATTTATATTTAATCTCTTTATTACTAACAAAAAGTAATGGCGTAATGTTTTTGGAAAACAGCATACTGGGGGTGAAATAAGGGATGGAATATTGCATGGATAATCAAAATCGCTAAAGTGTTTAATGTCAAAAATTTATAAGGCACACTATTTGGATATGGAGAAACGGGATATAATACAGTGGGAGGTAGGGGAGAGGACTGGGATAGCTGACACATTTGATAGGACGAAATGTAAATGCACGGTATAAGACGGGATGGTCAATGAAGAGAAAAGACGGGACGTATCGGGAAGTGACTGAACAGACGGGATGGGACGGAATTGAGCAGGACAGTAGGATAGCTAATTCATGTTTAGGTATACAAGAGCTTATACGAAAAATAACATGTATTTGGTGTGGAGTAAAATAAAAAAATATCTGCATCCAGGCAAATGTGGGTCGGGCTTTTTTGCTATGCTAAATAATTCAATATAAAATTCATCATATAATAACTAAGCCATAGCGAAGCGTGGTCGGGTCATCTATGGTATCTTTTAATTGATTTCAATGAATGTCGTCGGAGTAGTAACAGTGTTATAATATTTCCACAGCAAAATAATGATTTGAATCTGGAGAGATGGGATAGAATAGAATATAAGGTGGATAAAATGGGACATAAGAATAGGTACAGGATGGGATTGAAAATGGATAAGCAGTTTAGACAACGGCTGTCATATTGATTTTAAATAAAATATGGACTGGAATCTGTATTTGCACCCAGGCGAAGCCGGGCCGGGCCGCTAGTATTTTATAGATCAGTCTTTATGCGGTAGTGTAAAATACGTAACTAGGTTTTTATTTTGCATTTATGATTTAAATTCTGTCGTATCTCATCCGTTAATTGTATTATGATCTTTAGGCTCGCCTTTTTTAAGATGACGGAACTAAATATGGCAAACTGTTTGGCACTGGTGACATCTCTGCCGATCCTCCTGGGAGCGTATACCTTCATTTCTATGAAAAGCAGCATCTTTCCTTTTAAAAACAAAACACAGTATTCAAGTAAAAATATGTAGATTTTTTACTAGCACGCTGTATTTTTACTTAGCATTGTACTTTACAACAAAAAATCTGAATAACAAGAGCGAGAAATTCAAAACAGGTGTGCACTCCGAATCACGTAACAAGTGCAATAACAGTGTAGTTCGTGTCTCGAAATATGTTTACTGTAAAACGAAAATGAAAGCTGTATTGTAATCGGGCGGTTAATCTGCGTCTACCGAGCCCGCGAATATTTAATGGTTATGTTGGATTTGCTTGTAGTCGTGGCTGTTGATGTCACGTCACGCTGTTAAAGTAACATTTACCTTCAGCTTAGAGATTTAGCCGACCTTGGTTTGGCACATAAATAGTTGGAATTATTGAGTCCTGTACTTCGCTTATTAATAATGAAACTTTATGCGTCTATACTTTGCCTGTAGGTCTTAACGGGCGGGCAGGATTTGAACGAAGTTTTGTTTCTATGAGAAATGTATTCGGATCTGGTTGGTTCAATAATTAAAGAATTTGAATTTATACATGCGATGAAACTATTGTTAACGCTAATATTTTAAGATGTATATAAATAACACGTAAAAGTTTAGTTTATGTTCTTACAGAAAGTATAAATATGTTCTCAATAAAATGTGTAAAGAAAATGTTTGACACGTTTTAAAATGAAAAACATATTTGGAAATGCAATAACATTTGATTCATGTTACATCATATTTGGCACGTAACCGTTTAAGTGGAGCGCTCGTCTTTTTACCTTTACCTTCGTCTCGCTTGTCAAGCCTCAAGTGGCGTCGATTACCAGTCTTTTTGCCGCGCCATCCGAGATTAAATCCTTTGATAAGTATCTTGTAATTTAGTCGCGGTATTTCCCTGTAATATAGGATCGATGACGTCAATTACCCGAAGGTTTTTAACCTCACGATGAAAATTTGTTTCTTTTTTACCGACAAATATTGCGGTAATAAACGTCCAATATCTCCGGACATTAAACGGAATTCAGATAAAATAAAATATATTTTAAATGAAGCTTGTGTATAAAAGTAAATGTAAGCCGAAGTCAATAACGCAGTACTTTTTACGTACAGATGCAATCCAAACAGTCGTGTGACCGCGGAGTTAGCGCAAACTAATACAGTAGAGTTTTATTAGTACAATAACTTGTAGGAGTGGCGATTAGCCGCGATTCTTCCGTGCCATTGAACTAAGTGAGCCTAGACTTAGCTTCTATTATGGCATTTCGACCACGAATTGTGTAGTGATGTCGGTAAGCTTTGGAATTCGAACATCGACATATGAACTATATATTCGGATTTCGGTCTGTAAACAAAATACTTCTAGATATAAATATCATTGCTACGCATGTTGAATTCTCTCTTAATGCTATTATCTAACCGTAATTCCGTATTCACTAGACGTAAATAAATCTATTACGTTTTTCAGTGATTACTTTCTTCGTTTTTTTTAATGGTAAGCGATATGACTGTTCATGGACAGTAGCAAAACCAAACAACACCTTGAATTACAAAGCAATGCTTGGCATTCCACTGCGCTGTCATCCTGTGACATAAAATATTAAGTCTCAATATGTCCAGTAGTAACCCTGGTTACAATGTTCATCTAACCGAAACACAACAGTACAATTACACTGCTGTTTGGCGGGAGAAATAGACATTGCGATGGTACATACGCAGGCGGCCTCTCACATATGAGGGACCTACCTTTTTACCGTGAAGTTATAAATTATAATGGTTTCTTAGATTTACGCGAATGTTACACATTGAAATAAAACTATTATTTACGGATTTTATCGCGAATTTAGTTTAATTTTTTACATTTTTTACTTCCCGACGTTTCGATTACTTTACAGCTTTCGTGGTCACGGGGCGGACTGAGGTATAGACGTCCGCTCTGTGACTGTTACAATTTAACTACTCTTATTTTAAAATTATTAATTTAAAAAATTAATTTTAAATATTTACTCTGTGTTTGCGATCCGATCTACGCAGAAGGAGCTCACAGTGTCTTGAGGTCTGGCAGTTGGTCTTTTGGGTTCCGATTTAATTAAATGTAGTATTGGATCCCATGCTTCAAGCCATCTTCTCTATTGAAATTTGGATGTTTTTTAATTTCAATAGCCTCGCGAAACATCCTGGGCAGGAAACGGTGTTCTTGTTCAGTTATCGAAACGTCGGGAAGTAAAAAATGTAAAAAATTTAACTAAATTCGCGATAAAATCCGTAAATAATAGTTTTATTTCAATGTTATAAATTATATTATGAATTTTGTACACATTCTTTATTGTAAAAGCAAACCTGATTAATCCAAAACGCTAATGGAATTGTTCACAGTAAATATAAAGTTGAAATTGTTTTGTTTAAAACAGTATGACTCAAGAAGCTTTAAATGCCATAATATTATCCTCATACCCAGCCAGGCCCCTGATCGTGAGAACATTGCAGATGAGTCGCTTTGTCCGTGACGTGACATACTTCTGTTATATAAACAGTGTCGGCCATCACTTGATTTGCACTTACAAATACAATGGTAAGGCTATTGTTCGCATTATATAACTTAATGGGTAATTCACAGGGCGAAATATCTGTAGGCGCCGTATAGTCTAGTTGGATGAGGAGCAAATATCGACTTTTGTAGGATTAAGTTATTTAAATTCATCTTGTGATCAGGGATTGTATAGTAATCATATCAGTATCTATCTTGTTTTTGCGAAGGATAGAAGACATATTATGATTCACAATTTAACATTTTAGTTTATTATTTCATCTTCTTCAATCTAAGCAAATACATACATAAACTCACGCCTTTTTCCCAGAAGGGTTAGGCAGTGGTGCAACCAGGACACTCACGTTTCGCATTGCATTATTCGTCTCACGATGTGACAGTGGCGAGCATATCGCCATATCGGGCACAAATTCCTGACTCCGGGCTTATAATGAATAGAAAAATCCAATAATATAACTTTGCCCGACTCGGAATTCGAACCCGAGACCTTTGGAATCATACCGTAATACAACTGCGCCATCGAGGCATCTAAAAAAGTCCACTGTTTAAAATAAGTCTCCATATTTATGATGTTTATTTCTAATATTTGCAGACAAATTCAATTCCGGTTTTAATATCGAAAACAAAAATATCTTCCTTAAAATCAGACTCTAGCCATGACATGAAGACCATGCTACAATAGCGTCACAATCTAGCGCTTAATTCACCTTTTACTTATAAAAAATCTTTGTCAGATAATTCAGCCACTGTAGCACATCCCTAAGGCAGTACAGTAGGGTGGAGGGTCTGATTGTTCGCGGACGGGACGCGCAGCAACATTATGTGGCCATTGGTAGCCGTCGTGTGGTCTAGCCTCGGATTCAATCGAGTTATGCTCCCCAACACGATTTTACTGACATTAAGCGAGGGTGCGCCAGTATACGTTTTTAATGCTAATTTTGAGCGGGTCGAAGGGAGCTTCTTATTGGTACTTAGTTTTATTTTTAGAAAATAATTGTTAAGGACACAAATATTGATAGAGTTTGCAATTATAATTGGTTATATTCGGAATTTTAATTACCTGTGGCTGAAAATGATGAGGGTGGTGTAATAATTCAGATTACAATGGTTATAAACTATATTTAAGGTTTGCAAAAATCGTTATCTATCAGAGATACGACATAAGACTAGCCATTTTTCCATAATGTTATTTTTTATTTTTAGCTCGGTCTTTAAATTAATTAACTTTAACTTGCTGACGGCCTTGTTAATAGGCAGCTCATAAACTATTTTAGTTGTCGAATATTTTGTACTTTTTTGGTCAAACTACCATTCAAAAGTCGTACGAAAGGGACAAAACATTAATTTAAAACAATTAAATTAGGTTTACAAACTGTCGATGGAATAGGACCGTGAATGTAAAGATAAAATATACTAAAAGTACAAAATACTAACTAGTATTTATTTACTCTCTAATTAAAGTGTTAAACAAATCCGAGTCATGAAATGGCAACAAAAGTTATATCGCAGAGAGCGTGCATCGAGCTGTTATTATTGACAAATGGGTTCAGTTAGATTAAGCTGTTAACGGCAATCACATGGCCAATTGGCTGCTTCCTCGAACGTTCGTCAATTGATGGTCAGTTGGCCTCATTTTCCTTTGACAACCAATCGCTGCCACCGGGGAACGGCATAATAGAACTTTTTGGTACATCATACGTGCGCCTGTGCGGTACGTACTGCATGTTATGTAATTATAATTTGTTGATGTGATTCTACAGATATATCGGTCATTGACCTCTATTCTACTGAGTTATTGGTACGTTATATAAATTTCGAATTTCTGTATTTTCAAATGTGTATAGTGAAACGTTCGATATCCTGGCAATCGATACTATTTTATATAATAAAAAAATAAAAACCGACTTCAAAACAAAAAACCGCTAAAAACCAAAAAATAACTAAATAATAAGTACCACTGCAAAGCAAAAAAATAATATTTGTTTCATGGAACTTGCGCTTGTTGATTAATTTGCTTAATGACTTGACTAGCCAACAAATCAAAATATATGCATAACATATCGAAGGCGGGCCGCCAAGTACCAAACATGTAGGACCTATGCCTTATATTAATTTAAATATCTATATGTTTGGTACTGGGCGACCCGCCTTCAATATGTTATGCATATATTTTGATTTGTTGGCTAGTCAAGTCATTAAGCAAATTAATCAACAAGCGCAAGTTCCATGAAACAAATATAATTTTTTTGCTTTGCAGTGGTACTTATTATTTAGTTATTTTTTGGTTTTTAGCGGTTTTTTGTTTTGAAGTCGGTTTTTATTTTTTTATTAAAAATGTTGGTTATTTTTATCTTTTTAGTGTTGATAGGAATCAAAATGAAGAAGATTTGGTCCCCACAAGGAATATGTTCTTTCCGATGATAATGAAATCGCTAAAATCGGTTAAAAGCTGACAAAGATATTGGAGTATTCATATGTTTATTATTTTTTCTCCCCCCCCTCCCTTTGCCCCTACCCCCTTTTCCCACCACCACTGTAGCTTAGCTTTTATACTGAACCCAATGCAAAAAGAACCATTGGAATCCTACTAAAGTTTGAAGAGTTCTACACTCCAGGTCCGAAAATGATCATCAGATCTCCATGTTGTGTTCCTGAGATCAACCTGTCAATACATTCTTTCCAATGAAAAAGAAATCACTAAAATCGGTTAAAAGCTGCCGAAGATATTAGAATTTACGTGTATTTTAATTTTATCACCTACCCCCCCTCACCCCCACCCCTTTTTTCTTGTCTCACTGTAAATTTACTTTTATAATGAACCTAATGCAAAAAGAACCATTGGAATCCTACTTAATTTTAAGGAGTTCCCCTCTCCAGGTCCGAAGATATTGCTCAGATTTTCACCATATTTTTATGGGACCAAATGACAAGCATCAGCTTTCAATCAAAGAAAGAATGGTCGAAATCGGTTCACACAGTACAGAGAAACGAGGTAACAAACATAAAAAAAAAAGCAACATACAGTCGAATTGAGAACCTCCTCCTTTTTTTGAAGTCGGTTAAAAACAGTACGTAGTTTAAGGTGTTCTTCTGTATGTAAACGTTTGACCTTTCTTCCTCTCTTTTTCTTTCATTGATTCAATATTTCAGGATAGATAGCCAAAGCTTCCTGGTTTTGTCTTCAACTTATATTTCTGCTGCATAATTGATATGTAGAATAGTGGTTTGGCCCATTAGTTACGTTTCGTTTGAACATGAATTTCCTTCCTAATTTAATTCCTTAATCCTTTATAAACAAACGCATTAAAGAAAAGTTTTAAAATATCGCATTATAGTTTTAAATTGCAAGAGATAATATGGTTGATACCTGGAGGCCATTGCACTTGATAAAAATTACCATCAGATGCAATGCAGTCCTTGCTAATAAGGATTAAAAAAATAAACGACGCTTTCTATTTTTTTGCAACACGTTACCAGCTCCCTTTTGCTCGCATAAGCAAGTGTATTTTTATAAAGTGTCTTTCACGGCACCTAAAGAAAAACATCTGGCATATGAATGCCGACGGACGTACACCCGAGTCCTGGCCGTTTTTACAAATTCAAGACGCCTTTTTAGTTTATTCTAGAAGCGTGCCATACAAAAGAAGTGTTTTCGTAATGAGTCACCTGCCCATCAATCCACTGGCAGCGAATAAAAAACTAGTAAAAGGGAATTCCATTGAAAATGTACGCTTGCAATTGTGTATACAGGCCAGTGTCGGTTCGATTGGAGATCACAATCGGAAAGCTGAATAATAAAATTCGAGTTCTAATTTTCAGTAATTAAATGTGACGTTTCCAATTTTTTACTAACTTTGTAAGTTTACATTTTTATATGCTCAAATTCTGTTTCGTTATTGAAATGGATAAAAATGAAAATAAAATGTATGTGAGATGGGTTGTAATCATTATTAGACATTATTTTCATTGAAAAAGTAATCAGGTTGTAAATTAAAATAATATTATATTGTATTATAAAAACGTCTATAAAACACATCAATTTTAAAATGGCTAGCAATTCTTGTACCTCAAATGATTTTAACACGCATATTTCTGAAATGCTAGTTTAATAAATGAGTGGCACGAAGAATATGAAAATGCACTGGATTTACCTTACTGAAGCAACGTGGCACAAAACAACACAAGTGTGATAACAAATGCGGATTGAAGACGATGTGAAGAAAAACACTGGTATTGGATTCAAAAAGTTAAATGCCGCGACGACCGATGACTTTTGACAGGCCAACACTAAAAGAGGCCCGTAGATAGCTATTTAAAAAAGATATATATTATTTTACTACTCCAAATTAAAGGTTTTGAAATGGCACCAACATGTAAGTGCAGAACCCTTCATTAATTTTATCTATAACTTCGGGTTTCGGCGGCACGCAACTGCTAGTCGATTCGTGATTTGCTCGCGTCATGGCGACCCTCCCCCTAAATGGACTAATTCTATTAAGCAATACGTATAGCGTCGAATCTATGAGGGCACGGCTTATGTACCCATATATAGCCTTAAATACCAAGTTGATAAGTTAGACTATCGATATTGAGTGTTGTCTTGGGAATTGAAATTGTTCATGTCTCCTCTTAGGACACTTTTTCATAAGTGTCTCAAAGTATACTGGTATCGTCTTGTTCTAAAGTTTTAGTGAATATAAGTGGTCCGTAACTTTATTGATACAGTAAAAAAGCTTTTATATGAACCTTTATAAAGAATATTATCGTTTCTATTTTTTTTACATCCCCTCGGTATTACATTATTTGCATGTTCGATATCTAATCATATGTAAATTAATGCATAGAACACCTTTTAAAGTTGCTTTGTTTATATTAAAATTAACGAGGGGAATGGACGTGTAGCTGCTTAGTTATTAAATCCTGAAACATATATTTTTTTCGGACGCAATATTCAGGACTCTTTTCGAATTTCTTATTATTGTGGCCTCAGGATTAATATAATAGATTTTAAAAATAATACATTTGATGGATGCAACATGATTTTCCTAAAAAAATCGAATGATTATCACCTACGTCGGATGCTGCGTGGTGAATTAACATCTATTACAATAATAGAAATTTATGCCCAATATAGAAATGATAAAATACATGGCTTATTTGGCAACGTCAGAAGCCGTACACATATTAAGCATCCATTGACGGTGTAATGGCTACGACCGCTTTGTGTTCTGCATATGGTAGCGCAATCAACGCGCGACGAACAAAGTTGTCACGAAAGATAGTAAAGTTCAATCAGCGTACCATAAAGAGGCATAAATGGTATTGGAATCGATACGGAACGGTTTAATTAAGGGAATGGAATAGGTTGCTTCCACCGCAGCGGGTGCACGTTCAGCTGTACAGCTTACAAATGGATTAGTCTGGAACACGTTCGTTTAAGTTATTCGAAACTATGAAGTGCACACGAGCGGTATCTGCTTGCGGTGCCGTACTTTGTACCAAAAGGTGACATTAAATGGCGTTTAGATTTAGCTTCTGTTTTGAAAATGGAACAATTGTTCTATTCATGTTGCTTGATTTTACTATTCCAGTGAGGACTGAGGTAGAGTTTAATAGTGGCGTTTAGATTTGTTTCTGTTTTAAAAATGGAACAGTTGTTCTACTCCACGTTCCCGGGTCCCACAAGGGAGGTTATAGAAACAATTTTATACAATGTGGCAGAGTTATGTAGCTTACTGAAATACATTTTTCAATCGGTTGCCTTTGCGACGTGAAGGCTTTCAGGAATGTTATGTACTGATTATTCCACGTAATTTTAGAATGTATTTAAAATGTACTAGAATAGTCGACAGGATTATATTCTAAAATTATTTACCGCTTATAATGTTCAATTTGAATTTGTTAGGAAAGCCGCAACAAAACAAATTATAAATAAGTCAAACTTTAGTTTGTGTTATCTTTACGAGGTAAACAGATGTTGGGCGTTCAGAAGTTTCACCTCAACGTGGTTTGCTTTCGAAAATTATTTATTTATTAAACATAATATGTTAAAGTTTTAAAAGATAAAGGAAAATAACTTAAGGGTTAGTTTTGTAAGTGGTAGAGACTTGATGCAGGTCGAAAGTTACAATAAAAATGGGTCAGCACGATCGGGGTGGTAACTCTTACAGAAGCGGTTCTTTCGGCCAGTGAAATCTACAACCTGGGGGCTGAATGTTCCTATCCGCCTAGAGAGCAACCACCATATGTGATGGTAGAAAAAAACCAGGCTACGGCACCTCAATCACGATTACGCGCAGTATCACCATTTCACGTACGTGTAGACCAAATTTGTTGAAACGTGAAAAGAGAAGGCTCAATCTATACAAAAATCGGAAGTTTCATCAAACAGTGACATAGTAATTTTTTGAGAAAAGTACCCTAGTTCTTACTTTAAATTTTGAAGATCTACATCGATTATTAACAGGAAAGACTATGTTCAATTTTTATAAATAACAACGACACCATCTATCAGCCAGAATCAACGGCACGCAAATAATTAAAACCAAACAATAAAATTCGGCGACTCTCATAGGGATACTAACTTGTCTATACTCGTAATATGTAAAGGAATTAATCAGAAAGATAACAACTAGAAGTTGGAAACAATTAATGGTTCGCTTCCTAACAAAAACAAAGTGAAAGACAAAATATTTGCTAAGTGATATTTTCTGGAGATACGAGTAAGTATAGTATACGTAAGGGAAGTCAGATAAAAAGCACCACGAGAAAAGTTATAAATATGGGTAGGACAACAGGACTTTAAGAACATGTAGAGTTTAAAACCCGCATTAGGCCAGCGTGGTGGACTATATGGCCTAACCACTCTCAATCGTACTGCCGATTGTAGAGGAGGCCCGTGCCCTGCAGTGGGACGTATATGGGCTGATACAGAGTTTAAAAAAGATGACCGTGAAAATCGTACGAAAATCAATATCAATACTATATATTTTTTTTATTTTAAACTTTCCGTCATAATGCTGCTAACAAGCATTTTCAAAATCATTGTGAGCGCCGACTATTTTCAGTAACTAGTGGAACTATAGATGTACTGGAGAGATGTACAGGAACACTTTGCGTGCTTTCCGCCCTGTCAATATATTTTATGTCAGTGGGTAGTTCTTAGTAACAGCGAAACAAATGTCTTTATGGACAATGACCATATACTGAGCTTTATTCTATCTTTGTATATTTTCGTCCAAGCTACAGTCTACTTAAAATCAATCAATGATAATAAATACATTCATCATGCACATATATAGTTCTACTCCAAACTAAGATCGAGACTTGTGTCGTGAGAATCAAAAACTATATACACATAAATATTTTTTTACGTTGCGGGGATCGAACCCACGGGCTCTCGTTTCACAGCCGGCGTCTAACTAACTGCGCCACGGAGGCTGTAAAAATTGCACAATAAATATGATATTATCGTTTATACGTACGTTAATAACAATAAACTAATTAATAACCACAAAGTAAACGAGTGCGAACAGATAATTTTGTAATTAAATGGTGAATTTAATGAAGTGTAAACAAAATTCGAATTTGTAATAAGCCAATATTCCAAAACCACATTAAATATGGTGTATTTTATTTGGATTAATAATCAGTTTTAAATTAAATCTGTCCAAAATGAATGTAATATAAATAGCTCATTGTTAGGTTAATACAATACATTTATTTATTGAAATATTGCTTTACTTTCGGGTTTCGTTTTGTGAGTGGGATTGCCGAATACTACCCCTTCCCTCTTCCCATCATTTCCTTCCCGCTTCCCTCCTTATTTGATGGTCCGTAAAGATCACTTACCATCAGCAGCATATGCCTAATCCATAAAAAACTGCAGTAGGACTTGAGTTCGAATTTTGTATGCGCCTTCCAAAATAGCTAAGAAATGTCACAGGTGTTTACCATTTTGTGATCAAGGTACTGATAGCGCGCGAGTTGAATGCAGTCGGGGCCTGAGGTGAGAGCGGGAGCGTTTCCCCCCGCCGTCCGCACGCCTCACCTCGCACGCCTGCAATTTAGTGATGTGCTGTCCTAGCTAATTGTACGCTTACCCTGTTATCGCGTTAATAATCAATTTGCAATCCGTGTTATTAGTTATATTGTTTTTAATCATTCATAATAACTGATCCGATTCCATCAAGTTTTGTAACAAAAAAACGAGTTTTCGTTCATCGCGATTCGATCGTTCAAGCACGAGCAATAGCGAAAAAGATCCTAGATATATGTGTTGAAGAAAGGCAAAACAACGATTTAGTTTTTTCTTTAAACAATGCTTTTTTCAATTTCTGAATCTGACAATAATTTTTTTTTTTAAGAATTGTTTTATTTTATTTTTATGTATAAAATTATCACTTATTGAAAATGTGTGATAAATATTACCTAGTTTTTTTAAATTATGTTAACCTAGTGTGACATTAAAGTTAAAACAATGTTAAAATTTATAGACATACTTATTGTGGTCATAAATAATTAGGTCACAGCACTACCGCATTCCTAAGCTCTGCATTCAACTCGCGCGCTATCTGTAGTTCTTAAAGAAACCCTTGAAAATATGACTTTACAGTTTACACTGATAACCACTTACTAAAATTGAGCCTTTTATTATTTTCACAGAACAATGCAAAAACCTATTTTCTCATCAGTTAAAGCAAATGATCTCCTCAACTACTCCATTAAATAAATGTCATGTTAATTTAAATAGTTAATGGAATAAAACTTGATAAATTGTTCCGCTAGATAAACTACAGGCCGATGCCTGTCGCGCAGATAATAAATCCCACTTGGCTAAGTTTAAGTGAAATTTGAAGTTAGATTACTTAGCAGATCGACACGGGCGGTGACGTCAGCGCTTTATTCCACTCCAAATTGTCGAAATACTAGTTCAAATAGCTTCGACTATTATATTAAGCTCGGATACGACTCACTAAATAAATAACTCCATAATATCTGTTAACACTATGATTATTTAGAAATAGCTTTATGAATTCTAGTTGGTATATTAAATGTTAATTATTCAAATTATTAATTGAGCAGAGTTCGAAAACATTCCAGTAAAGTTTTTAAATCATGTACATATTAGCACCGGTCTAAAATAATTAAGTAATAATATTTCATTAAAATAGTTTAAAATTAAACGTAATGGAGTACACACATATAGACACGCTCACACATATTATATACAAGGACACACTCCCAAAAACGAGCACGCACACACGTACAAATACTGCAATAATACAACTCAAAGTGGATTTTCGAAGTCAATTTTATTTATATAAGATAATGTGCCAACTAAAATTCTTATAAATAAGTCAACAAAAATTAAAAGTTTCCAACCTATCGGTGCTTCGCAAAAGCCACTGGTCTGAGAAAAGCACTAAAACCCAACGGGCGGTCCTTTTCGTTGTTTTGTTTGGATATTGTTTCGCTAAATAGGAAACAATATGCATCTCTCTGCATGAGGGTTTGTACGCGTATAATTCGATAAATACTGGTTCTATTTACATGTTTCTTTATTGAAAGAAACACATATCCCGGTAAGATTTTATACATACAGGGTATATCAAGACTGCTACCGAAAACGAAGCCGGGTGGTAGTTTAAGCGACTTTAGACAAAATGCAACAGAAAAAGTTGCAAAAAAAGCGACAATTTTTTTTTTGTAATTATTTTCCTTTGCCTATATTTGGGTGGTAAATACATTTTTTTCCCAAAATAATACTGTATACCCTTTTATTTATAAATACTCCAAGGTATAAAAGAGTTTAAATTATTATTTTAGCAAAAACTATGGATAGACCACCCAAAAATGTCATTTTTTAAAAAATCATAAAAAATAATTGTCGCGTTTCTTTCCGAAATTTTAAGTTGCATTGTGTTTGTAGTCACTAAAACTACCACCCGGCTTCGTTTTCGGTAGCAGTCTTGAGATACCCAGTATAGAATGATTATATTAACTTAATATATTAATAAAAAAGTCCATGTCTAAAGAAAAAACGGTAGAGCGACATGCTTACTCTTTGTTCCTATGATTGAAAAATAAGATGTTACGCCATCAAGCGAATACAATACTCCAACCTACCCGAGGGGCAAGTAGGGGCTGACATAGATTTTAAAAAAATATTTGGCTCAGTCGAAGTTGGGCCTAAACCTCATATGTATTATACAAAAATATATGCTGTACGCAGTTGTACGTGTTGTGATGTGCATAAGAATGATATGTTAAATGCAAAATATAAAAACAAGCACATCATAAGAACGAGTATGTAGGTGAATGGCGTCGATATCGATCGTTGCTAATGAATGTTTCTTACATACATAATATGATTTACACAATAACCATATAATGATGTCAATTAACACACGTTTAATTGGATATGAAACTGTCGTTACTCATGTACGAGAGCACTTGCTTTGAGCGCCTGTCTCTGATCAATTAATTATTAATTTCTGTCACAACACGTGCTTCTCCACCGATTATCCTGTTACGTTTAAAGTCTTGTTACGATAAAGGTTTGTTTATTATTTTTATAAGGATGTACAAGATCGAAGGAGATATGATTTTAAAACAATTAAAAGCTTATTTGTTATATTGGCAATATATGAATATCCTCCTTCCCCAAACGGGGCTTAAAGAGAGTACTCTGCTTAAGGTGGGCAGCGACTTTGCTGTATTGGCCCCCTGACACTGCAGAAGTCTATGAGCAGCGGTAGCTACTTACCATCAGACGGGCCGATAGTTCGTTTGCCTATAAAGTCAATAAAGAAAAATCTTGAAAGGATCAATATCCTGTCGTGGAAACTCCCTGAAATATAATGGATAAAACATTGCTAATAACGAGTAATTATTCAATAGTTTGACTTTATTTTTTTATACGCTACTACATTACATTACATTCAACAGCAAAAAATGTAATATTACAAATTCACAACTCGTAAAATATGTAGTCATGGCTCGTTCTAGACAGGACTATTAAATGTTACTACGTGTAGCATTATTTTGGAAGTTTTTGCACTGGAAAGTTCCAGTTTAATAAATTCACGTAGCTACTTTCGTTTGCAAGTCTCCGCTCCACTTCGGAATGTTAAGGTAGAACTAATTTAGTGATGTAGACGTTTCATACTTGGGCTCGTGGAGTGAAATTCCCAAGACAATGAAGTGTATCAAAACTTCGTCAAAACGTCGCGTATACAAGGTATTCAAGTATATTAGCCGGTTCGCTTGCTCCTATTAAATTTATAAGTATTTTTCTTTCTTTGAATAATCTGTGTGAGTGATAGTTATTTTTTTTTTATCGTGATAGTTGTTTTTTTATCGTGAGTTATACACGATGTAGTCAGTCTCGTATAGTTCTATACTTATAGTTATATTCAATGAAAAAAAAAATAACATTCCGAATATTACACGCTTTTCAAAAACAAGGCTTCCAAATCGTACCACAGTCACCAACGGCTCAACTCATATATTTGCAGTGGGACGTATATGGGCCGATACAGAAGTAATATTGTATACATGTATAACACTCCTACAAGTATAATAAAAAGGGATTGTTTAAAAAAAAAGTAAAATCAGTCGAATGCACACGACGGTGACTTAGCACGGACGACCTTTGCGTCATGGCTTTTAATAGTGTTGACATTTAGTACACTTATCTCTCTTTTATAACCAAATAAGATGTACTAAGTTTGTTTTGTTAATTACAGCGACCTTTAAGAATAGATATTGATATTTTAGAAAATATTTAAGTACTTAAATGTGAATGGCGGTAGGAGTTATACAAGTTTGTTCTTGAATTGTTTTGATTCCGAGGACACATCATTATTTTTTATTTAGCTGCTCTCATCCCACTCAGTTTATTACGGATATTACCAAAACTAAGGCTTGTTATTCTTAATACGTCGTTTGTTTATCACTATTTTACTGGTGGTTGGTCTCTGTTACGTGAGAGGCCGCCTGGGTAGATAACATCGCAATGTTTATTGTTCCCGCCAACCAGCAGTGTAAATGCATTGTTGTGTTTTGATTTGAAGGACATTGTGGCTAGAGTAAGTAATGGACATATTGAGACTTAACATCATATGTTTCAGAATGGCGAGCGCAGTGAGATGACAAGCATTGTTTTGTAATTCAAGGTGTTGTTTGGTTTGATACTATTCATGAGTAGTCGTAATGCTTACCTATTAGTTGGACGGCATTCACGTCTCGTCAATTAATTGAAATTAAAAAAATAAAGTTCCACATAGAGGATAAGATGGCGCTCGAACTCACAATCACTTTAATTTGAACCCATGTTAGACACTAACTGCCACATTAAGAGACGATTCATATCAATTAAATAGCTCTTTGGTATAAAACCAAGACAAGGTAGTGATTTAATTGACTTTTATATTCTTGTGTGCAGCGTGGGTTTGTCAATTTAATTAAATAAATATATTCACAGTGCCTAAATTTTTGTGAATTAATTTCATTTATTATAGGTATAAAATGAAATAGGTAGTAGTAGATATGTATGCAGTTAGTTTTATTGAATGCTGTGTCTGCTTTAGTATAATCATGAACTGAAGCAAAGTTTTTTTTTCTGTTTCCTTATTTAAGTGTATTAGTATGTGATTGATAGTAGACCTAATAAATTAAAACAAAATAAAATAAATGTACACAAGTCTGATCTTGTAACTGATCTATAGAGTTGTAAATTGTTTGTGTGTCAGGATGTCTGTTTCACACGGGCTGTGTATGTTAATCCGAGACACGATATTTGATGGACGTCTCTGTGATCCAGATAGGTAGAATATTACGCGCTTTGTATCGCTTAATAAAAGCCGAACATTAATGGAAATGTTAATTAATATCAGCCCTTTAATTATTATGTTGTACAGGTAGCTGCCACTAAGACTGACAAGAAGTAGGTCTTTATAATGCTGGCGAAACTGGTTGATAAACATTTTATATCTCTATAATTTTTCTTGAAAACTAAGGACTTTAAGTATAGGGATACTTGTGTGAATAACTTTGTTGTCGCCTGCCATTCCTATCTAATTGGGGTTTTATGAAATCAAACTGGGATCCAATCTGTATTGATCATTCAAATATGATTCGACATAATATGTCACCCGTTCCATTTGAGTTAGCAGTATTATCAGAGGGTAAACTTAATTTGAATAGGAATGGAGATTTTCTGATTATGAGTTTATTCACTGTTAAATTAACTAATGTCAGCATGGGAATAACTCGGTAGACCAGTCTCATTTAATTCAAATATTAATATTCTACAAATTGCAATAATGGTTATTTGCTTGGGTTATGTCCTTCCAAGATTTGCCATTAACAACACAACTAAGTTCTTCAAACATAATCTAACTTCATTATGTGACATATGTATAAACCCAACCATCTGAATAATTACGTAAGTTATGTCCGAATGGGCTCAAGTTTGTTGAGCGAGTAATTAACATGACATAAACACATAAACTAATTCTACTTCAATAATGGCCAACATCGGTTTTGAACTACAATATTATATCGTCAGTGTATTCACATTTTTTGGTAATAAACCACTATCATTAATATATGTTTTGATGACATAAAATATAATAATTCAGCTCATATACGCCATACCGCAGGGAGCGCGATTCCCTTACAAAATAAAGTTCGTTTGAGAGGGATTATGTCATATTCCGGTCACACTGGCCTAGTGCGGGTTATTGGACTGTTTGTGGTTGTGGATAAACTTCGATTATTATAGTATGTAAGTATTCCTTATAATGTTATTCGCTATCCTTATAGAGTTGTAAATTCATACATGACTAAAAAGTCACATATATCTTGAGAATTGAAGTCGCAGTTGGGGCTGGTCTTCTCACTCACTCACAAACAGATTTATCTTTTACAGACAACGTGGTCAATATACATAGTCTATTTATACATACAAAGAGAGTGCAAGGATACGAACCTGTTCTGCGCATGGAAGGACAGTCGCAGCGGCTGCGGCTGCGGCGGCGGCGAGGCGGGCTGTGTCGCGCGACGTCGCCGGTGCCCGCCCACCGGCTCGTACGCGGCCGGCTGCCAGTGTCGCACGAACGGCGTCAGTGACAGTCCTGCAACAATACACATACATTACACTTGTACTCTATTGAAATGGAAACTGAATTCCATTTGGGGTCAGCGACAACCAGTGCCAACAACACAATCAAATGAGCGTTCCAGTCTATTGAGACCACAGAACAGATGAATATAGTTAGAAGGGAAATAAAAGCGTTTGACGCGTCGCAAGGTGGTGCATAAAAAGCATCACTGCCGCGGAACGGATGATTTGTCAAATTAGTCGCTGTCGAAATGCCTTGGAGAGAGGTGCTCCGGCGAAATAGAGTAAAAATGCAGATTTGTGCTATTTTATCTTGCAGTTCCAATACTAAAGCATCAAATATCAATAGAGGAAGAATTTCATACCAATATTCAACTCGATTTTATTGATTTTCACCTGTATTTTCCAAAATTGTGGTTATTAATTACGACATTTTGAAAAATTCGATAATATGATAGACGATAAATCAAAAATATACATTGCTGATTACGCGTACATACAATGCTCGCGAATGCCAAGTTCCTACGCAATGCATACGAGTCATTTTTGTTATGTCAACAGCGAAAATTGGCACATGTCACGTAGTGTTGTAGTCTTGTACATAGTAACTATATCGATGTAGTTATAGATTTCCTATACTCGTAAATCAGTTTTTAGTCATTTTAAATTGTAGTAACGTTTGATAACGTTGACGACCTATCCTTATGTTCTAATTTCATACCTCTGCCAACATGAGAACAACATATTTTTGTGTGAAAATACATTATAATATAGTAACTTATTCATTTATACGTTTCCAAGAGTGAGTCGATAAAGGCAATAAGTAGAGACAACTGGATTCCTACAAAATCCAGTACGATTTGTTCTAAGTATTCATTTTCGTGAAACGGAAGACAATAAAAAAATCTGGATCATAAGTAATATACAAACCAAAAATAATTACGTGCAACGCTTATGGAAAAACTGTATCATGGCGATAAAATAATTAAATATTGTATGAAAAATCAAAACCACTGAATTACTGACTGAACTATTGACGTAAAAAAATCGTAATTTGATTATAATAATTGCTTATATGTATGCCTTTCCAATAGTAAAAATGTTAATACCTCACACACAGCTAAAAATCTTAAAAATCCTGTACATATAGATTTGTAAAATAGTATACAAATTAAAATGAATTTTTAATACTAGTCTCATTTATTTTCCGCCTATTGACATAATACTAATGAAATAACTGTATCAGAAAAAACTATTAAGCATATCTATAAAATAAATTCCGGTCTTATAACAAAGACATATTTCCATAATTTTATCGATACTTTAAATCGACTATTGCAAGCTTTATGTATTGGATTTTGTTGAGGTTTTGTGTTCCGAAAACGACGACGCTGGTGTTCATACAATTAGACGGCTATTGCCTTTCTAACCATATTCAACTGTTCTGTGATTGAGACAGAAGCTGGATTCAGTTACCGCATTTGAAATATTTATGTAGATATGGATATTCACAGGCTTGCACCTAGCAGTGATGAACGTAGTTTTGATACACCACATAAAGACACAATTTCGTGGACAACCTAGACTAACGTTTGATGTTCATGGTGCAAAGCGTGCCTTCGTCTTCTTCTACCATTCCAATTGCGCTGAAAAATTTGGCGAGTTTATAGTTAATAAGATTAATAGTAGAAAAGAACCTCTGTGAGTAACGTTTTTAGTTAGTCAATAAGAGGGAGGTGCGAAAGACACGATATATATTTTGGTATAAAAGTAACAAAAAGTAAGACAGCATAATCATAAACTACAATTGATCATAATTACACCGTTGACAACCCTACAATAGATAGAAAAAATTCTAACAACCGTAATTATGTGATATTGTAGTTAAATAATGACGTCATTGAGGCAAAACGCCTCGGATATACAAGTTACCTTCGGTAATGCCATGTAATAATTACACTGTTACAGCAGCATCGATTTTACTCGACTTGTTACAAAGAAAAGCCCATAAACCTTAATAGCCACATTGTAATTACTGTAGCAAAAACATTGTAGTTTATTGAATTATAGCGTAGTTATTACTCCTTTAACGGTAGGGGCAGGATTTGTGAAGAAATGTTAATAGAACATTACTGACCTATATTTACATGCGCGTGTCGACCTTTAGGTCTGCTTCTGTAGGAGCAGGCAGATACCAAATAATATTACGCATATTCAGTTGAGTTTGTTTATGTCCTAAAGTGTAACAGATAGTAAGTTTTTCGTCGCAAGTCTTATTGGACTGAGAAATATCCCAGTTGATTACCCGGCGCCGGAATCTACATTAAATCATGAATAAGATAAAATACATCTCGGTAACGCTCCTTCAACGTAGAATACCTGATGATCTTAGGTGGTAGGTCTTTCATAATGTGGAATAATAGAGGTATGCTAGGAAAACATATTATGTTTGCATTACAAGGCCGTTTGCCTAGCCAGTTTGATATACTGGTTCAATTTGTACCAAGTGATGGATAACTGATCCGATTAAGAAGTAAATAGGCTTGACACTTAGCACCTTTTAAGCCATTTAACGCGATTTTTTTTAGTCGGGATTCAAATCCACGTAATTGGAACTAAGTAGTCACGCACCCGGCCGCTGCGTGTTAACATTCTACCGATTACTCTATTTACTAACGCTAAAACATATTAAATTAACACACACTACTGCTTTTAATACTGAACAGTTGTGCTGTTGCGTTTTATTCGGTGACTGAGAGTGCTGGAGATAAAATAGCTGTAGGATAGTGGTAGGATATGTGTAAGCGAAGCGACAATTGCAAACGATAGTGAAAAAGATATTGACAAAGCTGTCCTAGTGACACAAGCAAGTTACATACTCGCTTGTGTATACTTCAGTTCGGTTTCAAAATGGACGCCATAATTGTGTCGACAGGCCGGTATGATAATCATACTACACACATATGGATTGCTCAGCCTTATAAACATTATATTATATTCACTATATAGTATCAGTAAAAATAAAACTACTAAAACAAAATTATACAAAGTAAAAAGTAATAAAATGGATGTACATTTCTTCTACGCAAGCGTAATTGTCATTGACATAATGTTATTAACATTTTTTGCAGTAAAGAGGAGAAGTTTTCAAAACAAAATGAAACTTTGTTAAGTTAAACCGAATCTGTCTAAAGACTTTGTAGAGACAAGTAATTGAAACAAATGAAATTCAATAAAAGTCTTTACAAAAACAAGAAAAGTTACGAAAGAAGTTGCGGGAATAATTCGTTTGACGACAAAATTGCAGCGAAAAACTTGTTTTCAAATCTTACTAAATTCAAATCTTATCGGGATTTTTATTTATATGACATAATTTACCAGACTCGATCTCGATCAGATCGAGGCATTCTAAGTAAGTCTGTGGCAGATTGATATTAATTAATACGAAATATAAAATCTTACACAGCACTTTAATTCAGCTTGGAAAACAAAAAAATGCTTACAGACATTATTGGTTTAACATTAAGTATTATATTAATTATTTTTTACCGTATCTCCGACTGCCTCGATAGTAGTTGTACTACGGTACACGGTACGGTATGGTTACAAAGCTGAGGTCTCGGGTCCGATCCCGGGTCGGGCAAAGTGATATTGGATTTTTCTATTCATTATCAGCCTGAAGTCAGAGATTTGTGGCCGATATGGCGATAGGCTCGCCCCCTATCACATCGAGGGACGGAACATACAAAGGCGTGAGTTTATGTATGTATGTATATCTCTCCCATCGCTGGGAGTGGCACCCATTACACATAACCACATCTACGTTAGCCTATTGGTCAACTAATACTAACACCTTGTTTATAATTTACATGTTTAATAAATAAATAAATAAAGATAAGTCGACCCCAAAACTCATAGCTTAAACTAATGGCAAGGTGGAGCCAAATTATTTAAAGGAAGATGTTCTTTGCTGAGAAACGGCACCGGCAGGTTGCGGCAAACAGGTAGTTTTTTAATAAAACCCCGGCCACAGCGACAGGTGAACCGAACATTTGCATAAAGCGATCATTACCCAGCAGCCTTCTGAAGGTTTTTTAATTAAAATTTCAGAAACGATAAACTAGTCATAAATCATTATGATTGATGGCATTCAACTGTCGAATACACGGAAAATTTAAATGAATAAAAATTGAATGGTGGTGTAAGTTACAGTATTACTGTCTAGTAGCTGGAAATAATATGAGAGTATGTATTTTCTAGAATCTAGATGAACGTGTGACGACTTGGTACAAGTTACAAGATAACTTTTTGTTCTGCAACTTATTTTTGTTCCAGAATTTTTTGATATTTTTTTATAGGTATAAATGGCGAGACGAGCGTGCCATTCGCCTGATGGTAAACGATACAACTGGTCATGGACGGTAGTAAAACCAAACAACACCATGAATTACAAAGCAAAGCTCGGCATTCCGCAGCGCTCGCCATCCTGAGAAATAAGATGTAAAGTCTAATTATGTCCAGTAGTTACTCTGGCTAGCAGTAATTGAGAATAGGTAGACTTACTAATTATTATTTGGATAATTTAGTATGTATGAGTATACTGAATAGCGGCACGTCGCTGTAATCACGAAATGGAATTTAGCGAAATGTGAATGTTTAATTTACAGTAATATATGCAAATTAATAACTATTAGGACAGAATATTTAATACAAAGGCTGTTTTAGTTATTTATTATTTGATAATTTCAAAGAATTTGAAAACTACAAGAATTAAGAACAAATGGAATTTCATTAGTTATAAATTGTGTTCTTTAATTAAACTATTTTTCAATGTAAAGTATCTAATCTCTGTAATTCGCTTTTCCCTAGCTGCTCCTGTCACAAACAATTTAGCTTCCTCATTGTTCAAGTTTAATCCGAGATCTAATTAGTTCAACATTTCTTCAACTCAATACTTATTTTTTCATTAAAGCCTTTTCTTCTGTTTGGTTCCTTCGTATCTTTTTTCGTCGATGTATAGAAATTTCATCTGAAGCCAACAACATGTAGCATGAAGCATATCGCGTCCCGCTGCAATATATCACTCCACACAGAAATGTGAGATCCAAGTTGGCCGTAATTGGAAAATCAAGAGCCATATATTTCTCCAAGAGAGTTGGCTAGGCTTTGCACGGGTCTAGAATTCACGAGTGAGACTAGAACGCTTACGTTACCTAGATTAGCGTGGTGGATGGACCGGGTGAAGGGATTTATACGAGCCATGCTCAAGTTAAACTGCTCGTGTCACAGATAGTACAAAAAGCTAATATTGCACGTTGTTTACCCGACATGAAATACTGGATGCCGGATTTAGCGCGATACTTACATTCTTGTTTAATTTTGGCATAACTAAGATGTTAAGTTTAAATTATTTTGGAAATTAACGCACATCCCCTAAACCTGTCTTATAAAAACAAAATTTGTTGTGATATAGATTTTTAGTTTTACTTAATGCCGTTGTTGCTACATTTTTGTTATACCCTATATTATGGCACATAAAAAAATCCTTTTTAGAGTACAATTTTACAAATAACTCAATAATCTCTACACATTTAACAAAAAATTAAACAGTGTTCAAAGTTCATGGATAAACGGATTATCAAGAAACTTGTGCTACACTCGCGTGTTTTTATACAAATTCGAACGAAGTTTTTGCAAAATGTTAAGCAAATATACTCAAGGAAAATATAAGAGTGGAGTGTGTTGCAGTGGTGTGCACCCGATGTGAATGTAAAGTGTATAATTTTTCGCACCATTTGCCAGTGGACGCAACGCGGCTTGGTGCACGCGGACGAGCCTTTAAATCTTCGCTGTTTTCAATAACATGTATTGAGGATGCGTGGTGTTTATTAAATTTCATCATTTATGTACGTGAGGTCGAGTTTATTGTGTAGTGGAGGTTGCAGGATTTGTTTTTTGGCATTTAGATAACGAGCTTATATGCTTGCTGTTTATAATAAAAAACATACATCAAATAATGGGTAAATAGAGAATAACTGTTCCTAATATTTGACAACTGCTTGACAACCATGCGCTCGCACGCCAAAAGACCACACTATGATTGACATCAAACGCAACACGACAGGAGACGACAGGAGATCAATATTTGACGAGGCGATTAGAAAGCGAATGACAAAGTTATTATTATAGTATTAATAATTGTGCCATTGTATGGAGTGACGTAACGCGGGTCCCATTGTGTTCAGTATGACATTAATGATGAACTAAATTTATCTTTTCAGTGGGAGTCCATATAAACTTTCCCCATTGTGGCATTTAAATATAAATCATGTTGTATCGAATAGAGCTATTGTTAAAAGTTGTTTCAGTAAGAGCACGTTAAGTCAGACTACTTCGCAGGCTTAACAGATAAACCGAGTTATTTGCGGTGCCTCCAATATCATCATTTTTTTAATCCGTCCATTTCGTGTCATGATAGAACACTTGATGTCAATTTATAAAAGTCGTGACCGGCATCTTGACTTCACGAGGCACGCAACATCTCAAGCATTTTTTAAACTCGGTTCGACCTTCTTGCTCCTTTCAAGTTTTAAAATCTAAGTTTAAAATCAATCTCGAATTACAAAGAAACTTCAACTTCGACAAATGAATCGTGAAAAGGCCAATAATACCGGAGCGAGAAACCTCATTTTTCCGGAGCGAAGGTAAGGAACCCACGGAAACCAATATAGTGAGGGTAGTGATTCCAATGAAATACACGGAATTCCTGTTACTGTTGCAACCCGCTTTGCACTCGCCGAGTCTCGCGTATTTGCCGCGGAATAAATAGAGTACCGGAGTGAGGTGAATTCACTATTGGCTAAAACTTACGTTTTGCCTTCCATAGAAAACATACAGTGTTTACTTTATGTCTTATAAATTTCTCATAAAATTCAACTACTTCATTAAACTCCGACTTTTGTGCATTAAATATAAGGCCAACACAGCGCCACTGAAAATCTTTAGACTTATGAAGACGCTAAATTAATTAAAGAAACTCATACGAAGGCGATTACGAAGCGTGTTCATTAAGAGTCATTGTAACTGGCTAAAAGTGTTATCTATACTTTAACCTAGTTTCATCGACACTCCGCATGAACGCTTCATCGACTTCCCTCCCATCCTTATCATTTTAGTGTAAAATTAAATACCGTTTGAAACTTGCCCGCGAACACTAAATTATACGGTTTCATTGATGGCGAATATCGACAAAGAGCTTGCAACACTGGGCCACCTTTTGATACCTCAGTGAGCGCTTCAAGACGAATTTACCTTTATGAGAGCTGAATAAAATCAATAGCCTCCCCTCGGCCGTGGCTTAATGAAGGCCGTCTGAATGCTTATTAGCCGCGATGCTGACTCTCAGAAAGGTTTAATAGAAAAGAGGATCCTGCCTCGTCAGTGTACCGGCCCGTATTTTAGATTAGTTCCAGATTCGCTGATTAATACAATGTGCGGTCCCGTCGTTCTTTGACTTGTCACAGACAGATGAAAAATGTGCTCGTATTAAACATCAAAGAGTTTATTTTGCGGTCAATGACGCCGCCCTGTATTGACATGACGCTGGAAACAAAGCACCTGTGCTATTGTTATGATTAATATTTTGTTTATATGTTTCACGTTTATGAATGATAAAAATAACAGACCAATAATTGAACGTGGCTATTTTCCATAATAAAAATAACAGAAATATTTATATTTTTAACTAATGGATTAAATCCAAGTCAGAAATATTTGTTATTGACACATTTATCCCTCGCTTAATCCAATTTGTTGAAAGAGGAGATATTCGTAAATAGTTTTAACAAATCCTTTAAGCAACATGCGTTCCCGGGTGTAATGTAAGTTGGAAGAGATCACACATTAGGAACTTTTATCACAAACTGTACGTAGAAGTCGGTATAAATTTCAACTTGGAACATCCGAAGTTAGTTGAAAGCGCGGCCTAACTAGGAAACGGCGAATATGTACGTGCCCAAAATCATAAGAAGTATCCCGGTTCGAGTGCGGGTAGTGAGTCGGTTGGTATTTTCTTAGTAAGCCTGTAGGCAGCGGTGTTATGACAACGGTAGTGGATGCACTCGAGTAGCCACGGTTCGACATAAATGGATTTCCATTAGAGGCACCTCTTTGCCAACTGAAAGAAAACGAGGGAACGAATTGCCGGCGCGCGGGCTTTGAATACACTTCGAGAGTACAAAACAGCTGTTTTTTAATCGAATAGCGTCTATGCTGATTAAATATTGACTAATAGACTTCTTTTGGTATAAATTAGTTTCTATAAACCAATGTAGATGCTGAAAAAATTCATTACAAAGTCAATATCTGGTATAATACGACTACCAATTTTAATATAAGAAGTATTGACGATCAAAAGAATTTTCTATTTTTATTCTTCCGTCTTTTGTCAGATTATTAAATTAGAATCTTGATCGCGCTCTATTCAGTGATGTCGGTATAATAAACGAAGGAACTTTTAGGAATCAATAGTATAAAAATAATGCATACATTTATTCAGAGAGTGAACGAATGAATGTGAAGTCTATTTGTTATCCCACAAACTATGCTATGAAGGATATTAAGATGAAGAAGTTCAAATAATTGAAAAAAAAAAATAATACCATGTTTCGAAGAGCTTTTTGCTCTATTCTACCATATAAAGCATAACATGGAAAATTAAAAAAAAATAGCCAACATTAAAAAAAATATTAACATCCTTTAAAAATTTGGCAGACATTATTTATTTCGTTTGGTATAAGTTCTTAGAGATGGATATTGTATAAAAGAAGAGTTCGTCGACTCCAGCGAAGAAATGTGAATGAACGACAATGGGCTAGAGTAAGCCTCCTAATCCACTTTATTTGTGCAAAATATGTTATACAAATAAATTTGTCTGAAAGATTTATAGGAATAATATAAGTTTATCCTAAGCCTGTGCGATTATGTGTTGCTGCAGTATACAATAAGTTACGCGGCATTACCGAGTTTGTACGCCTACTCAGATATATTGATGGCATTCTTTGTACAAATCCCTAGCGCGACCTAACGCAGATTCATCACTATAAACTTTTTATACCGCATCATAGTTTCTTAAAGGAGTCACTATTTTATCTGTCAGCTGAGACAGTCATATAATTTAAAATGGTTTGTCTTGTACGAGGTTCCATTTATTTATTCCTCAGGGAATGAATAAAAAGAGCGGGTCTTGCACTGCCTGTCGCATTAGTCTTTAATACAAACTGCAAATCTTATTTCATTTTAAAACTATTTTATAATAAATTGTGGTTGTTTTCCTGAGCGTAGCTTTACTGATTATAAATTCATATATATGTATTGTTGCTTAAGAAGAACAGGAGCAAACATAGAGGCAATAAAGCCTACAGACAAAAATTCTTTACTTGTACGTTTCTCCACGAAATCATGAACAACAATACTTGCTAGTTTCCATGGTAAAATTAAAATTGGAATATGTGCATCTACAATCAGATTAAGGATTACTAAAAACGGCGTAATCTCACATCAATGAATGTAATCATTACAATGTATAAGTTAATTAGAAGAAAAGTCTAGTTACTAATCATGTTATGTGAAACCCATGTCATTTATAGCAAAATTTTAAACATCTATTTCTTTATCTCTCTAACAATGCATCTTTACAGACTGGAGAAGCGTCAATCCCTATTTTAAAAACTTCTTATTACACGACTGTCCAAAACACAATGATGATTTTTATAATTCTTAGTAATTAAATGTGTATCGATTTAGTGCCTGTCTGATTCACAAGAATTTCAGTATAAAAATAAAAAAATCAATAAAGCTCTAAGTTTGTGGTCACTGGTAGGTTTCTCATATGTGAAAGGCCGTAGATACCACCGCAATGTTTATTTCTCTCATTGTAGCCATAGTAACTGCTGGACATATTGGGATCTTATGTCTCAGGATGGCGAGTGAAGTGGAACGCCAAGCATTGCTTTGTAGTTCACAGTATTGTTTAGTTTTGGTTCTGTCCATAAGTGGTTGCTCACTATTAGGCGAACCTCATACACGTTTAGCCATGCATTGCAATAAAAAAAATCGATTATTATATATGTATCTAAGCGGTCTACCCCAAATAAATCAACATCAAAGAACGCTGTGTAAATTAACATTCGCCCAGAAACCCATATAAAACAAAGGCCATAGGAGATACATTATATGGAGAAATCATCCATATTTAGGTACTGACAAATCTTTACCCGAACCCTTTTCCAAAACGCTCTGTATAGGGTATATATCGCTCAGTTATCTTCAGCATTTCGGTTGATCCTCTATTTTCCTTATAGTGTGAGATACGTTACACTATTAGATTATATTTTATTATCAACACACAAGGGATGTGTTGTGTCAGTAGACAGGTGAAAATAAAAGAGAAAAATTACGCATTATTTTTTTACCAGGAAAGCCGATACAGGAAATCCTGTGATTTTTATACAGTGAACTTTTAAAATCCAAGTTCACTTAGTGTATTCGTTTATATACTCAATGTACATATCAGTAAAAATCTATTAACTAGGAATACCGGAGTCCTGGGTTCGTTTCCCAAGTCGGGTAATATCCGCTCGATATGAATTTCTGTTGAGAGATCTCATATGAATTAGCCTAGAATTCAGTTTTCGCTCAGCATACCCATACGCTTGGCTCCTTCGTTGGGACGGAAATGAGTTCGGTAAACCATGGGTGGTACTAGTTCTAACTTTGCCTACTTCTTCAGTGATCGGTATGAGCTGATGATATATGTATGGAAGAGTATATAAATATATTTATTTGTTCATTAAAGTAGGCATAAACTGATAAAAAAGTAAAATAATTATCACTTATGAGTTATGCTACACGTATGTAGTATGTACACAGGAAATCGCTGTATGTATGCAGGCTGTCTCTAACAGGTCGATGTTGAGATTTTGTGGGAGGCCTATGTTCAGCAGTGGACTTCCTGGGCCTGATATGATGACGATGATGATACAATTTACAATGGACAAATATATGAGCGAAAATTAAAATAACAATAATTATAAAAAAGAAGTGTAGCTATGTGTGTAGTTTATTATTTCTTTTGGTATGAATCATTTGTCACTGTTTCACATTATATGGGGTGGTTTTCTTTGCTATTCACTACGCTGACAATACTGTTTGCGAACAATGTTAAGTAAGAAGTGAGTCTGATGTCATATCTTGTAAACATTTTTTATTTTATCCAAAACAAAATTATATTTAATAAAAATGAGTTAATGAATATTCACAAGTGTTTGTTTACTTTGAAAGTACTTCAAATATCCGCTCACTCAGAAAATATTCAAGCGAAATAAATGCTGTAGCAACAAACTGAGTTATGAAAGCCTTGCTCTGTTCATTTTCCTGGAATTCAGCTAATTAATACTAGTCTCTCATTTCATACATTTATGTCTTTGTATATTATATAGAAAACTGTGTAGCGTTAGTGCAAAGTGTAAAAATTCCTGTGCGGAATTAGACTGCATTCCCGGGATCGTGAGGATAGCTTTCGAGATTCGGTAGTTTGCTTCCGCATTCCTACGTAGATCACGTTCGGCATCAGATTCGGCGATTTTATTACCGAATTACTATCCTTCGGTGGATGCAAGAGCAAATCTTTATTAATATAAAGGCAAATGTGAGTTTATCGTTTGTTACATTTCACGTTATAACTACTCAACCAATCATGGTGATTATGTGCATGCATGTTGCTAGGGGTATGGAAATTTACCCATAAAATATTTCACCAAGAAAAATACTGCTCCCGAGGTAAAAAAAAACCCTAGCTTTTGCATTTAAGGTTTTTTTGGCGACCCACTTCCTAAATTAATTGACAAAAATATTGACGCGAGAAAAACCGCAGTTAGAATCTAATTTTGTAAAAAGTTAACATCTGAAGTTAACTGGAAATCGAGTGACGTGACCTTTAAGGAAAAACGCACAAGGATCACGCCATCGCGTCCGACTATTTACAAGCCATTATGTTTTCTACAGATTTAATTTAATAAAATTCAGCCCGTCATGGCCGTCCTTGTATAGGCTTTTATGTTTTATTACGTTGTTTAGTTATTCGGTACTTAATGAATTCGGTTCGATATTATATACAAAAATAACTTTATCATGCCTTTTGCTTCAATACCCAAGGGTGTCGTTTTTGTACACTAGACAGAAACTGTTTGTAATTCACTATTAATCGTTCCGAAACAACAAGACAAAAACTAAATGTCATTTTAAAATTTGGTATTACTTTATAAAATCAAATTTTAATTATCATAAACACATAACAACCATACAAAATATAACTCACCAAAATCCTAATTCATTAAAATTGACAATACAAAGCTGCACTTAATTAATTAGAATCATACATTAGAAATTCAGAACTAACTTCGCAAACGGAACGCAGTGGCAGCGCGGCGCAGCGTTTTGAATTTCAGTGTGTGCGCATTCTAACTTTCCGACGGCTCGAACAATCCACACTCGGGGTACTGGGAGTGGCTCGGCTGAATAGCATGTATCCCACCTTTCTATCAGCCTCCACAACCCGGCTCGGAAACACTACACTTTAATCCAATTAAACTTAAGGGTTGTTTAAAAAATAATTGGCATAGGGCAGTTGCTTTTTAATGAATGCCCCGTTCTTCTTGCGGCTGAGATCCTATCGTGGAAAACCTTGTATTGACCAATCGAAAATATTAATTGATATTGTGATGAATCTCTCGACACATGGCTTTATATTTATTTCCTTTTGGCTTACGCTGAAGTAAAAATAATAATATGAAATAAAAAAAAAAATTGATACTTCGAAACTTTTTTGCTTGATTCATGATTTTGATCATGTTTACTAAAGCCAATTTGCCCTCCAAAACTATCAATGGACAGTTGAAAATAGAAGCATATACAGGAGTGTCGATTATTTATAAATTCGAGCCATGTGCGTCCCCAGACCCTCGGGTAAGTGACATAAACATCTGCTGTTTATTCATCGAGGCTTTCAGATATCTATCGCTACAATTCTCTTATCGCGTCGCGCCGTTTCATCTACTTATATTTTATTTATAAATCCGTTTAACATATTTTCATATATTATTTTGATGTTGAAATTAACCCATGAAAAAGAAGTGATACCGAGAAATAATAAGCACGTAATGTAAATATATATGCAGAAACGCAGCATATGAGAGCTTTGAAAATGTATTCTATTTTTCTAATACTATCGTTATTTTAATGTAGCGCTATTTTAATGATGTTGCACCTTTATAATGACTCTCGGGTTTATGTGCTTAGTATATCGCAGGGTTTATTATATTGCGGTTTGATGTCGACTTTTTATAAACTAGGGGCCGGCCCGGCTTCACCTGTGTGCAGACAGTTTTTGTTCAGTCCACATCAGCAATATATTATTTCGCGTGCTGTTTTATCTATTTTTATACACAATATGAGTGTTGTCTTACTGCTTTTCCCGTCCTGTCCCAATATATCCCACGCTGTAATTCTGTTCTGTCCCATCCCGATGAGTTTTAAAAAGTGACACATATATTTGAACTCCTTGCCAGTCCCACGGCACGATTTAATTATATTAGCGTGCACAATCACACACGCAAAGAAGCAAAAATTATAGTATCATTGTTTTGGGATCAATAACATTCATACAGCCTCCCCCATAACAGTTTCCTTAAATATCTTGCATATACAAACAACAGCGATCAGTTACAAATGTATTATACGTAACCAATGAATATTATAATAATCCTACACAGTATTTTGAAAATAAAACTATAAAATTAAACTTTAGCTATAACTGTCCGCCTTTTTGCATTCCTTTGCTTCATCTATGTTATTGTTAATGAAGGTTCATTAGTGTTATTAAAACCGTAGTAATTAATTCTAGTCAGAATATAAGTAAGTACATCCTGGCAATTATATGCACATACGTTGCCTACATTAACTTAATATGAGTTAAAAAGGTTTAATGAATTGTCTTTGTGTTCCAACGTTGTATAAAAGTAGACTATGTAAACATTGTGACAACATAACATTTTATTACACATTTCGTAATGGAGCCAGAATGTAAAACGAATGTATAAAGGTATTCTCACATTTACACTTGCATTATCAGCCAGCATTTTATATCGTAATGAATACTTTTTTAATTCTAATGTATGGCCAAACGAGCATGTCGTTGGCCTGTTGGTAAGCGATACGACTGCTACTGGACAGTAGCAAAACCAAAAAACACCTTGAATTAATGATTCCTCAGCGCTCACCATCCTGCCTGTGACATAAGATATTAAGTCTCCATATGTCCACTAGTTACTCTGGATACAATATCCTTCAATACTAAACACAACAGTGCATTTAAAGTGCTGTTTTGCGAGAAAAATAGACATTGCAGTGGTACCTATCAAAGCGGCCTCTCACATATGAGTGACATGACCTCTCACATGCCACAATTAAAGTACTTATAAAGTGCTCAATTGGGGTGAGTTAGACAATACTTAGTTAAAACAACATCGTTGGATTGTTATTGTGTGTGCAGTCGATTTGATACCGCGGAGGTCGCTATTTGTTAATTCAACATCCACAATGAGCACACAGAGCGTACGTAAATAGCGCTTCATTTGTTTATGCTAATGCAAACGTCGGTAATGTTCATTTTAGTAGACGGTCGAGCTCCGAGAGCAGGTGATCGACCCAACGTGCCATAACCGGAACGTGACAAGTCAATCTAACTTCCCCCATCCACAGGGAGCCGCGCGACCTTCAGCTCTCTAACCTTAGAACAATGTGGTAAAACACAAAATGGATCATAAAATTATACAACAAAATAAAAAGAAAAGATGGAATCGCTATAAAACAAGGCACCGCGTTGACATATTGCAGAACGCGCTTACAATGTAAAGTCAAAATAAAAAGACATAAACAGGAATGAAAGCGCAAAGATAAGGAACGTTATTTATTCTCCGAAACAATTTAGGACACCGTCACGCTGCCGGTCACACCGACGCGACGCCTGTCGGGAAAATAAGTACAACATTAAGGAACAACTTTCCTCCGATGTTTGAACATCCTATTAAATCTCATTTAAGCTTAGCAGTCTAATGGCTTTTATTTTTAATAAGTTATTTGATGTAAAATGTGGCGAGACCCACCAAATTTCATTTTACTAACTGCTTACCGAGTAAGTCTGAGCATCCCTCTGTGCGAATAGGCAGAGGGGACAAATCCCTAGTGATTCAATCAATTTATGCGTTCCCTTCGTCTCTCACTTTTTGTATAATGCTGTGAGATACTGTGGTTTTTATTTATTCACGACTATATATTTTTATGGAAACGACTAAACGGGCCACCCGGTAAGTAGTTACTGTGGTCCATGAACACTCACAACACCAGACGCATCGTCGATGCGTTGCCGGCTTATATGGAAAGTGTAGGGTCTATTCTTAAAAGTTCCTATGTGGTAACAATTTGTATATTAACGTCATGATTCAAAGAATTGGAAAACACCAAGGTCTTTCCTCTATATGTATATATCTACATATATGTATTACAAGGCTTACGTCACGGTGTAAGCGCGCACCCGCTTGGATTTATTTTTGCGGGCCGACGACGAATTTAAAACACGTTGATGAGTCATTCGCGTTATCTCAGGTGCGTTCAGAATCCGAAGCTAAATTAACATTAGGTAACATGGCGCAAATATCAGGACGATGAAGCGATATAGAACAAAGTCCTTAAATATGTAAGCAGGGAATATCGCACCTAAAACTGTACGAATATGCGTAAATACTTTACATATTCGAATCCTGTATCGTACGTCGTAATATTAGACAAAGCTCTAAGTGAATGATAAGTTTTATTTAGAATAGTATTGATTATCAGAAGTGGAAAACCCATGTATCTTATTTGTTGACGTCTCGAACATTCGAGCTTCGTGTGGGAGTATAAAGTAACCCGCCTGTAATTAAATAAGCTGTGAGTGACGTAGTATATTTTCATCAAGAAGAAAATAAGCCTATAGTCACATGATTTCACCAGGAAGGTAGCCTTTATGCCTTACTCTTCTCGATCACATAGGAGGTCATGCTTAGCTGCTAGACATATGAGTATTTGGGTCGTTTTTCCACATTACTAAATGCATGATGTTGATGACAGTTTAAATGGGTTGGCTTGATCAACATTCATAACATTCGTCATTCAGAAATCGGGTGATTCGTGAAGTAATACATTTCCTATAGTATCCAACACTCTTTCTGAAATTGTTACAAGTGGAATAATCCTTACATGAACATCTCACCGATTTAAATCCACATCATTATAGAATATAACCTCAAATTCCGTAAACTTGAATTAATATCTAATTTCATTGATTATATAATTAGTCACACAAATACCGGTTAATTAAACGTCTTAATTTTCTGTTCTGTAAGGTGCGTGTTATGTGTTCAAATGAGTGACAGCCACCACCGCAAATTATGGATCGTGATTACTGTGGCCTCCAATAATATTAAAAGCGTATTACAATCTCCATTTATTGCTCACTACATATTGAAGAATAACAATTGTACAACAATAAGTATGCTTTTTTAATATCGAAAATGTAATGAAGGTACCATACAGCGGACAGCCTGTAGATCATACAAAAAATACTTACTGTGAAATTGAGTTATAAATTCATTACAAATTATGTTAAGATTCAAGACGAGTCGCTAAGCTATCATAACTGATCTCTTGTCACAAATAATTTTTAATTTAACTACAAACACATAACTTTGACACGTTCTCGAACAATTGTTGAACAAAAGTGTTCAGAATTAATAATACTTTTGGTAATAAACTTGAGAAACGATTTGAACCCTTCATAATCCCTTATTTACAATAAAGTTGTTTGAGTGAGTTATATTGAATATGATACTGTGATATGAGCTAAAGCCATTATTACCCAGCGGAGCGACCCTTACCATGTAAGTTAAATAAAACTATGTACTTACTTTATGAGGAGCCTAATTAATGAAGGCATATTATGTTTAAATATAAACATTATTTGTCGAAGTGGGTGGTCTCTTGTTAGTAACTAAGCTGACAGGAACCCTAAGAAATATTCCAATGCACTACTTAAGTGTTCGAAATGATGTGTAAATTGTTTTCCAATTACTAGGTACGTCAATTTATACAAGAATAACAATAAGTATTTTTTTATTGCAGTGAATGGCCCGACTACCACCACCGTTCACCTGATGGCAAGCAATACGACCGGTCATGAACAGCGCCTTAACCAAACAGTTTGAATTGCAAAGCAATACTTGGCATTCCACTGCGCTTGCCCTTCTGAGACATCAGATGGTAGGTCTCAATATGTCCAGTAGTTACTCAGGTTACAATGTTCTTCACACCGAAACACAACAGTGCATTTACACTGCTGCTTGGCGCGAGAAATAGACAATACGGTGGTACCTACCCAGATGGTCTCTCACATATGAGAGACCACAATTCTGAAAATCGACCTTAGAATCTGTATCTTTATCAGCCCATATACAGTATACTTCCCACTATTGGACACGCGCCTGCTCTAAAATAGAGACTACGTTTGAGAAGTGATTGATTATTATCAGTACACACATGACTTCGCAGAGTCAGTGGTGTGCCCTGTGCCTTAAAACCCTGGTTAGTCTGGTACGTTATCAACAGGCCTCCACGCACTTCACGTTTAGAATTACTAAGCAAAGATAGGTTGTTTGATAACTTACAGCCGCTGCCAATAAACAAACCCAATCCAAAATTTGCCGTTTTAGATTGACAGCTCAATCGTTTTTCTGATACTATATTGCCAATAATCAACCTCAGTAGTGAATAAACTATGGCAACATGACAGGAGACCAATCGAAAAGTAGAAAACAATTGACAACAAAACAGATTGACTTCAATCTTTAAATTATATTAGGCATATGTTTTTTTGACTGTAGAGTTGAAAATCCAGCTTAAATTAAACTTTCCTTTACGCGCCGGTGCTACGATTCTCAGACACAAAACAAGCAATCCGGTTATGAAATAACGTATTACAGACTTTTCTGTGAAACAAAAATTAGTATTCTGTCGTCGTCACCGCACCAGAGTGGCGTCAACTACTGAATGAAGTGAGGCTTTGTTACATTTGGTAACGCCGAATCTTACTGCAGTGAATTATCATCTCTAAACTTTTTATATTAAGGTTCAATTTGTTTATAATAAATATTTGGTAATAGTGAAACATACTACACACAATTGCCATCTCTAAAAATGTAACATTAAGGTTCAATTTGTTTGTAAGATTGATGAGATCATAGTCGTCATTCCACGCACTAGATGGTATGTGTGTGGAGCACTGGGTTTTGAGGTCACGTTACATAAAATTGTTTTGTAAAATTGTGCGAAAGTACTTAATGATCCGTTTGAACGTAAACAGTAACAGTAGTGTGGACTTGAGCGGATTTTTTTTTATTACGTTGTATATAGCCATGTCAGGTATAGCTTTGTTGGGGGCAGAGCGGAATGAGAAATGAAAGATCGGAGCACAGAGTATATTCTATGATCGGAGGTTCGGTCACAAAAGTCTGAAATTTTGATTACATTACTTTGTTTCTGTGTGGTTGTCTTGTTTGAACATGAAAAAGGAAACGAAAAATAATTTATTGAATCCATCCATTATGATATCTTATTACTACAATTTTGTGATTATAACAAAAGTTACAAGTGGTTCAAATTAGAGCAGTTAATTAATAATTAGTTGTAACATTTTAAATACGAACATGTTTACGTTATATTTAATATGGCTGAGTGAAGCGAAGTCTAAAGAACGAAGAATCAGCATCCGCTGCTTCGCCGACGCAATGAATAATTGTGAAAGTCTGAAGCTATCATTCAGTAATTTAAAATGTAAATAAATCGGACAGACTAGTCCACGCAATCATGCGGTAGCCATCGGCCTCCTCAACAATTTTAAGCGGAAGTAACCAACCCGGCCCACGACGCCTTTTGCTTCGGTTTTGTAAGGTAAAATAATACAAAAAATAATCTCCTCGAATTTGATAGTGTTACAATTTTTATTTCAAACATTTCCTGCGACAATGTATTTTTTCATCGCAGCATAAATGGCCGACACCATTGTTCCAGATAACTTTAAGAGCCTCCATAGATTATATAATTCAGACGCATAAAATCTTTGTAAATAACTACTTAGCTTAAACACTGAACATAGCAGTGGGTGCATATTTGAAACAAGCATTCATACTATATCACCCCTATCCCGACGACATTTAATGAACAACTACAAAATAGAACAATGCACCTCTAAATTGTTTAAACGATCAAAGTGTCACCGTGAACAATCCAACAATTGAATTGGAATTAAAATGGCGCAACCGAGTGCACTTCAACAATGTAAACATTTCATCTAAAAGCATCTTTATGGAGCTAAAATAAAGGGGATCCTTTTAAATTGAAAACTTATGGGTGGCGGCCCTAAGGGAAGCTGTGCCTGTATGCCAAAGGGATACAATAGACACTTTGCACTAAAGTCAATCTTTTGAGGTAACCGCGCGGGCTGCATGCTAATGCGATCGGAGGGGAACATCAAAACATATTGTAACAATATTGTACTGCGATAGGGATTTTGCGACATCGACTTATTTACTTCAGGCTTAAGTTAGCTTTCGTTATTCTTGTTATTCTAAATGTTTGTTGCCCACACCTGAATAGGGTTGCTACAGCATTCATTTTATTAATATTTTTCTAAACCGTCCGACAACAAAGAATATATAAAGAAATGTTTGCATTTATTAGAATTTTGCCGTATTATTTGATTGGTTGAATTTTGGAGGCCTGGGTACAAAAATTTTTTTTGATTACACTTTATACTACCTAGATACATGTTATTTTTCTTACAAATTGGGACCTACATACATGTGTATTATCCATATGAACATTCGTCTCTAATAACTATGTTTTAAAAAAACGCATCAAATTCGTTGCATAGATTTAAAGATCTAAACGTACATAGACTGCCTCGGTGGCGTAGTTGTACTAAGGTACGGTTACAAAGCTGAGGTCTCGGGTTCGAATCCCGGGTTGGGCAAAGTGATATTGGATTTTTCTATTCATTATCAGCCCAGAGTCAGGAATTTGTGCCCGAAATGGCGATAGGCTCGCCACCTATCACATTGTGGGACGCAACATATAAAGCGAAATGTGGGTGTCCTGGCACCTCTGCCTACCCCTTCTGGGATACAGGCGTGAGTTTATGTATGTGTATGTAACGTACATAGATACAGACAACCAGGAAGCAACTATGTTTTATTCTATATAGTGATAAATATAATATTGTTTTTCAAAAAACTGACACAAGAATGAAGTGCTACTAGAAAGCTTTTACTCCTCAGTGATATATTTCGTGCTGTAATTGATAGTCTTTTTCCAACGACTCTTTGATAAAGACTAAGTTAAATCGTCGCGGAAAGCCAAGGCGGAACAATAGCCGCTATTGCCTGCTTATTTAGTTTTATCTTCATTTGTTTTGTTTTTAAATATAAAATGATTTCAGCATTTCTGATTATTATCGCTAATTATTAAACATATCCTTGTTTCATACAAAGTTAGGATAATTGGCATTTTGACTTAGTCAACAGGTAGAAATTGAAGAGTATTTAACTTCAAGTCATTGAAGTGTTATAGTAGATCCGACATCGGGAACAAAAAGTATGTGCATTAATCTGGTACTAGTGAATTCAATGAAGCGAGAGCAGACATGATATAATTGCGTAGGCGTGACAGAGGCAGAAACAGAAGGAGTGGTACGATACTGTTCACTTTGTAACAAAGATTTTGTTTGCAGTGTCCCCTCTTTTATAATATGTCAATGCTTCGAGTAAATTGTTGTCATTCAAACCAATTTTTTATACAAGGTGTATTTCTTAGTGTATACGCTCTGTATTCTATAAAGATAAGCAATGGTACAACAACTACTAAGGCGAAGTAAAAATAAAAATACTCATAGTAATTATGTTAAAAGGCGTGAGTAAATATTAGGAAGTTACAAAGAGTGTCGGCCTTGACGCAACCTTACTGATAGCTTCAATGGCGGTAACTACATTCAATTGGATTTAACTAAGCCCGGTATTATAGTAGCATACCTTGACATTGTATTTTGTACTGCATTATTTATGAGACTAACTAAAACACGATTGGTAATACACAGAAATTAGACTAAGAGAAGTAAATTGATGACAATCTGTAGAATAGTGGATCTAAGTATTTCTTACCAATAAAATAAGAATTTCAATGCCTATTTTATTCAATCATAAGACATCAATGTGAAGATCAAACCTTTCGGAATATCTAAACAAAAAGCAGCCAGAAGCCGAATACCTTAACACTGTAACAAAGTGTCAAAAGAATGTTAAATAATCATCACACGACCAAACAAATTAATTTAATGACACACACAAGAGTGACTTATTCGAATAAATTACTGGTCGGTTTACCAAAGGAACGAATATTGAAAGTAAATTTCTACGAAAAGGCATATCAACTGTAGACAGATAACAAAATACCCAGTGACACAATTGTACAAAGCAGTCCCAGCGGGCTGCGCGGACGTGGCCCTGAGCAAAACCCATTTGTCATATATTAGTTTTGTAATCATTTTGTGGGCGTGATAGTACTTGGTCACATTGTTGACCTACTTGCCTTCACGTTCACGAAAAATTACAAAAAAATCCAATTCCATTGCGTTGAAAAGCTAAATCTTAGATAAATAAGGTGCCTCCGTATTTGGAACGTTTCCAAATATCTCGACCTTGCAGTACTTGAGCTTGCCATCGTAGCCGGACCTCAAAACACCCTGAAACTATCTTTATCAATACTCTCTTCCACTCCAACACCTTTGTTTTGTCATGGGTGAGAGAGGGACGGCGCGTTAAATAGGAAATGGATAGAAAGTTCGGAGAGTGTACAGAATTGGACGTGTCCTTAGAGACGGCCAACAATGTGTGCCTTTCAGATATATTTGTTGTAATAACACAAGAAAAAGTGGGATTAATTTTGTGAACATTTGATTTGTAGGATCGATTTAGGTCGTGAAATTGAAGACTTATGTTTTGATCTGACCTAATAAAGGATAGTCACATAAATTACTTGAGTAGAGACACAATTAATTTGTTAAGGTAATATGTATGGACATTTATGTAACGTTACCATTTAATTAAAACGTATGCTAATTAAACAAAGGGATAAAATTATGGAAGCATGTAAACGATATACAGCCAGAGAAAAATAACCTACCTAAAAACTCTGCAAGACAAGCAGTTACACTTTAATAATTCTATGAATATATTGTAGCGATAAAGCTCATGGAACTATACTATTCTTCTGTATAGATACAGTAATCTATTCCAAGGGAATTACATTTCAACGAAGAGATGAACGTTATTGATAGATTCAGGAAAAATATATGATTCTTGGATGTATCAGAATAACTGAATATTTGATCACGAGTAGAACGTTCACCCTTTGACGAGATAAATCTTTATCATATCTCTAATACTTGTTTGAAGACGTACTTAAATCTGCGGAGATCAATGTCTCATTTCGTCGAACATTCATTACTAGATTACCACTCATGAATTATTTATAGATTTGCATTATGCCCTTTCAAGTGTTGAAGTCTGAGTTACTGAGGAATTTTAATATTTTTTTATTTACAATGAATAGCGAGGCGAGAATTCCATTCGCTTGATTATAAGCGCTACCACCGCTTAGCTCTTGACACACACACTCACAATGACTTTCAAACTCTCTTCTACTATTCGGCGTGTGAAGTAGACATTGACAAGCTAGATTAGCATGAAATAATAAAACTCTACCATGATAGAGAGACAATCTATCTAATGGTAAGTCGGTAGAATCGGAATAGATTATCCACAACCTCTATCTCTGGCCTGACGATACTGTCAATTATTTCGGTCTGCTAAGCTCACAATTACGCTAAATATATATTTCATGCCATGGGTAACAACTCCTTTCCTTCTCTCTCTTTAGCTAAAGGAAGTCCACAAAAACAGTAAAAGTAAGAAGAACGATTATTTAAAATTATTATTTTAACTGCTCCTATCGTTAGCTGAACAGCCAGAGGTACCTTTAAAAGTAGGAAGGATTCTATTTTTTCTTCATCCAAAGCAAGCACTTTCCAGTTTCAATATAAACGACTACCACTCCAACATAAACATTTGCATACTTCCAACTGAGTAGTGAACCTATCACTTATGCATAATTGCAATTAAGTTATTCCTCTTTCTAAAGGAAATTGTACGAGCGGGCGTTTTCCGCCCCTAACGCCTTCAAATGTTTTTCTTTTAATGTCGTACCACAAATTGTATTTGTAAAAGTATCGTTTGTAATACGAGAAGCGTGTCACAAAAACGAGAACAAAGGTCTAAAAAAATGTTTCGATATATTGTTACATTATTTTATTACTATCTATTAATTCAAATAAAATATTATCCACTTATTATGTTTGGTAGGATGGTTCAGTAAAATTCTAAGGTTTTATCACAACTCGAAATCTTATATCAAACTAAAAGAATACGGCACACAAAGTTATACAAAAATCGCGAGAACAGTAATAAAATCACACGAATAGAAGCGAAAATATGTCAACAGATTTATAGACGTTGTATTTTATTTTTCGTTGTTTACATCTTCGTAAAAGCTCGCGTGTTGCGCTGTCTTTCTTATTACACTTGTGATATGACAGTAAACAACTTTATCTGATCGAATTTGTGTACAGCGGCAACATTGAACGCATTCAATCATGCCAATCTATAAAAATCTGGCCAATTCATTTCAGAAGCGAGGGAAAGCAAATAAATAAATGCTAATTCCATAGCGCGCGCGACCTACTCGCGGTTATGAATACAGGAAGCATTTGTCATTTCTCGCGCCGTTGGCCGTAGGAAAAACGAAATTTGTTGCAAAAATATTCAACAGAGGCACCTACACGTCTGTATAGATTACGCTGATCATGAAACCGGCAGACGGTGGTGTCGGGATGTCGGGTTATTTATTGGTGAGCGGTGAACGTACCACCTGCGATCACCCGCCGGGGAATTCTGATAGAAAATGTGTACTAAAGCCGGCTTACACAACGAAAAACTGATAAAGCGCCGCCTGTTTAAAATATACTCCGCGAGCGAGTTCCGTGTGACCGAGCCCGGAAATGTGACGCCTCACTTTGTCAACACATCTTGCAAATCACTAACTTTACATTAGATATTGAAGTTAACGACATAATAGAAAATGTAAGTGTAGATTGTAAGTATTTTAGATATTAATAAATGCAGTACTCACGATCGTATCAGTCCATTAATAAAAATATTATAGATGGTGCCACATAGAGCTATATCAACAGACAACACGACTTAGTAATTGTATTCAAGGCGGCAAACCACACCAATTGTTTCCAAACCATAGAATAATAATGGCAAACATGTAATTTGCATTAAACATATCAATTAGTTAGAAGACGCGCGTACAATGTAGATATCAAGTAGTCGTCTATTGTGCAGTAATCACCCGGCATCAACATCAAAGGAGCCGGCACAATGAGACGCGTGACCCAATAATCTTGCAAATGAATAATGCCACTCGTCCCCGGTGTCCTCTGAATTATTTATTCCACCGATCGTGCTGAAAGCGGCCAACTTCTCTCTCGAAAGGTTACTGTTTAATTTGCAGCGATTCCTATACAGAACGCATTCGTTATGCAACAATAGGTATCTCATTCCGTGTTTTTTCAATGCGCTCCAGTGGCCTACATATGTAGCAAATACGCTTGTGTACCATTTAGCTCGTTTTACATCCAAGTTTGCACTGATCAACTGCACAAAGCTATTCTAACAAAATCGGACTGTATTGAAAGCCTCACTGCAGGAAACACACATTTCAGACTATTTTTTTTGTTCTACAAGTGATTTTTTATTCTGTTGCTAATGAAACCCGTCGGCTCACCAACAAATAAAAGGGACAAGTAACTTTTACGAGTCGGTGGTACAAATTAACATTAGGGTTTCTGTCGCAGGCCCGAGCAGACAAGCAAGGTCATTGGATACTTTGTACCAATCAATTTCACTGAGAGCCTTCGAATATAGAATGCCGAGGATTTCGTTTGTAACTAAAGCAGAAAAAACACTGTCTAATATAATTACGATATTAAAAAGACGTGCGCAGAAAAACGACAGTCATTATTTTTTAACCCCCAAATTCTAGTGACTGAATGCAGCCTAAAAAGATTTAAATGTATTCAAATTGATTACAAACTTTGTTCAGTGAGCGAATTTTGGTTGAAACATTCATTTGCATTCCGTGAATCGTGTTCCTTATTATGTAGTGGATTTATAAAGAGCCGGCAAACTGCGAATAGTTTTGGGACGTGCCCGTGCTCCATTTCTCGCGCGTCAATTTTATATCTTGTATGTGGTAAAGTTCAAACGGGTCTAATTTACATCTTTATAAGTTACTCTTTATGTTTTCCTATCGCGAGGCGATACTCCACTCAAATCTTGGAAACACGTTAATGGTGTATCCCATTAGCCTACATCATTTTGGTTTGACCATTGAAATTTTAATTAATATTCTCGCGTAATTATCAGACCTTTTCGTGGCGATGTCGGACACCCTTTTCTGTAACATTACAATGGAATAAATAAGTTGTTTAGAAAATCTTCTTAATTACCGCTAAAATGTCTTGTTTGTATGAATTATTTTTTGTGCTACACGTTTTACAGCTAATTTGTAACGGCATTTGATGATTATTTTCCGTTTTATTCTGAACATTAAAATGTAAAGCTTTTTTTTGTCGTGGCAAATTATTGTATAGGATGAAAAATTACATTACATGTACTTTAGGAATATACAATGATAATAAAAAGAAAACATGCCACAACTGTTTTGCATGTCTGAAAAGGCCAAACTTCCCTTTGTAATTACTGTGATGCTGTGTCCGACGCCAAATAATGAAACAAAAGTTCGACAAACTATATTACATACTGAAACGTTTGTTTCATTTGTTTAAAGTTCAGTAGAATTTATGTTAGTATATACTCGAATTACGTCGGCTCGTAGAACACATATTTGTTAAAATAATGACGAAGATACCTGAAGGTACTAGAGGTATTGTACTAAAATTTACTGAGATCCAACAGGCGACATAGGTCATGTTTGGCACGGTATGGCAAAACCCTACATATTTCGAATGTTGGTGAGTCGGCTAGGTTGTTTTAATAATAGAAGACGTTAATTAATATGATAATCTTAATGCCAGGAATAAATACTCCAACACCAATATAATAATAATTATATTCAATGCTCGCAGTACGCTAGAAGAAAGATCTTAGATTAACATATTTTTATGAGAAATGTGTCTAGCAGCAAAATTATACATAAACCAGCTGATAGGAATAGATATGGAAAGTAAAAAGTTTATGAGCCACTTTGCATCAATGATACGATAGACGATATAGATAAGTATGCGAATGAACCCGTAAAACTCGATGTATTCGACTTTTGATGAATAAAACAAAAAAGTTAGAGACACTCAAATTTAAATATACCCTAATGAAACGCTTCTACGATAAAGAATGTGGACATAAATTTAAAATCTGATTTCTCTTTCATCTTGAAATTAAATGTTAAATAATAAATTAAACTTGAAATTAGAGACATCCAAAAGTATTCTAGATAAACTATACTTATGTTAAAGATGTCATTAAAGTAATACAATGTTATAATATAATTCATCAAAAAGTGAATGTCGACTGACGCTTTTACACGACCGCCTAGACATTCAAGTCCAAATATGGTAAATGACACTTGTCCAAATACGTTTAATTAATACAATGTTGTCAGAGATTCTGGCTGACGCGAATGTAGTCACGACATGCAACCAAACCTAGCCATCGTTCAAAGGCAACATTCGGCCCGTCGCGAATAAATCATGAATACAAGTTGACGAACTTAAATAACTAGTGTTGACAAATGAGGGTGGATTCAAATATTGGTTTGCAGACATTGAAACTTTTGAAATATATATATTGGGATATTGAATTACATAATAACTCGCAAACAAATCACTTTACCAAGAGCCAATTTTATTATCTTTTAAGAAAAGCTTAATAAATTAAGGAAATATTCCAAGTTAGGATATTTAAGTAAATGGTGATAAAATACAGAAATCACGACACATCAATAGCAGGTTTACAGTAAAATACTATTACGAAAACGCCGAAGGGTTCTTCAGTTGGGCCTATTCTCCCCAGTAATTCGAGTACGTCAACAACGCGGCTACGCAATGAGGAATATTGCAAAAAAAATCCAATAACAGACGCGTAGGGGAGAGCGGGGTGCTCAGGAAATTGGAACGGTGACACCTCGTAGGTGGCGAGGGGCCCGCCACCTGCGCCAATTACCCTTAGCGCCGCGGAAAATCATCCGCCTCGTGATTTAAATAGCAATTTTGGATCTTTTCATAATCTGATTATGAAACAATTACACATAAATAAACGCACCATTATTAATCTCCTACATAATTACATATATCCTTGATGAAAAAGGATGAAGCGGAAGTTTAGCGCCAGGATGGGTCAAAGTTGAGTATTAGGTGTAATATTATATATATATATATATATATATATCTTTGCATTTAATCCTTATCTGTAATAAATACATACAGATAAGGATTAAATGCAAAGATTATTGTTTAAAGTGGCATGCACACAAGGCTTAATCCACTAAATTAGCTCTTATCCATTCTTCACTTGAACTCGTCTCAGTTAAATGCTTATACTCGTATGTGTTTCGAATTACCGATCCGCTTAGTGTACTTAAAAAGCTTTAAACGTAAACTGAAGAGTGTAGTTGTTGCTTTATATTCCCCAAATGCTTCCGGAATTTACTCCCGAGAGTGGTGAAATATACCACCTGTCTGCAAACTTCGTTTGACCACAGTTATCCTACTCGATGCGATTACGAAGCTGCGGAACCCTCGCATTCATGATTTAAATGGCAATTTCTGTTGCGAACTCCAAATCAGATTAAGGAACGGTTGTGCTCGTAGTAAACACTAGAATTATTCCCATACGTGTACACCGAAAAAGCAAACGTAGTCATAAATTTCATACTAAAATTGTTACTTGTTTCTATCAAGTTATTTAGCCGGTAACACGATTTCAGTTTTCGATTCTTATTTGAACGACTAAAAGAAATTGGTTTACTTTTTCCGACGGCGCGCAGTGTACTATGTTTAAAATTGGCGGCGGGGTAATGTAACGTAAACCTGATTGATCGTCCTTAAATTATTAGACGTTGAAATTGGGGTAAAAATGGAAAGTCGTACCGACGCGACGCGACGCGACTGTTATCGAAGTTGAGAATTTTAGTTATTATATTTTAGAAGATAATTTTCGATACGGGATGAAGCTTCATGTATATACTCTAGAAATATTTCTCGCGGTATATTTGTTTTTGAGTAACTTAATAATGACGCAATTAAGTAAAGAGCAGAATGTTTTTAAGGCGTACCCTTACTAATTAATATTTACGAACTGTAACGTGTAACCTAGAAAGGTCTTAAAGCAAATTCAGGTACATGAGATAAACTCTAACCTCTACAAACAAGTTCTAACGGGAAGATTACACATGTTTAGTGTTTTCAATTGTGATTTTAGTAAACGTTAATTTTAAAGATAAATAGACGTAGTGTTCTAAGAAAATATATTTGTACCAAAATTCAAAATCAACTGCTTTAAAAATCAGTCTATCTATCTATCCTAGCCCACGTTATTCTACTTCTGGGTAAAAGCCTCCTCATAAAAATACCGTCGCCAAGACCATTTATAAAACCTGAAAATCATACCGTTTATGCTAATCTGGTTGCTATTAACAATACTGGATATTTGTAGGTTAGCACAACGTCGTTCTGAGCTCTATAAAAACGATTTGCATAATTTCGTCGCTGACCCGTCGCTTTCTCGCGGCCTTGACAGCTTTCTTTGCGTTTGGTAGCCCGCCAAATTGGGTATTGAGAGCATAGGATCTTTGTAACATAACCTTGTGGGGTTGGAGGGGAGCCAGCCTCCTATGACTTTGACCTACTCAACGGTGTAAGAATGTGGTAAAATTTACGACGCACTTTACTTTCTGTAGGTGAAGGTTTAGTCTATTGCAACCTTGCTTTAAAAACCCCTCAGTAACAGAAATTGTGCTTTCCATGCCAAATATTTTTCCATGTTTTTGCCAAAAGTATATTTGATAATGTAATTGGCTTGCTGGCTTCTCTTTGAGTTAGTTCAAAAATTTTGAGATTAATGTATGATGCCCCTGACATAAAAACCCACTGCAGACCTTACTTTAAATGCTGGCAAATCTCTATTATACGCTTTTGAGAAAAGTTTATATAAAACATAAAAAGAAATAGTACATAATTATATACTATTTTCAATGTATTTAATTTTGACTTTTATTTCCTTTATTTTACTATCCTATCGTTTACTATAGACGAAAATGGCTCTCATATCTTTCCATATGGTCCGGAATATGAATTAGATAGTTATACAACGTGTAACAGGATTAATTCACAACCTCAGACACCCCAACTTTAAAATATTATTGCAATCATAGTTTATGCTTTGAAATCGTACTACCATAATTACAAAATCTTTTATTTATGAAATTAGTTATACCAAATGTAGGCACTTAAGATGGTCACCTTACGAGTTACAAATAAGAGTGTACTACTACACACGCTCGCGGACACGCACACATGTACACAAGAGTCATTCACACGAGTACCTAACGTTGATCGCTGCGCCGCGCGCGCCGGCAGAAACAGCTGACAATAAACGAAATACAAATTACGTACGTAACTGATTACTGGGTGGTTTGGTAAACAAATTATTATTAATTTAATCTGTAAGCATAACATTTGTGTTTTAGCTATAAAATCTAAATATTTAACTTACTAGATATAATGCGTACGAACCCAACGTAAGACAATATTTTGCATGAATCGGCTATAAAATATTATTAATTTCACTTCCGCTAAACTTCGTTCCTACAGGCGGGCAGGATACGGGCGTCATTTATTTTGCATTACTAATGAATAAGATAATTAGATAACGCAATATCTAACTATGAAGACTAGATTGGGAATCACAACACAAAAAAATACAACAAAATTAACTTACGTGTTACATGGCACTCATGCGGCGATTTCTTTTTAAAATATGTTCGAAATGTCCACCACCTTGATACACTTTGATGCACATTTGCGTAATTGTTCACGTAATTTATGTAAAACTTCAGTGTCACTTTTCACTTTTAGGAAGGCTGCCACTATTCTACTTTTTAGTAGTCTAGTTATACCAGAGATTTATTACGTCCCCACAAAAAAAGTCAAGAGGCGTCAAGTCGGGTAACCTAGGAGGCCATTGCACAGGTTCGCCGCGACCTATCCAGCGCTCTCCGAACTCAGCATCGAGATACTGTCGGACACTACACTGGTGCCGCGGCCGTGCCTGTTGTTAAATGTCCTGCATGCCAATGATACATTATCACCACACAGTGCCAAAGTTCTCACCATTTCAGTGTATTCAATATTCGAATACCGAAAAGACATCGCGCGCGAAAGTTATCGAAATATCTACTAAACACTTAAACACAAGTAGACACAGATAACTGCGGTGCACGACTGGATTTTTTTCACATAGTCGGTGCCCATTTAGGGATTGCAATAACGGGATATTAGACACACCGGAATTCCGCATACATTGTAGCAAAATTACAAACCGAATTTAATCACCATTTTAACGTCCCGCGAAATTATTTTTCATAGAAATACCTACTTGTTGTTTCATTTCATAGTGATTTTGTTACAATTTAATTTGTTTCATTTAAGTGCATGTATTGCGCGGGATTTAGATCGCCCGGTCTTGCAAATACCGGGAGTAATTTTTATCGCGGCGCATCCCTATACCGCTTGCCTTTTGATGTACCGCCGCGCCGCGCGCGCCATCGTTTGTCGGATGGATCAAATTGCATTAAACAATAGCTGCATCCTGCTCTATCTAGTTGTAGTTAAATGTGCGGAAAAGAGAATATGATAGTTATTTATTTTAGTAGCTTATTACGTTTATTGAGGCCTATCGTTGTGTGCGTTTGATTAATGATAGATTGCTTAAATAAACTTTATGACTATCGAAATAAAGTTCATTTTTGTTCATTATTTAGTTTATTAGAGTATTCGTTTAGTGATTCATTTAAAAATGATCTTATGTCCTAGAGTTACGTTTCAATTTCGTTTGTTCGGAGTAGTAAATGAAAGTGTCTGTAATTTACTTGGTCTTAACGAATTATTTTGAAAAAAAATACCTACCGAAAAAAATTTTGATATCGGTTCAGTAGCTGATTCTGAACGTACTACTTTCCGCTTTTACATTTAAATCTGTTACATGTTGTATAATAGAATACATAGTACTAATTTATTAGTTAGTTAGTTATTCGAAATTGTATAGTATTTTTTTAAGTAAAGGTTTTTTTTTCGCTTTTAAATTTATTATCGTGTATCCTCTTAATTATAAGCCTACTTTTAATTTTTGTTAAGCTTACCTATTTTTAATATTGTTAACATTGTATAACGTTTGTGTTGTCTAAGTTTAGCCTTCATTAGTCAGAACGCTATGGTCTCCTATAATTGTGGGAGTACGCTAGATTAAGTCTTTCAGCTTATACTGTATTTGAATATTTATTTGTGTACATTCTGCGTTGGAGATCTATGGAATAAATTAAAAAAAAAAAAAATGTATTTTGCGTAGTGCAAAACTAACTAAACCAACCACTATGTTTAGTATATAAATATTTAGCGACCGCACAGTTATCGAATAACGAACAAATATTTAAACACATTTACCAGTTTACTTTGTGACTGAATAAATGTTGTAATCATAGAAATATTTAATGTTTCTGCTTATTTTTATTACTATGCTATGTGTAGAACAGATATTAATTGTAAAAATAGCATGGTAACGAAAGCCTTTAATACATTGTTTTGGGTGATGTAGATGAATATAGTACCTCTGCTAACCCCCACGGGGATACCGGCGTGAATATATGAGTGTTGATTTGAATACAATACGTCTTTGCTTATCGCTTCAATAGTTTAGGGACTGTGTACGTGGGTTGTGAATACGGAGCTGGTTTCCTTGTTGTCCAACGGCCAGCCATAGTTTACTGTGGATCAAAATAATTTACGCTATGTAAGGCTGCCCTTTGTACTTTTTTCTTTATTGTTAAAGTATCTCCAAAGAATAAAATATATGCAGATATTATCTTGTCAATTTGTTATTATTTATTCTGAATTACTTAATTTATATCGCATACAATAACAAAAGTCAAAACAACGGACATAAGTCCAACGTATAAAACACAAACATGATCCCAGTAAAAGGTTTGCACGAAATATTGATTCTACGGATATACCGATATCTGAACAAAAACTTGGCTCAGTGGGGACAAATTCGCTGCGTTCCGTCCAATATGAAGGGATAAAGATAGTTTTTTTCCAGATTGACCGGGTTTATTAAGAGCGGGGTCTATGTGAAATGGCCTTTTTCACAACGTTTTTTCTTGGTGATCTTTATTATTAGGTGTTCAAAAAAAATATATGTTGATCTACACTATATGGAGCTTGGGCTCTTCTTTTCAGAATTCTTAAAAGTGTATTAAAAGTACTTGAAATAAAATTGCAAAGTGACCTCTATTTTCGCATTTACAACGTTTTTTCTCTTAAACTACGAGCACTAGGATTATTTTATTATCATCAGGATGTTAAGAAATGCAAGGCGGATGGGACCTTCTTTTTATTTTTTCTAATTTCTGTCTCATTTATTTTTAACGAATTTTTCACATTATCGATACTCTAAATCGCGAGCACGTCCCCGCTGTCGCCTAACAAATCATTGCGGGACGAACCGCCGTGCTAAACGGACCTATGTCGCTTGTCTTCGCAATATCAACGTAAATTTAATATTGCTATTTCGCTCGACACATTCATTGAGAACGGTTACGGCCGGTCTAACCGTAGTAAATCACTATACTACGTCACTGCAACTGTGGCGCTGTTGCTTGGATGCCAAATAAAAACGTGTGGCCGCGGGTTCCATCCCGCATCGAAACAAATGTTTTTATTTATAAATTCATCTATCTACTATCTAACCCAATATTTTATATAGGAAACATTTTATTTCATGCATTTTTGTAACATTTATATTTTACATTTTTGTATTTTAGATTTTTGAATATTACGATTTTTGTTCATTATGAATAAACCAAAAATTACTCAACCGATCTTAAAATTCTTTCACCATCCGATTCCAACATTATCCTGGAGTAACACAGGCTGTATATTTGCCTAAAGGGGATGACATGAGTTAAAATGGAAAATAAAAATCATTGAAGATATTTTTTTGAAAAAAATATTCTACCATATTTTATAAAATTATTATTTATGCTCTTAGTAGAAAGTAACTGTACTATAATAGTAGATTTATTTTGTTAAAGTTAACGATCATAATATTGTACCTACATAGCAAAATATAAGTATCGTGCGATGTTTTAATATTTCAATTGAATTTCATGCAACTTATGATAGACCTACCCAACATATAAATAAATGAATTGTTATGATCCGATCATATTTGAAATAGTAGGTAACATTTAAACACCAAAATAGGCACTAATATAATAGATAGTTACCGGTAATTTGGTCGCCGGGATGTAAGTATTGTTGGCCCGAAGGATTGGCCGATCGCTTGATGATTGATGTGGCCGCAGGTTCGATCCCCGCATCGATTCGATTGTTTTTGTTTATAAATTCATCTATATGTCTAACCTATAATATTTTATAAAAGAAACTGTTGTAATATGTGATAAAGAACATCGGCGAAAATGGACCATGAACGGGACCAGTTATGAACGGTACATCAAAAATTTTCATAATTTATTAAAGTCAAAATGCATATTTCAATTTATTTTAAAAAACCCGGATAAAAAAGAAAAACTTAAAGTGTTTTTAATAATATTGAACGCATATGAGTGCGTTCCATCAGTCATACTTTGTTTTAAAATAAGGTTTTAACTACAACGTTGAAGGTAGTACTAAATAAAAAAAAAGTGTAGGTATTTTCTATGACACATGACTTTTCTTTGCGCTGTCATTTTGCTTTCTTTTGATTTCCGATTTACGTCTACTGTTAATTCTGTTTATATTTGTAACTTGGCTTTAATCACGGACTCCGATATACCCTTGTATTTCTGACCACTTTGTAAGATTAACCATTGTATAACAATAACGCTTTGTGATTTCGTTTAAAGTGTGAAGTATTACCATATTTCCAACATGAACTCGGAACAACAGCGCGCTCCTCAACAATTTGTGCATTGTGTTCAATGCAATACCCGTCTTATTATACTCATTTCTGTAATCAGTGAGTGGGTCTATCAACTAATCGAAGTTTTTTTTTAGCCATGAATCTACAAGGTATCCTATTTACCATTTAGTCAATATGGTTTAGTATCCTGGAGTTCCCACAGGAAAAGTGTGTGTGTTTTGATGAAAAAACAATGATGCCAAACTTCCAAATCAAGGAGAGACGGTATAACTAAGTATTGTTGTAATTGTGTAGTAGGACGTCGCACAGTACTGTTGCTGTGCCCACATCATGACTTTGATGTTGCTGCCCCTGCAGAGTTCTTAGATTCTATTGTAAAAAGAGAAGATGAGAAATAATACATTTAAAAAATATTTTCTGTGTTTTATTTTATTTTGTGTTTTATTTTTGGGATCACTGCTTATTATATTCCTATACATACATATAGCGGGATTTTTCAAGTGTGTGTGGATGGCCAAATACGAAACTATGAAGAATAGCGAAAAATACTCAAAACAGTCTAATAAATTCTGATAAAATTCTGACAGCAAAATACTACATTTTCTCTCATTACCTTAAGGTAACACAGGTATGGTGTACACCATATTCAACGGCTAATTAGTTTTATGACAAGGGAAATTATAGAGCATAGTAATTACTAAGCCATCATTATGATTTAGTACACTTTTCTTCCTAGGTACCTGATAACCATAAGACCACCCTACATTAGGTATATTTGACAATGACATTATAATGTGCTATTTTTTATGAATAATTCTAAAATCTCCGGCTTTACAGAAATCTTTTTGTAACTGGACATCACTCCTCATGCACAATAAAACACAATAAACTATATCCCAGCTGTGTACAATATATTTCTTTGTCAGGTCCCAAAACGTATGGACGTGACCGATGTTCTTTATAATTTACATAATAAAGTTATATAATTATAGCGCCATCTATTGAGATGTGTGAGTAACCGATGTACGTGTCAAATAACTGTTATGGCCTCCCTTGCAAATTCCCTGTGAACCATGAAGCACGCGTAAAATATAAAGTATTGTTGATTTCCCATTATCATGTAAAATAAAGTCACTAATAAAACTACTGGGTATCTTTACTTCAAGACGCCACCAATCCAACAGAAACATAAACATATTTTGCATTTTTGTAACATTTTGTATTATAGATTTTTGAATATTTCGATTTTTGTTTATTATGAATAAACCCAAAAATTACTTAACCGACCGACTTAATCTTAAAATTCTTTCACCATTCGAATATAACATTATCCTGGAGTAACATTAGCTGTATGTTTGGCTAAAGGAGTTGAAATAAGGGTTGAAATGAAAAATAAAAACCATTCGAGATTATTTTTTTTTTTAATATTTTTATTTTCCATTTAAACCCTTATTTCAACCTCTTCAGGTACTGTTAATCCCGGATAATTACCATTAGAAAATCGAAATATTTTTTTAAATTGGTCCAGTAATTTTTGAGTTTCATTGTAAATAAAAATCCAAAAATATAAATTTATCTATCCTCTTTATAATATTACAAAAGAAAAACAAAAATAAAAATATTAAAAATCTAAAATGTAATATTGGTATAGATAGATGAAATAAGTAAACACAAAAAGTTGAACTACAAGTGCGGGGACCGAACCCGCGTCTTCTCGTTTAACAGTCAGCGTTCGTGCAATTCTGCCACGATAGCTGTAACGTTTGTAAGTGAATTAATCATACACTACGGTCCTAACTGTACTCGATGGGAACATCGAGTGAAATAACACTACGAATATATCGTTTTGTCCGCAGCGAAATAATGAATGAATAGGTATAAAGCAGCGCGCTCGCTCGCACGTCGTGAGCCGGCGTGCGCCGGTGCATGAGATTTGGTGCCGCCCGTTCGAGCAAGGTCATTGGCGTTACTCGTCCTCTTAAGCGTGCAACCGCTGGTATATCGAAAAACTTTATATCGTCACTTTGAATGTCTGGGGACGCGTCACGTCGTAACCGATAACTCAAAGATGAACATTTACGTCATTCTTCATTACACTTGGGGCTTGAAATGCACGGATTTGTAACAAAATATTTGCTTGAAATTATGTACACAACATAGGTGATCAATCTTCACTTGTACACTAATATAATAAAGAGGAACGATTTGATTATTGGCATTGAATAGGTTCTAAAACCACTAGACCAATTTGAAAAAAATCTTTCACCATTGGAATTCTACATTAACCATAATAAAGATAGGCTATACAATATTTTCAATATTTAAAGTTTATCTGGAATTACAGGTAGAGCCGGGCCGGGCCGCTAGTTATATAATAATTTTTCAATTATATCTCTAAAGTTACAAAATGAATCGTCAATTATAATTGTTGAGTCGTGCAAGTTCAAGGTTGGTGTATTTGTTAGTTTCATCCAAGGCAATTTATTAAAAATTAAAATTCCTTCGGAAGGTCCTTACTCGAGTTGAAAATTATAAGTAGTGCCATTGAGTAGTGAAATGAAAAAATACAGAAAATTTACCGTCACTTAATTATTATGCGCTGATCCTACCAAACCATAAGGTCAGTGTGGTGGAAGTATCGTATACCCTTCCGTAATACGAGAGACTGACCTGTAGGACTATATTGTGCGTCTTTATATTCCGGTTATAATTACAATTAATGGGCGGTTTCATCAAGTCAGCAAGCGGAACAATAATGTTAGATCTAGTCTATACATGAAATCCCAGATTAAGGTCAGCACTAAGCACCTAATTACTCGCAAGCAGTAATGTAGCGTATTATGCGGGATTAACCTCATATAATTACATTCAATGTAATAAATTACGTCCCCAAGGATTCCACAATGACCCGTTAGGAACGGTCTGCGTCCATAATTGTGGAAATCCTTTAAGGTTTGTGACCTGCAGTAGCGATGGCTGTAGATGATGATGAATGAATAAATAACAAAAAAAAAAAAAACATTTCCAAACGTAGTATTATATTTTATATTCTGTATGCATAATAAATAGCGTCCTGAAGAATTTTGAGTGGATTGGAAGGCGCAGTACACGTCATATCCACTCCGAGAAGAAACCCGGGATATGGTATGCATTATGGTAAGTCGTTGCGATTACAATAAGTGTACAATATAGTGCTACAATACGAATAAGTATTGTGTTATATTAATATTTAAAATATTTCATGCAGCATTATTCTAAATTATATTAACATGCAAAAAGCTTTATTACTTTCAAATGAAGACTTACTTATACTGCACTTTTTTATGACGTCATATACTAAACGCTCTTGCATTCACATAATCCTATAAAAGTTTAATCGGACTATACCGTCCGTAATCTTTTAATTTACGGTCGCAATAAGACAGGGCTCTAAGTGCAGGCGCACAGATCTTCGACGACTCCACAAGGATTAATTAGCCGTATAGCGAGCACTTGTTCTGTTTTTACGAGCCTTTTTGAGTTGCTCTCCTCGAGACCGTTTACGGAGACAGTTGTAGAGGTTATAAAGCTAGCGTTTACGGGCACCGCAGTAAACACATGCTGTGGTCCGGTGCTGGGGAAGCGTACCTCGTAAACGACACGCCCCTGTAAGTCCCAGATGAAAATTCGTATACACTACTGGACCAATTTATTTTTATTAAGTGATTACATTCTGGTCAGCATACGGAACCACAATTGTGTTCAAGATATTTATATTAAATTACTGAAAGCCCAGGAAGACGTATTTCTATAGAGTTGTTTATTAATAACGATAGGTTCACGCCCGATCATACCTCGGTTCGAAAAATACAAGGTAAAACATGGATGTCCCGATTGTACCCCTGCCTACCCCACTGGAAAAGGGCCTGAGTTCATGAATGTATGCTAATTGTTTATTAAATTATGCTTTTTGCTGATTAGCACCTAAATATGCGACTGACTAATCAATGTATTTTAAACGAGTCAAAAGTCCCAGCCAAATGATTAGAAGTACGTACATATATTCTTATAAATATAATAAAATAGAGTTATCCACGCGAACAATAATATCACAAAGCAAACTTCTTCAGGTGCGCTTAATATATTTGCATGAGCAGCAGACTTTGAATCTATATAAGATTATTGCACTTTGACGTGCTATAAATTCTCCCGGTATAAAATAAATCCTCTCCCCGATAGGTTATTTTACGGTGAATTTTGTGTGGCTAAAATTGCGAACTTGAGCTCAGTGGAGAAGATAAATTTATAAACTAATTACTTAACGCTTGACAAGATTTTCGAGGGCGTGTAAGTATTTCGGCCGCGGTCCATGCAGCGTGTTTTACTCATATTTGTGGTTCTCAAGGGTGTAATTGACCGATATTAAGCGATAATTTAATTCAAAAACATTTATCCAAAATTTCAAAGCGACAAAAAAATACTCAATGACTAGTATTAATAGCTGCTTTTAATTTCTCCGAAGTCCGTAGTCGATGTGCACGTAGTCTAGTCGGGGACTCGGTAGCCGCTAGTCGGATAAGACAAAAGCAGAGGTTACACGGGTTCTCACTCGACGAGCTTGGGGATTTTAATAGCCGTCGTCGGATGATCGGATCTAGCCTCGCCCACGCGGATTGTCGGCGAATAACGCAAAATGTCACTTACTAACTTCATATGCAAATCCTTCTGGCAAATTGAAAAGACTCGGAAACTGCGAGTGTTTAAAGAATTTAGCTTGTTCAGCTTTTAGTTCGGTTGAACGAATTCGTTCTATTGTGTCGGTGAGATGTAGGTTTGACTTTCAGGTTGGAAATCATTTCGAACCTTTCAGTTTATAAATCACCTTTGACCTCTCGACCTTTATCTTTACATATTTTAGCAATAGTGGCATTCGTTAACCCTGAAAGCATTTGGTATTGAAACTGTATACTGAAAACGGTTTAAAAATTCTCTCTTTTAAAAGTCATTTATCAAGCACACTGCTTTGGGTGACTTTATGAACTAAGGCCAATGCTCTTACACATAATACGACACCTCATTATACTAGCTCACATAGTTGTTGTGGTTGAATATGAGTAAACGCTCTTTGTTAGAAACGCATAATTTGTATTTTTCGGTCTTTGCTTTGAAGTTGAAATTAGCCGTCATATTATTACTGTTTTAAATTTGAATGTTGGTTTATGTTGTAAAAAAAAATCGATGTCACCACAAAGCTACAGACCTGAAATGCACACCGCATTCATCAAAAATCAAATCACGCCCACGATCGCGAAGAAAGGATGAAATATAAATGGCGGAAAATATCCACTTCAAAAAATGCTGCGATCGCGAAACCTTATTTCAGCACGAACTCTTTCACGTCCCCGCTAGATTTTCACATGGCCACCTTATATTATGTGCCTGATTTATGAATACTTTGAAGCATTAGGACGGTAATGGCTCGTAAAATTATTCTTCAGGTTACTCGCTTCGTGTTTTTGTAGCGAGATGTGAGCGAAGAGGTCTTAAAAAAGGGCGCGCAAGTCTTCCGTGTAAGTGAACAATAAAATATGTATGCATGTACCGCATATGGTTATTATAATGGAACCTGATGGGCTTTTGGATTAAGGTTTTGGGTTGAAAAGGATGAAAATACCTGTTTCCAGACTGAGTACGGGCGTTAAGACTAAAGTTTGTGTACACTTTACTGCCATGGAGCCAGACTATGTAGTCAATGTTAAAATGGAATTATTTGGGTTGAAATCTAATGCATATGCCGCCTCTACACTACCGAGAACAAGAAATAAATCTCATAAATATCTTCGCTTTGTTATATTTGAGGAAAATCGGAAAACGTTTTTAGGGCGGAGTTAATCAGTTCCCTAAAGAGGTAGGGAAAGTTTTCGCTCCGCAGTTGAGAGCGGGGTGAATTTTTAATACCGAGCTTGGCGTAAAATATGAAGATGCAAATAACTTTTTACTTTCGCTCTCGTGCTAATTATCCGACACCTAGGCATAAAGACACGGCTTATCTTGGATTTTTGTATAGTTGTTGAGTGCACTACACTTGATAGTGCAGTGGTATTCAGTGTCGACTGGCGACTCAAGATTATCTCCCGCCATACCGCCTTGATACATGATTGTAGAAGACACCGGTGGGCAGGGCATATCTCTTATACAGAACTAAATATTCCTATTTTAAAATCTACAAAGTATTAGAATTTAGGTATGATGACGATAAGTTAAACTTCTGTTTTTTTTTTTTTATTTGGCCCGGCATAGTGGCTACATTGCACCTGATGTTATGCGCAAATACCGCCGAGGCAGAGTATCCATTGGTATCGGACGGCAGTCCCATGCCAATGGAAACAATCATGCCGGCCTGCTAAGGTGCCTCTTCAGAACTTCTTTCTCTTAAAGTTAAAAGTCTTTAAATAATACTTTTTTTAATTCTTAAATTGGAGGATTAAAAAGTTTATTTCACTTTGGATGGTGACCACAATACACAAATAATACCCGATGTAGTCACTGTTGCAACTAGAACAAATCCTGAAATTAGTCTCTCTCTGTGTATCGATAAGCACCAGCTATTTTTGTTGATATCTCTCTGCCAGCTGATACTTTATTAACGTACTATCTAGAGCTATATAGTGAATATTCTAATTCAGAATAATGGCATATGAATATCCAGTAACATACATCTATAGCTTTAATATCAGAGCTAGATATCAAATGATTGTTAACGTACAATATGTAATATCGACTGTTAGCTTGCCCACTATTAATTAACTTATATGCCGTCGAGCCGCTTGACTAACTTTCAATCTAATTCGCACATAGTCAATATAGTTCTTTGAGATTCGTATTGTTTCAAAAATGTTAACTAGAAAAGGGTATATTTAAAAGTTTTTATGCCTATTTAATAAAGCAAGGGTAAGCAATTTGATGGTTTTTTTAATATTCATAATGTGAGATGAGCAGGAGACAGGGTGAAATGACGCAATTTGGAGACGGCCTCCGTCCAGCAGTGGACAGCTACACATCACAATGATGAATAACATACAAATAAATCGTCACCAAGAGTCATTACTGGACCGTTTAAAAACATTTTTACATAGCATTCCTCAATGCCTACATATTTCTTCTTTATTTTATCCCTTTAAAACTGAAAAAAAACACATTACTCTCCCATCTAGACATTTGAAGTAGAACAAGTCACAAACGCAGGCCCTAAGCTCAATCAACGAGATACATTTCAGCAGTAAATCGAACGAGCAAACACGGTTCTCGTCGACTGTGCCTCAAAGAAAAACAAAGTCCATCCGTACCTGTATTTACCTTTTCTTAAAGATTTGTGTACACAATAAATATAGGCCCATTGCCGTATCCAATCACGAGCCCAATGTTCGGCCAACTCCGTCCAGTCCTAAATAAACTCATGGAATGAAGATACGGGCCGCCTATCAAAATTATTACATATACTAAAAGTGGATATGGGGTAATTCCGAATACCAATTGACATCGCATTGTTGGCATTGTCGGTAAGGAAGGGTAGAAAGAGAGATTTAGAAAAGAAATTCTTATGATAGTGAATATGATAGTAAATTCTTATGATAGTTGTATTTTGGTATTAGGAAATCGTGTTATACAAGAATGTTACTTATATCGCTAGAATAAGTAGCTAATACATTCTTAAATAAATACATACACCCAACAGTCCCATACATAGGCCTGACCCCACACTAAGATCGAGTCTCATGTCGTGGGTATCAGAAACTACGAGACATTTTTCCGTCTCACAAACACTCAGATCCGAATCAAATACTTGTGGTTCAAGAAACACTTGCCTCGGTGCGAGGATCGAACCCGCGGCCCTCGTATTTCGCACAATATCCGTCTCATCAAGGATTTAATATTCCTGAAAATATAATATTTTAATTTTATGTTATAATTTACTAAATAACAATAATTATTATATAAACGTTTGTTGTGATTGGATGTAACTCAGACACCAGTAATTTATGACGAGTTAGGACTCTTACAGATATTACTTCAAATAAATGTTTAAGTATATCGAATATTGTCTCTCGAAATTTAATTTAGAGACAACAAAGAAATATTAGGCAATATATCACATAATGTATTTTTAAGCATTACGTGACTTGCACAACATGTTAGAGTCTAAAAACTCATTAATTTATGCTCGGGTTTGAACCCGCGACCTTCACAAGATATTACAATCAATAAGTCTGAGAACGTTATTGATGTTATTGCATTAATAAACATATATGGGGGTTTGAAATTACTTGAAAGTACGGTTCATAGATGAAGTTATTAAGAGTAAGTTAGTGCAATTAATTCATTTTAGCGATTTTGGAAAAGGTCCAATATGAATGACCAAATTTTGGTGATTTTCTCTTTTTTATGTCCTTTCATTCATTGTACCAAACATTTATATAAGTCAGGAAGTACAATTCTTTGAAAAGTCAATTTAATAATTGTAACATAATGACAAATATGACCAAACTTTTACTTTTACTTCTAACAACTAATCTTCGTTCAAAAGCGATAAATATTTTAGTCCATTAAAAGTATTGAGAGAAAAATAATTCAACATTAATAAACTGTTCACATATAAAATATATAAATATGCGAATTGGCAACCTCGGCAGTTTCCTTGACTAAAATATCTTCCCGCGGTAAGTAAATATTTAATGGAAGTTGTATTCGCGGCTTGGACGCACCGACACACGGTCTCGCAGGACATTCGGCAACAGGAAATAAAAGTGTTTTAAATATTAACTCGTCATGCATTTAACATTTTATTTCAATTTCCGTAGAAGTGCACGTAAATAAACAAATGGAAATCGAAATTGGATAATCGAAATTGTTAGTTGGATATCGGAATATTTTAATACAGCCTCCTGCATCAGTCCATATACGTACATCCTACGTCAGGTCACGGGCCTCCTCTACAATCGAGACTACCACTGAGAGTGATCATTAGTGATTGATAGCTAGTAGATCACCACGCACTATAGCAGTGAAGGAAAGCATTGTGAGGAAACTGGCACAACATAGCCATTTGTAAGATATTCTATGGTATGTAAAGTCCGCCGACGCTCACTAAGCCAGCGCGGCGTGATGGACTACATGGCCTAACCACTCTAATACGGCATGATTGTAGGTAAAATATTTTCACACAAGAGTTTGGGATTGTAGATCTTTTTTAATATACAAACATTTATTTATTCACTAAAATTGGCACTAAATTCTGTGTTCATATTCCTACATGTAATTAATTAGGATTCTCAGTTTTAAATATATTTTTTTAAACACAATTGCATCTGGATATTATAAATATAACCCACAGTATATTTATAGAAGGCTTCTAGAGCTAAATTATACACCGACAAACCACAATTTTCATTCACCCCGTCCTCGCATAAAACTCCGCAGCATTCAATACATAAGTGAGTTTATGCACAAACTTTAGCCACCAATCCATATTCCAATAATAGGAAAATTGGTCTGAGATTGTGCTGGGAGCGGTTCACAAGGTCACCGTTCGACGAGGCTTCGTTGATTCTAGAAAATTCCCTCCAGGCTTAAACGGGATTACCGATCATTTGTTTCAGTTTTATTTTAGCTGACGCGCCTCATTGGGCCCGCTTGAAGCGATACTGGAAAGTTCGCATTGTTTGAGACTCACATACTTATTCATTTAAAAGGAGTTGTATTGGCGAGTAATTATAATGGGTGTATATAAATTATAAATGATAAGAAATTTCATTATAATAGCTAGCTTCCAAAAAAGGGTCTTTCTTCATGAATTTTAACTGTTAACCCTATCCAATATTTACATGTCTTAACATTAATGTTGCAAATGATTTGGGTTTAAATTTTATGGCCGGTAGCTTGCCTGTTACCGACCTCATCGGGCTTTCCTAGACCTTTTGGCACGCTAGTCTCATGCGAATCAAATTTAATGTGAAGAATTATCAAGTATGCAGTGTACTTCCCGAAGTTTACAACAAAGCAAGCAATAATGAACAAGAAAACTTTGAGGCTTTTTAATTCATGATAATAAAAACTAAGCTGCACGTATAAAGTTAGCAAAGATTCCTGTGTAAAGAGGTCGCGCCATTTGTTTAGATGTTGCGGTTAACAAGAGCACGAACTAAATAAAATCAAGCGGCCGCCGTTTATCCCGGGAATCCGGGCTGCAGCCTCGGCCAAAGCTTTTGCTTTTGTACAATTATGCAAATTAAATTTAAACGCCTAACTCACTTTGCGCACGCCAGCGACTATTTTAAAACTATTACATGACAAAATGACCTACAAATAGTGGCCGAAGCTCGCGTGTCGCACGTACCATTGCCACGGAATTAAACTGAATAACATAATCCCACTAACTAGGTCTTTTGTGCGTTCTAAATCTAGGCTTTACCGCACTGTCTGTAACAAAAATATTATAACAATCTTATATAATAGCTTACGTTAAATCACACTGAGGAGAACAGGTCATATTTTTTATTGAGAGGTGTTAAGGTTTTAGTCTACACTGTCATTAAACTAGACGACCTAATTTAACTTTAGACACCTAATTAAAAATACACATATAACTGTCACAGCCTTAACTCAAACTTCGAACTCTCGAGAGTCTGATCCGCTATCAATTAGGTAACCACCACACAATAATATGAAAATATTACTAATTTATTATCCCTCGTTGCACATTCACAATTGAACGTACAATGAGCAATGAAAGTTAAGGTTTTGTAAATGGAAAGCATATTAAGTTTTTATAGTAAAACTATTACGCAAACAGTGCAAGTTTGTTGCCCACCTTCAAGTAATTAATGTTATGACTTGTTGCCACTGCAATAACTTTCCGACATCCTTGAGACAATTCCAACCACACCTACAATTATACAATTTGCTTTCAAATTAGTACTACGTTTTATCTGTACGCCTTTAAGAGTACACATTACACAAGCAGTACTTTAATTGGCGTCTTGTTTTGATGCCGTAGATCTGATAAAATACATTTTGGAACAGCTGAGAACGTAGTTTTGCTTTAAAGTACCCAAAGCATTGTGATATTTTTTTTCTGTCCTCACTCCGATATGTTCTAAACCATAATATCACTTAATTACCTTTATCTATAGAAAGCCAAATGTAGAATCTTTCTTATAGATTTCCACACCGACTTGATTTATGCGGCCTGGATTCATCGACTTGCCTTAACCGCTATAAGGTCGCATATCCACCTTCTTAGCAGAAAAGTTTATATCACAAATCCCAACAATTACTTACCAAAAGCAATAATTAATAATGTTATAATCTTGTGGACGCAGTAAAAGTGTTGGGAAGTTGTCAACGCGTCGGAACTTCTAGTTAATTGGCAACTGTTAATCTGGCGGAACGAAGGCCCGTCCTAAACAAACCCACTCCAAGTATAAGCACCAAATACCTCCCTTACACATCAACGACTTTATTTTCTAACTCATAAAAGTATACATAACGAGTAGGGACCAAACAGATGATAGTGCTGTTGATTAAAAAGATGGCGTATTCGGAGTTTTAAACGGTAGAATGTGATAACGGGGTTGAAGAGAGACGCGAAACAATTTTGTAAAAATGTACATATTAATTCTTTAATGAGATATCAATGTCAATTCAAACATTTTGTTTATTAAAAACAGATGTATTCTGATTTACAGACACTATAAAATACTTCAGGTTTTTTAATTTCGAAATCAATGCATTTCCAAACATAAGTAGAAAGTAATTTCACTTCCAAAAAAAGAACTCGTGAATTAATATGAATTTTTCAAGTGGACGTGGATGTTCAATTACCTAACTATGAACTCGCATTGATTCAAATTAAAACTGTAATTTACATATTTTTTTAAATTATGTTGCTAGCGAGAATTTAAGCCCAACGATTTTGAAAAAATAATACATATAGAGTAAGATCCCAGGCCCCCCAGACGTTACTTATTTTCTCATAAAAAATATAAATGGGATAAAGTAGTGTTAGTACGTACTTTGAGTGTGTGCATACCTGCTAGCTTGTGTCGACGGCCAATTCATAGGTACCAGGTGCTAAAGGTAGATAAATACAGTACTGACTTTTCTTAAATTCTCAGTGCTGATTTTTACATATGTTTTAGATAATTTTGTTAAAAATTAATAATAATTATTGCCAGACACTTTCCATCGGCGCTTATCCTTAACAGACGCTTTAAAGCTTAAAAAAAATAACATATTTTTACTTATAATCTCACTCTTGATTTTTATATATTATGATACTTAGGGAACTATTTGAACACCCCTGGTCAGCAGCCAGACCAATTGGAGGGGTCAAACATACCCCCAGACACACATAAAGTGTCGCTATGTGTATGAGCGTGAGGTCATTATTTGTACGCTTGAGTGTGAGAGAGATATCTATTTATCGATATCTTTTTTACTTAAAAATGCAGAGTACCAGATAGCATTTATGAAACTCGGCGATATTCAGTGACTTAGAACTAGAGCAAAATGTGTTTAACACTATACAAAAATTTGTTTGTGAACTGTACAACGTGGCCGGAATAATTGACGTAGATGCTGCCCGACTCCAACTCTTCATCAACACTTATATGGTTTGTGACGTAAATGAAGAGTTCAATCGCAAAAATGTGAAAAACTTTGATGCAAGTAACTTACCACCATGCAAAAGTGAGCTTTTACAGCAGTTTGGACGAGCTAATTACATCACTAGTCTCTGGAAGAAAATTAGTATTTTTAGTCCTGACAATAATGGGTGGACGTTGGAAGACAATAAATATATATCTTAAAATTACACAAAGCTATACATGTCTTTCTTCTTTCGGATTATTTGTAGTTTGAACATTTTGCAATTCAGCGTGATCTTTACTGTCATCATCGTCTAAGTTTGATAAGTCATCATCAACCCAATGTTGGCATTGACTATCTTCATTATCATCCTTATTACTTTCATTTTCTGTTACAAAAATAACATAATTAAGAATCAAAGAGTTACACGGTTATATCAATTATTCAAAGTTAAAGTATAATACCTGATGCTTCTTGAAGAGATTCACTGACAAAGCTCGGCAATTGGTCCCCATCGAACCAGTTAAAATGATATTTATTGTCTTCCAACGTCCCATTATTGTCAGAACTAAAAATACTAATTTTCTTCATATATTACTGGTGGTAGGTCTCTCATATGTGAGAGGCTGCCTGGGTGGGTACCACCGCAATGTTTATTTCTCTCGACAAACAGCAGTTTAAATGCACTGTTGTGTTTCGGATTGATGGATATTGTAGCCAGAGGAACTACTGGACATATTGAGACTTTACATCTTATGTCTCAGGATGGCGAGCGCAGTGGAATGCCAAGCAATGCTTTGTAATTCAAGGTGTTGTTTGGTTCTACTACTGTTCATGAGCGGTCGTATCGCTTACCATCAGGCGAACGGCCTCGCCATTCAAAGCAATAAAAAAAAATGGGCATTCTTCCAGTGACTAGTGATGTAATTAGCTCGTCCAAACTGCTGTAAAAGCTCACTTTTGCATGGTGGTAAGTTACTTGCATCAAAGTTTTTCACATTTTTGCGATTGAACTCTTCATTCGCTCATACACATAGCGACACTTTATGTGTGTCTGGGGGTATGTTTGACCCCTCCAATTGGTCTGGCTGCTGACCAGGGGTGTTCAAATAGTTCCCTGAGTATCATATATAAAAATCAAGAGTGAGATTATAAGTAAAAATATGTTATTTTTTTTGAAGCTTTAAAGCGTCTGTTAAGGATAAGCGCCGATGGAAAGTGTCTGGCAATAATTATTATTAATTTTTAACAAAATTATCTAAAACATATGTAAAAATCAGCACTGAGAATTTAAGAAAAGTCAGTACTGTATTTATCTACCTTTAGCACCTGGTACCTATGAATTGGCCGTCGACACAAGCTAGCAGGTATGCACACACTCAAAGTACGTACTAACACTACTTTATCCCATTTATATTTTTTATGAGAAAATAAGTAACGTCTGGGGGGCCTGGGATCTTGGACCAATATGCTGTATTATTTCACCATACAATAATGTTGCTAATGGCTTGAAATATTCCTTCTGTATAAAATAATTCTAATCATTTTGAAAAGCGAATGACAAATAGGTTTTATCAATTCTACTTAAATGTGGGCTTAGTTATTAGTACCTACCTATAGCTTATAAGGTTTCGTATGCAAGGAAAACTTATCCATCGTATTATTTTTCGTCTAATGTAGACTAAGGTTAAACATATTTAAATCCACAATATTCCAGTAGCGTTCAAAGTCCGATTTCATTTCTGAAATTCCGGACCAACAAAGGTGTTGAAAATAGAATTAAGGAAATTAAACGGCTCACTGAAACGGAATATTCACTTCCATTCCTCGTAAAGATGGACAACGAAATATCAATGAATTTTACAATACAGCACCTCTGTTAATTAATAAATCACCAACAATTAAAATATGGAACAAGTTTATTTATTACTTCTGTTTCTCGTTTTCACAATAATTTAATATAACATGTCTTAATTAAGAAGTCAATTAATATCTCTTATGATTCCCAATAAATATACTCATGTCTATAAACAATAAGTAATAGCTGACATAGTATTTGGAATACTTTTTCATTGCTTATCTTTATTAATTGAATAAAATTCATTCAAGACATACTCTAGGAATTAAACCTCGCGTAATTAATATTTTATCTTGTATTTATATGTTAACTACTTATCATTAAGAGTTATTAGTAACCATTTTAAATATATTATGCATAAATTATCCAGTAGTAATATTTTTTAAATACAAGCCTACATAATATTTTTCATCTGGCAGACATTCCACATCATAAACCTATATGATGAGCGATACCGGAATCACATAAATACAAAAAAAAAATTAATTAAACTCAAATAAAATATTATATTATAGCTTATCTAAATAGTAATAATTTTAGATTGTAAAAGGCCCTTTTCCTGCAGTGAGACGTATATGGGCTGATACAAAATATAGTTTATCATAGACAAGCATCAAATCAATCTCTACTGAAAACTCGAAAACACTTCCTAGCATCTTAATTAATTTCTCTATGTGTATTTCATACGAAACCCACTTGAGTCGTTTGTGAGCGACGCGCCGGATCTGAACCCAAGACCATGCGGCATTCCTATTAGCGAAATAAAGGCGGCACTACAGAGAATGGGTAAAGGACGAAATACACCAGCACAAGTAGGTATAAGTTTATCCAAACGCGGAAACTCGTTTACCCTAAGGGCCGAAACTGCGTTAAGCGGGCGCCCGCGACGGGCAACCGTCGCGCGTTTCCTCGCGTGGACACGCGGGCGGGCTCCGTGAGAACGCGACGGTCCCCGTCGCGGGTACCCGTCGCGGAGACCGGATTTACGCAGTGTCGCTGGTTCAATTTTAAAGGTGTGCATGTACAGTCGTGTCGATGGAGAGCTTAATATATTATTACATACCAAAACGACGACTAGCAAAAAAAAAACCGACAGCCAGGAAGGCTGTTAATTGAATTTAGGTTGCTAGGCGGAGAATTTGTTGTAAAGTTCAGTAAATTAAGAGAAAATGAAAACTCATTGTACAAATATTTTAAAGTTTCGATACCGGTCTATGGCGAATTATCTTCGAAACTGGAACCATATTTGATGGTCAACAACTTAAGGGTAAAATCTGTATCAGTCATATCACCAACGGAAAGGCTGGCAATAACATTGCGCTAAGTAAAAAATCTTTATTTTTGCTCAAGTATATTCATCATCATCATCATCTCAGCCACAGGAAGTCCACTGCTGAACATCGGCCTCCCGCAACGGTCTCCGCATCGACCTGTTGGAAGCAGCCTGCATCCAGCGACTTCCTGCAAATGTAGCCAGGTCATCCGTCCACCTTGTAACCGGGCGTCCGACATTTTGCTTGCCTGTACGTGGCCTCCACTCTAGAACCTTTCGCTATGAATCATCTATAGAATCCTTTGCGCTATGTCGGTGACCTTTATTCTCCTACGGATCTCCTCATTTCTGAGTCGATCTCGTAGGGAAATACCGAGCATACCTCTCGATTGCTCGTTGAGTGACTTTGAGCCTTCTAATGAAGTCCAAAGTGAGAGGCCACGTCTCGGTGCCCTATGCCATCACCGTCATGTTACCGCTGGCGGACACCGCGCGCTTTACCGCGCGTGCCCCCGCGACGGGTTCCGACGCACGAAGGCGGACCCCGCGGCGCGGGTGCGGGACGCGCCTCCCCGTGCGGGACGCCCGCGCGGATCCCCGCGACGGAGCACTTTTGTATGAAACCGCGCCCGTGCCCGCTTAACGCAGTTTCGGCCCTAACGGTTTCCGTTTGTGCGACCGATGCTACTCCGAAATTCTTATAGCCGAGCTCTTTTGGCAAAATTTGAGAGCTTATTTATAATGTGTGAAATATCGCTCCCGCTACGTACAAAATGTAAGGTAAATTCTGATATTCACTGCTGTGTTTTACGTTGAATTTTTATCAAATACTTTTTTATTTAAATTGTTTAAAATGGAGATCATGTACACGGCAATATCGGAGATAGAGAACTTTAAAGGTGAACATAACTTAAATAAAAATACGGGAAAATAGAAGTGCCGTGATAGTGTTGTTAAAACTAATTAAAAATATTTTAAAGAGTTCGTCTGAAAATTTTGATCCATAAATAAAATAAAAAGATCTTCCAATTAATCCCACATTAAGTCAAATATGACAGGGCTGCAAGTTCCAAAAGTGTATCACGATTCGGCCATCACAGATTGGCGAGATATAAAATGTCATTACGGCGCATTCCTTTAGGAGCGGGGCCGAGCGTCTATCGTCGGACGTCGGGCGCCCGCTCGGGTCCGCGCCTTCCTTGATTAAACGACAACAATATAAATGATGGAGGCTCGCAATTAAGCGGACGCGCCCGCCGCATCAATCACCCGACAGATATCTCCGCAACTGATTTTGCTGTACTATTTTTCTAACTTAATGCTCCCCTCGATGCAACACGTATGAAACGCAATACGTCAATGCCACAGCCTTTTTGTGTAGCCAACAATTTTGATAAAACAATAAATATTGAGGGATTATCGGGATGGATAGTTGACATTTTAAATAGAGAAATTAGAATACAAAAAAAGCAGCCTGACCATACCTCTGCATTTCCTACTAGTTATAAGTTGAAAACAAGCTTATTTTTTTATCTTTTTTATCTTAGAATATTAAAGCACCTTATTTATTTACGCAAAAACAATAACACATCAATACTCTTCTAACATTGTAAAATACTGAAGATCGAGCGAACTAGCAAAGATTGAAAGCAGACTATCCTATTGGTAAGATTGAAAGTAACTTAGTCGAAAGAGAATTACGTTTCAATACGACTTCTACAAATAATTGTATACGAAATAAGCTTAGTTAACATCGCTCACTATAACAAAATCGCTCATACGAAGTATAAATCCAAATCCAACCATGATAGTTCCGTAGTTCATCAGTAGTTCCGCCAAGAACTCACGTTGCGACAAGTAGACCACAGTAGATCACAGGTGAGGTTAATTATAAATAACTCATTAGACGCAGTGCCGGCTGCTAATTAGAATTCCATGTGGCGTGTGCGGTACAATACCTAAGATGACATCGCTTTGTGATTCTCTATAGTCTATGCTCTACATAACACAAACATTCTAGGTGAATAAGCTAATGTTGTAATAATCTTTGTGTGATAGCATAAGTGAACGTAAGTTACATAATGTTTTATCTAGGAAAATGCAGATAATGCCTAATGTTTGTGAACCAAAACAAGAGGACTGACGGTTTGCTGAATGTAACTTATTTTTTTCATGATTATTGTATTTAATCCGTCAGATTTTTCTGTTTCTTTGTTCATTTTTAAATAAATATTGTAATACTAGGCTAGTTCATTATCTTGAATAAATGATGATTGTTATTATTATTTGTATGGGCATTTTACTGATATATTCATAAGCAAAACGACGGTTTTAGAAAAGTTGTTGAATTCATCCCCAAATTATTATGTTAATAATCACTGTTTTACCATCCGTCCTTAACAAATGTTTCGTCGCGTAGTCGCAACTTACAGTTTACTTATATTTGCGAGACTAGTCTCTCGTAGTTTCTGATATCAATGAAACAAGACTCGATCTTAGTGTGGTGTCAGGACTATGTATATGAGTATACTGTTGGGTTTATATATTATCATTTCACTTTATTGACTTGGCTTTCGATTTAACAGTTGATCGCAAGCTTGGTGTGAATCTATACAGAATTTCTACTATTGCCAATTGTTTTTCTGAACAAAGATATTTTCAATTACACCGAATAAATGCCCATCGAATATTCCAACAAACTGCTTTGATTTATATGTTTTAATAATAGTTGTATTAGTTTAACAACAAGTGTTTTTCAATAAAGAGTATGGATGAAAATAGAAATCATTATTAAATTTGAAACTCGTCACGAAAGGGATTTGACGTAGCATGTAATTTAATTGTTTAACGACGAAGGTTGTAGACGTTAATCTTAAAAGGTAACTGGGGTCATCATTGTATCAATATTTAAAAAAACCACTTCACTGTATTTTGGAACATAATATGTTAAGTAATATGCGAAGCGTGAACACGATTCGAAATAAAATTGAATCCATCATCTTTTGATTATGTTCTAATTGCGTTTGAGATTTAGAATTAGTTTAGAAGATTCCCATTTAAAATGTAAAACTTCGCCGCTAGGATCTGCTATACCTACTCGTATTTCAATTATTTACAATTAATTTCTGGCCCCAATTTCAAAGAAAACAATAATAACAACCAACCAAATATAAAGCTAAGTATTATAGCACAAACATTGAGAAACTAATAACGTCGTGAACTTGTAACGTGCACTTAACATTTACAACACAGATTGCGACCAACTCCACGCCATTCTCTAACTTAAAAGCGCCACCGGCCCGTTCCTAATAAATATATAATTCATTGCGAGTAATATTAAAAAAGTTTACATACAATGCAGATTAGTACTCGTTTGCTTTGTCCAATATACGTCGCGGGAATACTACGAGAGAACTTGAATCTTTATACACCCGGGTACGAATGGATCATATTTTAATCAGCGGCCATTTTTGTCACCAATTTTAAGCCAGTCAAAGGATTTCTGCGTGGCTCTAATACGTCAGTCATCAATCAGAATTGGCGGTAAAATCTGAGACGTTTACTGAATTATTATTATGCTTTTGTAATTCAATTTTCAATACAATTCAATGACAGACTTCGGAGGTTTGCATTATTTGAATTTATTATTAATTGTACTTCCCATTTTTTTAAAATAACTCCTATTCCATTTTATTTATTGTTATTTTATCAAGGTGTATTGTGAACGACGTTTTTATTGAGTCCATAGACAAATAGCGATTAACCGTTAAACAGTCTTGATTTTAAATACAATAATACAAATAAACACCAAATCATGCATTATATTTGGACAACTAAATTATTAACTTGCCAAATAATAAGGCGTAAGATGTAAGCAGCGATGAAATAAAGTTACCGTACTACTGAAGTGTTCGTGTCAAAGCCGGGAACTAATCAGCGCGTGGATAAATCCACTTATGTCGCCAATCCTACTGAGCTCCATCGACCACTTTACCTGAAACAAAGAGTTACATGTTCATTGCTGTTATACATTTGTTTTGTACAAGTGACTGGTATTTAAATAGGGAATTCAGTGTGTCATGTTTTTTTATTGCTTTGAATGGCGCGACGAGCATGCCGTTTGCCTGATGGTAAGCGTTACAGCTGCTCATGAACTGTAACAAAACCAAACAATAACAAAGCAATGCTTGTCATTTCACTGCTCTCGCCATCCTGAGACATAAGATGTTAAGTCTCAATAAGTCCAGTAGTTACTCTGGCAATACAATATCCTTCAAACCGAAACACAACAGTGCATTTACTCTGCTGTTTGGCGGGGGAAATAGACACTTTGGTAACTTAGGCACTTTTTAACACTTAGGCGGACTTTCACTTATAAAAAATATATAATCGTTAAAACAAATAGAATGGGCTTCGAAACACATGAATTCGGCAATACTGGAAAATAAAAACTTCTTACTTTTTCCATCATTTACGTTGCATAAAAAAAAATAAAAAAAAATATAACATATATTTAATTATAACTCGGCTAGACAACATAAAACGAGGAAAGAATATGTGTTATTTAAATTTTTGGAGCTAAAATGAATTTCAAGAAGCCAAAGCTCTCATGATATTTCATTAAGTAACAAAATGTTGGTGAATTTTTATGGTATTTGCTGGACCATCGCCGGTAGCGTTTTAGGCTGCATTTAATTAAGACTCACTTTCATGTACTATGTTAATTAGAAAATTTGTGGCTTCGTACGAGAATACCTTCATCTTTCTTTAATTAAAATAACGTACATGTGTTTCATTAAAAAATAATATTCTTCACGTTTAAAGACTACATTTCTACTTTTATTTGTACACTAATACTAAAAACAAAAGTTAATGTAATTAAAACACAAATTAACAAACTACTTAAAGAATATAAACATTTTTGAGACCATATACAAAATGGGTTTCTAGCATTTCTAGATAAAAAAGTATATTAAGTGCATTTAATTAAAAACTGGAATTCTAAATAGAATTTATAAAAACTTTTTTAGGATTCACATGAATTTAAAATGGAAAAAGAAGCTTTGCTTTGGTGAAAAATGATATGGGAGCTTATTCACTGGTTGTTAATATCATTTCAAGATTCCAAAAAGTATTGTTTTTAATTCACTTTAAGGCGAAAAACTGAGATTTTCACAGCACATGACATAACGAGCAAGTAGTATACAACACAACTACTCTTATTTACAAGTACTACGACTCTTATTTACAAGCTTTATGTTATACCATAAGTGGCTCGTAGCAGTAAGCAATATTAGTAAGCACACATCAAAGCTCCAACAAAAGCCATTTGATGGAACGCGATAGTACGACACGGCTACGCATTCTATGCATACTATTATCACACAATAAAGACAAGATACGCGGCTGGCCCACGACAAAGGTTAAACGACATTTCACGATTCTTTGTGTCATCTTTACTTTGAAGTACTTTGAGAACGCAGGGGTGTGACGCGGGGGAGGGGGCGCGGGGGTGCGGGGGCAAAGGCTTCATCTCTAGGGAGTGCAGGCCGGCAATAAAATGCAGCCAGCGACGGAATCGCTCTTTGTACAGCGCAAGAATCCCATAAAGTATTTATTGCCTTGTTTAGTTGCTATTCAAGTGCTATAGAATATTCTTTAAACGGGTATTATGTCGCAATGCACTATATTGATACTAGTTCATAAGAATAAGGCTTTTAGCGACTGCTATGACAGTACCTATCCGTGACCGAAAGGATTTCTCTGATTACTTGCAATTTTACTAAGCGATTGCATAATGAACATTCACTTCATTTAATCTAATAGGACTCAATAAAATGTATGAAATATTCCAGCAAACGCGCCCAACAAATTTACATGAACACTGACTATTTGAATGGTTGTAAATGAACGAAAGCCGTAAACTGGTTACTATATAGACAGTTCGACATAGCAGTATCGAGCCAAACATATCCCACAATTTATAGAGCCTCGTATGAAAATAAAATACCAAATCCGACCCTCCCATTCGAGAGGATTAACATATATCAAAAAGAAATGGTCGGAAAAAAACGCAGCACTAAACCGAATCCGGGAGCAAAACAAGCGCAGTGTTGATTAATTGGCTACTAGCCTCCTTGTTGATTTATAGCACGCGTTCACGTCGACGGGATACATGCACAGCTCTTCCTGCAATATACATATGCACATGTGGTATCCTCTGTACCGCAATGTATCTACTGCTTATATTTATATGCTGGTCAGACAGTTAAATCTGGCAAGTGCCGTAAGAAGTAGTAACTCGAGGGACTTATGCGTACCTATTATTTTACTGATACAATGTGAATAAGTAAACTTAAGTGCTTATTTTAGTAATTACTTGGCTTATTCCTTAATAACTAATAAAAACGCATTAGTCCATTATCTTGACTGCTTTCAAGTTTCTACGACGTTAAATAGGTGGCTTTAATCAAACGTAATCTGAAGAAACCCAACACACATTGAAAGTACACATTCGAAAGTGCAACATACATTAAGGTCAGTTTTTAGCGCGCGCGGAGTGCAATCAGCGCGTTTAAGAAAGTGTTAGACACGGTCAGGTACTTAGATGGCCGATAACTTTTCCGAGACTTCAGAAAACACGATAATCCCTCGATCCCGTTTGTTGTAAAACGACAACATTATTTAATCATGTCGTTTCTACTCGACATCAATCTTTAATACAAAGCTGTGGCCTGTGGCCGACTAACCAAATATCTTGTAAGCCTATTTGTATAAAGTCGAGTAAGATTTGATTTACTTTATGGTCGGGATAAATCGGATTAAAATAATTTCTATTCTCAATTCAGCCTTCGGGATTCATAAGACTCGTGTTTGCTTTGTAGAAGTCATTAAATATCACTGCTTTAGAAAAATACTTGTGAAGACGAGGAAAATTAAAAACAACATGATGAGAATAAACTCGTTTGCGCTACGATGGCTTCAACAGAAGGCAAGTAATTTACAAAACAAAGGTTGTAGTTATGAAAGAAAAAACTGTATCAAAGAAGCTATTACTACACACAGTTTCGTGCAGGCGGTTTAATTTAATCACTAGAATTTTTCCTTTAATATATGACGCCAGCGATTTGCAGGTCACCTTAAAAATTCGTAAATTAAACTGCACTAGATCAGCCTGGTAAAACATAATGCAACTCTAATGCAAACAATAAGGTCAAGTCCAACAAAGCGTCACTGTTTTATTGTTCCCCAGCCACAAGACATATCCCGCTGTGATGTTAGGATTATGTGTGTGATGTTTGGGTCCCTATCAAATCGAAGGTAGTGAGCATAAAATATACTCAAACTACTAATGCAGTAAGACTTACTCGAGCTAACAAAAGGGAATTCAACTTCTCCACCAACCAACTAAATATGAGCAAGTTGGCGTCTAATTAATTTACTAGCATAACTTTTACCCACTTGTTCGTACAAATTAGGAAATTAGGACGCGTATATCGAACACCAGCAGACGGGCCGATCAAACGTCATTCATCAAGACTCGGCGTCGACAAGCGAGCTACGAGTACCGCTCCCTCGCCAGAAATCCATACCAACAGCTCCCTTTACGCTAGTGGCGTTACTCTTAAAATCGATTTACGATTATGTGCCAATCGATTTTCTATATTGGTGACCATATTATTTACACTATATGAGTTGGAAACATGATTTCTCGATAGTTTGATTATAGCTAAACAAGTAATTTGTGAACTGTTTGTTTCTTTACTTTAAAAAATAAAACAAATCTTTTATTTATACCTTTTAAAGCACTAAAATAAAAGTAACCACCAAAGGAACACGTGTAATAAAAAAAACTAAAATACACGCTTTAATAAGATATACAACTAAAAAAGTAAAAATAATTGATACTGAATTTAAGATAAGAAAATGGAGTAAAATACATATATTTTATTGTTACAAAGCGTGGGGTGTTTACAACAATTACTTATCCTCCTGCACCCCACGCTTTGTAACAATAAAATATATGTATTTTACTCCATTTTCTTATCTTAAATTCAGTATCAATTATTTTTACTTTTTTAGTTGTATATCTTATTAAAGCGTGTATTTTAGTTTTTTTTAACTATTATATAATTGTTTTGACTAAAAACATCCATCTACGGCTGTATTTCCAATCAATAACGCCATCTGTTGGTCAGTAGTAACATTTGACACTTGAAGAATACAAGAAGCTTATACCCAAATGGAGATTGCATTCCGTATATAAAAGTGAAGCACAAAAATTTGACCTCGAATGACGTTGCGACTGATTGCTATCCTTTTCTTTCGAGTGACAATGAATGAAAATGACTTTTTGTTCATTCATTGTCACTCGAAAGAAAAGGATAGCAATCAGTCGCAACGTCATTCGAGGTCAAATTTTTGTGCTTCACTTTTATATACGGAATGCAATCTCCATTTGGGTATAAGCTTCTTGGAAGAATACAATGTTAACGCCATCTAGCGATGAATGTAGCAATGGTCATCAATTATAAGAATAATTAATCCTGGTGAATCTAATCAGGATAATTATATATTTTAATCGAATTATTGTATTGTCATCGGTCTTTGACAGGTGTGCAAAATTTGAACGAAATCTGGCCGTTTAAAGTGGGTCAAAATCGCGCCCAAAGAAGTCGGTTACAAACAAACATACAAACATACAAACATACAAGTGAAGCTAATATAAAGCGTGTAAAAAGATTCATTACGATTTAAATTCTCATAAGCAAGATCGGAATAGGCACCAACATTGAATGCGACAAAATAAGATTTTGATAATATTAAGATAGTTATACGATGCGGCTTGGAACGGAATATGATTGAGAAAATATTAAGAGGCAATGTTTTTATTCGATTGCCATTCCATTTCCATTAGATACTCAAACACTCAATTATCGAAACTAGAACTTGTGTACACTAGTTAAGTGTGTAAGTCCGAACTTACAAATGCGCAAGTATTATTTCTTCATTATGTTTCAAGCGAAACTACTAAATTCATGTTAAATTATATTCTTTAAAAGAACCAAAGAGATCAAAAGAAGTTGAATAAATATTATTTTCACAGATATGTTTTTCAAGTCTATATTTTGGAATAATTATCATAAATTTTATTATTTATGTGACATTGTATTTGGTTAAATCTGCTTTTGTTCACATAGAGGACCGACTTAGCGTTAACGGTAAATGCACATATGTTTTTAAAATAATAATAAAAAAGCAGCTGGATGTTCGATAAACTAAAAACAAAGAAACAGACCAACAAAATACACCTTGCTCGAATTAAAAAATGCCTTAAAAGTCTTTGCATTTATAGACATTTTTTTAATCGATTACTATCAGTATCGATGAAACACCTGGGCACATCACTGATACCGGCAATAAATCCACGCGGCTCTTATCGCAGTATTTTGATACCGATCTAGATATAACCTCAATAAGCCTTGTGTAAGTGGATGGAACTCTACTTAATTAAACACTAAATTCTTACTGCACATCGTAAATGTTGGAATTACTTATGGCTCAGTAGAACGGTTTATCCATGATGTGATTATTAGTAGTAGGTTTGATTCCAAAATATTGTTTATGGTACACAAAGTGGTAGAGCAAGACTCAAAATCTACAATGTATAGCAAAGTCTGTATTTACATATATACACAAACACACGACGTTTTCCCGGAAGGGTTACACCAATGTGCTACTAGTAAACCCATGCTTCGCCAGTATTTATTATGTTACACAAATAAAAATATGTATAACAATCGTAAATTAAAAAAAAGAAGGTTTTTAATTAAATTTTGTTTATTAATTCAATCTCTAAATTAAATAAATATTCTAAACCAGTGTTTGTATTGTAACGGAGCCTTTAAACATGAGATACTTCTACACTTGTATTAGGTACTTAAAGCTAAGTAAGAAATAAAATGTTTTCATTCCAAGTACAAGGTTTGTCCATTTGGCTTATAGCAACGTGACGAGTGATTTTTGTTAAACAGGGTAGAGCATTATCTCGAAGTAACTTAGTAAATTGTGTAGATTACATGTACGACGTTTATATTTCTGTTAGGAAATAAGAAATTCTTAATTAGAAGTTCACATAAAGCCAGCGTAATAGATTTATACCTAAGCGTCTTACAACAGTAAATGGATTGCTCAGCTGTGGGACATTTATGGGCAGATATATTATTATTTATAAGGCTTTGTTTTAATACACTATGCTATGTTTTTATCTCTTAATAATAACCCAAGCTTGTATTTAGGGATTAGGACCTAAAATAAGTAGAATAGTCAAATCTCTTCAGAAGTTAAATGCTTTACACCATCCACTCCAATAAGCTCTATAGACGATAAAATCAACTACATTAAACGCCTACGTTCGCAGATAACAGTTATCAAATCAAAATGGTCTGCAATAGTTTACGCTGTTTACATTCAATAAAGTTCCGCGTGTTCGATGCGGCGTACCCGGCGTGACATAACGGTATCCACGTGAATACTGCATTGTTTCTGATGCTGACTGATTGTACCCACTTTCGTACAGTAGGCTCGGTCGTCAGTCTCCTCGCAACATTGTATAACTTTCATAAAAAGTATTGCAATTATGTTATTACGTCTACATTATCGCTTAATAAATCTTTTGAAGATCGTCAATCAACGAGATTCTTGTAAAATTACTTCGGTGTTCTTTTTTAAATTCTTTTAAACGAGAGCATAATGTTCTTGTTGGTTTATACATGAAGAATTTGATATCAAGAATACAAATAAAAGTTAATGTAAAATCCAATATTTTTTTTCCACGAGCTGTAACTCAATTTATCAAAAGAGCTATAACAAATGCAGCGATGCGTATACAATTAAAGAAACAGCACTTTCCTTATTTGCCAGTCAAACTGATTTATAATTGAAATATCAATGAAAGTGCTTCCTTTTTGCAAATAAGACACATGTCAACTTCCGTCGTAGCCAGTCATTACGATGTACCAAAGCGTGTCCAGTGATAAATAATTAAATAGCATGCCATTGAAGTGACTTCCCGGATAAATTCGAACGAGCCTCCGTATGTGGGAGCGCGTGTGAACGAACTCGCGCCACTCGGGCGCACACGACGCGACGCCCGCGCAATCCCACACCTTCCCCGCACCCCGCGCCCCGCCTTCTCTACATCACGTAAAAATTATATATGCGCACGATTTATATGTTGTTATAGAAACGATAGTCACGCAAGCCCACTCATGATTTTACAATTAATGTCGTCGATGTCAATGGCATTTAATTAACGCGTCCGTGAATTATATAGCACAGTAAAACGTGAAAAACAATTCAAAAACAATCGCCGATATATAGTATACCATGTTCGGAAAAGATTTTCCGTCAGAGTTTTGAAACAAACATTTGTTGAATGTAGTTGCTATCGGCTCGTGGAAACGTAAGAAAAATACAGCAGTAGTTCAGGTTTCGGACACGGCCGGTGTACAAGTTTTATAAGGCAGTGAAGTTGGAGCGGGTCGGAACAGCCGCGGGCCACGCGGGACCGATCCACAATTTTATGTTCACGCGTTCGCGAGAGATTTTTTACAAAGTATTCATATGAGACCTATGGAATATATTCACCGAGTTTACTTCACTTTGGATATTCTTCTCCCGAGAAACTTACACGAGCGCCTTATAAATATGCAGCTCACTGAGCTGGGGATTGGTAAATTTGTGATCTATGACCGACGAAATAAAGTTGAACATTGAACACTCGTATCTTAGCTGTAGGTATAGTAATTATATTTAAAATATCAAATGTTACGTGTACTCGCGCTAACTTTTCAAATTACCTTTTGAGGGTTAACACACAGAACATTATTTGTACTGAGTCAATCACCTTCAAAATTTAGTAAGTTTCATTTAAAAGATAAGAGGTTATTGTTTTTAATAAAAAAAATTATTTATACACGAATATGGTTATACATCATCTGCACATTAATAATTATTGTGCCAAACAATTATGACAGAATACTAAACTCGATTATGTCATTTGACAATATAAAATTTATCTTATATGACTTTAAACTTATATCTATATACCGAAATTAAGTTGTAAAGTTAATTTGGATGTAATATATATTTTATTCTAAAACAAACAGTAAACAAGGCGTTATAAGAAAAAAAAGTTTCCTTATAAACACCTATTTACAACATAAGCAAAATATCTATATATATAAAAGAAAGTCGTGTTAGTTACACTACTTATAACTCACGAATGGCTGAACTGATTTGGCTGAAAATAGGTGGGGAGGTAGCTTAGAACCAGGAGAAGGACATAGGATACTTTTTATCATGTTCCCGGTTTCCCGAGTTTCTATTAGCTTATTAACATTTTCTCATACAAAAGGTTCATGGGTTTGTAACTGTCAAACATTTAATGTTCATCCTGTCGATACGGTAAACTCTTCCCTCAAATTACAAAAACGTATTTAAATAAAGGTTTCGAATCGACAACATATATCCACAATATTCGATTATTGGCGTATTTTAGATTTTAAAGATGTAAATTAATGACAATAATTAAACGGATTGACGTTTAAATTGGTTGTCAAATAATCCGTTCAGAAATGTATCCTGTGTGAACTAAGGAGATTATATCAAGCTACATAAATAGAGACAATTAAATAAATAATTTGCACACGTAAAAAGTTATATTTATTTCTTTTCAAGATCGAATGTCACTTTTATCACGATTTTTTACAGTAGCATTTCCTTCGCTATAATTCACTGATAGAAATTAATTTAATATATCGTCTCTGAGTGAGATAGGTTATATTTTACCTAAATATTGCTTGCAATATTTTTGGAAAAGCAGCATTGTGGGTGTGAAATAAGGGCTGGAATATTTCATGGATAAGCAGAATCACTAAAGTTTTAAATGTAAAAAATTCATAAGGCACACTATTTGATATTTGATATGGAGGGATATAATAGAGTGGGAGGTACGGGAGAGAACTGGGATAGCTGGCAGATTTGATAGGACGAAGTATAAATGCACGGTATAAGACGGAATGGATAATGAAGAGAAAGGACGGGACGGACCGAGAAGTGACTGAACAGACGGGTTGAGACGGGATTTAGCAGGACAGTAGGATAGCTACGTCAAGTGTAGGCATACAAGTTTTTTTTTTTTTTATTTAATTTTTTTTATGGCATTGAATGGCGAGACGAGCATGCCGTTCGCCTGATGGTAAGCGATGCGACCGCTCATGAACAGTAGCAAAACCAAACAACACCTTGATTTACAAAGCAATGCTTGGCATTCCACTGCGCTCGCCATCCTGAGACACAAGATGTTAAGTCTCAATATGTCCAGTAGTTACTCTGTTAGTTGTTAAGTTATTATGCTAAATAATTGAATATAATATAAATCCTATGATAACCAAGGCAAAGCGAAGCGTGGCCGGGTCAGCTAGTTCTTTATATACACATTGTATAAAAGCCAAAACCCAATGCACAATGACTCATCCAAAACAATGTATTTGAGTTGTTTTATTCCGTGACTATGAAGTTGATTGAAATCAATTTCCGTCACTACGTTATATGATTGCTGGCAGCATTTTTTATTTGAATAAAAAATTACGAAAACAAACCTGCAATCAGAGTAAATTCACGGCTCGCTGGATACAAAATAACGAAAGGAGAGGCATAGTAAATAACTTAGTGCGTTCGTATAAGGAAATGTAGGGAAACCATAGTAATATTGACACTCAGGCGGCATGCCTTCTACGAACCGCGCTTGATAAAGTGGCTATCACAGCGTAAAGGTTATTACAGAAGACATACAGATACATTGGCGCTCAAAGGACATACATAGCACGTTTTGGACTCGCTGAAATTTTTACTTTATAAGTAAAGACACAAAGTAAAAATTACAGATATTTCAAATATGATATATTAATCACGTTCCACTGTATCAGAAATAAACTCTTCTTATTTATAATAACATAGTGTTTGATGAAGATTCCATAAACACGTTTTATTGGTATTTGATGGTTTTTAGAAGAGTTGCCGTCCGACAAACGGTTCTGCGAAAAAGCTAACAGGTTACCAGATGGTATATTATCACTGCCGCCTATGAACATCCCCAACTCTTGGATCATGGATGTGTTGTTGGCCCATCAAAACCTGAGGACAGCAGGAAAGAGAAAAGATGGGAAGAGAAATACCCCTTGTATTAGTAATCCGGCAATATCACACACCGAACGAAACGCGACAGCAAACTTATCGCTTTACGTAGACTTCCTGTGAGACAGAGGTACCCCGGACGAACCTGCTTATACATGCTGAGCCATGACTAACAATAGCGTGGCTTTATCACCTCTTTCAAACTTCCACCTTTCAAACTAACATATAATAAGTGTTTTATTTCAAAGATTATCTCTATAGAAAATTACTTGAGTGACTTAAATTGTATATAGAAGAGTAGAAGAAAATATGTCTCTAAATTCACTAAATAAGAAAAGCGTAAAATAATCCGTAAATGTATTTATTTTTTAAATTGTGCCTTCTGTTGGCTCTTTTCCGGCGCTTGCTCGGAGTAGCGTACAGCTCTAATATATTCAGACTATGACGAACGCTAAGAGGCTTTTATGGACCGCGGTGGAATCTTTCCTAGCTCTCTACGCAAACAGATTACATAATTGATGCCGCTTTAACCATCAACTTATTTCCACTTATTTGATGGAGGAAATGAAAATATTAGGGGTATTTAATTGCACCCTATTAACTTAATCGTTACTAAGACCTTCAATGAAGTGGTTTTCCCGACGGTAATTTTATTGAGTTGCTTATATTTACTCCGTTATTTTATAGTCAATTATTTTATATGGAAATATTTTATTATGATTTCGTTAAATTATAATACGTATTCTTAAGTTTCATCATCATTGATCATTAATTGTGTAGGCAAAAATAATTGGTACCTACTGTATTAAGTTCATTTATATTTAATTAACACCATTCACAATTCGGATTAATTACACCAAATAAAAGCTTATAACAAAATTATATAAATTATAGATAAAGAATGTTATTCATGCTTATTAAAATATCTCGATAATGCATATTAAAAAAAAAACATTGAAATGCTTAAGTATCATTTAGTTTATAATGATAAATTATAGTAACTTAGTTTATAATGTGGTTTATAACCAGTGTAATTTTAAATGTAATGTATCAATTAATAATTAACGAGACACGAAAAGAAGCTCATCAAAGGCGCTACAAAATGTATACAGATTTTTAATTATGCCTTTCCAAGTGGCGCGGGCACTGTGAAACGTTTACAGAAGGGTGGCCACCAGCCGCGCCGTGTGCACCGCGGGATAATGTACGTTCCTGTTCTGCACAAAGCCTAATACAATTCACATAACTTGCGAGCCCATGCTCCGAAAACACGGCTTAAATTAATGCGAATATTCCCGCTTCACAAACGAAACATATATGTTGTAAATACAATGGCTGAAGCCGCTGTTTACACTATCTGTGGTATACTTTTTTGCGGCTGAAATTCTTGTGAATACCAAATTGGTGTCTCAATGTGATCTTAATTCAAATAGGTCTCTTTCTCTCTCTCAGCCACAGGAAGTCCACTGCTGAACATAGTTGGAAGCGGCTTGCATCCAGCGACTTCCTGCAAACTTAGCCAGGTCGTCGGTCGTAGGCGGGTAGTCCGACATTTCGCTTGCCTGTACGTGGCCTCCACTCTAGAACCTTACGGCCCCAACGGCCATCGGTTCTGCGAGCTATGTGCCCGGCCCACTGCCATTTCAACTTGCTAATCTTTTGGGCTACGTCGGTAACCTTTGTTCTCCTACGGATCTCCTCATTTCTGAGTCGATCTCGTAGGGAAATATCGAGCATAGCCCTCTCCATCACTCGTTGAGTGACTTTGAGCCTTCTAATGAGGCCCACAGTGAGAGGCCACGTCTCGGTGCCGTATGTCATCACTGGTAACACACAACTATCGAAGACTTTCGATTTTAGGCACTTAGAAGACGTCGCGAAGTTTCCCGAACGCAAATACATCTATACAGGGTATATCAAGACTGCTACAGAAAACGAAGCCGGGTGGTAGGTAGTCTAAGCGACTTCAGACACAATGCAACAGAAAAAGTTGCAAAAAAAAGCGATTTTTTTTTGTTATTTTTTTCCTATGGCTATATTTGGGTGGTAAATATATTTTTTCCTAAAATAATAGTGTATACCCTTTTATTTATAAATACTCTAAGGTATAAAAGAGTTTAAATTATTATTTTAGCAAAAACTATGGATATGCCACCGAAAAATGACGATATTTAAAAAATCATAAAAAAAGTCACGTTTCTTTGCGAAATTTTTAGTTGCATTGTGTTTGTAGTCACTAAAACTACCACCCAGCTTCGTTTTCGGTAGCAGTCTTGAGATACCCAGTATAACAGTAATTATGTACGTAACACTAAACATGCAATCAGACAATTATGCAAACTAATAAAGATACAAAAAACGACAATTACGCATTATCTATACACATAGACAATTGCACCAGATGTATCATTTAATGCACACTTTCATAAAATCAATAAAATATCTACACGATATAAATCATCTGTGACAAAATTTTATCAAGTCACAATTGGATTCGTCATGGAATCGGAAATAGAATATATAATAAGCATAGCATTAAAAAATAATGCACGATAGGTTTGAGAGCACGCGGCGGGCGCGTCGCGGCGTACAATCAGCGAGGGGACACTTTCATTGTGTCCGAAATTATTTCCACGCCAGCGCCGCTCGCGCATCCGCTCCGCCTGTCAGCGCATTAAGCGATATTTCCAATTTCACCGAGTCCGCATACTTGGTTTTATTAGATTTTTCACAACATCTCTCGGCGCGTTATCGCGGATCTCCACCGGTGCCAAATAATAATAAGAGAATTCAACGAAATTTGCCTCTCTCGTGGCGGCGCATTTCCCGCGATCCTTCTCTCCGCGACAAAAATAACAACGATAGCTATCTTTCAATACGACAAAGGAATAAATTGTTTCTGCTGAATTGCGGTAAGTAAATATCGCCTGTTTTTTGCGCGCTCTCCGCGCGAAACTCTTAAGTATTTAAACGTTGAACATCGGCGAAGAGCGAGTATGTTAATTAGCAAGTTTTATGCAGGCTCGCGCTCGGCGCTGAGCGCGCGGAGATAGTTTGCGACCGTCGCGTCGCCCAGGGAGCCTTCCGACGCTTTATTGCTACACGCGGCGCTACTAGCGCTTGTATGAAAAATATTTCTCTATTCGGTGCACTAATAAATCCATCCACTGACCACACAATGGCTGCAGCCACATTGCCCGTATTGTTTTCAATTTAGTATGAGCTCGAGCGGAGTCAAAGCCGCCATTTCTGAATTGGTGTTTATTTCATTTAAAATTGGACAACGGAAGTTGCCGTTTTTAAGTGGAGAGGTTGGCGTACATTGTGAGAGCGTCGGGCAGCGTCGGGGAGCGTCGGGCGAGCGATGTGGAGGCGCGCTGCACATCGGTGCGTGGTGACCGCATGTTGCCGCACTTGCACCCGACAGATTTAATCAGGCGCCAACAACCGCGAACACGATCTCAGGGCGTTCCACTCCACCGGTCATTCAATCGCATGAATACTGCGGTGCCCACTTACATGTGCACGGGCTTTTTTTATACCGTTCTCAGAACCCAATCGTTTTCTTGCCGCACATTGCTATGAAACATGACACGCGTACGCCTTTTACATTAACTACGTAATGATTGTTATAGCTAATGCACGCGCTATACAAATAATAACTGATAAAATGGAAAAAATAACAACATGAAGAGGTCGCAAGGAATCGTCGCGATGGTCGTGCGACGAATTTGGTTCATCACGATTCCGAGAAAGAAACGAATGGACAAAGAATCAAAGCATGAAATCACTCGGAAACATGCAAATCAGCGTGATGCTGCGTCGCGGGCATCGAACCTGGTGACCTCACCAGCGCGCCGAGTTCAATATACGTGCTCACTGCTGACTAGCACCGCTGCGAGCAAATTAATCGGCGCTCACGTGAGATTACCATACGGAGACACTTGTACACACCCGCACCCGCGCGCTGCCAGCCGCGCCACACAGTACACGCCTGACGCCGCCTACTACAGCGGATGCTTCTAATTAAGTAACTGAAACTCGAACTACCTTGTTATTCTTCAAAACATAAACACTAATTCAATTTTATAATCCACGTACCAGAGTGGGATGAAGTTAAACAATAAATCTCAATTAGTTTACTGTTTGTGATTTAAACAGAAGCAGATTGATGATTGAGAAGTAAATCGACGTCAATGTGATTAGACAGACCGGAGTCGGTGAAGTGACAGAGCTAAGTTGATCCGACACAATAAATTGCATTTGGCTCGATTTGTACACTGTCAGCTGCTCAAACAAAGCTGACGTCTTTGAGGCGACAATGTAGCGTATTTTTGTAGACATATGGAGAGACATGTTGTTATTGACAGTGTAAGACTATTTTGCGAAGCAAAATTGCGGGTTATTTTGAAGGAAATATTTTGGGAACGTAAAGGATATACATACATTGAGCGCGGCACAGTCCAGAGCGGAGGCGTTAAGCATGAGAAGCCGGAACGCAAGCGAATAGCGCGAGTTATACAAATTGCGTTCCATTCGCCGCGCCGCTGAAAAATGTGAGCTTCACACAAAAAAGGGTTGTCCGGAACGTTGCTCTGGGTAATATTACGTTTTAAAAAGTGGAAACGAGGGAAATCCTGTCTTGTGCGGAATTATTGTTATGTTGACAAATTACTGGTCGCAAGCAGGTCCCATTACGACTATTTACAAGTATGGAGACGGCCACTTCAAGGTTGATTACATTTCCAACATATTCCAAAAACGCAAAAACCAGTTGTTTTTAATTAATCTTTGCACGAATAGTATATTCTCATTACAAAGTATGGCGCAGTAAGTTTTCTATTCGATTATTGTTTCTGACAAATTAGGAGGACACGCGAGACAGAAAATAGTCGAAAAACTCGTAACGCGTCAGCAGTTTTAGTTTGTTCTTCGAACTTTGCTCTTTGTTCGTAAACAAGCCCGCTCCGAAATCAAACTTTATCTGCAAAGAAATGTATTTAAGAACAAGATTCTTATATTTACAACAACGTACGAAACGTACGAGTGAATATTGGAAGAAACCATGTTGGAAACAAACAGAATGCAATGGATTTTAAATGTCGATGCGGTAATACGTCTCGGGCTGTCTCGCGCTGGGATCGATCTGTCGCCCGTAGAATAAATAACGTTTTCGTGTAATTTAACGGTAACATTCCGCGATTGTATTCAGCCGGCGATGGGTACGTCAAGCAACACAAATTGCGCGCCCCGAGAGCCGGCTTGCTGTGACCTCACTGAAAAATGCTTTCCTTTTAACAACTGGTGAGGGAATGTTGCACGCTAAATGGTCATATTCAGTCAACTTTTACTGGGACAAATGGGCCTCGACGGGGTCAAGGAGTCCTTTCTGACACCTGCTTTCCTGTTGAGTTTTTTTTTTCAGGACTTTTTTAACCTTTTCTTGTGTTCGGTACAGTTGATCTCGCAAACAATGATTTAACTGAATTATTTACACGACAGTGTTGTGAACGATACAGCGAGTAAATCTATTTTGTTTATTCATGGCAGTAAATGCGACGCGTTATGTGAAAATAACCGTGTTTACTTCACTTTAAGCAATTACAATATGCACATATTGTTAACTGTGGTGAATAGCGTTCGTTAATTAAATTAAGTGAAAAGTGAATACTTTACTTTGTTATTTAATGAGCTTAATTTATCGTTAATTAGCAGAATCAGTACAAAATTAAGTAATTTTAACTGCATGGACAGTGACATACATGTAGGATTGAACAAATATCCAAACTAAATTTGTAATTGATTTTGTAAGTGTATCCGAGTGTGAATGAACGGGGTGAGTGAAAGTGAGTGAGAGAATGAGTTCTTGTTTGGGAACGGGAGGAGTAAGAGGTGTGTGTTAAGACGGAAGACGAAATAATTAAATATAAGATGTATAGTGTTAATCATTAAAAGAAGAAATAAAATACAAGAAAAATAAGCAGTTTAATTTCACTTAACTTCACCCCCACAAATTTGGGGGCTCGTCCGGGATCGAACAGAAATTTGAAGATTTATACTACCGGCAACCGGTGCGTCGCGTGGAGGCGAAGTTAAGTTAAGAAGGAAAACCATCACACGAAAGGAGTCAGGCGCCAGCAAAAGTAAAAGTCTCTTAAAGATGTCGGAGGAGAAGAATATGCACTTTGGATGGGACATTATTCCTAAGTTTGATGGAGTTGACAAAACGTACTCTGCGACAAAATGGACGAATGATATTGAAGATAATAGAGAAATATTTAATTGGACACCTCAACAGACTCTAATCATTGCTAGAAGGTCGCTAACGGGTACTGCAGAAAAGTGGCTAAAGTCGGAAAAAGTATTCAAGACGTATGAAGATCTTCAAACGGCGCTATTAAAGGAATTTCCTGACACTTTGAATTCAAAAGAAATGCACGAGCTTATGGCGGGGCGCAAAAAACAAGCAGGCGAAAGTTATTATGAGTATATGTTAACAATGAAAGAATTAGGCAAACGTGCAAAATTTGCGGATTATGTTGCAATTCAGTATATTGTGGACGGCATTCAAGACTACCCAAGTAATAAAGCGATATTGTATGGAGTGACTACATATTCGTTACTAAAAGAGAGATTGGCAACATATGAAACTATCAAAAATAGAACAAAAATGGCTGCGGAGATATCAGTGAGAAGTCGAGTAAACCCGAAAAATCGAGAAGTTCAAGGTCGGCGCATTGTTTGTTTTAAGTGTGGCGAAGGCGACCATTTGGCCAAGGCATGTACCAAAGGCGTAAAGTGTTTCAGATGCAATTCGTTTGGTCATAAAGCTACGGAGTGCCAGCAAGCGGGAATTTCAAATCGACGAACGGTCAGCGAACAAAAATCGATGTGCGTGAAAATTTCGCCGCTAGGGGGCGACAGTGTCAAGACCGACCGGAGTGACGGGATTGAACTAGTGAACGATGTGTCCGAACTGTCAGTGAACTGTCAATGTCACAGTGTAATGAGCGTAAACAAAGTGAAGTGTCCGCGTAATAATTGTTTAAAATCTATTAAAATTGGTAGTACAGCTGTAAAATCATTGATTGACTCCGGTAGTGATTTAAATTTGTTATCAAGCGACATATTTTTTGATCTCGATGTTAATACTTATAATAAAACTAAGGTTATGTTAACCGGTCTTGGTTCTGCAAAAGTTTACGCATTAGGAAATGTTGATATAAGCATAGAAATTGATGGATTTAGCTATAATGGTTGTTTTTATATAGTTCCTGATTGTGTAATGCCATACAAAGTTATACTAGGTCAACCGTTTTTGACAGATACAACTATAATAATGGAAAAAGGTAATGTTACTATCATGCCCTACGAAAATGATGATAATTTATTGTCAATGTGTTTAGTTGAGCACGAGCAAGTGAGCTATGTGCCTGATTCCCAGATTCGTGCTAAAGCCCAGGAATTGGTGAGTACCTATCAACCCAGACAAGTTAAAGAAGCACCAATTGAGATGAAAATTATTTTAAAAGATGAAGTCCCAGTTGCACAACGTCCACGATGATTATCCCTTGCAGAACAGAAAGTTGTAGAAACACAGGTTAGTGAATGGTTAAAAGATGGAATTATTAGGCCCAGTTTTTCAGAGTATGCAAGTCCACTGGTACTTGTTAAGAAGAAGGATGGTACAACAAGAGTCTGTGTAGATTATCGCTTAGTAAATCAAAAGATGGTAAAAGATGAGTTTCCTCTTCCTATTATTGAAGATCATATTGATAAACTGTCAGAATCAAAAGTTTTTAGTAAATTAGATCTTAAAGATGCATTTTTTCACCTCAAGGTCACAGAGGATTCTATTAAATATACAGCATTCGTTACACATCATGGGCAGTTTGAGTTTCTGAGAGCTCCCTTTGGATTATCGATTTGTCCAAAGTATTTCACACGTTTCATTACAACAATATTTAGAGAGCTTATTGCAAAAGGACATATACTTTTATTTATAGATGATGCAATAATTCCTGCTAATGGATTCCAGGAAGCAGTTGAAAGATTAGAGGAGGTGTTGAAAGTAGCCTCAAGTTATGGTCTACAGATTAACTGGAAGAAGAGTGAAGTGTTAACAACCCGAGTTGAGTATTTGGGACATATTGTGGAGAATGGTGAAATAAGACCTGCACCTGAAAAGACAGATGCTGTTATGAAGTTTCCAGAGCCTAAGACTGTCAAGCAAGTACAATCATTTATAGGATTAGCTTCTTACTTTCGTAAGTACATTCAGCATTTTTCAGTGATAGCCAGACCATTAACGGATATGTTAAAAAAGGATCAAGGTTTTATATGGGGACATGAGCAAAGATGTGCATTTATTACATTAAAAGAAAAGTTGGGAAGTGGTCCAGTATTAAAAATATTTAATCCAAAGCGTTCCACGGAATTACACACTGATGCATCCAGTGTGGCCTATGCAGCAATATTGATGCAGGTATGTGAAGATGGTGAATTGCATCCTGTGTACTATATGAGTCGCAAAACCAATGATGCTGAAAGGAAATATCCCAGTTACGAGTTGGAAGCACTTGCTGTTATTGAGGGAATCAAAAGATTCCGCCATTATCTGTATGGTATCAGATTTAAAGTCGTTACAGATTGCCAAGCATTCCAGATGACAATAAAGAAGAAAGATTTATCTACTAGAGTAGCTAGATGGTCCTTATTATTACAAGAATTTGATTTCCAGGTAGAGCATCGACCAGGTTCCAAAATGAAGCATGTTGATGCATTGAGTCGAAATCCTTATATTGCTATAATAACACGGAATTTAAATGAACAAATTAAAAAGGCTCAACAGCAGGATGAAGGCCTGATAACAATCATGGAAATCTTGAAGGAAAAACCACATCTGGATTATTACATGGACAATGGCTTGTTGTACAAAGGACTAGAAAGGCAATTAGTAATACCTGCAGGTATGGAAACTGAGATAATAAGAAGTGTTCATTCAAATGGGCATTTTGGAAAGAAGAAGATGACAGATATTATATGTAAAGATTATTATATTAAAGATTTAGCAAAGAAGTTGGAAGATTATATTGTTACATGCATTCCCTGCATACTTGGAAACAGAAAAGAAGGAAGACAGGAAGGTTTACTCCACATTTTAGAAAAAGAAGATTCACCTTTACACACATTACACATCGACCATTTAGGGCCTATGACCGAGACCAAGAAACTGTATAATCACATATTTACCATTGTGGATGGTTTCACAAAGTTTGTATGGGTATTTCCCACAAAAAGTACCACAAGCAAAGAGACATTAGAAAAACTAAAGATACATCAGCAGCATTATGGAAATCCTACTAGGTTTATTAGTGATAAAGGTACTGCATTTACCAGCCAAGAATTTAAAAATTATTGTGAAGAGGAGAACATAAAACACTGTACAATTACTACAGGTATACCACGGGGAAATGGACAGGTGGAGAGGATCCATCGCACTATAATTTCTGTATTGACAAAGTTGAACATAGATCAGCCTGATCATTGGTACAAACATGTGAGCCGATTGCAACGTGCACTAAATAGTACCTGGCAAAGGAGTATTGCTTGCACTCCTTTTGAGTTATTAATTGGGAAGAAAATGAACAACAAAGAGGATATCCAGCTTTATGATTTAATATTACAAGAGCAAAAGGATACATTTTTACAGGACAGAGAAGAACAGAGAAAAAGGGCTAAGGAAAATATTCTACAAATACAAGAAGAAAACAGGCGTAGCTATAATAAGAAGAGAAAAGAAAGTACAATTTATAAGGAAGGTGATTGGGTAGCTATTAAGCGCACTCAATTTGGATCTGGTTTAAAATTAAAGCCCAAATATCTAGGACCTTATCGTGTTACTAAAGTCAAGGGTAATGACCGGTATGATGTGGAGAAAGTAGATTCTGCTGTAGAAGGACCAGGTAAGTCATCCTCAGCAGCTGACTTTATGAAAAGATGGCCAGATAGTATCAATACCTAATAACATTCTATATTGGAATTGTTGAAGGTGTATTTTTTTGTTTTATTTACTTGATCTTTTCTAAATTCACTTAACATATGGCATTACAATTAGGAATATTAAAGATGTTTCAACATAGTTAATAAGATGGGGTTTTATATTTTGAATTGTTTCTGTATTTTCAAGTTTATGTAAGAATATGTTTCAACATAGTTAATAAGATGGGTGTTTAATTTGAATTGTTTCTGTATTTTCATGTTAGTTTATGTAAGTTGATTATTGTATAAGTAATTTCTGAGGTCAGAAACATATCAGGATGGCCGAATGTAGGATTGAACAAATATCCAAACTAAATTTGTAATTGATTTTGTAAGTGTATCCGAGTGTGAATGAACGGGGTGAGTGAAAGTGAGTGAGAGAATGAGTTCTTGTTTGGGAACGGGAGGAGTAAGAGGTGTGTGTTAAGACGGAAGACGAAATAATTAAATATAAGATGTATAGTGTTAATCATTAAAAGAAGAAATAAAATACAAGAAAAATAAGCAGTTTAATTTCACTTAACTTCACCCCCACATACATATTAACAAAGACTATTGAAACAATGAAATGTTGCTATTATGATAGACTACAGAAAGAAATTTTTTAGTAAAAATAACTTTAGTTACAATAAGTAAACTGCAGCATTATTCACAAAATGTATAAATAAAAAATGCTTATTAAAATACATTAAAAAGCATTTTAAAACCGAGCAAACAAAGGCGAGTGGTAATCATTTAAGTCTCAAAGAAGCCATTATTTTTCGCAGAGAATTTCATAATTTACACACACTACGTCATAGCAAAATATAAAGTGGAATAATAAGTGTTTTAATGCAATTACAGTCGCTGAGAGAGAACGCAAAAACATAAAAAGAGGTGTGTTCAGTCAACCGAGCGCAGTGGCGCGGTGCCCGGCTTAGACTCACCAGAGCGTCGGGAATACGTTCGATGCAAGCCACCACCACTGAATATATTAACAACACTTACAATGAAATAACACATGACAATAACTATAAAATATTTTGGGGTACATTAGCTGTAAACTTTAGATTGTAGACAATTATTTTAAAGCTTCACAATCAGAAACAGAACCGTTTTCAAAGACGGCAGTCTCACACATATCCACATATCATTGCAACTTTTGCCAGCAAAGAACAACAATGGCACGCAGGTGATGTGAGCACTGAAGCTCTGTGTGTCTTAAAAAAACAACCTGTATGTACTAACAAAGAAATCATAGTTGAAAACAAATAATGGTGCACTTCATACTTTGTCAAAAAGTTTTATTACGCGAAGACTACCTAACATTGGCGTCACTTTTACAACTTTGACAAAAGTATTCTGTGAGTCATGTAAACATTTTTCCTGATACAACATCGCAACTTGCTGCAAAAACACAGAACATTAATCAAGAACCTACATAGCTGCACTTTCAGCTATTTGTATAATGCATATGTTTTTATCAAATAAATCTTTCAAACTACAATATAACCGCTTTAATCAACATAATTGGTGTAAAATATGTTCGTACCACCGGTGTTGACAAATAACGCAACCTAGCAATCACATTCAAGCACTGGCCGCAAGCCAACAATAAATTTCAGCTGTAGAGTTGGACTACTTGTATTTCAGATGTTCAAATGAAATACTATAATTTTCCTTAATTCATTAACATTTTCACCATCGTTGGCGATTTTAATCTATCCATTATTTATTTATGTGATTTATACATGCTTTTTTGTACACCAACATGTAAGACGCTTACAAAACACTTTAAAACTAAAGGCACAGTTGGAATTGGCGTATATATATTATAACGTAACAAAAGTATTCGTTTGTTTGACCGCGATCATTTTTCAAAGTACGAGTCAGATTGGAAAAAATATTTTTGCATTTGGTAACCTATTTTTGTAAACTACAGGACTTGTAAACTACGTATCCTCGTGCAACTGCCTTCAATTATATTAATCATATTTATTTAAAATCCGGTGTAGGCACATCTAGACAAGTAAAGTACCCTCACTCGAGCAAAGCCGGTCGGTACCGCTAGCTTATACAAACTATTATATTAATGGTTCTGTAACTGACGGTGACCACACTACGGATCAAATTAATTATCGCCAGTATTAACCAACGCTATGTATATAGTACACTTTTTAAAGCATAATAACATTGCCACAATATCGTTTCCGCAATTATTGGCAACAGCAAAAAGTTTGATTGAAATTATTGACTATTGAAATTAATATTGTATTTAGAAGTTTCGCAAAATTGCCCCTTTGTCTATGGATTGATTTATGGGGATGGAGATATAATATATATCTCAATATTTATTTTTTTATTGCCTTGAATGGCGGGACGAGCATGCCGTTCGCCTGATGGTAAGCGACTCGAGCGCTCATGAGCAGTAGCAAAACCAAACAAACATATATTACAAAGCAATGCTTGGCATTCCACTGCACTCGCCATCCTGAGACATAAGATGTTAAGTCTCAATATGTCAAGTAGTTACTCTGGCTATAATGTCCTTGAACCCGAAACACAACAGTGTATTTGAACTGCTGTTTGGCGGGACAAATAGACATTGCGGTGGTACCCACCCAGATGACCTCTCACATATGACACCTACAACCAGTTTAGATTTATTTAGACAAATATTTATTAAGACAAAAATAACAATACTGTTCATCCAATGGCGTGAATGAGATAGCACCAAAGGTTTCTAGCCACTACAAACGTAACATACATACCTAATAACCGTTCTTTGAAAATCAGGCAAAAAAACCTTTTCATGAATTCCTTTCTGTGTTATCACCAGCCGGTGTCGAACCATTGTAATTTATATAATTTTATTTGCTTGACAATTTCATAACACGGTTATGCTAATTTACAAAGGCTTTAGAGTCTTAGCCTCAGGTCTAGATTTGCTAAGTAATTACGCCTCCACGATCTAAATGTATTTAATACACAATATGATAATCTAATGGCTCTTATATAAAGAACTATTAGCCTTTCGGCCCACATCGCAGATTACTTTAATATTATAAATGTTGAGTCAAAGCAATAACCCCGGGCATTTCTCCTTTACAACCAAGCTCAGTAATAGACTTTTTGCTAAATATTCCTTTTTTTAATTTTAAAGCGAATTTTTGAAATATATTACGTACTTCATACAAAATTTTAGTTCATTTGTTAATTAGGAGAAAAAATTTAAAGAAATTACTTGGTAATTACTATGATTTAGACCACAAAAAAGAAATATAAATTGTTTTTTATGTGATTCTTTTAAATATGAAAACAACAAAATAAAAGCAAATCGTAACGCTTGTAAGTTGGCACTTGGCATCCAAGTTCAAGCACATAATTACACCAGCTATCAATTCCGTGCTTGAGACTGCTGCAGCACTTTTTATCTATTTAAAAAGGTTCTAAAAGTCTTTATTGGTAACGTCTGGAGCCACTTGACGTCACATCACAGAAGGCTGCAGAAAATAATGCTTTGAAATTTTACGAACCAATTCTGTCCCCTGTGTGTTCTTAATAAGATCTTGCGTCACTTTAGATAAGGAATTTGGAGAGACATATAATGTCCAAATAATATACGTAATGTGAAGTAAAGCCGTGTAGTGAATATTAATATGATAACAAATGTTATGTAAATAGAGATTAAGTATTGTGTTTATTGACTTGTATTGATATGAGAGCTATTTTTTGCCTACACGACTAATATACCAATTTCACTTCATTTCATTTCAATATTTCACCATAACTATTTTGTGTACGAAACCTCAAGATTATTTTAGAGAACTAATCGTACTCCGCAAGTATAAACCCAACTGGCAAAGAAACGTCAGTTAAATATACTAATAAGTAGGTAATAACCAATTGATTAACATTACTGAACAACTTAAGTGAAGTACAACATATTAATATTTAATTGCGCACTTAATCCACACTACTGTTTTATATCTGTCAAGTGTCGTTAGGACATTGGAAGTGCTTTTCATTTAAATATCCCGCATAGAAGGAATGTCATCTAAATACCAGTTTAAATAATCGTATCTGTCAACACGGCCGTTTCAGCATGACAGCGTCAAATAAACGCAAACAAGGCCTCTAATCAATAATATTAGCGGGCGGGCGGTGCACGTGCGGTCCATTTGCAAGTGTTTTAACCAAACATACATGATTTCAACTAGCTAATACCTATATCGGTGAATGTACGTATCGATACATCAGTTCTAAAAGAGCCCATAGCACAGGCTTTCTGCAATTTGTACCTTTTTCGTACGTAAGATAAAGAAAACATTGGAAAGAGCTTAATAGCACTTAACGTCTTTTGAACTTCGAGTTTCGACATATTTATATTTATTGTGGACAGGCCATCTAAGAACATACTAAAGAAATTTCGGTATCTCGGGGCACCTAGTTATCCTTATGTTGAATGGGGACGAAGGGACTCTTTCAGAATACTGGATGTCTAATTCCATAACTTATGATTGCTTTGAACTACTATTTTTGTTAAACGGTGGCCACAAAACAATTCTATTTGACATATTTGATAACTCTGAATATAGTGCCGAGTGCCGATTATGGTATAAAATAAGCTCTTCTGCCAACCCCTTCGTGGAAAGTCGTGAGCTTACGTGTTTAGTAATGTTTGTGTATAGTAATAATCTTTACTCAAACGCAACGCAGCTCTGCACAATGAATACTGCTGTGTGTTTATGAATGAACAAAGCGTGCAATTATTCATTGAGATTATTCATTTAATGCGTAACCGTCATAATATTGTACGTATTCAACATAACTTACCATTAAGTAGTACACTCATTGCTGAGTCTATTGTTTCGTTTTAAAACAACTCGGGTACTCTGAAATCTTTTTTACATAAAATTTATATTTTGCATTATTAATTTCGGCATCAGTGTTGAGTACGAAACTAAAAGGAGTTCTTGTATAAGTTACAACAAATAGAACAAAGTTTCCCACCTGTATAAATTTGTAAAAAAATTGTAAAGTTTTGTTATTAGTGGTAAACTTTCAGCTAACAAGGTTTTTTCTGAGAATTTATCAGTTTTCAATGGTCACTGTTTCTTCAGGTGCGCTTATCTTTATTTCGAAGTAGGGTCAATGGTCGTAATAACAGAAATATTGTTTAGTTTAAGAATTTTCCAACTAGTTTTTCAGACGGACCAACTGATGGTAAATAGTTACCTTCGCTTACACCCATAGAGGCATCTCCTATTGCGTTTCCAGCCTTTTAAAAAAAAAGCAGTCTAATATCAATCCTTTCCTAAAAAGAAAAAACATATTATAGAGAAAACTAAATCAAGCAACAAATACCAGACCATTGTCAATTACTTATTGTTTGATGTAACTATCAACAGTTTTTGAAAGTATTGTTAGATCGAACACTATCACCTATCCTAAACCAAGTCCAACTCTTTCCTACCATCCTTGGACCTTTCGTTGTAGCGGGATTAGGCACTCAATTTGTTATTTATTTGGTAATAATTTGCTACCAGACCCTATGGTGTCATTCTTCGAGCCAAAAAAAACATTAGTGTCCTATATAGAACAAGACTTATATACATATTTTGCTTACGTAAACCCCATCCATTATCTTCTATCAATCTATACATTCAAGTTGTCGCTAGCCTTCATTCACAAACTCCCCTGTTATTATCCCGACATTTATTGACCTAATTAGATCAGCACGGAAAATAGCGAACAAAATCCAAGTTGACATCAGTCCTACTTGCGAAAAGAAAAAAAACGCGAGGATACAATCAGCCGAAACCAGATCTGTGACGTAATATAATTACGGATATAAAGAGAGATGTACCAAGACGATTGACCTTCAGGGAATCTTAGTGGGCCGCGGATGAAATTTCTCATAATATATCCAATTGATCGCTAAACTGTGCATGACCGAAAGAGCTAGTTTTCTAAATTGAAGATTGCGGATTTCAGCTGGGGTATATATTTAATTTTGTAATCTTTCTAAGTGTTGTTTACTTATATGAATATGTGCATTTCGATTTCGTGGATTTTATCAAACGAATATGTCCCAACTAATGTACAATACTACAAATGTAGAATACTAAGTACAGTTCAGTGGTTTATGCGCCGTCCGCTACCACGAACTAAGAATAACAAATGACCTTTAGGACCTTCTGTATCTGAACAGCGTCTGACATTCCACTTGAAGTGATGCATTGATTTTCTTTATTTAAATCTATACAACTGCTCTGTTAGAACAAGCGTACGGTTGTTAGACAATCCTATGTGTTGTTTGTGTATAGCACAAATCATATACGACTTAAAAAGTGGTTCTTATTTCGAATTTATATTTATATGTTCTCTATTATGACTAAATTTAATTTCGAAATTAGTTCATCTATTTGGATGAGAGATTAATAAATATATATGTTCGTAGAAACATATTCTGTAGATGTAAGCAACAAATCGACATACAAATCTCGGTGGGGTAAAAAAAATATAGGCTTACACTCCGTGCTTCTTGATTTGTGTTTGAAAACGTTAAGTACGATGCGAATCGATTATTTGAATATGCGTTGTATGTGTTTGTGGTTTGAGGCTAATAAAACTGTTTTCTTTCTTTTTATGTTGCAACTTAATGTTAATGTTCACATCGTAGCCACTTTTGAACGTACTCCCAACACTAAGAAAAGCGTTCATCATTTAGAATCGCTACAATGGCTGCAACAACATATGCTTCGTCATGCTTCGTTTACCTTCCAAGTGGATACACATAGGCAGATACGGAAACTTGAGCTTCCGAACTCTCCTTAACGGGAAAAAAACATTGATCGCTTCGTTGGTTGATCAATTTGATAAACGTTCACGTGTGGTCCGTAGGAGCCTGGGTTAAAGGAAAATATATCGTGCAGTTTGGTTTCAGTTGATTGGTTTTAAAAAGTATGAATTATGAGGGACTTTTGTATAAATAAATGCCAAAGGCGATGCCAAGACTCCCATTTAAAAGTCTAGGATAAGAAAAAGGCAAGAATCTAGATATGTACATTTTAGAAACCTCAGATTGGCCACTAACATTTTGACAGCCTCCGTGGCGTAGTCGGTTAGATGCTGCCTTTGAAAAGAGAGGCCGCGGGTTCGATCGGAGAGAGAAATGTTTATGCGTCCCACAAATATTTCTTTCGGGTCTGGGTGTTTGCAAAGTTTCTCGTAGTTCCTGCACGACACAAGACTCGATCTTAGTGTGGGGTCCAACGACTATGTATGTGACTGTTGGGTGTTATTTATTTATTTCTTTATTAGAGACAAGAAAATGTGTTGTTGGTCAGAAATAATAAACGACAGAAAAGTCGTCAGGAAAACAAAGTTCTTGTCCCATATTCTAGTGCGAATAAACTATTCATGGCCTTTTATACAGCAGGCATTCTATAAAGCTTTTTGAGAGAACTTCGTATTCTGTGAAAGTAATATTTGTAAGGTATCTCGTTTATTAGCGGAGTATTGTCGAAATAAATTTGAAGTGCATTGTTATTAATACTCGGTTTTATAAAAGCAGTATTTTTTCGCCGTGGGAATGTATTGTCCGTCGAATTTTCATTGTAGTGGTGCAGCAGATATAGCGATACACCAAATATCAAATATTCGCACGAATAACCGTATATTCAGCAAAAATGTTCGCCCGGTTTGCTGCTTTCGGTCATAGTTTGCAATCCATTTTTTCTGATTGCCTTTGTATCCGAATTTCGTATCTCTATGAACCGTCCTGCTTTAGAGCTGACACTGCACACTTTCTGAAACCGCTTTATTTTTATGAACTAACTAGCAACCCGGCCCGGTTTCGCTCGGATACCGACACTTTTTGAGTCCAGTCCACATCAGACACATGTTATTATTATATCGCGTATTAAATTAGTAATTTAACAAAACTTGTAATAACGAAGAAGAAGAAGGTTTTCTTTAAAAAAATATATTTAAGAAAGTAACAAAACACGCTTCAGTTAACTACCCAATTAAGCAGTAAAAACAATTGTTAATGAGTTTCAGATCAGAGAATGGTGTAAAATATATTCGTTTTATGGTTAAAAAGCTATGGTGCTTAATGATAGACAGGTATTTGTTGTAAGCACCCACGCTTTTACACAATAAAATTAATTCATTTTACTTCATTCGGCCATCATATTCTAAGAAGCAGGCGCAAAATATAACCCACGAAAATAGTCAAAAAATGCAATTCCTGGAAGTTCTGATAATGATATTGAGACAATTTTTGTAAGTTATAGTGTGGTCGTCATACTCGTAAATGCTCTATGTATGCTAAGCGAAGCTAATATAAAAGCGTCGAAAATACTCTCTTTGTTACTGCTGTAAATTTACATCAAAACCCATTCAGTAGTTATTGCGGGAAAAATTAACAAACATGTATGTACTTGCAAGCTTCACATTTATAATATTAGGAGGATTTATATTATGGAAGTTGTAAGTCAGTTTGTGGAAAATGCAATATATTTCTGAAAACAACGAATAATGCTGAACAATACATTTCAGTATGAAACTGTGTAACAACATTATGCACTGTAAGTAATACCCGCAGAGCATATCCACTACCGGAGTCTCATGGCACAAATTATATGAAACTAAGAACAATAGGTAAACGTTACCAACTTTTAAACTCCAGAGGAGTTGTTCGGCGAAATTCCATTCACATTACACGTTAGATAAGTACGAACTCTGACAGTTAAAAGACGTATTGAAAGCATTTCGAGTGGGAGAGATGTTTGGACGAGTATCACTGAGTTTTAACGCACTTTGGGAATTCGGAAACTTGGGCCCGGTTATTTAAGTTTGTGCGGCTCATTAAAATTCAATATGAGAATGGGTGAGGGTCGATATTGATCGGTGGAGCTCCGACATCGCCGGTGCCTTACACGTTGCATACAGACTGCGAAGGGTCGCGAGCGGTGAGTTGCGAGACCCGCACGCACTGGCAGTCGTGACGTCACCGCTTGCCTCTTACGCATTTAATCATGACGTACCACAGCGCTTTATACATGATATTAAACTAGGAGCTAATAATATATTGATTGTATTATCCTTTATATTATCCTCCTATTTTTTACTATGTCCGATCATATTATATACCTGAATTGGAATACAAAACAATATATACAGGATATATCCAGCTTGCGACCGAAAACTAAGCCGGGTGCAAGTTTTACAGACTACAGACACAATGCAATTAAAAATTTAACCTCTCGCGTATAATAGCGTCTTTAGATATGTCTTCAGATGAGTTTGTACATTATTAATTTAGGAAAAACTATGCTACCACACAAACACGACGAAGAGAGAAAAAAAATTGTCGCTTTTCAATATTTATTATCGCTTTGCATTATTTTTAGTTGCATTGTTCCTGAATTCATTAAAACTACCACCCTGTTTCGTTTTCGCTAGCCGTCTCGATATGCTCTGTATATTATCGTAGATGCTAGGAGGTGGAGTTTCAGTGTCTGGGTTGCGAGTTCGATTCCTGCAGTAATAAATATTGGTGTAGCCTACTATAGATATTTACCAAGGTTTGCACATTTGTACATGTGTAAATTATTTTTGTGAAAGTACACACGTAATTGTTCTTGTGTTTCCCAAAGTTTTTTTAAATGTGAATTACATGCAACGATTTAAAAAAAGACAACAGGAAAATCATCGATGTACTTGCTTATTATTGTAACAGCGCACTGAAGTCGCAATTCTCGTAACTACGAGCAACATGTTAAAGCGGATATCCTTGCGATTCTTCGCTACTCTATTTGCTTCGGATTCCCTTTGGTGTAATGGTAGCTGATATACGTTTCAAGCAGCTTAGTTCTAAGTTTGATCCCAAGTCAGGCAATCCACTTCATTGGATTTTCGATCCAGAAAACGTAATGAGCCTTAGGTTGGGTGCCTAATAGAGATTGCCATAACACACGCGGCAAGCTCCTTATCATGCTATCTATATTATCCCTTATTCTCATTTAAAACATTGTTTTGTAATTCATGGTATTGCTTGGTTTGCTGCTGTCGTATAGCGGTCGTATCGCTTATCATCAAGCGAATGGCATTTACGTCCCGCCATTCATCCCAATAAAAAAAATCCAGATTCGAGTAAATTCAGTGAAAATACACTACAACATTAACACATACAAAATACTGACTTGAAAAGGAAAAACAAATACCAAATGTTAATAAACGCGGCAGAAGCGATTCCAACTCACACTAAGCATAACAGCAACATTACTAGTGTAAAAATCTGCACGGAACAATCTTTTTCAACTACGGGCGCAGTTTTTATCGCCTCAAAAATGAGAGGGTTGGCGGCGCTCGGCTTGTTTCGGAACACAGCGGTTCATGCAGCTGTAATAGGTTCTAAAGACGTTGCTGCCCACTTACACCTCATTAAAGTCCTAATGAGTGCAATACACCGCACTACAATGCCCGCCGCGCCGCCAAATATATGACGCCAGACGTGTCTTATGTCATTTCATTTTAAACAGTAATGCTCAACTGACTTGTCTATCTACGAAACATTAAATTGAAGAGTGAGACAAGTTCTCTTATTTAATAAAAGAGAAGTCTTGATAATGACTTGCCGTGTACAATAGAGAGTACTATTGACAGTAGTTAGGCCATTTAAATTCTTATAAATTCGCTGTGGTATGCAGGTTCCCAACCGACGTTTTCCTTCACCCGAAAAGCTTTGGCATTCGAACCCGCGACGACCGAGAGCATGTTGGCAGCCGCGACTGGTACGTTTACCAATAGAATACCACGCACTTTTCGTTTCCTTCCCATGGTATACTTAAAAGTTTGAAATGTATAGCTTACAATGTTCTATCACCTATATCGTATTTGTAGAGGTTTATTAAAATCGGACGAGTTTTTCGGATCGATGACTCAACTCTTAAATTATTTATCCGCATCTACCTATTAAAAATAGATAGGATTATTGTTATTCGCATAATAATAAATAAAACCTTTATTATATCTCTGTCCTAGTATAGTATTGTTGTTTAATTAAGTCATACAAGTACCTAATACACTTTTACGACATCCTCCGGAAGATATATCACGAGTCTATTCTCAGAGCACAGAGAAAATAATGTAATACTGGCTATTGTTTACTACAATACTCGATACAAAATCCTCAATTCCGCATTTCCTATTTTCAGTAAGATTATGCGCTTTCGTGTATAAACAAGGAATGAGCCGCAACGCTGTGTCTCGACTGACTCACTCCATTATTATTTATGGTGGCTTAGTCGATTCCGTGCCAGGATTTTAAGCCCCGCCAAGTCTCCTGGCTTAGAACTACCATTACCCTAGAGCATCGAAGTAACATCTCAACGTGCCTAAGTTTGGAAGGACTCCAGATTTCTAAACGTTGCTTATCGCGATCCCCTCGAAATGCTGTCCGACGCTATTAAGATGTGGCTTTATGGGAAATTCTATAGATAACACATTCCCTAAAATACTAGATGTTATTAAAATATGAAATATAGCAACTCATTTATTTGGCTTCCACTGTATTTAATTTCAAAATGGAGATCTCAATTAGGAAAAAATAAAATACAGTTATAAATGTTTCAATATACCTAACTGAAATTGACTTAAACTTATAGAAATTCAAACAAACTTTAAAAAATAATGCCTTACTAACAAAAAATACAAGTGCCATTAAATATTCAATTCCATTAAGTCGAGTACATAAAAACCTGGTTAGTTGTTTCTTAGAGCCGACAATAACATTATTTTTATTACCTTAATTTCACGTCACTCGCACGTTAATAAACGAAAGTGGTAATACCTGAAACAGAAACACACTCTTTAGCCAATTACTCCACATCCTGCTTGTACTAGTTTAGACGAGGTTTTAGGAAGTATTACTATTACTGGAGTTATACAAAAACATCAGACACAAGTATTTATAAATAGCCGTTCATTATAGGCTCTTTAGTCCGGTTATGCAACGATTAGCAAATTGTACTGTACTATACGAGCCTACATACGTCTCACTGCATTGTATGGGCCTCCTCTACAATCGAGAGTACGATTGAGTCTTGTTAGGCCACACAGTCCGCCATGCTGGCCTATTAACAAAATATGTGGAACTTCATATATAAAATTGCTCAAAATTCAACATGTAGTGTTAAATTTGGAATCAAACTTTATCAACAAAAAATAATATAAATAAACTATATGTCACACCGAACAACCAATTCTATCATCGACAGCCGATAAAATCTGATGTCCGAAGCATTCACAGGCTCACGACACTGTCGCACACAAAAGCCCATCACAATGGTTTGTCAGTGAAGCAACTGGCCACAATAGCACGAGTGCCCTCGTCATAGAGTCGAACGATTGATCCCGACAAATACCGACGCATAGGAATGCATGTTACGGACGAAAAAATACGGTAACTTACAAAAGGGATTCTAAAGGGATATTGTGGTTCAGAAATCGGTGCAAATCGACCTTCGTCTATAGTCCGTCACTACCTGTGATTGCTTTTAGGTAGTGTAGTGTATCTAACCACTTTAATATTATGTATCTGGCCACTCGCATATATTGAATACGGATCGGTGTACATTTAGACAAGTCCGTCGTTGATATATTGTCATGGTGACAAATGTATTTTTGGTTTTTGATTTTTGAAAGTAAAATAATATGTTATTAAGATTTTCTTGTTATTCAAATGTCAAGTTTAAATAATAATAATAAGTCAGTAATTCAAGTGTTCCTTTTCTATATAGTTAAGTATTTAAGGATTTGATATTATATTCATTCGGCCTTTTGTTGACATCCTACGGTTCCTTTTTCGGTGTTAACTACTTCTTTTTTAATTTTTTAATGTTCTAAGTGTTTTGTAAGCAATTTAAACAATCTTTGATATATTTAGGTTTATTATTGCAATTTTTGTCTTATGTCTAACCCTGGAAATAAAGCCTAATTGAAATGTAATCACACCCTTCAACAACGTAAGTTCTTTAAAATTTAATCTGTATTCCGAGGCACTCAGGACGGACCAGCGTTATTGTAAGATGGCCTTACGTCGCCGGGTCACAGTTACTTTTCACTCAGCTCACAACACGCTGAGAGCTCACAATTATTATAAATCGCCCCAGCTGGTGTTCAGCGCAGTATACAACAAAACACTTTTATTATTGCATGTACCAGAACGCAGTTTTCTCACTTTTACGTATTTATGCTTTGCGAGGTCAAAATCTTGCAATCTCACGTCTATAGAGAGTAACAAATGGCGGTACCGAAATTTTCATTTTAAAGTATTAAGCTACTTTAAAGTATTGAGTTACGAAACGATTTATTTAGCATAATTGTCGGAATAAAATTATTGTAAACATCCTCAGCGAAGAATTACGAGTATTCGTATCATTCATTGAGTTTATTGAAATCAGAGTGTGAATACTGGCCTGGTAAACAATTTTATAAAAAAATACGTATTATTAAAGAAAGGTAAGTTACAAATAACTAGAGATCGAAAGTGTCGCTAAATACCTACAACTGATAGTCCCTATCTTAAAATACAGCGTGAAAAAACGAGAACGTTATAAAGATAGATAGAAACCATAGATCGTAAATCAATATGTGTGGATTACAGATATATGTGTATCGACACATCAGTCATGAAGTACTGCTGCTCGCTTCCCTGTTGCCCTATAAAAAATAGAATCATTCACCCCCACAGTACGGTAGCAAAGGCTGAGACTACAAAGCGTTAAATGCTACGGTTCAATTACACTTCTTTTGCTTCTTCAACTGTTATTAATCACCTAGCCGCTAGCGTAACCTCGTCAGATACACCTACTCTTTACAACAGCACAACATTTTTCTCTTGAGAAATTCTACGTATACATTGCAATGATATTAGAAATGCGATGAGCTATCATAGATTTCATATTTCAGTTCAGAGAAGTAACTGGCATAAAATGAGAATACCCAATAAAGTATATTATCTTACAAGTTTTACGTGATTGTATAATATTTTAGTAACGAAAAACATAACAACTATTATAAAAATAAATTGAGATTTGCCCCCGCAACATAGCGGAGTGATAATGAAATTTTAACACTCCACGAATCAATTTTGAAATTTCATGATAGAAATATCAGTTTGGGAATTTTCAAAGGCGAATATCAAAAGAGTCTTTGTATCAATTCTTCGCATAAATAGCGAGAGAGAAAATATTTAAAAAAGTAAACGAAACTACATCGCTTTGATGTAGTTTATGGAGAATTTTTCAGTACAAAGGGCGAAACATAAGAATCTATGACAAGTAGCGGAGGGGATTACGCTTCACAGAAACTGTTAGTTTACACAATCCAAATAAAAGCGAGCTGCCGACACAAAGAAAATCACTTGCTTGTGGATATTTAATGCTTTCACTAAATGTCCACGTTTATTTTTATATTTATACGGTATTATTTTCTTAGAATATAGATTATTTGAAATCAAGTAACAGAGGTTGTATCAACTAGAAACATTTATGAACATGTTAATAATTTTGTGCGCCTGTAAATAAATCTCTAAGAATTAACCCTTACTGGGCGAATAGAACACTTAATAAAGTTAGTTAAGTTGATTTTAATCATTGGATGCAGGTTGCCACCTAAAAGTCGCTATAGAAATAATTGGAGAAGACCTATGTAAGTGCAAGTTCTGTACCTAAAATAATGATCAGAATCACTTACTCTCTAGGACACAAAGTTAAATTCAATATAAAAATATTCTGTATTCTTATTATTGGTGTTCGTGAGACAACACAAGACTTGATCTTAGTGTGGGCTCAGGACTAAGTATGTGGCTATGGATGTAATTATTTATTATAAAAATACTTTCTGCCTTTTGAGGTACTTATACATTAAGCCTTAAATATGTTAGTTATAATAGTTATTGTATATATGTTATGGGCCAAGTGATTAATGCAGGCAGTATTCACAATGCCCGGGCAGTATGAATATTGCAGAGCCATATCGGGCCAAGTGATTAATTACAATCTAAACTCACCTATTTATCACATTGCCAGGGCATTATGAATATGGCTACATGATGATCGGGCAGTGTGATTAATAGGTGATTTTTACGTGGTACGCTGCGGCATTGTCGCATCTGTGATGGACCCATGAATTAGAAAGGTTGAATTGATCTGCTTATGTTTAGTTGCTTTTAAACGTCCGAAACATTATCTTCAGAAGAAAATTAGTGTACCCACTTTATGGATCAGTTAGGTCGACTGTGCCCCAAAACCGACTCGGAACACCCCGACTTCACGTAGTCTTTTGGCTACCGACCCTAGAGTGTATATAAAAAGCCGGAGGCGCGGAGGGAGAGCAGCCCCCGCCCGCTGTAACGAAGGAAAGGCAACCGTGCGAGCCGCAGCGGCTGAGGCTGCAGCAGCAAGCCGAAGTTGCGGAGGTGAGCATGGTTGCCTATCTTTTGTTACGCAAGGGCAAAGGGGCTGAACTTCCCGTAGCGCCGGAGACGATGCAGAAGCTAATTTGTATTGACAACAAGTGTTTTAAGGGTTAGGTTGCTATAATAGATATTTCTCAGGAATGGTGCGTTACCTTTTCATGGGAGTGGTACCAGGGGAGGTGCGATACTCCCCTCCCCCTCCATACCTCCCAACCCACCGCCTCGTGCTGCCTTATTCTAAATTCTACCACTTCGGTTCATTTTGATTCGCTTTACATCACTCTGCCCAATAGGCACTTGGCATTATTCATAATGCCCGGGCAATGTGATAAATTGATTAGTTATAATCACATTGCCCGCTCTTATTGGGCATTATTCATATTGCCCGGGCATGATGAATAATGCCCGATTAATCACTTGGCCCATAACATATACATATAATATCCTTCAAGAATGTTTATTTTGATGTACACAAAAGGTAATTTCGTAGACACAAAGTAACCGACGTTACACGACACATCATGCGTATATAAACGTGGAATTCCCGTAAAGAGATATGGAAGAAAAATATCGGACACGTAGCTTCTTTTGAATTTAGGTATAATATGTACATTACTCAGCAATAAACGCAAACGACTTGCGACATTTACGACTGAGGATTCAGCGGTAGATTTTCACATCTGGCAAGACGCAAATATTAACGCGATATAAAATAACCAATACAAATAAGCCAGTATTATTTTTTACTTATTAATGAAATACCAACAAATTATGGATTTTTAAGCGATGGAAGATGAGAGACGTCTAAAAAACATTTTTCAGTAAACGTTACATCAAAAAATATATTCGAGTAAACTTTGATGCCGTTCATCGTAAACTTCGAATCTTTCATTCGATATAGGGGTCGCGATAAAATTCTTTCAGATACAAATAATTAATTTTAATTCTAATCGGTGCTCCTTGGTGTTACGATAAAAAAACTCCGAATTAGTAAAGACCATTCTATCATGCAGTAAATAAAATTGATACTAATACATATTTAAAAAAATTAAGATTTTTTCTTTGTTATCTTAAAAGTATACTGTAAAAAGTTGTTTTAAACTTTATCATCTTGTGGTTTGCGAGATAATCAAACAGTGAGATAAAATGAGAATTATTCCAGTAATGGTTAGTGTATTTGATACGACAGATTCGTCGAGGAACAAAATTTGCAACAGTATCCCTTTCAAAGTTGTTAAACTGGATCGTATTAAATTCGAGTAAATTTTCCGTGTACGTAACGATGTACCAGATACTTCGTATCGAGGTCGACAAAGGACACTTTAAGAGGTTGTATGGGTTTTAGTTAGTGTATATGTTATGGGCCAAGTGATTAATGCGAGCAGTATTCATAATGCCCGGGCAGTATGAATATAGCAGAGCCGTATCGGGCCAAGTGATTAATTACAATCTAAACTCACCTATTTATCACATTGCCCGGGCATTATGAATATGGCTACATGATGATCGGGCAGTGTGATTAATAGGTGATTTTTTACGTGGTGCGCTGCCGCATTGTCGCATCTGCAATAGACCCATAAATTAGTAAGGTTGAATTGATCTGCTTATGTTTAGTTGTTTTTTAACGTCCGAAATATTATCTTCAGAAGAAAATTAGTGTACCCACTTTATGGATCAGTTAGGTCGACTGTGCCCCAAAACCGACTCGGAACACCCCGACTTCACGTAGTCTTTTGGCTACCGACCCTAGAGTGTATATAAAAAGCCGGAGGCGCGGAGGGAGAGCAGCCCCCAGAAGGGGCTGAACTTCCCGTAGCGCCGGAGACGATGCAGAAGCTAATTTGTATTGACAACAAGTGTTTTAAGGGTTAGGTTGCTATAATAGATATTTCTCAGGAATGGTGCGTCACCTTTTCATGGGAGTGGTACCAGGGGAGGTGCGATACTCCCCCTCCACCTCCACTCCTCTCAACCCACCCCATCGTGCTGCCCTATTCTACATTCTACCACTTCGGTTCATTTTGATTCGCTTTACATCACTCTGCCCAATAGACACTTGGCATTATTCATAATGCCCGGGCAATGTGATAAATCGATTGATTATAATGACATTGCCCGCTCTTATTGGGCATTATTCATATTGCCCGGGCATTATGAATAATGCCAAATTAATCACTTGGCCCATAACATATACACAAATATGTGTTTATATTTACATTATTATTTATAGACACACTGGAGGTTTACTTTAATTAAAACAAATTTCGAAAGTTCTAACGTTGTAGGTAAAACTTTACAAGTGTACCTATATCCACAAAGTGTCCAAATCTTCTATCTTACGTTGTAAACATAGACTAAAATTGGAGCGAATGATAAGTGTCATAGAAAATAGTATTCATTTTAAAAGTGGATAACTTATATGTTCGAAAATTCCAACTTCAATTCGGACCAGAAAGTAACCCAGGGGTTAACCTATGGTATCCCAATTGCTCCAACCTTTTGTGAAATCAATATATGAGATAGATTATTTTCATGCCTGGCACAAATTTCTGGAAAAAAAAATCCAAGAAAGTCATTTGAAATTTTCTTACCAGTGAAAATCTCACAATTCCAAGGTCTCACGATTTACTAGTAATTTAGGCTACCACAAGACCTTACTCTGCCACCCAAGAGTAGAACTCTTAACATCAAAGACACCGTCGTACAATATTAAATGACTAATAACAATTAAATTGTCTATTCTTAAACATAATTATTTTATATAACATACAAAATAACATATACAACATAATTTTGTATTAACTGAAAACTACAAACCTGTCCGTCTTTATTGAAGTCTTAAAAGGGTTAAATTAAATTTAATTATAAATTTAACATTATTAAAGTTCACATTTGGGAAAGTTAGACTTTATTAAGAACAAGCGGGGCAAATGAAAGTGACTCTTGATAAAGGTCTCGTATAGCCCTGCTGTTTATTACTAAAATGCTTAAAATGTCAAATAGCTAACATTATTTTAAATTATTCAGTATTTTCATATAATTTATGGACTATATTTTAGACAAATTATTTTATGATAATGAAATATGAATTAAATTTATTTTATATTGCTTTACGGAGTAGAATATAATTTTGTCTCACAGACCTAGAATTGCGGGGTTATACTTTAGTCTTTTATTGCCGACTCAGTGCAGTTTATAAATCTTTTGAATTCGTTTGAATAAGTATAAGAATACACAGAACACATAAACCTCACAACTTTACTTAGTCTTGCTTAGTTTACTTTGTTGTCTTGCCAGGTTTAAATCACATTCCTTGCACTTTCTCTTGTCCAACACAGAGAAAACTCTCAAATACTGTAACCGTTGGAACACAAAATAGTCCAATGCTTACCTAAGAAATTAAATCAGTGTACATTTCAGAATTGTGTTCCGAGAAATAACATAATCCACTAATCAAAAAATCCTTTTACCGAGCATGTTTCAAAATGCACACGTAACACATTCTTTCCGGGAACGACACAAAACTTCTATGAAAGCAAATAAAAATGTTGTAAAAAGTATGTCGGTGCGTAAAAAACTCCATATGCTCGTTTAAAGTGATAAGTGTAATGAGATGTTAGTCCCGGAAAGTTTTATTAAGTAAGTAACAGGTCCGTGAGCGTTTGAGAGCACATGGCGCCGGCTGCCGCGTAGTTAGTCGCGCAAGCAAAACTTTGCACCATAAATACAAGTTCCGCAGCTCACTAGACGTGGTATCAAATGAACGAATGAGAGTAATAAACGCTATTTACAAAATTGTAAAAGTTCCGTAATCTTTGCCGAAATGTATTATCTTTATTTACCTTCGTCGTTTACGTCGAGGTCTGCGTTAACTTTTTGCCTCAATTTTTTTTGTTAGTGTCAAAGGCAATGTTTCGTTTTGGGTGGGTGTAAAACAAGGGTTTGATGTTGAAATATTTTATCTTCAGATTTTCCTTTAGCATTGCCATGCAATTCTTTAGATCATTATCTATATCTTACAACGCTCTAAGGCGCTGTTAACACAAACCCCTTATTTATAAGAAAGCACGCTCAGTAACCACGTAAGTTAGTTAAATAAATTAGTTAAGATAAAACATTCATCATGTTTTGCTATTCATAATCGTTTTTCTACATATTTTTACTAATATTGCGACTTCGCAGAAAGAAATGTCATTTCGTTCACTTGACAGTAATAGAAACTTCCAGCTGACAGACATCCGGCATTTTTATGCTTAAAATTTGTTATAACAAGGGTCTCAGCCATTTTAAAGTTAATGAGCTGTATATAGAGGATTACTGATTTTTAACGTCTTTGAATAACGTTTTTAAATCAGCTCATATTAACGGCAATTGAAAACTGCGTTAAGTCCTTACGAAATAAGGGGATCTATTTACTAAAAAAAGTAATGTACTTAGAAATCCCACATAGATTAAATTTATTGCTTATAAAACCTGCCAATTAGTTCATAGCTTTTGCCGCACACATTTAAAATGATACTTAAAATGGACGCTTTAAACGATTTCACATTGCATAAAATGAAAAATCAATTACACGGTTCATAAATTTCGCAAATATGAAAGCCAAAGGCTGGATTGAAATGTGACCACAATATTTAATGTTAGTCGCATAGTATGGAATTGGAGCACCTACTTAGGTTGAAGCCTGCGGCGCATGTACCGGTAACCGTTTTAACAAACCTTTTAATGTGGGCCATATAAATGTTTCAAAAGTCAAATTAATATTTATTAATTTTAATTAATAGCTGGATTTCATACCAATGCCAGCTACAACTATATATTGTAAGGATAGACTCGTCAACATTAGCCCTGGAATACATTATTAGAAAATAGGTTTATCTTTGAGAATAAAAATTGTCTGTGAAGTATGAACAAACCAAAATAGGAAGGAATAATAACACTCAAAATACTGTGTTTTATACTCAGTATATACTTATACGGCCTTATTATGGTTTACTACCGTAAACCAGGACAAAACGCCATCAATCAATCTCAACGTGTATAAATCCCTGTACTGTCCACGGGCGTCCCTTCATTTACGTAGGGTGGATTAGACCTCAATCCACCACGCTGGTCAAATACGGGTCGGTACTAGGACGGCTTTTATTAATTGGAAGGCAAATACATCCTAAATGGCCAGTGTAATGACATTGTTGTCTGACGAAGCTTTACAATGCCTAACTAACTAGTAGCCCCTTTATTCATAAGGACTTCACGCAGTTTTCAAATGGCGTTAATGTGAGCTGACTCAAAAAATGTATTCATAGGCATCAAAAATCACTAATCAGATGTTTAACAGCTCATTAACTTTAAAATGGCTGAGACCCTTGTCTAAATAAATTTTAAGTAGAAAAATGGCGGATGTCCGTCAGCTGAACGTATAGGAAGTTTGAAATTACTTTCAAGTCAATGAAATCATTTTTTTCTGTGAAGTGGTAATATATGTAGATACAACCATTATGAATAGGAAAACCTTATGATTTTTATTTCCTCTTAAAATGATTTAAGAAGTTAAGTTTATATGCAAGATTAGCGATTTGTTATGAATAAGGGGTTAATAACTCCATGATATTTCGGGAGCATCATGAAAATCTATACAACGTATCTAACCAGAGATATCAAAAAGTTATATTTATTTTAAAAAATAAGTTCCAAATACGCCTTTAAACAAAACGAAGTAAACAAACAAAGTCAAATACCTTATTAATAGGAAAAGGAAACAATTTAATGCAAAAGGAAGTAACAACGGCCACGAATGATACCGCAATAAAAACTTAACAAAACTAATTAGTACAGACCAGAATTAAGACAAAAGCAATTATACTTAGCGAAGTTCGATAACAAATAAACAGGAGTAGAATTCCTTGTTTGTTTAAAATAATTGACGCTCGATCGACGCGCTCGTTGACAAAAAATACTACGACACATTTCCAACAGGAAAATGATGGACTGAATTTGTTTTAAAATGGATAGATGTTTTTTTCCAACGCTATCATATTTTAAGTAAAACATTCGCCGGGCGGCGCGGCGTTGTCGATGGCTAACAAAACATGATTATATTTGCATTTACTAGAACTCAATACGATTCTTTTATAATGAATGAGTAGTAATACCTGTCTTTAATTTAATTATAATTAAATTATATCTACTAATTAAAAAAATATGTATTAAATAATTTTAAAAAATTGGTTGTTTGAGTCGGATATAAGCAATATTAATTTTAATAAGAATAATTATTTACACGGCACTAATTTTTAAATATGAGACACGTAAACTCTTACTACTACTAGAAATGACTAATTCATAGGGTATAGGGGCATCATAAATAATGCTGTATCACAACAACTTTGTCAGTAAGGGTGCTCGGTGAAATTATTCAAATGAGTCATGTGAAAGGTCATAGAGCGCTAAGTCGACTGCCAACACTCGCGAGACATTATTGTCTAGTACATAATGAGTTCTCTTGCCAACCTCTTTTGTCCTAAAGTATTTGGAGTGGTTTCATAACATATTTTGACCCTTTACGACCCAACTCTTACTTACACTTAAGTAAGCGTGCTTGTAAATCAGTAATGAGTAAACTCTGATTTATGACATTGGTTCTTTACTTTGATCAATTTATCGCTAATCGACATTTTTATATCGACTTTGCAGTTTGACAGAATGAAATATGCTTTTTTATTTAATTACAATAAATGCTTTGTAGACTTTTATATTGTTTTTATTTATTTTTATAACAGTGTTAATATCTTTACAACCCAATAAAGGCATCGAGTTTCACAGTTTCAGATGCGTCCATAACTGGGTACACTCGTAATTTTTTGTTCGTTAACGCACCCATAATCAATTCCTAGCGTAAGAAATATTCTCTAAACTAAAAAACACAAAATATTTTCTTCACAGGTCAGGAAAGTTTTGTAAAAGAAAACCTTATACATAGTAACGCTTGTATGTACAGTTAAGAGCAAGGACAGTGTGATGCGAGAATTATGCGCCACCGGACTCCTCGTAAACGCCCCTCCGCTCCACAAACGTGTTCTATATCGCCCTTCATTATTTCGGCACGAGACTACACCACAAACTAATTCAACCTTATGTATGTAGACGTGTTGTAGAAGGCTCGTGTGTTTTGTGATTATTAATTTTAATTGTAGGTAGTATTAAGTGTCTTTCCCTTTTTATGTTTATTATACTGACATAGTCCAATATCTTAATGCTTCATGCGGTGAAAATGCAGTCCAAAGAGTAACCACTGAAGCGAGGTGGCTCTCCAGTCACCACAGTTATGCCAACCTTATCCGGGTGTACACAAGATGAACCCGGAATATCAGACTGACTGGGTACCACCACAGTTGAACTATAGTATGACTACACGGATGAAAAACGAGTTCGAAACCTGAGTTGAATAAAGTAATATTAGATTTTTCGATTTGTAATCAGTCCGAAGTCAGCAATTTGTGCCTGATACAGATATAAGCTCGCTCCCTCACACAATGGGAAGGAGAATAAAAAGCTTGAAACGTGGGTATCCTGGTTGCATCTCTGCCTACCCCTTCTGGGAAAAGGTTGTGAATATATGTCTTTATGTTTATGAAACACAAATGCGAATACTTAAGTAGGTCAGTATAACGGCTCTATAACCTCCATAAACGGCCAACGTTGTTCAGGCGAGTCTGCCACAAGCATCCTTACAATTTATTGATTGTATTTCTAAGCACAAATCATAGTGAATTATCAAAGTTATGAGCGAATTGTGATGTAACAATTACATTATGATACAGTAAAACAAACCAAAATATGAATTTACATTAATTGATAATAAGTAAGCAAACTTTGATCGTCAACTTACTACTGAAAACACTTCATTCAATCCGCTATGTTATTTTTCACCATCTTTACTAAATCACATTATTCTCGAAAAAACAACACAGCACCGCCGATATGGGTTCTCCAGGTTTTACATCCGCTAACATACAATGAAGCATTAATAATCGCATCAATTTTTCACGTCAATGAAATACTTTCAGGAGCAGCGCGCGAGGCAGAGCAAATGTAGCAAATTAATTGTTGATTAATCCGATAGCGCATTAGCGGCATGGTGTGCGTGGCTTGGTTGGTCAGCACCGGGATCTCATGCGGACTAGTCATTCTACTGAGTTGTTATAGTAAACGGGACATCGGGAACTAAATGTTTAAAAAAAGAACGGTAACGTACCACTATCTATTTCTGTCTCTGTCGCTCCTATGCAGTCAGACTATAGCAGCATCATATGCATATTACGATACCTATCGGCTTGCCTTTTGTAGAAGATAATAATTATGAATTGATCTTATAACAGAAAATAGTGTGTTTAATGATAGCGAAGTGATTGAGATAGTATACTAGAGGGAAAACTGCAAACAAAAATTTTGTAACGAAATGAACGATACCGTACCGCTCCATCTATTTCTGTCTCTGTCATGCCTACGCAGTAATATTATCTTCGCTCTCGCTTCACTGGGTTCCGTGTGCACGCGCAATACGTAGAGATTTTGTTCCCGATGTCCGCTCTAGTACAATATCTCAATAACAGAAGTAACAAGAAAACAAATTACGTTTACTTAATAAATCATATTTTCATCGAAACCCCTATTTCGTGTCAAGTTTTACCCTTCCCTATACTACCGCTCCCATCCCACTGTTTTTCTGTGAACTTAGTACGTATTCGGTGCACACGAATTTAGTTTTCGACGTCGGTGCTACAATAATGGCTCAATGGTCAGCAGAGATCCGGTGCGGAGCCATCAGTCATCCGGTACCTGACTACGGCAAGGCTGCCTCCGTCCACATGTTAAGATCCAGCGATTAAACCATCAGTCAATCACAAATGTATTGTAACGGTAATACAGTCGCGGACCGCGCTACACTAATATATATATCTCAATGCACGAACAACGATATCGTCGACTTTACTTGTCATTTTACAACATCTTATTTCGTTTCGATTCGTAAAATTCTAGTCTTAAAACTGTTAAATATCGGTATGGAAATACAGGCTTGTAAATATCACACAAATATAATCAAAATCGAAATAAGCATGTTAGTAGAAAAATCAATTTTATCACAAGTAAGTGCATAGTTGATGAGGCAGATAGAATTTTAATTTGAGATCCCGCTACCCGCTCGTTCTCTATACCTAGATGACGTTGATTAATTGAGGCAAGTTTACTGCTGTCCACAAGGACATCGACCCTACGCAGATAACTAGCCGAACCTTGTTTAGTAAATATCTATGAGCTACCGGGGGACCCTTTCCAACACATGTCACTGACGAGGGTACCTCTGCTAAATTACTCTATCAACAGATCTTTGACACGAATTGATTACTTGCCAAACTACACCAAATCAATTTATAACAAAAAATGCATTTACACCAGCCAGAACCCAATTAAACCGACATTGGCCGATAGAATAACGGGAAGTGTAAAATTTAAATAGGTCATATAAAACGGCACTTTATGTGAACGTTATCCGACTGGATATCGGCTACGCATAAGTTTCAATATAGAAGCTCATTTCGAAGGGAACCAACGAGTTTATTACAGTAAACATGACTCATAAAGCCAGATCACTGAGCCAATAAAACTGCTACCCCAGCGAGTCACTCGGCAAAAATACTCGCTGGCCTTACCGAGGAACTCCCATTACGGAGACCTTTTTCCGTTCGCCTCGCCGCCAGACAGCGCGAGCGACAAGGATGCAGAACGCGCGCGCGGACGCTACACAACAATAAAATTGGCAACAAAAATAGCACACAGCGCCAACAAATTACACCCCAACCAAAAACATGTTTCCTATTCAAGATATATGGGCCCTCGTAAAGGGAACACCGAAGAACTTAATAAATATATCCCAATAACTTGATTACTCTAGACCCTTTGAAGAGAAACATTGGGTACTGTATGGAAACAGGTGTTCGAAGCAAGCCACTTTGCCGTTCAACTAAGAATAATGGCCACTCTCGGGTCCAACAAGGCTCATACAAGGCTGTACTTAGTGACTAAGTCCCTTAGCGCCCGTTCTAAAACAAACATTCAATACTTCAGACATTTTCGAGGTGATTTCTCAGAGGCATTTTCGCAATCAGGGTAAACTCTTTTACATTTTTTATCTAAAGGGATTTAAGTAATGAAATAAAAAATGTTGCCCTCTCAGGAATTTTAACTCATCATAATAAGGAAAATGCCTTAAAAAAGCTTAGAGGTTCCTTCTCTGTTACTCTGTAATTCGCTGAAAAAACTTTTGCTTTCATTTCGAACAACTTCCCGGAAATCCTGTGTAATAAATAAATAAACGTTGCCTGCAAAATCTTCCTAAATATTATTCACTATAAAGCCGAGAGAGCTAAGTAATCGGGAGGATTCTCCCAAATACTGTATTTTGAAATAACTTGTAGTTATTACAAAACCTTTCGTGAAATGTCTGCAAGATAGGTAAGGACGTAAACAGAATATGCGTCGTGGCGACGAAGCGTGTGAAATACGGGTCTTTATAATATTCACGAGGATACGTGGCAAAAATGTTCGGTGACCTCGAAATGAGCCTTTTTCCCGAGGGTTGTGGCCGGGGTCAATTTCGTAACACTTTGACCCTAAAGGCGACATTTCTCACCGCCTAAATTATCTTTGGGACACCTCGGACAGGAGGTCACTAGCTTGATGAATAGTTAAGCCCAGGTTAATGGGCAGGATTCTGCCGCGAACTTGTTTGTGCCCTGTATAAACAAGAAAGAAAAATCTTATCTAGGACCACTATTTTTTAAAGTGATATAATCAGAATATTACTACTGCACACTTTACTTTCATATACTTAACTTGCGATTATTTACGGTACAATAAATAGACAAATAATAAATATCGACTGAACACGATATGCACTAGTTTGAATTTGGAATCAAATGGGGACTGTTTGTGTAGAAATGTTACTTTGACTAATTTCGTCAGTATATATCCATTTTCAATTATCCCTTAATAATTCCAGTGGCATCTGTAGCGACAGATGAATAACGTTAATCATTATTTCCATGCTGTCGTATACCGGTGGACTTGTTTGATCGATAGCTAATCGATTCTGTGCATACATTTACAACACCGTTGCCTATCGCCTCTCTAATAATCCTGCTCATATTAATATCGTAACTGTAACTCCAAGGCTGACTGACCACTAGGGAATAACTGTGCTTCCGATTCTGAATCGGTAAAAAATGTAACTGATGTTCAAATGTTTTATGTAGCGGTATTTCCCAAATTTATAGTGTTTCAGTAATCACGCATATCTTGCATGCTATGAGGAAAAAATACCGAAATAAAAAATAAAATAAAATTGTGAGTAAGTATTGTTCTCATAAAAATTAAGTGCAGGGTCCATTTTAATTACTTTGTCGTGCCAGATCACAGAAATGTATTACCACTAATTTTATATATTTACATCACATATTCGTTATACGCCAATTCTATGCAAAGCGATTTACGAGTTTAATTTAAAAAATCGAATTCATATTTGCAATCCAATTCCAATTTAAATCTGATGAGCATTGCACATAAAAAAACAATTGCGTGTACATCGCACCTGGAAAACCACAACTCAGTCAATCTGTACAATCGAACGCAGCGTTGGATGGGCATCATCTTGACCAATTTGTAATGTGTCAGCTCGGGGCTACTGAACTGGACTGAATGCGGTAACAGTTTACACGTATCTAGTTAACGCCAGTGTAATTTGCAAAAACCGCCGGCCGTGTCAATGACTGTGCGACGGAGCCACTGTTGCGTGAAAAGAGAAAGTTTCCATGGTATTGGGATTCTGAAAATTGGGTTTCAATTTCTATGTGACCTTGCTATAGGGATATTGTTGGACGAACGGTAAAATTATTTTACATTTCTAGTTATTTGATACATTTTTAGATGTATTAAATTATGTTGATGTTTCGTTATAATAATATTATGAGACTGACACAGACATAATTGATTCAAAGTCTCTTAAAAAGACTGGACTCGTAAAAAAGTCAAATAATTTTCAATAGTATGTTGTTGTTTTTTTCATTTTTCATTCCACTTAATTTCCTCACGGCCGTTCTCAAAGACATTTAATTTCAATTAAATTGTTCCTCAGTATAGATTTTCTTCGTAAAATCGACACTAAATAATGATTATATTGACGTTAAATGTCTCATAGCGCGCCAGGACACCACAAAAAATATGTATGTTATCAAAAATCCGGTGTGGTTCGTCAATTATATGAAACGCAATTTGTTGCAAATTGCTTGTTAAGTAATGTGCCATGTCACTTGGCCGCAAATGTCGCTGTCCATATAAACTTTACTAACGCGGATTTGGAAATCCTAGGGATCCGTGTTTAGGACAGATTCGATGAAATTACGGCCTAAATGGACTATGCGTATATACCGACTTTAACCTAAAGACTTTTGGTAAGTCAACTTGCGGCCCTTTTTGTGATAAGGGTACTTCGACCTCATTATTTTTAAAGCTGATCCAGACTGTACAATAAATGAGTTGAGGTGAAAACACAATTCATTCTATCTTTAAAAAAATGAAAGTGACAGCATTGTGAGTGAAATTGCTGAAAGCACAAATATACTCCCTTTTTGTCCAATTTCTCATCTTTTTTGTTTCTTTAGGTCATACATGTATACTAGCTATAAGTTATTTTTTACTGTTTACTTAGCGAAGTTCACCAATCAGATGTATCACTTTTTTAACTGTTTTTTCAAATATAAATTAAATCAATAAATTCTTAATTATACAGAAGCGTACCACATGCCTACTCATTTATGAAAACTTTATTCATAGATCGTATGGGGAAATAATTATATTATTAATGATATAACAGAATATTCAAACCTTTCCAACAAATGTAAAAATAGATTACGTCCAATATGTTCCTGATTTGGACTTGGTTTTTGCAATGTCACGATTTCTGAAGTATCCGGGTGTAGACTATTGCATTCCTAATCGCCCGAGGCGAAATCGTGGTTGATACTTTTTATTTATTTAATTAGTGTTCACAATCGATGCTTAGAAATGCTTAGAATTATTTTGCAACAATTTATTGTTACTTTAGCATGATAGTATTGTGGAACAGTACTTAAAAAAATCGGTCGTCGTAAAGGTTAACTTAAATGTAATGAGGTATTCAACGACTAAAATTGCATTCCCGTTACATTCAGTCCCAAGATCGGTAAGTTTATAGTTGATACGTACAACGGTTCCTCTTATCCATCTCTTAAATGTTAAGTTCCTTGATTAATAATATGGACACGAGTTACAGTTATGTTGAAACAAAGGACAAACGAATGATACCCATTTATTATTTTAATCTCGAAACAAAAGTTTGACGCCTTGATGATATCTCGCGACGGAAAACAATAGTCTAATTTAGCTGACTAATCACAGTGCATTTCTTTTAACAATTATCATGAAAAAGTTTGCCATTGTTCGGTTCTTGATAATAACAGTATCGGCGGAACACGCAAACATAATTTGTCTTCTGCAAACCCAACTTGTGTTTTATTCAGCGGCGCGAAAGGAAAATTGTTAGGCGAAATAATACAAATATTGGATGTCAAAAAAAACGAGACGACTAGAGCAATTGTGTTTTTGTTTACTCATAACATGAGTGTTTCTGCGTGTCAACGAGAACAAAAATTGCTAAAGTTTTGATTACAGTTTACGTATACATGTATATTGTATTGGTTAAAGTGTGTTTTCTTGTAGCTATACTTTATGAATTCCATATTCATTTATAAATTAGTTATACAGGGTATATCAAGACTGCAACCGAAAGCGAACCCGGGTGGTAGTTTTAGTGACTACTAGCTGACCCGGCCACGCTCCGCCGTGGCTTATTTAATATATAGTACATATGATTAATATTACATTCATTTTTAAAGCATAGTAAAATAGCCCGACCCAGCTTCGCCTGGGTGCATATATATTTTGGATCCCACTCCGCACCAAATACATGTTATTTTTCGTATAAACTCTTGTATACCTAAACTTGACGTAGCTATCCTACTGTCTGACTCAATCCCGTCTCATCCGTCTGTTCAGTCTCTTCCCGATCCGTCCCGTCCTTTCTCTTTATTATCCATCCCGTCTTATAACGTGCATTTACATTTCGTCCTATCGAATCTGTCAGCTATCCCAGCCCTCTCCCGTACCTTCGACTCTATCATATCCCGTCTCTCAATATACATGTATATATAAAGATTGCCTTATGAAATTTTGGCATTAAATACTTTACCGTTTTTTATTGTCCATCCAATATTCCTTCGCTTATTTCCGCACCCCAATGCTGTTTGTCCGTATATACAGTAATAATAACGCAATAATAACCATTTAAAAAAAAGAATTGGCCTAATTGGTCCAGGCGTTGTTGAGTTATGCGCTTACCAACACATTTTGCGATTCATTTTTTATATTATAGAAGAAGATATAGTCCACCCCGCTGCCTTAGTGCGGGTTGGCGAATTGTATTTCACGTAGAAATTAATCCGAAAAGTCAGAGGTGTGCCCTGGGATTTGAACCCGTGACCATCGTTAACTTGTTGGCATTCGCGTCTAGTACGTTAGCAAATACAAATTAATAAAACCTTCATACTGCCTTACCAGGTTACGTAAGTAATAGAACAAATATTTAAAAATATAAAACTGCATATCGTTTCATTATAATGTCTAGATACGGCATCAACGTATCAATATTTTTTTATTCTTGAGTCTGAAAACAATACTAATGCGGAATTTCAATTTGTCCCCCAGCGCATCTAAAAGTATCAATTCAAAAAACAATGTCCTTTATGAAAACGAAAAATTATAATTAGATATATTTTGGTATACTCCGGCAAAACGCTTCGATAGAGGATACCTTGTTTAAAACTGATGCAATAATCTCAAAAAACAATGGGCTATTTTGGTAGATATGGACTTCGTTTTATTTTTCATTTAACAACATTACGCGCAAGACGTCGTATCTAGATAATATTATATACACGATGTACACATTTTTTGAATTTTGTTCTATTTCGTCAGCCGTCGATGAAAAACAATGGAAAGATAGATCATTTTACGTTGGCTGTTAGTTGAAGCTTGACCGTCTTTTACGTCTCCCGTCAAATAAACAAAGATCATCCTATATTGGCTGGACAGGTCACGCTTGAACAATACCCATAAAAAAGGGATTTTGGTATCTTCCTTAGAAATTTTCCAGTTTTTCTCACTCCATAAACCTTCCCAGGACTTCCACGAATATTTCAAGACCAAAATCAGCCAAATCGGTTCGTGCGTTCTGGAGTTATAGCGTCAGGAAGGAAAACCCGACTTATTACACGCTTTATATTAGCTTCACTTGTATGTTTGTATATTTGTATGTTTGTATATTTGTATGTTTGTTTGTAACCGACTTCTTTGGGCGCGATTTTGACCCACTTTAAACGGCCAGATTTCGTTCAAATTTTGCACACCTGTCAAAGACCGATGACAATACAATAATTCGATTAAAATATATAATTATCCTGATTAGATTCGCCAGGATTAATTATTCTTATAATTGATGACCATTGCTACATTCATCGCTAGATGGCGTTAACATTGTATTCTTCCAAGAAGCTTATACCCAAATGGAGATTGCATTCCGTATAAAACACTAAAGCACAAAAATTTGACCTTGAATGCAATCGCTGTTGCCTGCTATCCTTTTCTTTAGAGTGACAATGAATGAAGTTCACGTGAAGTTCATTCATTGTTACGCTAAAGAAAAGGATAGCAGGCATCAGCGACGTCATTCAAGGTAAAATTTTTGTGCTTCACTTTTATATACGGAATGCAATCTCCATTTGGGTATAAGCTTCTTGTATTCTTCAAGTGTCAAATGTTACTACTGACCAACAGATGGCGTTATTGATTGGAAATACAGCCGTAGATGGATGTTTTTAGTCAAAACAATTATATAATAGTTAAAAAAAACTAAAATACACGCTTTAATAAGATATACAACTAAAAAAGTAAAAATAATTGATACTGAATTTAAGATAAGAAAATGGAGTAAAATACATATATTTTATTGTTACAAAGCGTGGGGTGCAGGAGGATAAGTAATTGTTGTAAACACCCCACGCTTTGTAACAATAAAATATATGTATTTTACTCCATTTTCTTATCTTAAATTCAGTATCAATTATTTTTACTTTTTTAGTTGTATATCTTATTAAAGCGTGTATTTTAGTTTTTTTTAACTATTATATTTTTATATAATAAGAATAAACACAATGCAACTAAAATTTTCGCAAAGGGTGGCGATATTTTTTTTTGTTTCTTTTTTTTTTTAATATCATTGTGTGGGTTCATATCATGTTTGGGTGGTAAATCCATAGAATTTGCTAAAATAATAATGAGAGTGTACACTATTATTTTAGAAAAAAAATTACATATTTGCATTACCAAATACTATAGGAAAAAAAATGCCGCTTTTTTTGCAAAATATATACTTGCATTGTGTCTGAAGTCACTAAAACTACCATCCGGCTTCGTTTTCGGTAGCAATCTTGGTATATCTTGTGTAGTAACGGTTATATACTTATTTTGTTGATGTCTATCTATAAATAAATACTTAGACTAGAATAGCTTGGTGTCGGGCAGGCGACCAATCGCGGGAGTTATAATTCTGCAACACGAATTACAAAGACTTGTTGCGCCGGCCCTAAGTAAGTGTGGGTGGCCGCGGGTTCGATCCCCGCGACGACACAAATGTTTGTGTGGCCTACAAATATTTGTGCCCGGTCTGGTTTTTTTGTGAGTCCGAATAGTCTCTCATAGTTTCTGATACCCACGACACAACTTAATTGATATTAATGTGGGGTCAGAAGTATGTATGGATGTGTTTATTTATTTATTCAATATAACAGCCCTCCCAGGATGGATTCAAATCACGACTAATACCAAATCGTTCCCAAAATAACCCAAACAAATGAAAACGATTCCTACTGGAACCCATATTGTTTTCGTAAAGTCCAAATGTCAGAGCGTTGGATACATAAAATGTTTTAGGTATTGCCGCGATACGGAGTGAACCAGGCAAAACCTAATGTTTGGAAAAGTTCTATTAGTTTCATAAGGTCAAGAACCAGGGAAGCAACGGCTTGGTAAGATATATTTAGCTAACTGTTTTCAAGCATTGTTTTTTCATATTATAGGTGGCAAACAAGCATGTGGTTCTCCTGATGGTAAGTGATCACCGCCGCCCATGAACATCTGTAACACCACAGGGCATGGAGATGCGTTGCCGGCCTCCACAGATCACTCACCTGTGCTGGCCTTAAAGGTGGGAATACGCTTTTTTTTAAAGGTCACTAGGTCGTATTTGACCGGAATTGCTGCGGCTAGCAACTGTTTCCACAGATTTCTAGTACGTGGAAGAAAGTGTCGGGAAAAACGTTTACATGTATTGTAGGATATATATACATGTATGTATATTTCCCAGGAGATGTTTGTTTTACAACACCTTCAAATCGTTATTTTACACGTTTCTTAAACATGCTCAGAATTGGACACATATACAAATCGAAATTTAAATACATATCCAGTAACATTTCCATCATCCATTAATAATATGTTATTTTATACAGGGTGGACAAGAAAACGGCGCACCTGCCAATATACATTATAGTATATGGTGAAGGCATCTTAATTAAGACGGATTTGCATGGCGCTAGCGAATATTAAGAAAGATGCCGAGAAAATAAAACTAACGTTACATATGCTAACCCTTAACACATTACGCTAAAGTGATTGAACCTTACAACTGAACGGTAGACACTCAACAATAAATAAGCAGAGCTCATTATTTACTTATAAGTCGTGCGATTGTGTACATAACGCTCAGGGTACATAAAAAAGATATTAAATTAATACTGTCAACAGTCACATACATGGGTACTAACCCCACACTAAGATACAAATCTTGTGTCGCGGGTATTAGAAAAATAATTATGGTTCATGGAAATTGTCTGGGGGCAGAAACCGAACCCGCGGTCTCTCATTTCACAGGCAGTTCTTCCCAACTGCGCCACGGAGGCCGTCGGTGACTCATATGGGCTGGTTAATTGTCATTAATGACCACTAAAATAGTTAACTGACCTTGTAATGTAAACCGTAATGACCTAGATAGGCAAGGATGGAAGCGCAGGATCCGCCAAAACCCGCACGAAAACACTGTCACAGTTTGGTAGCACAAATCACTTTTTCTTTTACATTTCACATAACACAAGTTACATCAAAAGCTATCAAATTGGGTAATGTTCAAAGCATAGTGAAATTAATAAAATTTACTCAAAATAACTGAAAACGAATTTACAATAATATGCACACGACTAATACATGCACACGCGATCGCAATCCGAATTCAACTAATAAAAAATAAATTATTATTTTGATTTTTGAAAGATAAAGGCCTGTTCACATTAGATACAAAGCTTTCCTATTTGAGTTCATAATAATTCATGTGAACAATTAGTATTAGTACTGTATCAGCTCATATACGTGCCACTGCAGGGCACGGGGTCTCCAGTACAGTAAATTAGTGCTTAGTGTTTATTGATTTCACTAATTTTATCTCACAGAAGTCACATATGCAAATGGTAAACGACATTTCTCTAGGTATAATAATTTAGAAGAAATTTTATCACTTTAAAGTAACATTATTTTCAAAACATATTAAAGTAATGTTAAATACAATAATAAGCAAAAGTAAATAGGCAATTTGTAACTGACTGGATCGGTTGATGACATGTTTAAATAATATTATAAGCTCTTGAGTAAGTAAGGACCATTCTATCAGTCCAATAAGATCTTTTTTTTTTGACGTAACTTTTATATCGGAGTAGGTACTTAATCAAATTAAGTTACATCAAGTGTGTAGTGTGAACACACCTCAAGATGTCGGTCTTCTTTTGCAAAATGCTAAAAGTTACCGACAAAGAAATCGCCGCCTTTCGGCTCGCGCTCACAAAGGGCGGCGGCATCCTCAAAGGAAGAATAATCGAGCCGCGTTGGATCCGACGAAGTACACTATGACCGGCGGCTTCCTTTGACTAATAGGGCCGAATTGGGCCATCATTTTAAAAATCTTTTTTTTTTTTATTAATCAGTGTCATCAGATAATTTTTTCAATGAATATTAATTATTTAGAAAATTTAAATGTTATGTAGGTATTACCAAAACTTTTCTAATTATAATTAAATTCGCAATCTTACATGATTTAAGCGATGACCAGTGTGATTTCTTGGTGTCTTTCAGTTTGGATTTGTGACACTAAGGAAAATAATGACAAACAAAATAGTCAATCCATACACGATGCAACTGCACCTAAAGTTATTATGTTGTTAATTTATTGACGCTTAAATCTAAGTACGTCCCTGTTTAACTGATTGATTTATTTGAAATGAAACAAAAAATATCCTTTTTTGAAGTTAGAGAAGGATAAATTATACAGCTAAGAGTTCATGACCTTACCCATTTGTAAACAGCTGTTAAAGCGAAGTCTAAGAAAGTTTTGATGCTGTTAAAAATGGTTTTCGTGGTATATTTCGTTAACCGTTCAATTAACGACGAAACGAAAAAATACGTATGTGTTTAAATCTTGTTCTTCATCCATTCCAACTGGTTTTATGCGAAAAAGTGGTGATTAAACTTAAAACTTTAAACGGTCATAACTTCAAAACGGATGGGTATTTTCCAAATATTATTTTTTTATTACGATATTAATATTATGATCTTGTACCCAACTGAGCAAGTGCGCCATTTTCTTGCGCTCCCTGTATATGTAGTTTAAGTATTTTCTATGTTGTTGCGACAAGACAATACCTTAGTTTAGTACTGACTCCCCATTAATAATTATGATCAAAACAGGACTACAAAAGCAAGGGCGGATCCAGGGGGGAGGTCATAGGGGTCATGACCCCCCCTGGGCTGGCTACAGATTGACAAAATTTATTAATTATCTTGTTGATAAAATTTATAAGCAAAATTAATTCTTTCTATGTCGATAAATAAAGTAAAAAAGTGGGTGTGTGTTCACAAATAACGCCTATAACAAACTTTAAAAGGTAATTATTACGAATTGGAGTATTGAAATCGGACCCAGTGTTCTGACATGAACTATATGACCCCCCCCCCCTCTGGCATAAAATCTGACATGAACTATAAAATGACCCCCCTCCCCTCCCTGGCGTAAAAGCTGGATCCGCCCTTGCACAAAGGACACAACTATAATTTACTCAGTCACACCAAAAAAGTGAATCATAAGTAAATTGTAAAACACTTTTATTTTATTACTATAATTATGTAAACTAAGTACATAACGCCCGATACATAGCAAGTTATTCGGCGAGATTCCAGATACTAGGTCCCCGGCGATGGGTAACTACAAGCTGCGGAATACATAAACAGTTCAATTTAAAGCCCCAGCAATACATGAGGGAGCAGCAAACTTCGACAATGAAAGTAATGAAGTCACTGTTTTAGTTCGCATTTACGAGGTGCTTGCAGACTTGAACCGCCTATTACACTGATGCGTAACACAATGAAAATATTATCTGTTCTTCGAAAATTAAGTGTGTTTGGACACACCAAAAAACAATATATGTGGAAGCATCGGTGGTCAAGGTGGACAAACTCTATTAGTTGTTGGTACTTGTGGATATAAATCGCTTACAACAAACTGTGAAAGTTCTTGGGGGAGGTCTATGTTCAGCAGTGAATTTCTTCATTCTGAATGTGATAATTGGATGACACGGAGAAGTAGACTATTAAGGGTGAGTATCAAGTATGATATTTATGGTAACACGTAATACCCTTTTCAACTAGCCGCATCGTGAAGGATCCTTAAAGACCGGTCTTCATTTAAATATGTTGCCCTTTACACGACATTAAAAAATATACCTATGATTAGCCATTGATAGCCAATTAGTTTAAAACAGAATGTTACATACATATGCCGAAAACAACACGTTTAATAAAAAAAAACATCAAATTTTATGATAACCATTAAATACGTGGGAAGAAGATTAATAAAAGTTTTAGTAATAATTTTATTTCAAAGTAACTTCTACGTAATTTCGAACCTGTTTAGTGACTTTGTCACGTTCAATGTCAATTCGAATGATCTTAGCCGTCCGGAAATATTAAGAAGTATACTTTAATAATTTTATGACACTCCTAAGTAAATTATAGAGACACGGTGAATTTTTAAGTATTTTAAAAGAACACAAAATTACTTTAATATTTAAAATAAATTAACATACTATCGAAAAAGGGGCCGAAAAGTTCTAAAGTGGAGGCCACGTACAGGCAAGCGAAATGTCGCACGCCCGCCTACAAGGTCGACGGACTACCTAGCTAAAGTTGCAGGAAGTCGCTGGATGCAGACTGCTTGCAACAGGTCGATATGGAGATCCTTTAGCGGCTATGACATAATATCATATCCAATAGTTTTTTTTAAATCACATTCCCAAATAAAATAGTCTTCAAATGTAGTGCCAACGGTGTAACTGAGGTTCGGGATAACAGAGTAACTAAAATAGCACATCTGGACCATTTTCAAAGCAATCCCATTCAACGGACGTATTTAAATAAAATGGAGACATAGGCCTCGAAATTCGCCCCTCAGGTGCTTTGATACGCCAGCTTTATTCTCTTCCCCAATCAAAAGATCTCAAAATTTAAAGCAATTTATTACGGAATGTAAACTTCTATTTGACTACGATTTATTTACCTAGCCTCAAACGATTGAAACAATTATTAATATTACTGGGGAGGCGTTTTGGAAAGCAAGGTTTTTAATAAAAATGAGTCATTATTTCCGGTTTCGGAAATGTATTTTCCGTGCGTTTTAATTGTGATAGATTTACATAATACTAACACAATTGCGTAAGAAAGTGCCATCAATTAATCACAAAATTAATTTACGTAAATCACATAATTAATACGACGCGTATGGTATACACGTTATACAAAAAAGCTAAACCTAGATAAGCCAATATATTTTCCCACATATTTTTTTGCCTTAATAGGCCGACATATACAGACAGAGGCATACCATTTAAATAATTTATAAAGCAGTTTAACACTCTACATTTCGTAAAGAAGCCCTTTATTGTTAATTATGAAAATATTGTATGTTTTTTTTTCGGGAGGCTTATACCACCGCTTTCTGGCTTCTTTTTACGGCTTACAACATTTCTACACCGTTTATTTCCTTTCCAAACATTCTTAATATTACGTCTGGCATTCTCTTGACCTTTACACTTTTTACTCTATTATTTATTGCTGTTATTATCTAAGTTTTTATTAATGACGCGCGCTCCCTCGTGGCAACAATATGTAATTGTTTTATTTTTCTACTGAGTGTAATTTAAGTTATAAATTACATTGTATTTATAGTTAATTGCGTCGTTATGTTACTTGTATTAATTTTTTCTTATAATTAAGCTCCGTGGTGTAGGTAAGCCTAGTTACTGTGATGTTATATAAGTCTTTAATTTTTTATTGTTTAAAGTACATATCCTTTCGCCTGCCTCTACAAAGATATCATGCTTTGGACTCAACTCTTTGTGTTTGAATTCAACAATTATTTACCTAAATTTTAATGATAGAAATTAAGTAACGGTGGAATTACGGCATTGGCTCAACATATAACCATTTACAATTTGGTATTCACAAATTATTAGACACCAAGCAAAAAAAAACTTTATTTATAATATATTTGGTCCACTAATGGAAGTGTGAAACCAAAAATATAACATAAAACGTTGAAATAGCGGCGCTGGCATATGACAGTTTACAGTTGGGAGGGCGGCGCGGCGCGGCGGGTTCTCAAGTGTGGCGACTGGCGTGTAGTGCCGGCTCTCGTTGCCTAACCCAATTTTAGTAAAGAGCGCTCCCGGATAGTGCTTTGATTTTATATCACAATCGAATATCGTACATCAAAGGACTTTTGTGTTAGATGTAACCCTGCAATTTTTTATTTTTCAGTACAGTTTTGAGAGTAATTATCAAAAGTAATGTAGCTTGAAATAATTAATGGTGGAAAGAAACTCGCGTCTGTGCGTACATAGAAGTTCCCTATCGCGTCGTTACTGCTAATAATCAAAACAATAATTCTGTAACTGCCCATATACGTCCCACTGCAGGCCACGGGCCTCCTCTACAATCGACAGTACGATTGAGAGTGGTTAGGCCATATAGTCCACCACGCTGGCCTAGTGCGGGTTGGTGGACTTACATAGCATAGAATTTTTTATATATCGCTATGGTAAGCAGGTTTCTTCACGATGTTTTCCTTCACCGTTTTAGTGCGTGGTGATTGACTATCAATACACACATGACTCCGAAAAGTCAGAGGTGTGCCCTGGGATTCGAACCCGCGACCACCGTGAACATGTTGGCAGTCGCGTCTAGTCCGTTTACCAACAGGCCACCACGCACTTTTACCAATTTTTAAAACAATAATTAACACGGCTAATCTCTAATAGCATTGAAACCTTAATACCATATTGTTATTAATATATACATATATGAATTATATAGACAATAATTGATATATTCTAATATCTCGAATATTATAAAAATAATAATTATAAGTTGTGTTGTAATTTAAGATACAAATCTATATAAAACATCCATTAATTAAACGACCGCTCCAAGAAATGAAACATAAAAATGAAGACGCCGAAAACACGCCATAAACCGCCACAATTCAAACAATTGTCTCAAAATAAAAAGCTGAACTTTAGCGACGAAAATCACGTTAAGCAAAGAATTTGCACAATATAATTGTGTGGGAAATGACGCTTCTTTGTAAGCAAACAATAAAAAAGCTATAACGCGGAGAGCCGTTCAAAGGAAATTATTTCAATTTTCAAAAGAGAAAGCTACAAGGGAGAATTTTTCGCCACGCACTAAAAGCAATACTGTTGACATTATTTGAATTGACGTAACGCTCGGCAAATTGTTGTAGAAGGAATAAAGTGTGCCGTCCAGCGAGTTGCGACCCACATCCGACACTTATTACTGTCGGCGGCGCATTCAATTCCGGATATTGCTCTAATATTGTTGCTATTTCACACACATTCCTTTATCTTGTACAAGTTAATTCTTCATTTCTCGATTGATTGCTCACTCATCTAAGACTGCAGATATTCTAATAATTTGTTGTTTTTAACCCTGTGCAGATGAGAATACCTACATTTTTATGTACATTTTACCTACATTTTCTAATGTCAGAAAGCGAAACCGAAAATCCGGTTTATCTGATACAAATATGTGGAAAAATAGATTGGAATAGATACAGGTGCGGAAAAAGAGATGATTGAAGTTCTTAGTAGAATAAATATATCATTTATACTCTATACTAAGATATAAAGCTGAAGAGTTTGTTTGTTTGTTACTTCTTATTTCGGGAGCTACTGGTTCGAAATATTTATATGTTGGATAGGTCATTTATCGAGGATTACTAAAGGCTTATATTATTACGCTATGACCTATAGGAGGGAAGCAATAGTGAAAAATCTAGCAAATACGAGGAAATGTTGTTTGTTTTTCGTGGTCTGATTTGTCGATATTCTAAATTAATTGTCGGAATTTAATATTTTATCCGGCATTTTGAAAAGTGTATCTGAACCCGGGCGGCACCGGGCCGGACCACTAGTATATAATAAATAGAAAAAAATCTACTATAGCCTATAAGACTACTTAAAGGTAGTCCCACAGCGACGCGACCTGTTGAAATCGCTTGTATCTAGCGACTCCTCACAACTTTTAGGCTGCTGTCCACCACACACGACCTACGACATTATTCTTAAATTTGTACTAAAAAAAATATTGCAACTATGTATAAGTGCTGTGGGCATGTAAAAACATAAAATAATAATCGCATTAAAATCGAATATGTAATATCAGGAATCGAATGCAATAGTGTATAACTTAACTGTTGCTAGTCATTATTAGATGTAAATTTAAATACGTATACAATTTTTATGATGAAATGTTAATTAAATTGCTGGTAATTTTATTTATTTATTTTATTTTATTTTATTTGGGAACAAACAGTGTTAAGAAATATACTCCAAAACAAAAACAAAGCACCAATTATATGATTCCACAGTTAAATATACATATAAAATATATACAGAAAATGCCCTAGTTCCAAAATTACACGGTAATTTACATAGGTATGTACATTAATTATAAAGAAAATTGAAAAAAAAAACATCACAAAAAAAAAAGAAAATCGAGATTACAATGAAAACACTTAAAATTACCTATCAAACACTTAATAAAACCAATTAAGTCTAATGCACGAATTAAAATACTAAATATAAAAGTAACCAATCAGGATCTATGTACGTTTACGCAATACGGCTCGCGGCTATAACAATCAGAGAACCAATGATTCGCTAATATATTTTAAAAAATATGCGGTTTTGTGTAAAATAAATCAAGGTCTAAGAGATCTATTGCAGCGTTAACATATTTTGTTGCTCTGATGAAGAATGCATTCTGTCTATAATTAGTTGCACTTTGTGGAATACATAGGCACACGGGTCGTCTGACATTCTTATAGGGAACTCTTATATTTATTTTCGACAGTAAATGCGGGGAATCTAATAGATTTTGTGCAATTTTTGCAAGTAATACAATATCTGCAACTTTTCTTCTTTCGTATAGCGGGAGAAAATGGTATCTGCGGCACCTTGCTTCATAGTCTGCGTCATAACAATGACATTTAAATTGAAGGAATTTTAAAAATCGTCGTTGAATTGATTCAATTCTATCAATGTAGCAATAATACTGTGGGTTCCAGACTTGTGCACAATACTCCAGGATACTGCGTACCAATGAACAATACAAAATTTTTACCACTTTAATACTGGTGAATTGTGACGATAATCTAATCACAAAACCAAGTGCTTTGTTAGCTTGTTTAACGATGTGATCAATGTGGATGTCGTAGGTTAACTTGGAATCGTGCGTCACACCAAGATCTCTGATGGATTCCACATGCTTAAGAGGTTCTCCTTTTAAGGTATATACGTTATTAAATGAACTTAATTTACGGGTGAATGACATAGAGTAGCATTTAGTGACATTAAGATCTAATTTATTGGCCAAACAATAATTCTCGAATGAATCCAAGTCTGACTGCAACAAACGACCATTAATATTCTTCACTGTTTTGTATATTTTCATGTCATCGGCATAAAGAAGGAATTCAGAGTGTTTGAAACAGGAGCTAACATCATTAATAAAAATATTAAAAAGCAAGGGACCGAGTAGAGAGCCCTGTGGTACACCAGAAGGGATAATATTCCAGCCAGAAGAGAAACCACCTATAGCTACAGCCTGGGATCTGTTTTCTATATACGATGTGAACCATCTTAGAAGGTTTCCATGAATACCAGCAAAGAACAGCTTTTGCAAGAGAATCTGATGATCGATCCGATCGAATGCCTTGGTAAAATCTGTAAAGACGGCATCTACTTGACCACCACCATCCATATTGATTGTCAAAAAATCTGTGAAGGATAATAAGTTGGATGTGGTAGAACGCTTACTTATAAAACCATGTTGCTGAGGAATGAAATTGCATGATAGTTTTTCATAAACTTGTGTATATATGATTCTTTCGAACAATTTAGCAAATATACATAATTTGGATATCGGGCGATAATTTCCTATGTCGTCTCTACAACCGGTTTTATATATAGGGGTGATAAATGCCGATTTCCAAGTACTAGGTACAGTTCCTTCGTGAATGGATCGTTTGAACAGGATGGTAAGAGGCTCAACCAATGAGTCTGCACATTTGAGAATAAAGTTAGGCGTAAAGTCGTCGGGTCCCGCTCCTTTCGTGGGGTCTAATGACTTTATTAGTTTTAAAACAGAGTTTTGAGTAATGTGTATATCACTAATACAAGTTGTTACATTATTTTGAGAAGAAGAGTTCGAGGGAGTAAAATGAACATTGGACGATGGGGTAAGGAAGTTTGAAGTGAAATAAGATGAGAACAAGTCGCAAATTTCATCACCAGCATCTGCTGATTGGCCATTGTAATGCATGCTGGAGGGGAGAGAGTTGGAGCATTTTTTATTTGATTTTATGAAGGTCCAAAAAGATCTGGGGTTCTTAACAATTAAATCTTCACATCTTTTTATATACATATTATAACACTCCCGCTCTAGCCGCTTGGCTCTTTCCCGAAGTAGACAAAACGAGTCGTGATCACTGGTATTACCATATATCTTATATTTCCTTAAGTACTTGTATTTTTCCTTAAGAATTTTTTTTAAGGGAACTGTAAACCAAGGTGGATATCCTGAAATATCTGTATTACCAGCAATTTAATTTCAACTTCGTAAAAAAGCGTGTGTGCTTATGTTAAACATATTATGATTTCCTTGACTTTATAATAAATGTAATTTAAAATAACACAAAAAAGTCATGTAGGCTTATTATATTTCAAGCATAGAAACTGACGTGGACTGTGTATATAATAAGCAGTACATTCATAAAGGGAACCAATATGATCCAAATGTTATTACAATAACTATAAATATTTAATTAAAATATAAATTAAGTAATTTATAAAAATCTCCTTTCATTCAAAAAATACTAATAATTGGATAAACAAAGATGCCGAGTGTATAAGCAGTGCTGACAGTGAGACGAGTATGAGCTAATCTTTTTTAGTGTTCCGTAACTAAAAGGTAAAAACGGGACCTTACTACTAAGCCTCCTCTGACTGACTGTCTGTCTGTCTATTACCAGGCTGTGTCATTTTGACTCGATCTTAATGAACAGAAATAAGCGTGATTTTTAGGCTTTATTTCATAGATGATGGTACGGAACCCTTCGTGCGCGAGTCCGACTCGCACTTAGCCCTTTATAACACGTTATTTTCAATACATTTTCTAAGACATCCTCTCAATCCCTTTTCTAATGAAGCAACAAAACGCCAACATGTAAAACCAACCAGTTGATCCACTCCCAACAATAAAACGACAGTGATTACATGATTACCTAATGAAAGGACTATACAAAATAAAAGCAGAGTAATTCGAGAACCGTATAAGGTGGAGGCGGCGGAGGAAGCGACTAACGAGTTGGCACAGACCATTACCGACCATTGTACCGAGCACAAGCTGAGCTTTCAATCTACTGAAATATTGTTTAACAACTCCTGCATGTAAAAAAAAACTTGGATATCATGATTTACTGTCACCACCATGTCTATTTCCGCCAAATAGCAGTGTAAATGAACTGTTGTGGTCCGGTTTGAAGAATATTGTAGCTAGAATAACTACTGGACACATTGAGACATCTCATGTCTCAGGTTGTTTGGTTTTGCTACTGTTCATGAGCGGTCGTAACACTTACCATCAGGCAAAATGTATGCTAGTTTCGCTATTATTTGCAATTAAAAAAAAAAATCTAGCCTAGTGCTGGTTGTTAGTTTCTACTTCATTAAGTCCATAAATTAGTTCTGAGATGAAGACAAGTAAAAAAAGGAAAAATATTATTCAAAACGAAATCATAAAATACACAATATACTGCGAACTGAAGTTACATTGTTATTAATATTTCTCTTCGTATCTCCCCTTTATAAGTCCTGCATAATCTGTAGTCTACAATATTAAAACAACGATACCATTATATTATACATAATATCTCAGAGCCGGACGCCGGAGAAATAAATTCAACGTACATTGTATTATGAATCTCGACATTTAAATTCTCAACACACATCGAATTATGTAGGTATTCTAAAACAAGATTTGCAAATGTTTCTGGATTCAAGTCTTTGATTCCATTCATAAGTATGTTATCTATTACTGAATAAAATTTGTGTTGTAAAACATGTTAATTTATCAAAATGTCGCATTATGACTAAATTAATGACATAAATGTCGCACATTTTCGCTTTGTACGCTAGTCAAATAAAAACCTGCTCTTCTAAATGCCAACTGGATTCATCTTGATTTTATCTTTTAATGCCATGGTATAAAAAAAAACATATATTCTACTTTAAAAATAAATATAAATAGTAGCTGCATTGAAACATAGAGCTGAGTGCTGATTAAAGTGAATATTTTTTCCCTACATTTTATAAATCATTGATAGACAAAGTATTCCTAGTACTATTAGAGCTCTTCTTTACGTACCCGAAGTTTAAAATGTAAAACATACAACATAAAATATTTTAATAAATTACATACACTCAGATACATTCAGAAAAGTTCGTCTTTCGTAAACATTGTCTCCGAAATTCATAACAGGTCTTTGAAAAAGCAGTTCGAAATACTTTTACCAGCTTATCTCTCAACTGAACCCAACTGAACAATGTTACAGAACTAACACAAAACAATCCAACGACAAATGGCACAAAAACACCGAGTGCGGCCAAATGAAATGCAAAAACGCTAGAAATAGAAAAGTTGCGGTAATCCGCGCTAGTGTGGAACTTGCTCGCTAATCTCGTAACAAGTAACCATTAAAACATCACAAAGAACACGAACAAAGCAATGGAAACAATTTAAGGATTCATTCTGGAAATTGCCTTTTTGAACGCTGTTTTGCGCCAGACCGAACCACTCGCCTAGTGTACTATTATATGAGTTATGACATTTCTGTATTTACCGCGTCAGTTGTAACTCGTTCTTTATTAAAAATCTTGAAACAAGCAATTTCATCTTGTGCTTTATTACACGTGGCGGAATATAACTTCTTTTATTTCAAGATTCATAATTTGAGAAACGTAAATGCAGTCGTGAGTGAAAATATTTCTAGTTTTCAAAGGTCCGTATGAAATTAATTTCTACTGAACAGATATAGATATACAGATATTGCACTTAATAAAAAATGTTTTACTTTGTTAAAATAGAAAAAAATATATTCCCACTGATCTCTTAGACTTTAATCTAAAAACGCGCGACAATATTCTCTTTACAGATGTCAATCTTGGCCTTTGTAATACTCACAAAAGATTAGAAATTGATGTTAACAAAAGCCTGCTTCATTAAAAATTTATAGATTAAAAAGAATGATTTCTCTAATAGCAAAATTACTCATATATAAACTTATCTCGAAACATTTTTAATTAATTAAATACAAGTGACTTCAAATGTACTTTATTATGTTACAATAATAAAAACATTTGCAGCCGTACATACACTTCAATGTATGTTTCAACTCAAAGGAAAAGCTCGCATTTTAAATCTTCACCAACCCACATAAAAAACGTTAGCAAAGCTACTGTGCCATTACATCTCTGAGGCTATGATTAATAAATCATAAACACACACTCGGTCCTGGTGGGACAACACGTTGAAATCTTTCTATAGCTCGTAGCACCGTAGCGCCGGAGCGGCGTAGCGTGGTAGCTCAAAAGCTACGAGCAGCTGCATTAGTTTTATTTGTATGAAAGTACAAAATACACATAAACAGTACACAGCGAGCTTGAGTCAACATTGTGAATTAAAGTACACGCTTTCATACAGCATATGGACCGAAGTCCGCGTAACATAATTATAAGGTTTGTACAGTTACTAACAATAGTTGATTCCGTGTTGAAATTATTACTTGTTGGTATTCGGTGAGTTCATACATGGATACCGGTGTAATTAATTTTCGTGGTTACCAGCAAGCTACAATGTATTGAAACCGCATCCCATGGTCACGGGTTATCTGATTTATATTCATTGTTAAATTGGAATTACGCGCCAGTTACTATTAGCCGCCCAACATACCCTTAACTATTTTTATTGGCACATGTTTCCGACATTTAAATACTCAAATGGATGTGTGTGGTCACATAAGCAAATTAAATAAAAATAAAAAGTATAGACATTAATAATAAGTAGCATAAAACTGATTGAAAAACGATATCTTTGGCTAACTCAATTATTTTTCTAAAAACAAACATCAATTGAAAACAGATTTGGGGCGTAATTCTTGGAAAGCGTGTATTGAATGAAAGTAATAGCCCTGCCCGGCTTGAACTTGTAAGGCGAAAACTTTTTTACTGACAATAAAACCTTGAGCGGGAATTACGGAGCCTTGCAGTGATTCCCGAAAGAAATCTCATTAAAGTGTCTTACATTGAAGACTGATTGAGGTTCGGCGGCGCATCACTCGAATACTGATGGTACTTGTATTTAAAACGAATCCCACAATCACACGTATGTCGAATCAATTGAAACGTTACAATTTATTTACAAAAGCAATTACTCGTTTGTACATTCATAGATAGTAAATTGAGGTCCATTAATTCTACTATACATTTTGAATAATTTGGAAATTTACAATCTGCATATTGCATTAGCATATATTTATCGTGAAATTATTGAATAGCACAAATGAGCTGAAGAATATAATAACGGTTTTCGATTAGTATAGTGAAATATTTAAGCTAATATCTAATTTTAAATAATGGTCTATAAATAACAAAGTTTTAATCTTCTAGAAAATTACAGCGTTTATATGCTTACAAAACTAGTGTGCTATTTTCTAGTAGTACCCATATCATAAAACATACTGTACTGTATCAGCCCATATACGTCCCACTGCAGGGCACGGGCCTTCTCTACAATCGAGAATACGATTGAGAGTGGTTAGGCCATATAGTCCACCACGCTGGCCGAGTGCGGGTTGACGGACGTACATACCCTAGAAATTCTTATAAATCGCTATGGTATACAGGTTTCCTCACGATGTTTTCCTTCGCCGTTTTAGTGCGTGGTGATTAATTATCGATACACACATGACTCCGAAAAGTCAGATGTGTGCCCTGGGATTCGAACCCGCGACCACTGTGAACATGTGGGCAGCCCCGTCTAATCCGTTTACCAACAGGCCATCACGTACTTCCAAAACATACTGTCGTTTTAAAATTTGTAAGCCTTCCAAAATATGATTGATCTCTCTTGGCGTATCACCCCAGTCTATGCCATTTGGTTAACTCAAATTTCCCGAGCATCAACGTTATTAAATAATAAAATAATCAGCTATCATTGCTTAATTACACAAATCAGTTTCCGAACAACTTACACAAAATCAATTAAAATAAATAGCTGGGGAAAATCTACAGATCAAAGAAAAGTTCAACTAAAAGCCAACTCCAAGACTACGACTACTAAATCAATGCTAAGTTATGATAAAAAGTCCTTATGAACAATGAATGAAGATAAAAAAATGGCGAATATCCAGCGTTAAGTCTGAACCCTCCAAACAGAGGAGTTTTTAAGACTCGGAACAAGCTTCGGACTTAATTAAGGACCTGTTTGTTCTTAAAACATCATCCGAGCCCGTCTAATGCCTCACTTCGCTTCCATTTGTGATAAAAGCAAGAAGTTCTTTAAGATTTTCTTCGCTTGTTAAATATTATAAGTGAAAATTAAAATGCTATTTTGTCTCAAATGACAGAGTAAAAGCTGCAGAATTACACAGTTTACAATTAGCGAAATCAGGGCAAGAACACCAAAACATTATTTGAAGTAGCAAAAGTTGATAAACGAACTAACTCTAAAAACTTTTATACATTTCTGTCCAGCTAGCGTTATCCTGACAGATGACAGGATTCTCCATCTATTACATTTTTAATTGGGAGATCTTACATTTCAAAGATAAAATTCGGATTTCAAAAACATTTTAAGAAAACATCTGGTTATACCTGCTTGCTTAAAACTTATTTACAAGAATTTTCAAAATATGCGTTGTAAATTATACCGCAGTAGGCTCATCTGACAGCATATGTGCTTCTAAATCGAAAGAAGTATCGAAATAGAATAGACAGATAATTTCAAACTACGTTTTTTATTAGGCTTTATCAGGCAGACGATCATGCGACCCGACTGATGGTAAGCGGTCTCCGCCGGTCATGGACCTTCATAATGCTAGGAGTCTACCCAGAGCCAGTGTGATGCCAGGATTTACTGTAACCTATAGTTTATTATCTATGATGTACTGTCTTTCGCTTGAATTTGGATAGGACTTATAGGATGCCGTAGAAGTCTCGCCCAGGGCGGCGTTAATCCCACATTCGCTACTGAGTCTTCCACAACTATGTCACCGGCTATCATGAGGAGAGCACTCTCTTAAGACCTCGTTTAAATTTAAGAAATCTCATATAATCCAATTTATCCTGATGAGTGAAACCAATGTGATGTGTTGATCTATTTATAAGAGCGTATTTGCTGCGGTTTGTCGAGAGCAGCATTGAACCGTTCGAGTTAGAGCAAACAGTGATGCGCGTCGGAGCCAATTTCACGCAACGATGTCACGATGCAGCACCCTTGAAGCGCGACACACACGCCTTTATCTACCTCCCTTTAACTTTATATCTTGGTTCAAAGGGAATATTGTGATCACATCTTTGGATGACGCCACTATGATCTACATGTCTTTTCCTTTAACTTTTCTGATGCATTGAGTTGAAGCGAATGTTGTGATGTCTTTTAAATATATTTTGGGTAACATCACTATTAAATTCAAAGGTTTATGACTAGTTTATGTTAGATACTCCTCTACGCAGCAAAAGCACAATATGTCGAAGCAACAGCAACCGTGGCATTAAAGTATCAAATTTTTATCATAATGTGTGGCTGTGATACATAAGTTTTTAAGTTCCTTTTCTAGAGTAGGTAAGACAAATAAATTATTTTGCATTTAAAAAATATGATTATCGTTATCTACCCGTCATAAAATAAATAACAATTATATTAACTTCATATCAGTAAGGGAGAGGGATAGGTTAGGCAGATCAATACTCTTGTCCCTTAGTACGAAAAAAAAAACAAAACATAACTTCCATTTTTCATAATACGCGTAGTTATATAACCATCCATCTTTATAAAGTGTGGTTAAACAAGAATAATTTTCAATTCAGGAAGACACGGTGGCCGTAATCTCAGCATGAAAGTGTTACAAAGTCGACGAAGAAAATCATTCTAAATCTGTGCCCTCGACGGGGCTCAGTTAAAGGGGGATTTGGTTGAAACGCCTCCTCGCAAGACTTTCATTAAGTCCTCGCTTAAATGCCACAAAGCTTCGCCTACTTTTAAACACACCGTATAAGGTAAACCACGATGTTATGAAATGAAATTTAACGTAAATCTCGCACGCTATTTACTTTAAACGCTTAGTCCGAATAAATTAATTTCTTTCACATATAGATATTAAACAATGTTAAGCCGTAGCTGGGGATAGCAAGGTTAGAGTGGCAACAGGCTGGCCATTAGCTGTTCTGAATCCGGCTACGATTTCGATAGTGCTCACTGCACACTCGTTACATGAATTCGGGTCAACGCCGCGCAATGAAACTTCCCAAAGTCAATAGTGTGTTGCTGCCTTTATGCCCTTTCATACACTGAAATCCTATGTAAATGAAAACAATTATACTGTAATACAACAAACTATAAATGAACAAAGGCGACGAGTTTAACATTTGAGCGCTCGTTAACGCATTGAACGTAACTGAAATGTATTTCCGAGAGAGCTTACCCGAAACAATTCTGATAATCCAGTTTTAATAAGCGTATTACATTTGATACAGGTTTTACACAACATAATATATATTTAAAGCAGTGTTAACATTAAATAATAAAACAGTACATTCGTATTTTAAACAAATATTCATCTTAGGGAGCTTTTAGGTTAAAATATTTAACCTGGAGGTTCGTAAACCAACATTTTTTTTTTTTTTTATTTTTTTATTAAAAATCACAAATTACGTAATTACAAATTTAGGCATAGGTTCCACGAAACCGTATTTCGGTTTGACCGTGGAATCACTTGTATATGTGAGTCTCACTTTTACTTAAACATTAGATATTAATTGAAGAATTACAGAATGTAAAAACAAAGCAACAACATCTTACTGTAAAATTAAACATAAAAAAAAACAATAGAAAATAATGGAAAAAATAAAAACTTAAAAAATATTTCTAAACAATTAGGGTAGCTCGAATAAAATTAAACAAAAAATTAAAATAGCAATTAAGCAAAATAACTAAACAATATTGTATAAAGTAGGTGTCATTAATAAATGTTTTTTTAATTTTGATGATGATCAAAATTAAAAAAATTGATGATCTTGCACATGAAAATATAATTATTTTTATTAATAATATTAAGAGGAAATATTTGATTATTTTTGCATTGATTGAGGCTTGACTTACTGGGCTGGTTTGAAAAATTATCTCACCCTATGTTCCTACATTATCCTTGATGAATATAGGCGACAGAATGTTTCCAGACTTGTATGCATATCTGTATACGGGTGAAGGCGGGTCATGCCGCTAGTATATTATTTGTATAACCTATTTATCTGTTATTTATTGGAAATTGTACCCTTCATTTATTACATTGCCATCTAGATTATTTCCATTTTCATAAATCTATCCAAAGGAATCTTTAAAGTTCTCTTTTCCTTTTTTTTATGCAGTTAAGAATAAAAAAATAAATATCTCTCGAGAATCCATACTTCATTTGCCCAGATTGCTCTTACCATGTTTTACGTACAAAGTATTTCTCAGTATACGAAAAGAAATAAACTAAATGTGGACTAAAGAACCATTACTTTCCGACTTAGAGAAAAACAAACGTATTATAACATTACCCACACGCCACGTTACTTTCCTCGAGTTTAATTTAAGGTTGATAATTATTCGTACATTTCATTGATTACGATAAAAAACGCAACAGTACGGTGGTTTGCGCACGGAGCGATCGATGCATGAGAATATGCTGCGTGTAAATTACATACTGAACTAGCATATGAATGTCACAGTAATTGTGGGTAACTGCATGTAACGGCTATTGAATCATGAGACACCTACTTTGCTATACGATGCATAAATCACGGAAAATCCATGTTATTGCACATGCATCCGTCATACATCTCACGCGGTATCATACCTACAAACTGTGAGGCCTTAAATTCGAATCTTAGATTGAAGTAGGTAAACATTTTTCTAGAATCAGAATTAATACGATAAAAGGTCGGAATACCTCGTTACATTTTGTTAATTATTAGATATCCATAATTCTAATTTATCAATAATATACATATTATATTGTACGTTGCATCTTATCACAAACCATATATAACATTTAAATCACCATTAGAAAAATTGTATAGCAACCAAACATTTACAAACAATAATTCAACCCGCTATCTCGTTTTACTGTTCCTTCACACCCACAACCAAGAAGGATGTCAAACAAATAAATTGATATAGGCACGTTTGTTGTTCGCGGTACGTTGTGCAGTAAATCACGGCTATTTGTGACAATATTCAGAGCATGCGACCATTCACTCAACTGCAAACTACGGCTACATATAAATACGAACCACAAACGTGGCTATTGAACCTCTGCGCAAACCTCACTAACTCATATCCGATACGCGATTTATTCCTTACCTACATATATTTTACATTTTCAATTTAATATCACTAGCAATGCATTCGCTTTATGTGAATCGTTCAAAGTGAAGGAAATGAACAACGTAATTTGAAACTGGTACCGACAGTTTAAAACCAATGAGATAAGATCCAAATGCCCGGTTCAATAAATTTTAAATATATGGCTTTGAAATTTTTCACGTGTCTGAAAATTATATAAAAAACCGCCCACCCGACTTCAAACTGAGATGCGGCGCAAATATGTACGACGGAATCATATTCAGAATAGTCTCGATCAGCCTTGGGTACCATTAATGTTAAAACTATGGCAAACATTAATTACATTTTATACTAAAAGTTATATATAAAATGACATTAAATTATTATACAGATATTCTCGATATTCATGAATCTTTAAACAAAATAATGTTCTTAAAGACAATACAAAGAATGTTACAAAACTTTAAGTAAGTAGGATTTTCTTGCAATTGAAGAGACCAACATAATTGTGACGAATGGTGAGAGATAATTGTCTCGCGGTAAATACCCACTGCTCAATCTGGCGAACTCACGTGTCTTTTATGTTGAAAAAATCACGAAGTATAATGGGCTGGAGTTGACTTTAATATCCCCACTAAACGTCCCACGCGCACAAGCTGATATCCACTCTACTTAAGTGCATATGGAAATTCTAAGAACTGGTATACATAGGCTATAAAATAAAGAGAACGCGAAGAAAATTGGTATTAAATGGAATATTGTCTATGCATGCCAACAAGATGTTGGTGATATTAAAAAGTGCATATAATTTAAAAGTCAAGGAAATTCTCATCATAGGAATAATAACTTAGTAAGATCGTACAAGCCTTTAGTACGAATAACTACAAAAAAACAAAACTACCAATAAAATAGGTCGAGGTGTAAACACAGACCAAAATGTTTACAATGTAAATCAATAAATATTATTGAGAAATAAATTACTCAAATTAATTACAATGACCTTTGTAATAGAATAAAAATCAAAATAGAGAAAAAAGTTAGCTTAAGGCACCGTGCAAAAAATATAAACATTTAAATTAAGAACAATTTAGTAGCAACGAGTGATATTAGTGCATTAAAAATACAAACAAAAGTGTCTAATCATCCCACTTAGATTACTCACAACTCTCAAAGCTAAATGTTATATTCATTAGTTGTTAGGCATTCTAAGATCTACTTCATCTTTGTATATATTTATTTTTAAAATCTAGCCTTATAAAAATAACATATTTCAAAAGGTAGTTAATATATGCAATTAAAACAAAACGTTTAACTGCTTGACAAGGCACGCCGCTGACCCCTAATTAGAACAGTTTGCACTATCGGTTTCCTAACACGTACTCACTAAACGCTGCCGGAGTAAATAAGTGCCAAGTCTGCATCACAGTGACTCGATGCTACACCCATAATGTCAAAGGTGACACAATCATGTTTGGCAACTTGTGAACATGACATCTTGACATTGAATCGGCCTCAGATTCAATATAAAACGAAAGGCGTACATTACGAATTCAAATAGTATGCATGATATGGTAATTGTCGCTTCCTTTATTAATTTTATAGATGTTGAGGATTGGTGTAGGTGACACATACTCAATGTAACACTTATGATGTGATGTGATACATAAAAAGTACAGAAACGACTTGATAAAGTTGGCTAGACCGAACTATCCTCCATACTTTACCGAATAGCTCCAAAAATATTTGATTGTGATTGATTTAAGCTTTGGAAGATTGTGTTAAGTTATGGAATACGGTGGCTAGCTATAAACAGAGATGGTAAAAATCTAATATTTTTTTTTATTGTGTTTTAGAGTTAAATAAACACTATTCTGTTCAAAAAATATTTTAATATATTATGTATAAAACGTAAACGACTAAAATCAAGACACGAAATCGTCAAACTATTTGACATCAAACGCGGCGCTCAAACATATTATTATGGTGAGTTTATGTAATAATCATAGAATTACTGGAATTCTTATAACTAAATTAACCTATATGACGATTGTGGTGCTAAGGGCACACATTTGCAGAAAATAGCAGCAAATGATTCGCACAAATTTAAATGCAGAAAGCAAACCAGGCTGATTACACACTAATGGCAACATAATGATGATAACCGAACTAATAGATAATCTAATAAGCAGCCGCCATCAGCGCAACACGTCGTGCGGCCTACATCAACATCAACACACAACCTAGATTATAACCGATCGTTCATTTGTGAAAGGCCAGCATGCAGCAATCGACTAACTCACATGTGAATATTGATTATTTTTATCAACATTTTCCGGTCACGATTTATAATTTTTGCAAGAATTAATTAACACTCACGCATGTAAACAAGTTCACGGCAGTGGGTGGGACGAGCGTAAATAACTTGCGTGCCATTCGCATTATCAAACGGCCTACCTTGACATGAACCGGACTAGAATAAATTACAAAACCCAACCAGCGGCGTAGTTTGAAAGCCTCCGTGGGGCAGTTGGTTAGACACCGGCTGTAAAACGAGAGTCATTGGGTTCGATACCCGCACCGCAATAAATATTTGTGTGAACCGTAGGTATTTGCTTCGAGTCTGAGTGTTTATGAAACCGAAAAGTCTCGTTGTTCCTGATTACCGCGATACAAGACTCGATCTTGGTGTGAGGTCTGGACAATGCATGTAACTATTGGGTGTATTTATTTATATATTTTAGTTATCTGCCAACTGTTCTGTCATCATTAATATTCCCTTTATAATTCCCTATGCATTTTCAGTTGGCATTGCTTAAAGTAACAAAAGTTAGCTTCATAAATATTCAAGCTAACTTAGTAGTCCGTAAAGGAAATCCGATAGAAGGAATAAATTGAGTGGAGCGGGTTATATTGGCAGGTCTTTATGAGGAGCAATGAGCGGGCCCGCGCCGCACCGCGCCGGTCTGTGCTCTGTACTGCAGCTCGCCAGCACTTCAGATGATTTACTGCGCAATCTTACATCATCTGTAATGGTATGAACGCATCACTAATATAAAATGCTTTTAGGATACGTTTATTTTCCTTAATCTAAATTATTATCCATTTTTATAGGTCAAATTTTGTAATCACAATGACTACAAAAAACCCATTGCAAAATTTATAAAAGTATTTTACGTCAGTAACATTGAGAAACTATATCGGAGGATGACGCATATTAAAATGCTAAGATATGAATCTCGAACAAAAAACGAAGCCGCTTCAATAGCTGCAGGTTTGTAAAGGCGTCTATAAGGTAGAGCTCTCATCAGCGTGCATTGTCACCGCGCAAACAATTCAATAAGTTCATTTACCGTTGGCGCGCGGCTCAATAAAATTATTTAATAATCTTTATTTACATACATTTACAGTCCACGCACATCGCACCGCCACCGCCCCTTCCCCCGACCCCCTCGTCACCCGCGCCGCTCAAAGGGAATTAATAAAATAAAAATCTACGTGGACATTGCACGGATATTGGCAGTCTATTTGTGGGAAGCGCTTAAAACCGAATCATTTATGAGCCAATACAACACAATTTTACCTAGTAAAATGTAAAAAAATATAAAATTTCCGTCGTGGAAAAGCGACTGAACGCGTGAATATTATTTAAACAGCGATACAGAATTTTGGCGAAACATCACTTAAATAAATATGAACTTGTGCTTCAAAAATAAATATGATGTTGCGTTTTATTTATCCAATGCACTAGCGAGGCTTTTAAAATTAACGCTGAAGCTTAAAATAAAATTTATTCGTGAAGAAAAATATTGATATTTTGTGAAACTCAATACAATTAACATCATGTATGTACGTTATTATCAAGTAAAATACATTATTAATTTGATTCTTTGAGTAACAAGTTTACAGTTTTAAGCATAGGTGTGTATGCATACACGCAAAAAAGAAAAATAATATTTTAGCATCTCGTTGGCAATAATTAAACCACTGTATTTTATAAACCATAAAAATGGTAAAACCGTTTTCATTAGTCACACATTCGTTCGTGCTTTAACATACATAATATTATTTTTCATCGTGCTCGACCGTTTGAATTTTTTTAAACTAAACTTAAATCCGTCGATTTGTGTACGAGATAATACATTTTTGCGCTCGACGTAATTTGTTGCGATGGTCGCAAAGTGCAGCGAGCTTTATGCACCAATATATTCTGCTACCCGAGCCTCTAAAACACTTTTACAGTACTGCGCATAAAAATATCCGTCAAACAACCACGGGAACAGCTAACACAATTACTAAATCCACTCACGTAAACAAAAAAATTTAGGCGCATGGAAAACGCCGAGCACAATGCGACAAACTAGAGCAAAATGATCTATTCAGATGAACAAATACGTGGGCCCATTGTGCATGCACGCGACCGCACTGAGAACTGGGCCTTGCGGTCACTTTACACATAATAAAACCTAACAGTTTGATATTCAATCCCCGCGGACTTGCGAAATACGCAAAAACCTGATAATGGTGGAATCGTGAACAACTCGCCACGCATCTAATAGACCGCAATCTACTCAGATAATAATTGTTATTATTATATTTTACAGGAATGTTATAAATCAGTGAGTAAACCTATATACCGTAGTATGAAATTCTATTGCATATAAAGTCCGCCAACCTCCACTAAGACAGCGTGGTGGACTACGTGATCCAAACCTTCTCAATCGTACTCTTGATTATAGAGGCGTCCCGTGCCCTGCAGTGGGGCGCGTATATCGGGTGATACAGATATAGTCATAAATCATCACAGAAATTAACGATGAAACATTTTTTTCTAAATCGAGACAACCAACAAATAAATAGAGTTGGGCAAAGCTCTAAGTAAATACCATTTATTTTATAGCACTCTAACCGTCAAATATTAAAAAGATTACTGTCACGAGTAAAGTTTTGATGATAAATCATGACAAACAAAACAAACATTACAACTGAAATCGCTCAAAATATACATTAAAATTGGAAAATCTCATATACCAGCTAAGGCTTTTAGACTATTGATTAATGTTTGTGTCAATGTTGTAATGCATAATTCGTGTAAAATTACTGAGTTTATTTCATACCTACATTATTTTTCAGACCACTATGAACTAAAGTGCAAGGTGAGTATCGATAATATATAAAGCAAAGTGCGCAAATCCGCCACATGCTAACAGTTTTATAAGTAAATTGAAAGTCTGATACTAGTTTGGCACTTGTTAAATTAATCCATCTGTCGTAGTGGCTGATAGTTCCACCCATTAAACTATAGTGGAACTCGACCCACTGTCCACACAAACATACGACGGTCCATACAGTTACAGAGATCGTGAAATTGAAAGGAAATCTATTATATTTAGTCCTCGAAAATTCACCAGGGCCTTTTAATGGACGTTAACGATTAGTACAGGAGAAAATCTAAATATTTCATAAAGGCACGCTCACGAGATTTCCTTTCCAGCAAGAATACTAGCATAAAACAGCGCGTGCAACATTGATCAAAGGGTGAAATTCGATTGTCCGCTGAATAAACAATACGGTCGCCATGACGCAAACAAACGACACGTTTTTTTTAAACGACACAAAAATACTGGCGAAATTGATTTAACAGCTTCAGGCGGAACGCTGAGTTTGTTAACATATGTAGATTGAAAGAAATTCTTTTATTTTATTGTACTGGAATCGTAAATGACGCCTATGAATTGTGTCATACTGCGAATAATGGGCGCGATGACATCTTTTGATGATAGGGAATGGAAAGGGAACGGGGGAATAAAAGAAAATCAATCGGCTTCCAGCAAACTCACTGCCAAGACATTTTTCAGCGAAGCTTTTACTTAATGTTTTACTTTATGGAATCAGCCCATTCTAGTTAAATTCTAAAGTAGCTACAGCAAGGCGCTGACTAAATATGTTTGTTAGAAGCTTCTCAAAAAGTTACCATGGACCATAAGTACATATTTTTTATGCCAAAGTACAAAAATATACATACATTTTCAATTCAAATTAGTAGTAATAAGAAAGTAGGAATGCTGGGTTAATATTATATGTAGGTGTACCTTTTATTTTACGTCAGGGCATGAACTCTTAGCATTTACAAGGGACGGCTACAACTTAAACCAATTAAACTGGCCCCTTTATACTGTCCTTCAGAACAAGTTACAAGTACGACGCCAATTACACATTTTTAATTCAGTTAAAATTAAAAAGCCGTCAATAAAATACTCCACTTAGCTAAATTGCGCTGGCAATCTTGCCAATTATTGTTACTTTAATTAAATTTTCAAATGATTTGCAAATTTAATTTGAAGCAAAATAAACAACAATTAATTAATTAAGGCTTTGGAACTAAGTTGCAATCTACGTCGTGGAGCAAATACTATTAATGTGAATTTAAGTGTTTTAATTTAGGAAAATTGTTACCGAATATTAACACTTTGTTTAATAATTACCTTCAGTGTAAATAGTGTAGTTGTGATTAATCTGTTACCTAAGCAAAAAAACCTAAGCCAGGTATTTATGTAGCGATATTTTTGTAGTCTATTTTATTTACACTCACAGTGATCAAAACATTCATCAGGCCTTAATGGTCTACTGCTTAGCACGAGACTCCATACTCGAGAATTCCATTAAGAGACCATAGTTTTTAGCCCACTACACTAGCCAATTGTGGGTTAGTAAATTTTAAATGCCACCAAAATATTTATCATCATCATCATCATCATCATCATATCAGCCACAGGAAGTCCACTGCTGAACATAGGCCTCCCCCAATGATCTCCACAATGACCTGTTGGAAGCGGCCTGCATCCAGCGACTTCCTGCGACCTTAGTCAGATCGTCCGTCCACCTTGTAGGCGGGCGTAATACTTATAACTTACGATATTTATCATGGTTTTCTTACGATATTTTCTTACACCGTTATTTTTTAAGCCACACCTTAAATGAACTTACATCTTGACCGCGGTGCCAATTGATCATCATAAATTAACGGATTATAATTGTGTGAGTGCCGACATAATAGCAATAATCTAGACTCCATCTCCTGTCAATAATATAACAAACAATACTAAGCAACTATTAGGATCAAGAGCATTGTGACCTGTCCTATTCAAGTATTCCCAGCTTTAGTACACATAAACTTAATAGGTTCATCGAACAACACAATTGTATAAATGACTCAAACCAACTTTGGCTGCGGATTAATTGTTCGACACAACAACTAGACATGTAGTTCCGAGATCCCGGCGGCGTAACAACTGTAATAGTTAATCTGATATGAAAACTTGGTAATATTGTAAGGTATAGTAATATGGCGACGCGGCGGGTGCATCGTAAAAGATAATGTTAACACCAGATTAAAGTTTTAATCGCGTGGCGTAATTGTGCTGAGCTGGCTGTCAGGTGTATTAGCAGCACCTCCTTACAACTTTGGAGACATGTTTTAATGACAGGAACTACGGAAGAATCTTTTAAAACGTACGTAATGAAATAACAGTGACACAGTATTTTATAAAACGAACATTGGTTGCGGAAAGATAATCTATTATAAATCTATTTTTCTTTTACAATAGTTACATATTAAAATAATATTTATTTTATGACAAATAATTTAGCTTAACCAAAGGCATGTCTAAATATTCCTGCTTCTCTATATCCCAGATATTTCGAATCCCGCCATGACTCGCAATTATGATATTGTCTTCCAATGTGTTATTTTTAACTTGAAAACATCCATCTCTACTAAAATATAAAATTATTCACCTTATACTTCCAGCGGATATTGATTCCATAGTAGGTATGACAATAAAAAGGCACTTGTCTATTCCTATCATGACACAGCCTTGCGGCGGTACAGTCTAGCGGAATGATCTTAATTACTGGCGTACGACCAGCCCGAGCCAAACCATAATAAGACAACATCAAAGGAACGTTTCTGAGAGCATCGTCCTGCGATGCTGGCTGAATCATAGATCGTTAACCTACTTCACCCACGTGTGTATTTGGGCAACAGTAAAAACATGGGGCTTGTCCAACTTTAAGCTTTGCTTATCTCAATGTTTTAGTGGAAACTATGAGCGTGCCACTGACCTTTGAGATGTAGATGTCCGGTTAATGATGCTATTTGTCACACGCAAAAAGTAGCTGTTTGCTAACCTTACATTAGGTGTGAATGACGCTCATTTACAAATGAATGCTTATGCAAAACAGGTATTTGTACTTTTGAACAATTTACCAAACGAATGATTCATAGTTGCTAGTTGATTTCTCTGCAATTTGCATGTTAGTTATTGCTTTTTATTATTTTATACTTATGAGATGGTCGGCGATTTTCTTCATTTCTAATTAAATTTCAACATGTACATACCCAACAAGCAGCATTTTAGACTTCTAGTTAGTTTTGAAGCAAATTGAATCTATGTACACGTCGGTTTGGCTCACATAAAGGATTTGACAAGAGCTGTTGGCACTGGATTTTTCATTAAATATTCATCAATATAGAAATTAACAGCACATTGGCACATCACATAAGAGCGACACTGCAATGCGATATTCATTAAATTAAATTATTAATTGATACGAAATAATTACATTCAACGAATCACCGTGACTGTTGCGCTTATCTGTTAATATACGACAGTATAAATCACTAATGAAACGCATATGACGCCCGTTGTCACCACGGTACTACTAAAACCCACCGAAATTTCCATTAAACGGGCTTTCAATTTTAATATGTGCATTATGTAAAGGTCAGGGATGCTCCTATCTAGTGGTCATGGCCTGTCCTAGTATAGGTGCTACGAGTACGCGACCTCGGCCCCCGAGCTACTGCAGTCACCTTAACTTCCCGTCCGTGACTGCAGTATCCACTCCCTCAGGCCATACTCTCCTTTCCTATAACATCCTCTACCCACAAATCCTATTTCCTTTCCGCGGTTAATGGCGGGCAGCAGCGTCATTAACGCCAGTCCCTTACTGCGCTCGCCAACCCGCCTGCCAATCGTGGCGAGTAACGGCAAATACCCCCACAATGGCGACACAAATAGAGACCAGGCCCCCAGTCCCCGGCAGCCCCACTATTCCTGGCTATGGTAGCAGTCATGGTTACGGTGGGGCAGGGGGTGCTAAGAATCCCCGGGTTGGCCCCGGCTACCACCCCCGACGACGACTGGCCCTGGTAACACACAAAGTACGCACACTGAGGACAGACGAGAAGATTGTCGAACTGGAAGAAGAATTGAGCAGGTTACACTGGGACATTCTGGGGTTATCGGAAGTCCGAAGAATCGGGGAGGATACGATAACCCTGAAGTCTGGTAACCTGCTCTTCTACCGGGGGGACGACCAACAGTCCCGAGGAGGTGTCGGATTTCTCGTCCACAAGTCTCTCATCAACAACATCGTATCCATCGAAAGTGTGTCGAGCAGGGTAGTATACCTTATACTCAGAATATCTAAAAGATATTCGTTAAAGGTCATACAGGTATACGCGCCGACCTCGACACACCCAGATGAAGAAGTAGAGGAAATGTATGAGGACATAAGTCGGGCCATACATACTTCCAAAACCTACTTCAATGATGTTATGGGAGACTTCAACGCAAAGTTGGGCAAGGGAAGCGATGCAGAGTTGAAAGTGGGGCAATTTGGACATGGGCAACGGAACCCCAGGGGTCAGAGGCTGGCCGACTTTCTGGAGAAAGAGGGGCTCTTTGCGATGAACTCTTTTTTCCAGAAGCCGCCTCACAGGAAATGGACCTGGCTGAGTCCTGACGGTTCTACGAGAAACGAGATAGATTTCATCTTGTCGACGAATAGACGGATATTCAGAGATGTCTCTGTGATCAACAGGGTGAAAACCGGCAGTGATCACCGAATGGTTAGGGGCACCCTGAATATCAATGTCCAATCGGAAAGGCGTCGCTTGATGAAATCTACGCTCCGACCTACTCGCGCCCATATCCAAAACCCCGAGAGCTTTCAACTCGAGCTGACAAATCGCTTTGATTGTCTAGGAAAAAACCTTGCAGTGGACGAGCTAAACAGCGGTTTGGTAGAAGCTGTCCATACGGTGGGGTCTAAGTATTTTAGACCTCGCCGTAGAGATAGACCATAAAAACTCTCGATCCACACTCTTGACCTCATGGCCGAACGTCGATCTTTAGCGCTGCAGTCTTCCGTTGACGCCGAAGCATATCGGCGGCTCAATAGACAGATCTGGAAGTCCTTGCGACACGATGTCCGTGCTCACAATACTGTGAGCATTAAGGAGACAATCGAAAGGAACGGAGGCTCCAAAGTGTTTGCAAGAGACTTGTCTATTGGGCAAAGCCAGTTGTCTAGGCTGAAGACGGAGGATGGCCGCGTAGTATCGACGAGGGCAGAGGTATTAAGGGAGATCGAGAGGTTCTACGGACAGCTTTACACCTCGGTTGCCAAACCTGCTGTTAGCTCGGCCGAAGACCCGAGAGCCGAGTTTATCCGACACTTTAGCGATGATATCCCGGACATCAGCCTGTGTGAGATTGAGATGGCCCTGAAGCAACTTAAAAACAACAAGGCGCCAGGCGAGGACGGAATAACTTCAGAGCTTCTGAAAGCGGGCGGAACGCCGATACTGAAAGTCCTTCAGAGGCTCTTCAATTCCGTTCTCCTCGAGGGCTCAACGCCAGAGGCATGGAGCAGGGGCGTGGTGGTACTGTTCTTCAAAAAAGGTGATAACACTTTGCTGAAGAATTACAGGCCCATCTCGCTCCTGAGCCATGTCTATAAGTTGTTTTCGAGGGTCATCACAAATCGTCTCGAACGCAAGTTTGATGACTTCCAGCCTCCCGAACAAGCCGGTTTCCGAAAAGGCTTTAGTACCATAGACCACATCCATACGCTTCGGCAAGTTATACAAAAAACCGAGGAATATAACTTGCCGCTTTGTTTAGCGTTTGTGGACTATGAGAAAGCCTTTGATTCGATCGAGACTTGGGCTGTGCTACAGTCTCTCCAGCGGTGCCATATCGACTATCGGTACATCGAAGTGTTGAAGTGTATATACAACAACGCCACCATGTCGGTCCGAGTACAGGATCAGAGTACGAAGGCTATTCCACTACAGAGAGGCGTGAGACAGGGAGATGTCATATCTCCGAAACTGTTCACTGCCGCGCTGGAAAATGCCTTCAAGCTCTTACAGTGGAAAGGATTCGGCATCAACATCAACGGCGAGTATATCACTCACCTTCGGTTTGCCGACGATATTGTAGTCTTGGCAGAATCGCTGGAAGACCTTAGCACTATGCTCGAAGACCTCAATCGAGTCTCCCAACAGGTGGGTCTTAAAATGAACATGGACAAAACGAAGATCATGTCGAATGTCCATGTTGTGCCCACCCCCATCGGTGTTGGGGGCTCGACTCTTGAAGTTGTTGACGAATATGTCTATTTAGGACAAGTGGTCCGGTTAGGCAGGTCCAACTTCGAGAGAGAGGTCAATCGTCGAATCCAACTCGGTTGGGCAGCGTTCGGGAAACTACGCGACGTCTTCTCGTTCAAAATACCTCAGTGCCTTAAATCGAAAGTCTTCGATAGTTGTGTGTTGCCAGTGATGACTTACGGCACCGAGACGTGGCCTCTCACTATGGGCCTTATTAGGAAGCTCAAAGTCACTCAACGAGCTATGGAGAGGGCTATGCTCGGGGTTTCCCTACGAGATCGAATCAGAAATGAGGAGATCCGTAGGAGAACTAAAGTAACCGACATAGCCCACCGGATTGCAAGTTGAAGTGGCAATGGGCAGGGCACATAGCGCGGAGATCTGATGACCGATGGGGTCGGAAAGTGCTCGAATGGAGGCCGCGTAGCGGAAAGCGCAGCGTAGGACGTCCACCCACACGATAGTCCGACGACCTGGTAAAGGTCGCGGGACGTCGCTGGATGCAGGCTGCCTCCAACAGGTCTCTGTGGAAATCATTGGGGGAGGCCTATGTTCAGCAGTGGACTTCCTTTGGCTGATGGATGGATTGTGTAAATGACTCGATGTAATGACGATATAACGTTTCAAACCAATTTCGCGAAATTCCGCAGCGATGCCATTTCGTTGGAAGATAAATATTTTTCGCATTTCAAAACTACAAACTTCACGGAAATATTTACAGGTGTTTATCTCAAATGATTTACCAACGTTATGGCGCGATGGATGAAAGAAAGTGCTTAAAAATGAGATAAAAATGTTTCAGAATAAATACAGAATGCTCCGTGTGACAGGCAGATAGTATCGTATCAGCTTTCGGTGTTAAGTTTTGTTTACTAGTTTTAAAACCCACTTGCTTGCATTTAATTAATAAAGGATGATATTCCTCCAATCGTTATTATTATAAAGGTTTTTGTGTCTCAATGTAAGATCATAACGGTGGGTTTTCATAATTCAACCGACTTCTCGATAAATTTGCCACTTATTTAAATTAATAAATCATTAATACCCTGATCTATTGAACAGGGGAGTACGTTTTAACACAATCAACGTCCATAAATAGGAGTAAGTCCAATTACACAACAGCCTACTCAGTAATAATTACGCAGCATATACTCGCCTAAATAGACTTCAGCAAAATATATTATTCCTTGCGTTGCTAGTTGAAAATTGCGTTGTCAAAGTTTCAGTTTTCAAAAACATTACATCTAAAATATTTTTCATTCACGAAAAATGTTTAAAACCCCAATTCAGTATTTTTTACTTCGATATAATATCAGCAAATTGATAACAGAGAAAAATGAGTAGAGTGGTAGTTAATAAATACGCCGTACTGAATACGACAAGCAATAAATAAATCGACAATGAACGAACTCTACAAAATGTGGATTATAAACGCAGCGATGTAACAAAAAAAACTTATTATACGAAGACACGCAACACATCCCGGCTCAGCCCCGCCCGGCAATATAAATAAACGAGTTAAATTTAATAGCACTTTAATGTGACATTTTGAAAGGCAACGCGACGTCCGTGTAGAAAGGGCCTAACCACAGCCGCGCGTTATTTTGTGCCCTTTCAGGAGTTGTCCTACAATTCAGCAATTTAGGTTAGCCGTAGGTTTCTCTATTTAAATAAGTACACGGAGAGTTGGAGGTATAATTGAAAGCTGTTTCCTTAAACAATTAGGTCGTCAGCAGCGGGGAAATGGTTGCCTCGCCGCCGCGCCGCGTTGCTGCCGGGCACACCGCCGCAATTTCCAAACAAATAATTAATTTTGTTGAAAATTTTCGTTTAAGTTTCGAGTTGGCGACGCATGTCACCCCCACCTGCGTTTTGTTTTCAATATTACATTTGTATTCTTTAGCTCGTTTAAATATACGCCCGACACTTGATCATGAAATAATGCCTTCTCCCGGCCGAATTAAATTAAATAGCGAAAGGTCCTCGTTGCAGAGAAAATGCAACGCGAATGTTTTATTAATACCGTACTGCCATATTTATTATAAATAATTTGACACAGCAGTAAAAAGCTATAATAACAGAATCACGAAACCAAGTCGCTTATCGGCACGATCTGTTTGGACGACGTGACAAGCAACGCAATGATTTATACAAGTTCAATTCTCCGCCGCACTCACACACTTGAGCGCAGATAATTATCAACATTCAAGTGCAGTAACATATTGAATTATTCAGCGCAACCGTTGGACAATTACACGCGAACGCACCAAGCCATATGTTTAAACCTACATAAAGCTAAATTTCTCACAGTTGTTTTTCTTTTGCTCGTGTTGTAAAACTGTGAGAACAGTGGCTGCAAACAAGAGCAAGGTAATAACCGGTTATGCAATGTAATGAACGCGAACTAAACCGCACTACGCCGCTCCAATGAAATTAATAGAGTAATTACGCTTGCCTTCGAAATTTCACTGAGTCGAACCGCCATGCCACGCCGTGCCACACCGCGCCGCCAAGCCGCGCCGTGGAAACAGATGTCCGAGTTGGCGCGCCCCGAACATACACGTTCGCATTTTCGATTGTTCGAATATCATTTATATAACATATCAAAGTATATCTATTTTAACTTTAAACTAAATAAATAGTCATGAATTATTTAAATACCGTATTCTTAATATAAATAAAACATTAAGATGCTATTAATATGAGTATGTTCACAAAAAAATAATCCAATTCCTAGAAAACATAAAATGTGTTCAAGCTTCATAAAACTAATAAGTTCAAACCTAAAGTAAAACTTAAGGTTGAATTTTGTTTATTAAATATAAGAAGGTAAGGCTTTCATCACCTTTTATGCGCGTCTTAAGTCAGCAAAACCCTTTTAGGTACTTTAAGCTATTTCAGACAGGTGCGATGAGCTTACGACTGACCGTATGACGATCCTTTGAGAATAAAGCTGATATATGACTTGCAGAATATCTGTAGATTACCTTAACTGGTCCAAAGAACTTTAATTTTTGCTAGTTCAGTCTTAACCATATCACGCTAAGTTATTATTGGAATACATACTTACATTATTAAGAGTTAGAAAAAGCGTTGTGGCTCAATTACATACCTGTAAGAAAAAAATCGTAATTCAATATGTATTCGTTTTACAATGAAATTTTCCACAAGTGTAACATGCAAGAGCTTTTTAAAAATGTAATCATTGTATCAAGTATAAAGACTTGTGTTTTTGACATGAAAAATGACATGACAGCTTAATCGGTTCAACTTTAACACAGATTTCAATCTAAACAGGGTGTTTTTCGTTTATAAATGTTTAAAAGAGTGGGGTTCATAGATCCTTTTATCATAATGTACATGCAACTTAGTATACTTTGTTATTTCATACAAAAACCACATATCCCCATCAGATAACAAATCTACGTTTCTACAGTATATCTGTACTAAATATATATAGCTGAATAGTTTGTATTTCTTTGAACGCGCTAATCTCAAGTTGTGTTGCTCATGTTTGAATTGAAACATTCTTTTAGGGTTGGATAGTATATTTATCGAGAAGGCACTAGGATATTTTTATTCCGAGAAAATACAAAGCGGGACTTTTATCCCAGAAAACCTCTTCAGGCGGGCGCAGCCGTGTACCATATTATTTGTATTTCATATAAATAAATATTAAAAAAGAAAAAAAAGATGATTTCTCCAATAAAATAATTTCTAAAACTGGTACTCTTTAAATTTCCACGTTAAAACCGAATCGTTGTTCCGAAAAGCGTGCCATGTTTTGTATATTTTTCATTGATTTATATTGACACAAAAGCTGACCCTTGTTTCCTAGAAACCAGAGGTGCAACTAGATGGCTATTACCACCTAAAGTAAGTCGTGGTTTTGTTTTGTTGCTAGGTTTTGACTTAACTTACTCGCGCCATACTGGGCTGAACTTTGTCACCAATTCAATAACGGAATCTTAAAATAATTGTATAAGTTATTGGATAAAAAATATAACGCCTACCAATAAGGAAGTGAGCAGTCAGGTAACATCGTTCTAATGGAATAAATCCACGATACTTTTACACAAGTTCGTCTTGAAGAAACCTTAGTAGTCGCGATCCAATAACTACGTTCTTACTTAGCTCTGTCGGTTACGTATACTCCGGACAATTTACGTCATACTTTATATTTATATCACTCGTATTATCTGAAACCATATGCTTGTTATCGAAGAAAATTTAATTTGTTATATCGGATTCACATGTGTAATAAATTTGTTTATTATGTTTAATTGTAGAACACTTTCATTGTTTTGTTTATCATTATGAGTAATGGAGGCGTTGTGGCCAGTCTTCAACTAGTCGGCGTGACCACAGTATACGGCATATTACGTCATTAAAACGCCGATGAAGCAGTTAAATTAAGACTTGAATGGGATTTCCATCGTACGTCTCTCAATCTATATCCGTCCTCCATCGTGGACCTTCAATGGACGACATCGCACCTACATCTATGTACTCCAATAAATTGTATACATTACCGCCACTCCTGACGAGGTGTTTCCGATTTACATTGACGCAGGCATATTTTATTTTATCTAAACCAGATAATTATAACGTGAACTTTTTGGTTTAATTATAGCCAAATTCCAAAGAATTAACCATCGTGATTATGAAATAATCTCACTTACTAAAACAATAACAAATTTAAAAACGAAGAAATAAAAAAGGAGTTCTCATTGAAATCCCACAGACATTAACAATAAGATTTTAATACGAAACTGTTGTTATATGTATCGTATATAATATTTTTGTAGTGATTATACCAGCGGTAATTTCTATAATCTGATCGCCAATAAAAACAACGCTCTATGTTTCAACGAACTCGGTCTCACCGAATATGGAATCTATACAGTTATAACTCGTTTATCATGGACTGATCAATACATTTATTTATAGGTAAAACGCATCGCTGATTTCAGTTATTACGAGTCATAGCGGATTAAAAAGAACAATTATTATTTGCAGGTTCATACTATGATATTTAAACCAGGGAAAATCCCCAATGTATAAAACATTTACTCTCACGAATTTCGTTAATAATTGCTATGTTTTCAAAAAAAAAGTAATACTACAAAACATTATAATCCAACACAGAACATGGAATAATATTAAAATAACCACAACAATACACTGAGATATAAAATTTGTTTTTTTCTTTATACACACAAGATTTTATGTTAAGTATATAGCTAAGCCCACAATTGTGTGAGCAAGGTTTTTTTAACCTACACAGAAAGGCTATATTGGTTTGTTCATACGTTTATTGATTTAATTCCAAACCTGTTACAAATCACGCGATCACATCATAGTTAAACGCAGAGGAATATAATGATAATTTGATAACACCACAGAACTAAACTGTTGCTATATATAATCCAAAGACCAAATGTCTCTATAATTGCGATTCAACAATTGCCGCGGCTGTTGACTAGTTAAACCCAAATGTAAATTGTGGAGAATAACTACGAAACTAACCGAACATTGTCTGCAATAACAAAAATGATTCTATCTGTAACCATCCACCATATTTTTGTAAATTCATCTTTTTCTTTTTAGTATGGAAATTATATTCAAACTACTGCATCATAAACATTGTAAACTAAAATGAATTTAATAGTATTAATGTTCCTGCATTAGTAAATAGTATCAGTATGTGGACAGCCTCCGTGGCGCAGTTGGTAAGACTGGCTGTGAAAATAGGATCCACGTTTTTATCCCCGCATAGAGACAAATGTCCTTGTCTGTTCTGCACTGCCCCATTAGTTCTATATGAAAATAATAAAGTTCAATCAAAGGTTGCCTAGAAGAGATCGTCGCTAGCGACAGGGCCGCCGATTGTTACCATGTTTTTAGTTCTAAGTATTTTATCTGTTTATTGTTCTTCTTAAAATAAATAAATGTTTGTGTAAACCACAAGTATTTGTTTCGGGTCTGGGTATTTGTGACCAAAAAGTTTCTCGTAGTTCCTGATACCCACAATACAACACAAGATCATAGTGTGGGGTGGACACTACCAATCAGTGCCAAAATCGATAATTTAAAACGAACATAAATTTTGGCGCATCGTATTGCGACGTGATCGGAAAGAATATTGCAGTTAATACATTCGGAACAGCAGAATCAGAGAACAATAAACGAGAGACTAATAAAACTCTTTTTCATTCGTGAGTCGACCGACATTTCCTCGTATATTTCCGTTGCAGTGACCACCTATTCTACGGACGGACTGTGGTTAAGTTGTATTGTCACGTCGGACGTCGGAGTATCCGGGCATACGATGACGACATTCGATGACCTCACCTCACACATTTGAATGCAAACATCTTTTTGAGTGTAATTTGAACTTTAACATTTCATTTTATGCTAGTGGAAATCCTTGGCAGGTGAATAAAGGTGAGTTTGAATGCATACAATTGTTGTTGTTAATATTCAAAAATGTTTACTCGATACGAATCTTCAAACCTGTTTCTCTTCGCGCCGCTGCACTGCTCTGAGCATCTTCACATTGGCAATTGAGATTTGTTTTAGTTTTTCAATTATTATTTAAACTATTTTTATATTATAAACGCAATTCACAACTACAATACATCATGCACAGTAATTTTAAAGGTAATTAAAATTCATACCAACTATCTCTAACTTTTAAATAAAAAATCATAGACATGCATACGATATTGCTCAAATAAACTTATTAGATTGAACTAGATTATACCAAGCACCGATATTAAATTTCGTACGCTATTATATATATCTGATTTCAACGAATAAGTTATTGGATAAATTTCATTAGACACGAATGTCTAAATTTCTAGAAATAGTCTGCACACAGTGTCTAGACGACCATATTATTTAAAGTGGGCTCCTTATAAGAGATTTACACAACAAAATATTTAAGATATTGGTGCCTTTTCGTATATAAATTAATTAGGTACTTAATAACACATATTACCGAGTAGATTTTTCATTGTAATTTTCCATCTCAAATGTTTTCGTTTTTTGTTGTAGATAAATTAAGGTAAAAGCACCAATAGTAGACAATTTAAGGATAAATCAAACTTAATTCTCAAAATTCAAAAATGTTTTTCAAAAAATTAAAGTTACATTTTCTTTTACTGTTAGAGCAACATTTGGAATTTAACTATTTCATAATAATAAAATTAAGAATGCTTTATTTTATATAAAAAAAATATATTTTCTTAGGATTGCCGTAGTCACCAATAGATGACAGTATAAAAAATCAGATGCCCCAATAATAGACATCAATTGGCACTAATAATAGACATGACTATAACATCATTTTAATATTATGTGTTATCAAAAAATTATAATTTAAAATCAAACCGAGCACAGATTGTGCTTTAGAATTAATTAAGTAACAAAATATATATAATATCTTCTACTTTCTTTCAAGGACTTAAAAATTACATTATCATCAGGTGTGATCTTATTTTCTTCGTGGTAATTTTCATCACCTGTATATAAATTTATTATTATTAGTCCTATATCAATTTCTAATTAATTATCTTTCTTAATGATTTTCTTTTTCCCATCTCATCATTCTTAGTTGATCTAAATTCATCTCATCATTTTTAATTGCTGAAACCGTAATCTGAAATTAATGTATACTAGTAGTGGACATCTAGTAGACTCTAATAGTTGACACTGTCTTCTTTTAATTAGCCTAGTGACGAAACGAAACGAAACTCAGATATGAATGTTGTGTTCACAACATAAATAAAATAAATAAATAAAATTGAGCATCTCCAAAATGTTTGCATAAGATTCATATTTGATTTACGCAAATATGACAATCTTTTTGAGTTTTGTCTTAAGCTCAAGTGGTTACCCATACGGCTTTGTCGGAAAGCTCACATTCTTTCACTTTTATATAATACTAGCTGTCGGGCCCGGCTTCGCCCGGGTGCAGATAGTTTTTGAGTCCAATCCACATCAAGAACATATTATTTCGCGTGTCTACTAACTATATTTCCCGCGTGCCGTCGACTATATTTCCCGTCCGTATTGAATGCTGTTCAATCCTGTCCTCTCCTATCCCGTGCCAACTATTCGAATTTGAAAGAGTAGAAAATATGTATATTTGGTTTCCTGACTCATCCCACGGGAACACTATATTTTTCGGGATAAAAAGTAGTCTATGTGTTAATCCAGGGTGTCAGCTGTCACTATACCAAATTTCATCAAAATCTGTTGAGCCATTTTTTCATGAAAGAGTAACAAACATCCATACATACAAACTTTCACCTTTATAATATTAGTAAGGATATTATTTAACCCTCTCGCCCCTTCTTATCTCAAAAACCGTTTTATATTTCTTCATGATTCCCATGAAAGATCCCTGAGGTCATCGGAGAACCTGAAACTGAGAATACCCGTACACACCTCGACATTTATGGACAAGTCATTCCCCGTACTCGCTGTTCGATTGTGGAACTCACTTCCAGATTTCGTGAGACAGGCTCGCAAATTGCCATCATTTAAATCACTAGTCACGGAACACTATCTTTTTCACTGAACTTACACATTGTTGTGCTTTTACTATTAGCATTTTTTTATATTTATTTACTATGCATATATTTATTATATTTTATGTCTATTTTGTATATGTATATACATATATATGTATGTATGTTGTATGTATTTATATATATGTTTTACTTTTATTTTGTGTTTTAAAATGTTTATTTGTAGATATATTATTTTGTCACTATACATCCTAGACTGCCCTTTCTCTCTCCTGTCTCTTATCTCTATTCAAAGGTTGCCTGGAAGAGATTGCCTATTGAATAAGGCCGCCGATTGTACTTGTTATAAATATTGTTTTAATTTCTGTATATATTTTTTTCTGGGGTACAATAAAGTTAAATAAATACAATAAAATAAACTACCAAGTTCACAGATGTCATCTTTTAGATTTTGATCAATTTCTGGAACTAATAGTAGACACCACTAAAAATTTATACAAAAACAAGCCAAAATAACAAGGAAATGGTCCATATAAATCAATAATGTAATATTCATATAATATCGAAACTCGATATAGCCAAAAGTCATATAATATAAGACAAAACCATACCGTTTGAAAATCAGTTCCTTAAGAAAAACGCTAAGAATTACGCGCATTATGGCGCGAAATCACACTGTTTGTGGTCAATTAACAAAAAAATTGAAATTTACTTCTGAGAGTGCAAACAAGCTTTTAGGCATGTATCATAAATGGTACGAGGTGGCTTTAAAATTAGGAGCAATGTCATTAAAATATTTAGTTTTCTTATTAGAAAATCTTTTTTCGAAAGTGTCATCTATTGGTTCAGTGTCGGGCATTGGTGCTTTTACCTTACTCAAGGCATAAGTAAAGACTGTGAAAAATATGTTAACAATTTAACAAAGAAAAAAAACTATTCAAACATATATTAGATCTCTTCTTGCTAAAGGCAAAAGCTTTTTTACAACCAGATAATATAACTAAGACAGTCTGGTAAACTTATTGCTTTAAATGGCATCATATACGATTCCTAATTATACAAAGTCTCATAATCATATGGTTAGTTCTTATTTAGCTTTATAAATAAAGGCAGGACCCAACCTTGAAATATTGCTCAGGCAATTGTAAACTCACACCCCAACTCCCGCAAGTTAATTAAACACTCCGCCGCACACATAAGCAATTAAATATTGTCATAACATTTTCATAATAACCGCCGGTAAGGTAATCACGTAAACATCTTGATAAGCCAAAAGCCGCCAGAAACCACACCATGGTAGGACCAAACTTTAGCTTGCGAAGATATTGATCAACATTTAATAACGCCTTATATCCACACGGCACGCGGCTATTAATTGGCTTGTGTCGAAATAATTAGACAGCGGGTGCGGGAAGACGTGCGGCGAGGCTCGACGCGGCCTTGCGGTTACCTTCTGTCGCTGTTTTGTGTTTGCGTGTGTATTAACACACCTTCGTCATTGCTACGTTCATTTTCTTGCTACGAAGAAGCAGATTTCAAATCTTGGTGTACAATACTTTGATAAATCTCTCTATAAACCACTGTTTCTTATCGAAGGTTAATGGAAGGAATTACTATTTCACCCTTCTTCTGAAATGGAAAAGCCCGATATACCTCCTCAACGTGACCATAAACCATAACCAGAAACCATAAATTCAGTAGTGTAGTGGAGACGTTTGAATAGTAAAGAAGGAGCCCGCATTTTTTTTCAGGTTTCAGTAAATTAAATACGATTAGAAATATATCAATAAGTGTTTACATCAAGTTCTTGAAAATGTTCAGTAACATAAATAAAAAACAACACAATAAACATTCCACGAATTCAATACATGCTTCACACTAAAATTCAGTAACAATTTGCGGAAATCTGATATTTACTTAATGACCATCAATTAAATGCTAAGGACAAACATCGCCCGAGATATTACTAAGCGAATACTTAATGAAGATGCATTTGACGAGTTTAGTTCTGAGCGTCTTTTTTGTCCCCTTCCTTGTGCAGCCAATTAAGTAGGCGGTACGAATGAATTATTTTGACGATAACATACGTGTCCGAAAAAACGGACGAACAAAAAACAAATTGCTACTATAAAAGTGATTCACCAGTTTATTAACTCTGTCTACCGGCCGTTACAATGTGTATGAAATATTTAATAGCGTGAATGTGGCGTTGAAAAGTTTAAAACGTATTTTATTAAAATAAAAGTAACGGGACACAATCGCTCCATGCACGCGATTTTACAATAAAACCTTGCGCAGACTAATATCTGAGACTCACTCACAGTCGACGACCTATCTTAACTCCTCGTTTTACATACGCGAAAAAAATACTAATATTTTCCATACATGTTATTGCACCGAGTATTATCAATGCACATTGCTGCGATCATTGAACAAACTATAACTATATTTACCTGATTTTTACTTAATCTTCCTGCCTTTTGATATTAGATAAATTTAGATTCAAAAGTTTTATTTTGTATGACAAAATTAAAAAATGTTTATATGCAAACACCTTAACACCAAAAGCTATGATTACCGAAATTTTATGAAGATAAGACTTACAGCAAGTAACAGACACTGATATGAGAAAGAAACAGTTAATCAACAATTACTAGACATTTCGGTTCAGTATTCATTATCCTAAAGGGTATCTATTAAAAAAGTCATCTTTGTCACTCCTCGTCCCAAATAGCAAATCTCAATATTCCACTCTTTTTAATATGATATTGGTGTATTTGCCCGAAATAATAGACATTTTTCATTTATTCATAGAAGCAAAACATTTCATAAACACAAGTTTACTCAGATTTTAAGGTATAAATATGTTAAGACATTTGCAACTCCTCGCGTTTCCGCTTCTAAAGTTATTGCCTTACAGGCTGAGCCTCACGGTTTCATTTCATCAAGAGTTAAATCTTGTCAGAATGGCGCAGGAACAACAGTTATTACGTTAGTAATGAGATACAGAATATGTGAAAATGGAATGTATTAAACTATTGTTTCAATAAGAGACGGGTTTAAGACATTATTAATTCGAGCTGTAAAATAAATATAACGGCATAACAACCTAACTGTAAAACACATCGCATAGCCTCTAGTGCTCATCATCTCATTTAATATTATAGAATTCGATTTATTTCCATGCAAATTTTAAAACATGACCTAATTAAATTCTTAAAAGATATTTTAAACCGTTTTAAATATTGTGTTTGAATATAATTCAGTTTGATTATAATTTATTTCGGTTACATATATTATGTAGATCAAATATTTCCACACGTCGTCGGCATCAATTTTATCAATCGTGTATCATAGCAAAAAAATATTGCATTCAATCCGCGGCCTACTTACCAGCGTAATATTTGACTTGGCAAACATATTTTTTGTATTGTAAAAGGTGTTAACATATTGTTTCCTAATTCTCACTTATCAGAAACTTACAGCAACAGCACGGCGAGGCCGAAACAATCGCCGACGACAAGCCATGGCGCAACGTTCGCATCATTGATAATCGTGTTGTAACGTCATTATGATGCTTACCCACAGTTCAAAAGCTATCAAGATAAAGAATGCAGTTTCCAAGTATTGTTTGTTTTTAAGCTCGTGCTCGCAAATTTTAGGGCCATTGTTTCCTGCAAATGAATTGACAATGTCGTTTAGCTACTGTGCCTTCTTGTACACACAAGTTTGTAAGCAAGGGTTTTTTGCCTCTCGGACAATCCAAGTATATAATTGTTGTCTGTGTTCGTAGCTAAAGGCATAAGGACGACTAGCGTCTAAAACATCCACTAATTCTTGGAAATGTCAGCGAAATGGTAGTGAGTATTTCGCTTCCACCTTTTAACGAAACAGGAATCAAAGTGGCGGCTTTAACACTCGTTTTAGTCGAGCCAAGTCAGAGAGCAACTTCTTTGGGTAGCTCGTTAGAAGGAACAAAGGCGACGCACATCAAAGAGGTATTTCTTTACACTACGATGACTTTTTAATAACGTGCCGAGAATTGGATTTTTATATTATTGTTTGGTTCAATTTGCGTACGTTCAGACTGGTGAATCGTTTCAGTTTAACGTGTTTGATATTCAATTACTGGCGAAAATGAAACAAAATATGAGTATTTTTAGTTCCAATTCTCCGTCGAGTCGTCTTAAAAATATATTCTTATGAAATGATACACGAGTTCGATATTATGAAAGAAGTATGACAAGAACTAAGTCATGTATTATAAAAGTAATTTCATCCTATATTTCTGAATAGCAAGCGGTGGAGTAATTAAATCTTCAGTGTTCTTATTATATAATATCAACTGTACAATTAAAATGTAAACGAGACAGTGGTGGTGTGAGCGGCAGGCGCGCGGGTAACGAGCCTCCGGTAGCGAAGTCATTTACCATGTAATGAGACTCATTGCCCCCAGCAAACCAGTTCGATGGACGCGCCAACTCAAACAGGATTCGCGGTCTACGCCTTCCGCACTGACGGCTACATACACAACTACACTATACAGTATGTTACCCAATCAAATTTTATAATTCCTCTATTCCAATTGACCTCCAGTTAGATTAAAAAAGCTTCCCACCAACACTGCATTCGCCAGGGATCATTATGTTCGATCTTTTACGATTTCTTTCATGGACATGGCTCATGTCTTCGTGGTAATCGTGATGGGAGAATCAAACTTGCAAGTTTCGTGAGGTTTCATGGCAAGTAAATTTCATCATTTTATGATCTTATCGTGGTGAATCGACAAAATACAAATATTTCGAGAAAATTTAGTAGCAGATTTGACACGAAAGCGACAGGGACACGTTGAGATGGTGAACGCCGCGGATCGGGTCTCCCCAGTTCACATCACTCAGGTCCCGTTAGCCGGACACCGCAGCGCCCGTTTGTTATGCAACTGATATGTCCCTCGTTGTCTCGGGTCGTGTGACCGTCCGAGTCGTCAGCGCAACTTAATATTGGTCACGTGGCAGTTTAGTAAGTGGGCGCTGTGAAACTTTACTAACATGCAGACTGCACAAAAATAGACGTCCGCAAACTAGACATAGACTAGACTCGATGTAAGCGGTGTGCAAATGGAGGCAATTCACCAATACTTTATTCACACCCACAACCAACTAAAAAGGATACGACTTTGAAATAAAATATTTAAATTGTAATAATGACATGATCCTATCACCATGAGAGCCCATATTTAGACCAAATTCCCACTTTTCTAAGTTAAGTAGAAACTTACAAAGTTTTTTTGGAGTGACAATTCTATAAAATCGTTGTGAATTGAAATTTTATGAAACAAAAAGGCTACCTAAAAAAAATTATATATTATAAAAGTATAGATTAATATACCATAAAATATATTTTTGTCCAGTTGTTCTGAAATTCGATATCTGGGGGAACCCTTCTTTCGATATTCTAAATTAATAGAATTAAACATTTTAGCCACCACTTTAAATTAAGTAGTCATTGGTCTGATTGGTCCCAATTTCGATATCTGAATTGATAGTCAGAATTGAACATTTTAGTCATAGGTACACATTGATAGTGAAGATTTATCATTTTGGACGTATATGAAATTTTTTGTAAGTGATCCGATTGGTCACGATCGAAGTCTTGAAGAATATATGAAAAGAAAGAGGAAACTAAGATTGTCGGTAACACTGTTTAATATTAGTATTATAACTCATTCTCTTGTAGGCTACTTTTCTGAAGTTTTACTACTGCCATTTGTGAGTTGCACACACACAAACTTTTTCAATGAAATATTTAATATTTAGTGTTAAAATGTTGTTCTTCATTGGCGTCAATGTGTTTAATTTTTTTGAGTTACAATTATTACCAAAAAAGAGATGCAATGACTCAAACATCATAAGAATCACTACATAGTATAAAACAAAGTCGCTTTCTCTGTCCCTATGTCCTTTTGTATGCTTAAAATCTGTAAAACTACGCAACGGATTTTGATGCGGTTTTTTTATAGATAGAGTGATTCAAGAGGAAGGTTTATATGTATAATACGTACATATTATTGTACAGAAATCTATTTGAACCTGGGCGAATCTGGGCCGGGCCGCTAGTATATAATATACAAGATTACTCGACACATATTTTCTATCCTCAACTCGAGCTAGGCTCTTTTTTTACACGATTTATATTAGCTTCACTTGTATGTTTGTTTGTATGTTTGTTTTGATACTACTGAAAAACATCTTTACCGGATGAGATATAATAAACTTGCAAGGCATTAAACATAGGCAGATTTAAAACCTAAACCAAAATAGATATTCATTTTTTTTTCTTAGCCCAGGATTGTTATTTTGCTTAATAGTAGACATGTCAACGTTTACCCAACTTGAACATAATCTTTAAATAGTTTAATCATAATCAGTTGAAATATGTAGGGAGAGATTCATTTTCGAAGTGAACGTGCGCCCATCGGCACCTCGCGGCGGACGTGCCGCCCGCTTATGTAACATTCATTAGCCGCTTCGTTGTGCGGAAACACGTCTCACTAAGATCATGAGATCACGACACATTGCCGCACCGAATGAAAACAAAGTTTCTGTCACTCGACAGTCGACTCCAACGAGACGTGTTCTCTTCCTTGTACCATTGAATACATTTAGTGTCGCGTTCATGTCTTTTTTATCTCCGAGAATAGCGGCCTGTCTGTCAGACATCAATACTGCGTTGTACTGTCAACCCGTAGGGGGAACAATTTAGCAAACTTAGTTTACTATAGGAAGTTTTATTTACAAATCTATGAAATATTATGGTGTCGTGTAATTATCTTAGCTCTATTTCCGAAATTTGGACCCGATTAAAAGTAAAAATGTTCTGTAACATTGAACGTACCCAGAACATAATAGAACTAATGAAACTAGTCGAAGTGAAGCGAACCGATGCCAATAACTAAACAATTCCCCTAACGAGAACGGAACAAATTGAAATCCGAAAATACCCAATGCGGTCCGATTAAAAGAAAATGAGAACATTCCACCGCGTAGCGGGAACTAATGCGCGAGCTACGTCGTGGAGCGAGGGTACGTCGGTACCCTCTTCGGCTTCAAGTTGACCCCCGATAGCTGCCAGATTATCGTCTCTCGAAGCAATTTGTAGGGATTTGCGGTCGACCTCCGCGCCAAATAAAGCGATCGTCCGTCATTAGACCGCGTGTACTCCTGCTACCCTGGCTCATTTTGGATGTCTTCGCAAATCTTGTACAAGTGATTTACGCTCAATTATTTTGCACTTGGCAAATAGATTCAAACATGCCGTTAACAATTCGAGCCGCGTCGTGTTTTATATTCATGTTTGTGTGTTGTCTTAGCCTGTGTGTTGTCAACCTCTACGTATTTGTTTACAACAGATCACCCAAGTTATGTCTTTTATTTCAAAATACTAGGTGTTCTCTTGTATTTTTTTTTTTGCTATTTGCGCATTAACCCATCACGCGTTATGGTTTTCCATAGATTTTATGAACATTCTAATGTAATATCAGTGTCATTTTTTATGTATTTCATATGTTCTCTTCGTGTTTAATGGCAACTACGGTAGGTAATCCAATAGAAACAGAATTGTGTGGGTGTATGTTGTGTACACAACACTATAGCGAAAATAATTTACGCAAGGATAAGATCTGACCACTTCAGATAACAATATCTTCGTGTGTCAATCTTTATTCCTTAGAACGGCGAGATTTTTCTAACTGTAGGAACATTAGATAAAACGATGTCATTTTCATTGTCTTTTGCACAGGTTTTTAGGAATTTTTATCCGAGGGATTATAAATACTATACTGATCATTTAAAATTCGTATTTCAAAAACGATTATCACAGAATCTTTCTGTATCTGTATCAGCCCATATACGTCCCACTGCAGGGCACGGGGCTACTCTACAATCGACAGTACGATTGAGAGTGGTTAGGCCATAATAATCGCTATGGTATGCAGGTTTCCTCGCGATGTTTTCCTTCACCGTTTTAGTGCGTGGTGCCTGACTATTAACACCCATGACACACATGACTCCGAAAAGTCAGAGGTGTGCCGTGGGATTCGAACCCGTGACCACCGTGAACATGTTAGCAGTCGCGTCTAGTCCGTGTACTAACAAGCCACCACGCACTTCACCAACAGGCCACCACGCACTTCACAGAATACAATAATAAAATCTATGTTTATTTGCCGATTTCGTAAATTCTCAAATCAATTTTTTTTTAATCTAGTGTGCATATTTTTTATGAAATAAGTTTCTGATTGCAATTTTCGTTACTGTGTAGGTATTTTTACTTTAATATAAATTACACATAATTTGGACATTTCTTGAATGCACCATTTATTTAATAAAATAGTTAAAGACAATGTATGATACATTTTTAATGCACATTTTATGATGCACTTTGTATACGAAAGTTTAACTGAAGTATAAAATAAACGAATAAAAATACATGCGAAATTTCACAAAATCTAAACAATAAAACTTTAGTACACCAAAAAAAAAATTAATTTGTGTTATTATAAATAATACGCAAATATTCATAAAAAAACAGCCAAAATTAACAAGATTTCGCAAGTTGGGCAGAAATTATAATAAATGACTTGCTTTCAAAAGTAAACATGAAATGTTCCCAAACCACCAGACACCAAATTAGTCTAAAAGAGTGAACCAAACTTTGTATGGAAATGGAAGAATAAGATAGCATATTTTCATAAAGCAATACAAATGTTTATTTAAGCATAAAAAGTTTAAAATTTTTTTTTATAACATGAAAACATTTATCACTATAATAATAAGGTTGAGTAAGCGGCTAAATGCGGTTTTAAGGTGCACAAGCGCATGCATAGTGAGACAGCGGCAAGCTCGGAGCGTAGGTGGCAAGGTTCCACCTCTCACCTTGCGGAACCAGCGGCGCGGGCTCCAACGGCGTAGCCACCACAGCCATCAGCCGACCCACGGCCCCTACGGCCCACAGCACGCCCCACATGTCCCATAACCACATCACAACACTCCACTATCTCATTATTGGCACAACAATCACACAACTTAACCAATACGGGCACCTAACTATGCTAATAACTCCTATTGGCACGATCATACTTTGGAAAGAATCATGTCGCCATACGACCGCACGTAAACATAGTGCGTTTTATATCACATTATTGTTGAATTCTTCGATAAAATTAAAACTGTATAGTATCGGAACAAAGACAGTACTGCACGTCATAACATTCCTACTTTACCGAAGTAATACAACCAACAACACCAACCTCCCGTGTAACACTAGGGTTGCTGTATAGGAAATGAACGGTGTTCGGTAGTTTCGTTCAAAAACAAAACGGCGCCAGATCTGTCATCGTTAACTCGATTAAGCTTTGAACGATGACATTAGTTACGAGTTACGATATTGTAAATTACCAAACTCCTTTTTTCTTATAAAGTTTCGGCTTACATGCACAAGGGTAAAAAGGTTTAATTGGAGGTAATTCGTTTTTTTTCATTGTCATCGTCAGTTTAGCTATTTGTTCTAAATATGGCAACTTCATCTCAGAATCTCTGGGTAGCATAAAATTATTCGCTGGCGTCCATTCCCCATCAATAAACTGAGCAGGTTGTGAAAATGCGCCATCAAAAGTGAGGCCAAATGAGCCTTAAAACACATAAAATAAATGAGAAATAAATAAATTATTAGCAACAACCTTTTCCGATACATATGGGGGCACTCACCATTGCAACGTATACCCAAATTAACAATTTGGTCAGGTTCTGGCTCGAAAAGCCACATTTTTACCACGTTCAAAACTGCAATAGCTTTGCTAATGGGAATTTGCTTCAACGAGCGTTTTTTCTTGAAAAATAAGTTTCAATTGTAAGGTAGCATGTCTAAGTTATGTTATGTATTTGCAATAATACTTACTTTGTTTTCAGTGACTTTGGTCCACAAAGTCTCATCGAAAAACATAAGGTATTCCATAGTCCTCATCTCTGGAGTTACTGATCCAATATTTAGTGTTGAGTTCCTAACTTTAGTGTATCTATTATAGGGTTCAAAAGAATTATATTTATGAACTGTAGTGCGAATATCCACTAAATGATTGATACCCACAAAACCCCAAACTGGAGGGCAAAAAATATTCTTCAGTGGCACTTGAGCTATTTCAGCAACGGGTACTAAGACTTCCAATCCTATATCGGAAGTTGCGACGACTATATTATTTTTATTAATATTGGTCATATTCATAAGTATAGTAGCGTTATAACAAGCAGGTCCTAAATTTGGAAAAACAACGTACATCTTCCGACATGCAGATGCATTGATCATAAACGATATATTTTCCATTATATTCCTATTTTGATGAAGCCAATCTCCGATGACTAATTCGTTTCTAAAACAAAGTAAAATAATGTACTAAGCAATAAACTAGCTTAGTAATTTTTCTAGCTAAAAGTAATGCTAAGTTACAAAAATTGTCATTTCCCTATTTTCAGCAAAATCCATGTCTATATTCCTTTAATTATATCATAATAATTATAAAGCCGTGGATCCCACAAACATTTGTCACGGTGCAGTGTGGGGATCTAACCCGCCGCCTGTTGTTTCATAGCCGATGCCTAACCATTGGCACCACAAAGGCTATCTACATATAATTTAATAAGTTTACCAAAAGCATTTTATGTATACAGTTGCATACTTTCAAAATTTTAATCGTATTAAATAACTTAGCCTTAGTTTACACGATAGAATAGGTTCACAACTTAGTCTTATTACCACTTTGTTTTTGGAAAAAGACAATACAGTAAATACAATTATTATAAATACTCAATGAAACTTACTTGAAAGGTACATGATCAAGTATTATAAGTAGGTCGGTATGTGTAAGGGCAAGACCTATTTTGTCCACATATTTTACCACTTTTCCTGGGCTGGAAGTTGCAATATAGCTGCATTCTCGTTCTATTGATTCCATAAATTGTTCAGTACACTCGCTGTCATAGATGTATATTTTTGAAATTTTCTTGTCATCTCTACTTATATCCAACAATCCAGATATAATATGCATAGTTAATGGATTGCCAACACCCATTATGCTTACAACAAAATTTGAGTTAGATGATTGATCTTTTGATTCAAAAAATTCGGCGCGTTCAAACAATTCATGCTTCTCTTCTACGATTTTTTTTTGGTACTGAGAAAAGTTTTTGATTAAGCCTTCAAATTTTTCAGACGCAAAGAATGAATCAAACTGGTAATAAGAATGGCAATAATCCAAAAAATCTGTGGCTCCTCCAATATAACTAGGTTTACTGCCTTTCATTAACATTTCTTTCCATATAAGGGGAGATCCTATATGATGCCATTTGTTCTTTTGATTTATTTTACTCAACCAAGTCTGAAAATAAACGATTTATCATACCAAAAGTGAATAAATATTTAATATATTGACTCTAGCAAAAATGTGGCATTTTAATATTTTGTTAAAATTCAGTAAGTTTGCAAGATTTTTTTTTATTACATTGAAAATAAATACCATTTTATTGGAATCCGGGCATGATTTCTTACGTTCCAAATTTAAAGGTATAAAATTACTAAAGTCAAAATATTGCAAAACTGCATTTCCATTAAATGCTACTTTTTGACATGTTTTAATAGAAAATTTAAAATTATATTCACATCGGTACTTAAACGGAGTCCTAATTCCACATACACAACCCAATACAAATATTTAATGCGAATACTCTTGGGGCAGATTCCATTTTTATGGACGATAATTAAATGACGATAAAGAGACGAATAACATCAGGGCTCTAAAAACAGTCTCTGCTGAAGAATGGTATTCTTCGAAATTTTATTAAAATATCGTGGAAAATATCCCCATTCTGATACATGCCATGATTTTGGCACGAAGAGGACATACTGGGTCATATTAGTTGTTTGTTTTGCCTATTGCTACCTATTGTACGGATTTCTTAATGTTAATACGATTTCTTATTGTACGGATGTCGGTTTTCTGGATTTTATCAAACATTTATGAAAACATTGCCACAATTAACTTTACGCAAAATTAAAACTTTTCATGAATAAAAACAATGTCAAATAGACTACGTTGATTAATAAATTCGATTTAATTTATTGAAATGAAAACTAAATATCCGTAGGTGCCCGTTTTATATGCAAGACAGTGTATAAATAAAAAATGCATCTCAACCTTCCACTCTATGACGGGTTTCTCAATTCGCTTGTAACAAAAGTTGGGAAGATTTTGATTCAGATAATCGGCTACTAAACACACTTGTGCGAATAATTCACATTGCGATTCCCCAGCAATAACAATATGCACCACCATAGTAATTATGCAAGTTAAATAATTCTTATCGTTTATTTATAAATATTACGATTGTGATATTGTGATACATAAATTTAATGACAAGAAATATTGTTTTAAACTCAAATCTATTTATGCCGAAAAGTTACAAAAAAGGTTTTATGTGCATATTAATCGATTAAAATCGTTTACGCGCCCGATGTCTATGGATATTCGACTTATCGATAAACGAACTCATTTTTGAACGAAAGCTTGCACATTTGAGTTTTGACATCATTTGACATTTTAGCGTGAAGGATTGGCGTCAAGTCGTCAAGTTTTGTTTTAGTTGTGGTCTATAAATTCGACTTCGTCTTATCCAATAATTACTTAAAGAGATGAGAGATTATAGGATAGGCCAAAGACTCATAAGAATATGGGTCTAAAGTATATACTATATCTCTTCCAGCATATAAAATTTGTGCCGTGTTGGTCAAGGCACAGACCAATAAATAATAGTCTTTATCGATTGTTCAATGTCCAATATCCAATAAATAAATGGTAGAAATATAGAATTTACATTACTGTGAAAACTGATACATACGTAATGGACACTGGAAATGTTTTATCATGTCTAAGCAATATATAAAATGTGTATGTTTTATGTGTGGTTGGACATCCATACGTAACTTTATACAAGTTTCATAATATTTGGAAAAACCTGTCTTAAACTACATGAGGTATGTTTGTACTATGATTTAATATTAAATTTTATTGAGAACTCCTTGGGGCTCTAAATGCATACAAGGCATCCATCGACAATATGCAGGTGACCTGCTATAATTGAGGAATTTTAAATTTTGGAATTGGTAGAGTCACACTGACCCTCACGCTGACACTGTTGTCAGCCATGCCTAACAATAGCTGGGGCATGACCCAGCGTAAAAGGGCTGGTTCTTCTAGGGCAGTACCACAGTTTCCCAGAAAATCATGTGACTGATTTGCTGTTGCATTTTGTTTGGTGAGGCAGATTGGTGGGTACCTAAAACCCTTTCCCCTTTACCATTATTTATTTCCCACTCCTGAATTGATGGGCCGCAAACACATCCATGATCTAAGAATTTTAATGTAAATGTGTGTTCAAGTAATGACTTGTAATAAGTAATGACTTACCATCAGGTGAACTGTTTGATCATTTTCAGGACAAAGGCAATAATAAAAAGAAATTTTTACAGGTTGTTGGCCTAACCACTCTCGATCGTGCTTACGATTGTAGAGTAGGCCCGTACCCTGCAGTGGGACATATATGGGCTGATACAGGTACAGGTACAGGTCCTAGGGTGATTTCCTACAGAATATTTTAGAAATCTTTGGAGAAGGTCTATGTACTGAGGAGGCTTTTTAATCAATTTTAGTTAAATACCTATCATTAAAATACATATTATTGTCAAAAAATGAAATGCAAATGCACATGCTAGTGATTTAAGATTCTGGTGATTTTACTATCAATATTTGGCTATCTTGAGTATTGGAGACTATTGACCTTCTCGATGATTAGAAATATGATTTGGTTTCAAATCAAATCCGAAGGATACATCAATTAAACATAGACATAGATTTTAATATTTTATGGTTGGATGATTTCTAGCTTTAGTGTCCACAATAGAATATTTTGAAAATATTATCATTTGTTAGTTACTTGCTATTCTATGTTATATTGCTATGCCTGAATTTATTTTAAATGATATATTTTTAGACCTTGTGTCAAGGCTGAATTTCACTATGCAACCAGGATTACATTAACCAATACTTCATAAGAAATGCATAACATAATAATAGGATTTTTAAAAAGTATTTTATATCTAGATTGATTGAGATCTAAAAACCAATCTGAAAAAATGCCATATGAAGTTGGGTTCTTTGAACTGCTAAATAGCAGTATATACATGTACTGGTAGGTATCTCATGTGAGAGGCCACCAGGATAGGTATGACCTCAATCTCTATTTGAACATTGTAACAATAATTACTGGACATTATGAAACTTAACATTGTATGTCTCAGGACATAGAGTATAATCGTATTTGCCGACCGCAGTGAAATGCCAAGCATTGCTTTGTAATTATAATTCCAGGGTTGCCTGGTTTTGCTACAGTACTACTACACGATCGGTGGTATCGTTTACGTACTATCACGCGAATCACAAATGGCATGCTCGTCTCGTCATTCATTATTACCTACTTATACTTACAATAAAAATCTGAAACATTTACGCCCGAATACTGGAACGTCATTCAAATAATAAGTTGCTCTTAACAGCGCACGGCCCACTTAGCCAGTACATTTAATCGGGATTAACGTAGTTAAGCGCCATTTATATTTAAGTTGCGTTCCAGTATTTGGGCGTTAGGCCACTCGCCCACGGCGACTTTTCTTGTATCGCTTCCAACGCGTGTTAGTGGCATTTGCAACACGCTACAATAGCTCTGCAAACGCGCTACTAACGCGCTACTGCATCGCAATTGTATCGATACAAACGCGCGACCGCGTCGGACGACATCGGAGAGAGAACAGAGGGGGGAGGAAAGGCATGCAATATTGACGCTGCTTCCGTTGCCTACGCTTCGGCTGCTTAAGTATAAAAGCAGCATTAAAGACAACGTGACTAATGTTGCCTCAACGGAGTCCATCTTGCAACTGTACTAATCCAAGGTATTTTTGTGTCGTAACTGCATCACGACCGAATCGCGTTTGCATCGCGACTGAATCTAGTCCTGTGGGCGAGGGCACACAGCTAGCCACCGCTTCGCGTCTGTATCGATGCTACGCGGAACAGCATCGCTACAAAAAGTCGCCGTGGACGTGGGGCCTTATTTATTTGATTATGCCCGCTAATCTTAGGTACTACTGGATCGCATAGAAAAAAATATTTATGTATAGGATAGATAATTTGTCGAGGAATACAATAGTCTATATAACTTTACGCTATGATAAATAGGAGCGCAATGCGCAGCAGTAGAGATTCCCTTGTGAACTTCCATCGCCTGTGCTGTGTGAACAGTTAAGTTACGCTACAACACAGCGCTACAATAATGTGTTACGGTTATTAATAAAATTGTGGGTGTTGTAACCTGTTAAATTACTACCATTAATTAAGAGGACTGAAAAAGGTGGCTCGGCATCACTATTCACATCACCATTTTGAACCGACTTTAAAAAAGGAGGTTATCAGTTCTTCGGAATCTTTTTTTTATTTTTTGAATACGCCTTTGGGTACGGTTACTATAATATGACTAGCTGTTGGGCCCGGCTCCGCCCGGGTGCAGATACAAGTTTCAAAACGGCGATCATAATATTTAATTCCAACTATCAATTTATAATATCGACCAATGGGACCATAAAATTTCCTCGTATTTGCTAGAAATGGCACTACTGCATCCCTCCTATAGGCCATAGCGTGATGATATTATAGCCTATAGCATTCCTCGATAAATGTACTATACTGTATACAACACTGAAATAATTTTTCAAATCAGAGTAGCGGTTCCTGAGATTAGCACGTTCAAACAAACAAACTCTTCAGCTTTATTATATTAATATAGATGTAGTTGAGTCAGTCTAATTACGTAAGAACTTAAGACGCCTTACATGACACAGTCCCATAAGTATAGACTGAATTAATTAACCGACTTGGTATTACATTGTTCCCACAACTTTTTACGATAGAAGAAATGAGTTGCGAGATTTGGGTTATAAAATACTTTTATTTGTAATTGGCTGTCTATAGTAGCCATAGAGTATCATCCTTTTTTTCTTGATAATCTGTGATCTTTTCTGATGTCACGTCAATTGTCAACATAGATTGTCAAATTCAGGCCCGTCCAACTCAGAATAAAAAAAGTTGCACGTTAAGCTATGCTAGCTATCTCACTATTTTAATATGGATGGCGTTCATCTTTCTCATATTTATATTAGTGTGTGTGTGACGTAGTATCTTATGTCACTAGTATTAAAATAAAATGTCTGTGAGAACGTATCTCGTTTGCCGCCATTTTCTATTGTGCTTATACAGCAAATCTTATAATTGGAATGCAATAACTTTCTAATCACGGATTCTGGTGCGAGTTTGCAATCAAAGGCGGTTTTTTCCTTTTTATTATTTGTGTGTACTTATGTTTTCGTAAAAGATAAAATAGCGTTAAGTGACCTTAGTGTTTACCGGCTCAAACGAGTAATTATAGTTTATTATTGAATTTGTGTTAAAATACTTGTTATTTTCGTAAGAACTATGGTAAATAAGTGCATTGTTCTTGGGTGTAAGACTCGGGAACCAAATAATATATTTTTTGTGTTCCCTTCATAAACCAAGCAAGGTGGGTAAGAGGTTAGGTAAGTGGTTAGAGGTTTGTCCATATTTACAAAACATACCTTTTATTAAACGTAGCCGTATTCGTTTTTGTCATAAACATTTTCATGCCGAACATATTAATGAAAAATTAAAATTAAAACCTTGTGCAATTCGTGTTTAAACCATGTAAATTTAGAGAAACATTTAGGGTAAAACTTTAGTGTATCTGTCCAAGATATCAGGGTTGGGAGGGAGTGGGGGGGAGGGGGAAGGTGTCCCATGTCCCCTGGTACCACTCCCATGAAAAGGTGACGCACCATTCCCGAGAAAACCAATTAATGTAACCTAACCTCAAAACACTAGAAATAACACCCACTAATAATCATATAGAACCTTTTATTTTTGAAGTAGTTGTCCCTTCTGATATAGTAAATCAACCGACTATAAACTATGAATGCTTTAATAGTGTACAGGTAGATATAAATTCTGATTTTGCTGAGTTACCTGTTGTTTCAAATTCATTTCAATCTAAATGTACCGAACCTAGTAGTATCTCATGTTGACCCTTACATACCACCTAATAGAAAACAGCTAGAAATATGTGTTACCCCATCCACATCAACTACCCTTGCTGTGTCTAATGTTAAAAAACGAAACTGTAGTAGTCAAGTAAAATGTCAGTTAATTAAGCATATTAGACTAGATCCAAATAAATCTACCCCTCGTAAGCAGATTTTACGTGCATCGATTAACAGATTAAGAAATAAGTTACATCTTGTACAATTACAAAAAACAAGGCTAAAGACGAAAGTAACCCTTAATGCTCCTAAAACGAAGTTATTTTTAAAGAAATATAACATATTAAGTAAATTTGGGAAGTTATTAGTAGATTCACTGTTAGGTTTGACTGGTACTTCATTTACATGTCGGAGCTATACTAATGATGAAAAAAGTATTTGCTTTGTGTTGGTTGTTAATATCAGATTTCAATGCTGAACTTTTACGAAGTAATAATTGCACGAATGACATCTGCGACAAAATTGGCCCCAACCAATTATATTATATCTATGATGTACCTCATTTGTTAAAATGTTTTCGTAATAATTTTCAGAAAAAGCATCTCCTTATTGGTTATCGAAGAGCAAAGAGGGAATGTATAGAAAGTCTATACAAATGGGATGGCTTTGGTGGCCGAGCAAGAAGCATCAAACTTACTAAGAAACATATAAATCCAACTTCATATGACAAAATGAAGGTAAATTAAAGTATACAATTTCTATCAAGATTCTGTTTTGAAGTGGTCACTAATCACAAAAAGTGATAAATATGCCAAAAGCTATATATTAGTATAGATTTTATATTGTTTATTGCTAAACAATAATTAAATGCTCATACATTACAGGTCAAACTTGCAGCCCAAGTTTTTAGTCGGCAAGTGGCTACATCACTACTAGTTTATATGAAGAGTATCCAACATCTCCAAGAACACGATTATTCTACTTTTGATAATATTTTTTTCACAGCAGAAATAATAACCTTCATAAATGATTTGTTTGAAAGTTTAAATGGGTTTAGCCGCGATGGTAACAAATTGACACATGCATTGTCTTGTAACTCTGAACATATAGATTTCTGGAATGAAGATGTAAAAAAATTAGTTTCTATGCGTTTTGACTCTCCCAATCCAAGGGAAGCAAAATCACTGAAGCATTTTGTGCATAATCTCAACTCAAACATTTGTGGTCAGATTTGCGCTCTGTTAAAGGTGTAAAGTTTCTAAGGCTCTGACGTTGTAATCAAATTCTGATAGAAAACTTTTTTGGACAGATAAGGGAACATGGTACTTTTAATACCAATCCTGACTGAATTTTGTCTCAGCCTGCAAAACAGTATTGCTTAATAATATTAAATAAATAAATAACACCCAACAGTCACATAAATACAATATTACAACTGGAAAATCATTATATACTAATTGTTCGGATAATGACGATAAAGTGTTAGGTACATTAAATAACTTAATTAATGAACAAAAATTTAGTTCCGACTTTGAACATCTTAATTCTGAGGAAAGTAATCTTTAGAAAACTCCATCCCTAATGAAAATATATATCAAGACAAATCTATACCATATATAGCTGGCGCAATTTGTCGCTCTTTAATGTCAAATTTAAAATGTAATGATTGTAGTAACTGTATAAACTCCCTATTAAGTAAAAGTGAGTCATCTCACCCATTAATTCGTTTAAGAGAGTATAGCACTGATTTAGACAGGTTGTATTATCCTTCCAAGAACTGGAGTAAAATTGTATGGCAGAGTATATACAGGGTATATCAAGACTGCTACCGAAAACGAAGCCGGGTGGTAGTTTAAGCGACTTCAAACACAATGCAACAGAAAATGTTCTTTCATGAAGTCTTTTTGGTTGTACGCAATTAGAATGCAGGTTAAACAATGGTGTTGTAATTTTAATAATAAGAGAATTAATAATGTCGATCACAGGCCTAAAGATGTAGAAATAGAAACTCTAATCCATGAAAAAGTTACAAAAGCATTGAGTTATAGATCAGTAAGGAAGCGTAGTACATAATAATACCTAATTATAGTCATGATCATCCTCAGCTCACAGCAGTCCCAACTATTCTGCCAAACTCAATCCTTAGCTTTTTGTTATATAGAATAAATTTGTTAATTGATTTAAATATTTTCTTAAATTTAAAATACTTAGATTAAGTTTGAGTGTTGTCGCTCAAGTCTACTTTCAGGGTGTAAAATCATTTTAGTTTCAATTCAAGGTTTTCTTTAAAATGGACCTATGTTGCCAAACATTTTCTTACACCTTAATATGAACCTGCCTGATCATTGTCAAAATATTTATATATATTAAACTGAATGTCAATTATTTTATATGATTGAAATGTAGAATCCTGAAATAGAAATTTGTTTGTTTCTTAATCATATTGCATCCAGTATTTTCATAATCATTATATATGTAAATGCGCCTTTATATGGTATTACCAATTATATTATTATGCAAAGAATGCTTCACATGTTGCAATATTTTTAATAACTTTTGTTAATTGATTTAAATATTGTATTAAATTTAAAATTATTTGATAAAATTTGATTGTTGATGCTCAAGTATCCTTTCAGGGTGTACAATCATTTTAGTTTCAATTCAAGGTTTTCTGGAAAATAGACCTATGTTGTCAAACATTTTCTTACACCTTAATATGAACCTGCCTGATAATTGTCAAAATATTTATATATATTAAACTGAATGTCAATTATTTTATATGATTGAAATGTAGAATCCTGAAATAGAAATTTGTTTGTTTCTTAATCATATTGCATCCAGTATTTTCATAATCATTTTATGTAAATGTGCCTTTATATGGTATTACCAATTATATTATTATGCATGGAATGCTTCACATGTTGCAATATTTGTAATAACTTTTGTTAATTGATTTAAATATTGTATTAAATTTAAAATTATTTGATAAAATTTGATTGTTGATGCTCAAGTCTCCTTTCAGGGTGTACAATCATTTTAGTTTCAATACGAGGTTTTCTGGAAAATAGACCTATGTTGTCAAACATTCTCTTACACCTTCATAGGAATTTTTATATTCATTTTGCTTGTAAATGTGCCTTTATACGATATTACCAATTATAGTATTATGCATGGAATGTCTCACATGTTGCAATATTTGTAAACTTATTTTGCAGTTTTATTTATATTGTATACAAAGGTTGTATTGTTTAATTGTATTTTATATTAACCAATTTGAAATGTATTATTTTGGTACATTAGAATGAAAGTCTGCAATGATGTATTAAATTTCATAATGACTTGTTTTTAATTAATACAAATAGTATATTTGTAAGCAGACATTTTTCGCAATACTCTTCATTGTAATCATGTCCATAGCAATACTTTGCCGGAAAATGTAATTAATTTAATTTTATGCTTTGAAATATTGCATAGTAGAATCATATAATAGTTTGATTATTGTATCTCTACTCTCCTTACATGGTTTAAAAACACAGTAATCTTCAATATGATTATCATTTTGCTAATTGAAAAGCATAATATGTTGTTTTAAACTGTTTATATGAATCATATAATATATCATAACCTTTCATATATTTTTATTGATTTGCAATGTAATGGAAGAGCAATTTCGATCATATCTTTAAATGATGATCTAGTGGACCATGACCTATCTCAATCTCAATCGTTTATTGAGGAGGCCCACGTATAGTAGTGTATGGATAAATATAAATTATTGAATTTCCTCAAATTATTGAATCCAACATTTTCGTTTTTTTATGCAGAATTTTTAAGAAACGAAGAAAAGTGCGTGGTGGCCTGTTGGTAAACGGACTAGACGCGGCTGCCCACATGTTCGGGTGGTCGCGGGTTCGAATCCCAGGGCACACCTCTGACTTTTCGGAGTCATGTGTGTATTGATAGTCAATCACCACGCACTAAAACGGTGAAGGAAAACATCGTGAGGAAACCTGCATACCATAGCGATTTATAAGAATTTCTATGGTATGTAAGTCCGCCAACCCGCACTAGGCCAGCGTGGTGGACATGGCCTAACCACTCTCAATCGTATTCTCGATTGTAGAGTAGGCCCGTGCCCTGCAGTGGGACGTATATGGGCTGATACAGATACAGATTTTAAGAAACTGTATCTTCGTGATTAAAAAAATATTATGTTTAATCTGTATACATATATGGTTTCAAGATACTAACATTATATTGTATTCAGACTTGTATTTAACTTATTTTGTATTCGATTTAATAATACATTTGTAATGTTACACATGGAATGGCTTCCATGGTGTAATAATTTGTAAATTTACACTATTAAATTTTTAGCATGCTATTCCTTTAATGTATCTAAAGTTAACCATAATGAAAATATTTCATTAATTTACTAGAAGCCTGAACTACGTTGGGTAAATTTATATCGCCAACTACTATGATCCAACACCTTAATGTTTCTACGGTAGTTTCATTGCATTTTCTATGAATGCCATCCCTGTAGTTACTAACATAAAGAAACTGTAACTGTAGTTGCTAACATAACTTAACATTCATAAGGCTTAAGATATTAAAAAAAAAACCATATTAATATTATGCTTATATCTTATAGCGCGTTGGGCGTTAATTGTAAAATTTCTAGTTACGAGGGGTCTTAGAAGTAAAATATGTGATAATAAGATTTATAAGTAACATATGTAACATTTTTTCTTTTCAGAAACAGGTAAATGTGATAAATAATTTGTTGTGCTTCTTACTTTCACATTATTTACTTCCATACAACCTTACATCTCTTGATTGAGGAGAGAAATATTCTAAATTGTCATGAATCGCTATCAAACGCAGATTTTTTCTTATCTTAGTGGTAGTTTCCTAAGATTATCCCGATTTAACAAACAAAAACCTCATAAGGAATTTTAAAATATGTATGTTAGGGTCAATCATAAAAAATTAACGAAACCTAATGTATTTATAATATCATAACTTTTAATTACTTTGAAACTACTATTGCCATTACCAATCATTGCTTTACCGGAATAGTGTAGACCAATTGTGCGTTCTGGTTGACTTCACGTATCTCAGTTGTATAAAATGACCTGTAATATTGTGATCAATTGATTTTTATACATGAATTGTGAACTTTTCTGAATTTAACTAATGCATAATCACTGTATTGTAAATATATTATAAAAGAGCAACGCTAGAGTTTCTTGCCCGTTCTTCTCTAGCGAAGACAGCCTTGTGAACCGGGTGGTAGAGAAAAAAAGTGACAATCTAAATAAGGACTGTTTATGGTATTTTCAGAATAACAAATTAATTTAATTTTCATTGTTTATAAATAAAGTTATTTGTTTTTGAAGTTTATTTTATTTATTTCTTTAAAACCAATATATGAATATACAACTACCTAAATCGGTAAAAAAAACCGGTAAGTTTGAGGCATAGATGTCAACCGGAAAATAAAGCCATCCCTAATTAAATTAAAGATCGGTATCTCGATAAAGTACCGATTGTCACAGCACTGCTACACATGTATATAACCACCGAACGAAAAGTAAAGAAGAACACTCTGTCAAAATATGTACTGGATAGAAAGAGATGGACGATTAATTATGAATGAATTGTATAACATAATATAGACATAAATTACATGTTTGGGCTTTCACTGTGTGAGTTCCCTTAACGTGTTCAAAATTTTGTATGGACTCGGCTGTCTGTCTTGTTTATTAGTCTGTGGTCAAATTCATTTATCATTTTCGCTTTTACTCAAGTCAAAACTGAAAATTTTTGAAATTATAAATTATTGAGTTTGGATACCAACATTTCAATTTAGTTGTTATTTTATGTAAGATAAGGTAATAAATTAATGTTTTTGGTCGTGATTAATGTAGTTATCTCTATAAGTATAGTAAGTTTTATTGATTTCACTGGCTTCCTACTGTTTTCTTGGTAGGATAAAAATCAGTGTTATATTTCAAAATTAGGAAAATAAACATTTGTTAGTCACACTTTCTGTAAGTTCACGGTTATGTGGCTCCTGAACATACAAATCAATTTACTACTTAGCAGTCATAAAAACTGTTCGGAACTTAATTCGTTTAAATATTTCGAATCAATTGCTGATCAATGTTAATGTGTTCAATTACATTATGTGTAAACTGTATAATTTATTGTTAAATATATAATATATTTATATAAATATATTTTTAATGTAAGTAAATAATGTTTGTTTTTACAGGCAATATGATGGCTTCGGGAGAATCACAAACACCAGATTACCAAAACAGGAGATGGATGAATATTAGGAAATTACTCGAGAGGTCTGGACCATTCTGTCACCCAGACTTTGAGCCATCAGCAGAGATATTAGAATTTATTATGAATTCCTGCAAAGTGTTGGTAGTTGGTGCCGGAGGCCTTGGTTGCGAGTTGTTGAAAGATCTAGCATTAATGGGCTTTAAGAAGATCCATATTGTAGATATGGACACTATTGAACTTTCCAATTTGAATAGACAATTTTTATTTAGGAAAAATGATATAGGATTATCAAAAGCAAAGTGTGCTGTTGAATTTGTAAATAGGAGGTTTGTAAATTTTATATTTTAACTAAATGTATAAGTTAACTAGGCTAGGAGCACAATTTATAAAATTATTTCATGCACAATTCCTATATGGTGAAATAGTAAATACAAAACAAAATGAGTTAATTATTTGTCAATGTTCTTGAACTGTACATTGATTTATGTACTTTGTATATTTTTTTTAGAGTTCCTGGTTGTGAGGCTGTTGCACATCATTGTGCTATTCAAAACTTAGATGAGGGATTCTATCGACAGTTTCATATCATTGTTTGTGGTCTTGACTCTATTGTAGCAAGAAGATGGCTAAATGGCATGCTAGTATCACTGCTAGAATATAATGATGATAGTAAAGTATTTACATTTTTTTATATTAATATTTATATTTTATATAGAACAAATGTGCTTATTGTTGTTTTTTATTCCTTTTTTTTTACTATTTCTTTTGTAATATAGAGTTCATTTAGTTTCAGGAATGTCTTAACACAAATTACATACTATAGTACATTTTTTATATTACAGGGAGCTTGGACCAGAGCAGTGTCATTCCTATGGTGGATGGAGGCACTGAAGGATTTAAGGGTAACGCAAGAGTTATTTTACCGGGTATGAGTGCTTGCATTGAGTGCACTCTCGATTTGTATCCTCCACAGAAGACATTTCCACTCTGTACAATCGCCAACACCCCTAGGTAATTCTTTTTGCTATAGTACTAATCATTTAATAATTTCATTACCTTTTATTGTATCATTTTGTAGCAGTGTATAAAATCCTAATACTTTTTATATAATCTTAAATTGAACCTAAGTCTATGTAAAATGGGTAATTCTAATAGAAGTGTCAACTAAATTCTTATCTAAATCTATCACATACTCTGCATTCCACTGACTGAATTTAATTTCTATTGATTTACAGACTACCAGAACATTGCATAGAGTATGTGAAAGTTCTACAATGGGCAAAAGAGAATCCATGGGGCACTGCTACTGTTCTTGATGGTGATGACCCCCAACATGTGGCTTGGGTGTTTGAAAAAGCTCAAGAAAGAGCTATGAAACATGGTATTGCAAATGTAACATATAGACTTACTCAAGGTGTGTTGAAAAACATTATCCCAGCTGTTGCCAGCACTAATGCAGCAATTGCTGCTGCTTGTGCTACTGAGGTAAGATTTGACTAATCATATTTGATGGGTTGCTATGCTACTAATTAGTGAGTTATAATGTTTCATCTCTTATTTAGTTTAACTTAGTTTTATTTTTCTTAAATTTTGTAATTCTTACGGCCACTCTATTTTGTGAGAAGCTATTATTTTATTATGTCACTAATAATACCTTATATAAGGTCATCTTTGAATTTTATATCATGTTACAACACATGTTATTCATTGGTTATCACTTTTAATATTAATAATATAATATTCCTTGGTTTCCTAAATACAAGCTTGCCTCATTAGGGGCCAACAGATTTATGAATGATTGCATATTATAATGTTTATTTGATGTGAATAAAATATATTAGTATAATTATTTCAGGTGTTCAAGTTAGCTTCATCTTGTTGCGTAAATATGAATAACTATATGGTTCTGAACATGGCTGATGGTGTCTATACCTATACATTCGGTGCTGAAAAGAGACCAGATTGCATAGCTTGCAGCAATGCCCCTCATGTTATGGAAATTGATTCAAATGCCACACTGCAGATTATTTATGATAAACTTTGTGAAGAACAAGGTTACATGATGAAGAGTCCTGGTTTGTACTAACTAATTGTATTCTTGTTATTATTTTGATTAGGAAAAATAGTAAAATAATTTCTTTAACAGGTATTACAACTGTAATAAATGGGCGTAACAAAACATTATACATGTCGTCAATCAAGAGCATTGAGGAAAGGACCAGAGATAATCTAAAGAAAAAAGTTACAGAACTGGGATTGTATAATGGCGCCGACATACTTGTGGCCGACATAACTACACCAAATACTATAACAATTAAGTTGAAATTAACTGAGAACGAAGACATTGAAATGTCTCGATAGATTATACATTAAATTTTGCTTCAAATATGAAATGGAATAAATGATTAAACATCTAATAAACATTTTGTGCTATGTTCTAAAGATTTGATGATTTAATCACATGCTTTATTATAGAGATGTTCCATATTAAGCAAATATTAACAGAGTTCTGAACCTATGCAATGTGAATCACGATCTTAAAACAGTACCTATACCTACTAGTAGAATACCTACGACGGCGTTCTTTCTGAAATTGCTATTCGCTCTCAAGTATTATATACAGAGATATAATGCGGTACTCGACTTTTTTTTATTACTATTCGACTTTATTTCGCCATCAAAGGACGCACCAGGCAAATGCGCAAAATTTTAAAAAGGGATTGCCCATTCCTTGTCAAAGCGGACAGGAATAAACAGAAAAAAGTATTCAGCAAATATTCTTAAAAAGGATTTTTACAAATATCCATCAGAAGCCTACATTATCTTTATGAACGAAACGCCATTAAACTGCAAAATTTGAGTTTAAACTTACCGCTTTTGAATGGTATTTTTTTGCAAATATTATATATAGTCCCACAAAGTTATCTGACCCGGTGAGAGAGTCGCTGTTGTCGAATTTGGTGTTGCCATTAAAAATAGATATAGCAATAAAGTGGGTGAAGTAAGATTTTTCAATTCGATCAATAGTGTCAGGAAAATGAGTGGACCAGTTTTATTTGCATGTTATTTTTCCCTCCCAAGATTTCTAACAAATCGCTTCCCATACCCTTAAACAAGTGTATCTGTATCAGCCCATAAACTATATGTCCCACTGTTGGGAACTGCCCTATTCTACAATCGAGAGTGCTATTGAGGGTGGTTAGGCCATATCATAGGCCATATAGTCCACCATGCTGGCCTAATGTGGGCTGGTGGACTTACATACCATAGATATTCTTATAAATCGCTATGGTATGCAGGTTTCCTCACTATGTATTCCTCCACCGTTTTAGATCGTATTTATTGATTATCAATGCACACATGACTCCGAAAAGTCAGATTTGTGACCTGGGATTCTAGCCCACGACCACCGTGAACATGTTGGCAGCCGCGTTAGGTCCATTTACCAACAGGCCACCACGCACGTAAAGATACATTTTAGTTTATGATATGTGCTTACACCTATTTTACTAGTATGTACAAAATTCTGTTTACGTGGAATTTATTTTGAAAAGCTGACAACACAAATAAGTAAATTGTCAATTTCAAATGACGTCTTTGTTTCCACTTTTGGCCACCGGGCCAGATAACTTTGTGGCTCTATAAGTCGATTTTAATCGATAACTATTTAACTATATGTGTATATACATATATATATATATATACCCAAAACCCATAGATTTAGTATAAAACATAGATCGGCAATGTGAAAGAGATAGAATAATTTAACTCATATGTTAGAGCGAGATGCATGATGCGACCATACGTTTACACAGAAGTAGCCTGCAGTGACCCAGAGCGGAAATATGTCAAACTAAGCGAGCAACAAAATTCGCTTATTTTCATAATTTATTTAATTTTACGGTACTTGGTTATATTTATTAAACGTAGTTTATTATAGTGCATTGTGCAGTGCCAAAGTGTGGTTCATACAGGCGTAAAAATCCGAATTAATTAAAGTTTTCACAGGTACCGGCCACTTTTGTACAATACTTTTTTGTGACGATATTATAGAATTAAATGGAAATCCGTGTATACATATCGGTAGAAAAGAATATAGTATTTCATTATATAAATACGCTGAAAGCATCCATTGCGTATAAAAAATAATATCAAATACGTGAATTTACAATAATTTCAACCAAAAGTTGCTAGGGATTGACTGACAGGTTCGATCAATAAAAGGTTGTCGATGAAATAGTCGATGACAACACATGTTTCCCTACATTTTGATGGAGCTATAGTATTTTGTGATAGTGTGCATTCTTCTTCTTCTTCTACCTGGCGTTATCCCGGCCATATTTCCCCGGTCATTATTATAGTATTCATTCTGCAATATTACTTATTACTTTACTTTTTCTCATTTTTTTTTAATTTGTGGAATAATTATTATAACACTTCATGTGTGTGATTTATGAATTAAGAACCTGTTTCAATCTCTGCCAAGAGGCTGTCAATTTATAATAGTCAAACAAGAACATATTAGATATTATTATAAAATATGCGATACTTCTATGCACAGTATCATCGTCCAAACCTTGAATCAATATTATTCATTTATCATAACATTAGGTATAGGTTTAAAATTTATAATTCTCATAGGAAAAACATTAGTTTAGGTGACGAGATCGAGAAAACCTTTATAGTTTATTAAACTGTCTCTTTCTTCAGCCACAGGAATGCGACTAATGAACATAGGCCTTCCACAAGAATGTCTACATCAGTTTGTTGTAAGCTGCCTGATCCAACGACTTCTTACAAGCTCCTCCGTACACCTCCAACGCGGCCTAGCAGGCGTCCAACACTTCCCAATGTTTTACAAGTCAATTAATTGACTTAAATAAGCATATTTTTTTAACTCTGGTGTAAATATACTTACGCGAATGTTGCTCATTGAAAAAAACTAATAATCACGGATTTTGTTGCAGACTGAGTCCACCCTGTGACTACGCAAGGTGGAAAGGAATCGAAACTTCGCGACGGGAAATTAAAAATTCAAAAAATAAACCTAAAATTTTGTAAATTATAGTTTTATTTTCTAAAAGAGTTTTTTGTTCTCAGTTTAATTAGGTGTATGTACTATGTGTACATCACAATGAAAAAAATAATTTTGTTCAGGTAAACAAACATAAAGACCCATACAAAACATCTCAAACCAAATGTTTTCAAATAATATGACAATTTGTCTTTATTTATTTGTGTGTTTATCAATCTGTATTGAAATAAAAACATCAATAAGTTTCTGTTAATATATAATAAAATGTCGCATATATCCATAACATTTTATTTAACAACTACAGGCCGACAGCTATATCGATATCGATATGATAGTATCGAAAGTGCATGGTACACCACTTTATGTCAAGCACACATGTAAACTTCACGGCTCACGCACACAATCGTAACTCAGTTTTGGTCGCGCTCAAAATGACACTTTGCCGATCTATGTTCTATACTACATCTATGCCAGTATACAAGGGACGTAAAAAAAACAAAAGAATTATATGTAAAATTTGAAAACTGTCTAAAAAATCTAAAAAGATTAACGTGACAATATTTTCATATCTATAGGTCTACCAGAATCTCATGGCATTTTGGGAAATTTGAATTTACGCATTGCAACACTGGGGTAATTGGATGAACATATTTTGATACTTTTAATATTTGTAATTAATTATTATTTCAAATTGACATAATTTTTTAAAGTGCAACTTTGTAAATAAAGAACATAATATTTTAATTATAAATATATAGGTTATTTAAACATTAAAATGACTTTAAAATAATACTTTTAGATTAATAGCCAATTAAAATAGGTAAATAAGAAGAGTTTTTAATTATAGTATACATCCGTGCCTTACGAGTATTCATAATATATAAACATGATAAAAATGGCGGTACCGAGCCACCAGTTTCGTTTTAATTCTCTCTTCTTATTAGTTCTCACTAAATCAAACAATTTTCAATTTCTAAATTTTAAGTAGTTTGATTATGAGTCGGTTTTATTTAAATAATTATTAGATTCCAAAAATGTCATGCGAAACATGCAAGGTTGCAAAATAAAAAACGTTAATTTTATTTTCAGTCTTCTTTATTTCATTGACACTTTAGTCAGAGCTTACTTCTCAATACTCTTCAGTACATCTTTTGATGAAGACTATGAAGATAAAGGAATAATAAAAACCGTTTCTTATCTAAAATCTCTGGAAACTTCTGTAAATAGGTATTTAATGCATTACTATTTAGTATAAAAAAATGATATCAAAGTATATAAGATAAAACACATGTACATATCTAACACTAACCAAAAAAACATGAAGTATCAAAATTATTCACTCCGCCTTCTTTGTTAAAACGACGTCGATTTTAAAACCAACGATTTTGCTTAAATTTGACCAAATTATTCACGGGTCTGGCGATAAACCTTGTAAACAATGTGTTGCATTTGTGATCGCAAAATTAATTTTTATATTTTCGTTGAGGAAGTACAGAAATGTTAAAATATTCACATCGAATGACATAACTCAAGTTTTGAATCAGCTGTTGACCGATGGTATTGCCACATAAAAATCATTATGTTTGTTTTTAATTTTATGCCATGAGATTCTGGTAGACCTATATCAGTTGAGTGTAATAATCGTCTAATCGATATTATGTTTACGCTATTTTATGTCACGAACTTTTACAATTGACGTTTCATTCAACATTTTTGTTACCCTCGAGAAATCTAAGTTTTTTTTGGACCGAATTCATAACTTTCTGAATAATCTCCTACAATCTACAGAAAAAAAATTTACTCCTTACTAATTAATCTACAGAAAAAGAGCTCATGAAAGAGCCTGAAAATTACTCATATACTTATCCTGTTTTTTCTAATGGGCCAAATCATGGGAGAGAATGAGACAAATAGTTTGTGCTAAGGACGGCTCATGTTCACTCATGGAACGTCAAATTGCTATGTTGGGTATGATCACAGACAAAAAGTGCAGTTATGTCAAATGTTACAAACAGCCAAAGCGCTGACACAATTTAGTTACGACATATTCATTATGGCCTTACTATTGAGGATGCCGAAGATCGGGCGAAATGGAGGAGAATTTGCCGGAAGGCGGACCCTGGCATCGGCCGGGATAACGCCAGGTAGAAGAAGAAGAAGAAGATATTCAATAGTTATGTGCTGCACATTTTATCTATAATATAAATAATGTATATTTTAGTTTACTAACCGTGTTACATAAATTGGCTTGTACTTTAAAATATCTACCCGGTAGTGTAGTGGTAAAAAGCGCTCGGCCACTGCGCGAGGGCTGCGGTCTAGGATACTCTACATAATTTTCGATATCATCATGTCCATGGCAAAAAATTTCTCTTTAGAGGCTTTACGTACTAGAAGAGTAACGCAATCACACATGTAATATTTTTTTTACATTTACATGCGGAAGTTTCAACTGCTAATTCAAAATGGGTTTTCATGGGGGTTATCTTATATTTTTGCTAGTTTCTTTTTGACGTGACAACGTCTTAAATTAGGTTGCGGCTGGGAGTCACTTATGAAAAAGTGTAACGCCCGGTAACGTTACGATGAGTCACCGAACGAGAGAGAGGCCCGCCGAATGCCTTGCGTCTCTCTCCCACTCAACTATGATCGGTCTGCCGCGCGCGCAGCACTAGAGAATTAGGCGCATTGAATCGGCGCATGCTTGTGTCTCTGTCTTTGTCTTTCTCGAACGTTCTTGGCGTTGGAAAAACAAGAAAGCGTCACAATACAAGTTCACACGTGTGGTTAAAGTATCGTCAGCTGTGTCTGTAGTGAAAATATGGAGTGCTTAGATTCGTCATTTATCATTTACAACAACTACAACAATAAAGGTAAATAATTGTACACTGATATTTCATTATCGTAAACTATGATTGATTGATTAATTCATAGATTATAGTAATATACTAGAGAGATTAATTGTTAGATTGACACAAAAGTTGAGAAACTGAGTTTATAGGTTATGTCATACTATTGATAAATGTTGATAGTGTTTTAGTAAACAAAATATATTTCTATAGTTAAAAGTGCAATTCTTATTTTCATTCAATTCCTTGTTCCTATTGTGCAATTTAATTATATTCATATCAATAAATATTCTACCGAGAAAAAGACGTTGTCACGTAAAATCTTCGCCCGTAAAACCGACTTTTTATCTTAGTAACAACTGAGGACATCAGAGAACACCTTTTCAAAAAAAGTATTTCATCGTATTATATTTTTTGTTCTGTAGCTACAAAGATAAGATACAAGTTTTTAATAAATAAAAAAATGGCCATGGATTTGAAATAAATAATAATAATTCATGTATGAATATCTACCACTGTGTCTAGGAATTAGCTATGAATAAAGTTCATGTATCGATATCGATAAACTATCAGAAGAGATCACAGCACAATTATTTCTTGTTGTCAAAATTAAAATTGTTTTCAACATTCGGTATCTTCTCTAAAGTATGTACCTCAATACTAAGCATTTAGCAACTATCTTGTTAAATTATGAAATAGTCGATTATAAGAAAAAAGAAACAACTTATTTTTTCCTTGTTGCATCCCTAATGACTACGTATCTGACGTGGTGTCAAGAACCTATTCGTGGTGTCGATCGGCAAAAACAGGAAAGGTGGTAACCAAAAACTTAAATAAACCCATTAACTATTAGTGAAAACATATAAAACAATCATGTTGGACAGCATATTTGACGATGTAAAGCGCATGAATAAGCGACAGGTAATGTTTAGTGAATATCGTTGAGATGACGTTAACAAATCGGCGTTTGTGTTTTTAAACCATTTTTATGTTTGTAATTCCAGTTTATGTACCAAGTGTTAAGCTTTGGTATGATAGTATCATCTGCCCTTATGATATGGAAAGGCTTAATGGTTGTAACTGGTAGTGAGAGCCCAATAGTTGTGGTGCTATCTGGTAGTATGGAGCCAGCTTTTCACAGAGGTGACCTACTATTTTTGACGAACTATCCTGAAGAGCCCGTGCGTGTTGGTGAGATTGTTGTTTTTAAAGTAGAAGGACGAGACATTCCAATAGTTCATAGAGTTTTGAAGCTCCATGAAAAGTAAGTATTTTTGTGATATTCATTTGTCCATTTATTTGCCATTTTTAAATAGTGCTGCTTAAAAAAATGCATTTATACTTAAAGCTATCATGGACAAGTTACACATATCTTAATTTTCTTATATATAAGCCAATTATATATTAAATTTAAATCAGATTGTTGTGTCAGAATAGTGAACTGTTTCCCTAGAAGCCTTGTATGTACTGTCTTGGCAAATAATATGACCAAAATGTGATCAACAACCATCTTGCACATTGAAAAACCATATCCTAATAAAATACAGCCAATCTGTTACACATTTCTGTTTTAGATGATACATGCACACAAGATTCATTCGAAAATTTAAGTCATATAATATGTTTCCAGGAACAATGGCACTGTTAAATTTTTGACCAAGGGTGACAATAACAGTGTGGACGACAGAGGCTTATATGCACAAGGACAGTTGTGGCTTACTAAGAAGGATGTAGTGGGACGTGCAAGGGGATTCTTACCCTATGTTGGAATGGTCACTATTTATATGAATGAATATCCAAAGTTTAAGGTAATAATGCCTCATCTTTCTTAGACATATTTTTAACTATTATATTGTAATTGCAGTTTTAAATAGGTATTTGTAAGGTAAAATGTTGTGCAATATTTTTTTTAACCAGTTATAAGTTAGAAATAATCACTTTTCCCAGTGAGAATTTGTAAATTGGTATTTGGTCAAAATGTTAGTGCCTTAATAGATTATGACAAATATTAGAAGTTTTATATATTAAGTTACTTTGTTTATTTAAGAGTTATTGCAACTTATAAGAGTAAACTTTATTTTTAAGGGATTTGCCACCAACTACTTCATGATTGAAATTCATTCATATAAGCTTGTCTCAAACTATCAAAATATTATGTATATCTATTTGTTAAGTGTCAACTCTAATGTAATATAGCAATAGTAGGGTATAAATTATAATATATAAAATATGTTTTTAATATTGTTTGTTTCAGTTTGCGGTATTGGCCTGTCTAGCAATTTATGTCCTAGTGCACAGAGAGTGATTGTGGAATGATCTGAAGTCTTGCTGCAGAAGTTTTGTAAAGAAGAAAGGCTCTGGATGTGTTTTAATTCTATGATTAAATGAAATTCTCTCTAGCCCTTAAATAAAGTTATTATTTGGTGATTTAATTTATTGCATCAATATTGTCTAATGGCATTTGTTAAAGATTACTAAAAACTGTACAAACAGGCACTCTGTGTGTTTATGTATGAACATATTTCTCCTTGTCATTTAATGCCTGTGTAGGTACTTACCACAAATGCATTTACTTGTTCATTTTTATTGGAAGTTTGTCAAGTTTATGAGAACTGTATACTATTGTTATTATTTAAGTTTAACTCAAGAGTCTTAAGCAATTTTTATCACCTTTTAAATGATAACAACTGATAACCAGTTGTATTTTGTCTCTAAAAATACTGCTGTATTGTATACATGCTGTAAATATGTGTTAAGTTGATGTGTATTTCAAGTAGATATGAAGTCCGAGAATTGTGAAAGTGATGCTAGAGGGACAGACAGTACTTAAATTTTAAAAATGAATTAACTCTCAATGTAAAACAGATAAGGTCCAAATAAAGTTTGTTTTTTATGATTACTTATTTCCATTTTAACATCATTATTTATAAGTAGAACATTTTACAGTAGAATAAAAATTAACTATTAAACAAGTGAATTGAGACCAGAGGTATCCAAAATTCCAATATAAAAAAGTTTTCTAAATTTGACAAACTTCGATTTGGAACTTAGATACTAAAATCAGTGCAAGTAAATCCGTGGGCATTGGATATTAAATAACTATATGTAGGTATCTTTTTTTTTACGAGAGTAGCATCAAATTTTTCCTTCCAGTGCCTGTGTGGATGTTGGAAGATCAACCATCTTGGTACGAGGGCTTCTGTTAGTATCGCATTCTACGCGTGCGTATGTAGGCATAAATTAAATTTCAGAAAGAATACAAATTACTGGTGCAACGGCCAGTGGTCTGCACGAACGCGGCACCTCCGTGATTGCAGAGGTACTACGTTGTGGCTACAATTCCTAGGCGTGTACCTTATCGATTGTGATCTATCCTTACGGTCCGTTAAAACGGTTGGTGCAACGGAATGTTCATAACCAAGAAAGGCAACAACAGCGCAAATTATGTTCTTTTAAAATACACCTTATTTTAATTTTGTGCGTTATCTTGGAAAAATGGTCACGATATATGAGCTCTATAAAACGGGAAGGTCCTCCGCATTAGTCATCAATTTATTCTTCTTTCCTATAAAAAAATTACCTACATATCTAATTATTTATTGATTGTACAGAAAATCGTCACGTACAATTTTGTAGGAAAGTAAAAATATCTCTCGATTTAAGAGATAAAGGTTAGAGTTTAATAGTTTTAAGAAAAATATTTTTTTCTAATGTTTTTCATAACTCGAACATGCGTACGTGGTTACGTAAAGGACAATACAAATTGTTGTAGTAAATCAACTGCTCTCCAAAAAAGGTTTTGCAGGTTTTTTTCTATCGAAATAAGCGTTAAACGGGCAGGTACCACCACAATGTCTATTTCTCCCGCCAAACAGCAGTGTAAATGCACTGTTGTCTTTCGGATTGAAGGACCTTATAGCCAGAGTAACTACTGGACATAAGTATTAGGCACTAAAACGGTGAAGGAAAACATCGTGAGGAATCCTGCATACCATAGTGATTTATAAAATTTCTATGGTATGTAAGTCCGCCAACCCGCACTAGGCCAGCGTGGTGGACTATATGGCCTAACCACTCTCAATCATACTCTCGATTTTAGAGGAGGCCCGTGTGCTGCAGTGGGACGAATATGTCCCAGGAGGGCGAGCACAGTGGCATGCTAAACTCTAATGTGTTGTTTGGTTTTGCTACTGTTCATGAGCGATTATATTGCTTTCATCAGGTGAGCGGCACGCTCGTCTTGCACGGTAATTTGAAAAAAAAAAAAACAGCATATTGAAGAATTAGCCTATCTCACTTTTGAGCCATATCTATGAACTGTTTCGAAGAGTTATCAAAAATCGTATTAAACACAGATTCGATTCGATTGCAGCTTCCCGAACAAGCCGTCCTCTAAATCGAAACATATAAGTAGGATAGACCACTTCACAACCATACATTTTGGCAAGTTGTACAAAAATCGAGGAATATAACTTGCTAATTTGAGCTACGTTTGTGGACTAGGGAAAAGTATTCAAATCAATACACATGACCTGAGCAGCAATTTATGCAGAGATGCCATCTTGACTATCGGTACATCAAAGTGTTGAAGTGCTCACAAAATAACTCCATTATGTCGCTCCGAGTACAAAATCAGAGCACGAAGGCGTGGCCACCGACTATGGGCCTCAAAACACAGTTATGGTCACTCAACGCGCTATGGAGAGATGTGTGCTCGGTATTTTGTAACAAAATCGAATCAGGAATGAAGATAACCGTAGGAAAAAAAATGTTATCGTCATAGTCCCAAGGATAAGCACGTTGAAGTGTCATTTATTCGAGCCCATATAGCACGCAGAACTGATAGCCGTTCTATCTACTATCCGATCGGTACGTTCTAAACGTTCTGTTTCTACCACAGACGTGGAAGGTCTAGAATAAACTCCCTGCTTCGGTGATTCCCGAGCTATACGACTTATCTTTCTTCAAACGAGGCTTAAAGAGAGTTTTTACCATCAGTAGGCAGCGGTTTGTCTGAACCCCTAGCATTGTAGAGTCTATGAGCAGTAGTAGCAGCTTGCTATCAAGCGGGCCGCTAGCTCGTCTGCCTACAACGGCAATAATAAAAAGCTTTTTATCGCCCTGAAGTTTGAGTCAACTAACTTTGAATACGCGTATGTTAGGGTTGTAGCGTTGTAGGTACTAGGGTTCGGTTACAAAGCTGAGGTGTCGGGTTGGGCAAAGTGATGTTGGATTTTTCTATTCATTAACAGCCCAGAATCAGGAACTTGTGCCCTATATGGCGAACGGCTCGCCACCTATTGCCACATGTGGGACGGAGCATACAGGGTGAAATGAGGGTGTCCTGTCATCTCTGGCTACCCTTTCTGGGAAAAAGGCGTGAGTTTATGTATGAGTGTTAGGGAATTAACGCTAAGAAAAATATCGGAAATTATTATCAAAACGATTCTTAATTGCTTTTATTTTAATTAATAATTATTTAAAATTGATAGTTTATTATGCTGTACTACAATACTTGAATCATTGATATTTGATACCAATCCATTAATTTAACGCAGTGTCTATTGCACAGTTGAAATGTATCATCAATAAGCCACAGTTTGACAATTGCACATAGGTAGAGTGCAAATTGTCTAGATATTAGATAATATCATTAACTAAATTTTCATTAAGTATTATGAATATCAAACTGCGTTGTTGATTAACATGACTGGTACGTATGCTGTTTAGCTTTAGCACACAACAATTAGTAGTTACATCCATTCAAATTAATTGTATTCAAACGGAATTAAATGAGTGATGTTGCGGAACATAACTCAGATGGATGTGGTAGACGTACATATAAATTATATTGAAGAAATTTGAGATTGATAGTTGTTAGATCCGGCACTGACACTTTGCAGAAACTGCTAATGATACGGATCACTGGTCTGATAAAAATTGATCTGAAATATTCCAAAATCATTATTCATCTCGGCATTCAGAACAGGTATACCATTAAAAATGAGTGCTTAATCATTTTATGTATCTGTTCACGGTAAGTAAGTACTATCTAGGTGTTGCAAGCCGTAGATAGATCAGTATTGAATTTAGATTATTATGCCTAAGTATTATACCTAAGAATTTTTTTTTATAGCCTTTACCAGCCACCTCCGCTCATGGACCTTCGTAGTGCCAACTGCTAGGGTCTAGTCTAATCAGGTCACTGGCTACCGACCTGTGTATCTGTGTACATGTAATAAGATGTTTTTGTTATTGTTTATCATTATACACCTTAAGATTAACATACATTTATTGAGAGTTTTGAACAAGTAAATATCATTAGACATCTTGAAGTCTAAGAGCAAATATATTTTTATTAAACATAAAATTGTGTATTTACCATAAAATATTGTGTACCTATGCGTAGTATAAAGACAAAACTGGTATGCTAATGCCTAATTATACAATAATACTAATTAATTAATTTGTATAATACTAATTAACCTACTTCGTATTTCGGTGTGTTCATATAATAGCATAAATATATTTTAAATAGTGTTTTTACACAGGAAATAAACTAAAACTAAATCTAACCATGCATACTACTAAGATTATTTTGAACGATTTCCTCGTCGAGTTGGCGTGTGTAAAGCTTAGCGTAAATATAGGGATCCGGAGCGTTTGCGTTGGCTCATCGGGGCGTGTGAATACTTCTTTGTAAACTACACCTTGTGGAGGTTGGAATTGTCTAGCCACGGTATTTGCAACCGTCTCAATTGATTGGGTTGACGACATACATACCAACCTATCTGAGGAATACTCCTATTTGTAGTGGGTGCTTTTCCACTATTTTGCGTTGTACACTTCATTTCTTTGGGTTCTTTAATTATTTACATACATTTTAGGGTACATTTGCTTGAAATAAGATAGCTTTACCTATAATTTAGCTATTGGATACTTTTATTTTGATTATAAATAAATAAAATGTTGACTTTGACTGACTGCCTCGGTGGCGTAGTTGTACTAGAGTGCGGTCTCGGGATCGAGTCTCGGGTTGTGCAAAGTGATATTGGATTTTTCTATTCATTATCAGCCCAGAGTCAGAAATTTGTGCCCGATATGGCGATAGGCTCGCCACTTATCACATCGTGGGACAGAACATACAAGGCGAAATGTGGGTGTCCTGGCACTTCTGCCTACCCCTTCTGGGAAAAAAACGTGAGTTTATATATGTATGTATGTGAATAAAAAAAATACATAGTCCTGACGCCACACTATGATCGAGTCTTGTGTCGTGAGTACCAGGAACTACGAGAGACTTTTCGGTTTCATAAACACCCAGATCTGAAAGAAATATTTGTGGGCCGCACAATCATTTCTCTCGGTGTGGGGATCGAACCCGCGGCCACTCGTTTTACAGGCGGTATCTAACCGACTCGTGACTGCGCCACGAAGGTTGTCTCTAACCGACTGCTCCACGTAGGCTGTGATTACCATGTATTTAATTGGAGCACTTAAAACGTAAACAATAAGATGAAAAATAAATATAGCTAAAATATGTTTTAGGTATTATATTTACAATGTTTGTGTTAGGATAAATATAATTGCAGTTTTGTGTCTGTTAATAGGGAACACGCTGAACAAACTTTTCTACGGTTTTATATGCAGCAGTAAAAACTTTGATGTTAGTTTAGCATGCATGTTAATTAAGATACAATTTTAGGTTGCCATGTTATCAGTAGTGCTATCTCATGCATGAGGGGAATGAACAGCTTATTTTAAAGAGAAAATAGATGTAAATAGATATCTACCATTTTAGTTAGCATCTCTGGTTTAGAGTTTAACCATCTTTCGATTGTGGTTATCTAGGCGACAATGCAAACGTCAAATTATTTACAACCGGGTGAACTTAATCTCTTTGTTGGACTTGAATTTTATACAGTAACAAATATTGTCCGAGTGTGTGATTAGCTTGTACACAAGTATAGGGGAATGGCTACCATTTGATTTTTGGTTTGGTACCGATAGGTATTATTAAGCCCAAAATATGGAAACAGACGTTCACATCGTTAATTTATTATTCATGTACAAATGAGCACGTTTTTATACGAAAACATGATACATCATACAGAATACTAAATGAGTTGGTGGTCCAAACGGGTATTATAGTATAACAATTGACATAAATCGACAAATAAATACTATGACCAGTAATGATAATGATTATCTATAAGTTTTTGGTCGTAATAATAATAATAATAGTTCTTTCCTTTATTGGGATTACTGTTTCATTTCAGTTTATATATAACACTTACTTAGTCCGTATTATTATTTTAATTATAATTTTTAGTCAGATCGAAGTATATAATTATTACGGTCTTCGTGACTTCTCACCGATTCAATTAGAATATTCATGTGTTAACATTTATTTAAGGTTAACAAACATTCAACTCTGAGATACAATTTAGTTTTCAATTTGAATTACACATGATATGTGCAAAAATAACACGGGTCATGAGTCATCATTTATGCGGCTGGTCGGTCCTCGGGCGAGCGCGGCGCGGCGCGGCGGTGCGGCGGCGCGGTGCGGCGCGGCGGTGCGGCGTATTCATAAACAAGTGCAACGGAAGTTTGGCAGGGAAGTTTTTGTGTATTTACGGTGTCGCTCGCCCGGGACCACGCCGCTGCATCCCGATTTCCACTTAACATTATATACGTACATGTATACAGTTTTGGCAAACGAAACCAAAGTTAAATTTAAGCCCATACTCCAATGTGTCGTATTTTCATACAAGCCAATGGATATGCAGTGGAGCTTAATTCCGTGCATGCACAATTGTTATGTGGCACTTACTTGGAGTTAGTTTCATGATGATCCAGGGTTTGTATTAATACGCTTATATAAGCTTCGTCTGTATTTATGTATCGGATCATTGGATATTTGAAATCGATTTTCAAACTTTTACAAATATCGGATTGATTTTAAATTTTCAACACTTATCATAATACAATACTAACCTATCATAATACACTACTACATCTTCGACAAAAGTTTAAATTCATAAAAAGAAAATATTATAATTTTGTGTATTGGCCGCTTAATTATTTTCTAATACCTGGAATATTTGTAGGAATATACCTAAGTATAATATTATATTGTTAATACTTTGTATGTGTTCCATATCTATTTTTTTATATTTGAAACTCTCTTTTTATCTCAATACTGCTTCTCGCAAAGGTTGAGTGGTAGAAAATGCCAACGGCATTAAGTCCGCCGCGCCGGTACAATTTTGTTGTATGAAGTTTAATCAATAAAATATTTGTTTACGGCGTTACTTATATGGATTATGGGCAACAGACCTCTGCGATGGATTACATTAGAATAGCAATACATGACTGACAAAAACCACCATTGAAGGACATCCTCATCAAAGTTCAATTAGGTAATATCTACAATATTTTTTTCTATGTACTCGTGTTTGTTTTGGCATTAAATGGCAAGTGGTTAGAACCAACACATAGTCTTGGTAGTAAATATGTGCAATATGAATTCGAAATATATTGAGCCGATTTCGAGTAGCTTTTCCTTGGAGAATGGCCAAGAATTCTGTTTGAATTATAGGCTTTGTACAACTATGTAACTAGCATGTGTACCAAATGCACAATATTACAAATGAAAGAAAACAAAGGCTTTATACAGCTAATTAAAAGCGTTAGTCAATTAAAACAACATGCGGTAATCGCTTGGCGCAAAACCCTATTTCACGAGGTTTATTATTTTTACTTTGTGATAAGGTTATGTAAGTAGGTATATGATTTTTGGTAAGGACGTAATGTGTAGTAAATGTAGTTAGAATATTAATATTGCATGTTTTTTTAGATTCAATTAAATGTTTTTACATTTTGAATTGTTTCGCCTGCTGTGGTTATTTGAAATGAAAAAAATTATGGCAGGATTGTTTCTCGTAAGATACATAAACTTTTGGAATTCCACTATCTTTTTATTACCATTTATTGTGATTTTCAAAATTACTTGGAGAGGATCATCTAGAGATAATATAATTTTGGTATTCTCAATAATTGTAATTTTTGAACCTAAGCCGTTTACGATTGATCGTAATTCATAAATATTCTTTTGGTATTATTAATAATTGTAATTTGTGAACGCCGCTTACTAATTAATTTATAATGAGGTAAAAAAATAATATAGTTAACTTCAACATATTTTGTCTTTAAACTATGAAATATAGTTTTCCGTACCACCGTAGATATTTAAATTTTTACTTTCATAGAGCATTGTAATAATAAATCCAATAAACGAATATCTGTCGATAAGAGAAAGCATCTGTCAATAGTTTCTACCTTTAGGCAGCTGGCAGACGCTACTTCACAATACAGTACCCGGATATCATATGGTTATGATATCACGCTAGCATTGGTCGCGGATTCTAGTAACATTATCGCTTTTATTAGTCAATATCGCTCAGTTTCTGCAAACTCTTTAAGGGCGAAGAACAGCACGATATATTATGTAATAATGATATTTTTATGTTTTAGTATTAGAATTATTTTATTTTATAAAATGCCTATATGAATGTAATAAATACCATTAAGTATATTATTTATTTATTTATAATGCGTTCGTATCGCTGAGCGTTTCTATAAAAAATACGAGTATAGATATTTAGGAAGGTTAATTTTACGCAATGAAACACTAAGGTGCCCATCTCAGGCATCATTGAATGGTTTCATTTATTGCATATATATTTGTATATTTACTATATATATTTACTTTTAAAAAATATGTTATGTTGCTGGTTTCTGCCATATAGTGAATTGGATATCCTTGGGATATTAAACTTTTGCCTTGGCTGAAATCACTCTATGTACTTCTGTTTTTTTTTCTTTGTACGAAATAAACAACAAGCAACTCACCTGATGTACAGAGACCGACACCACAAAACTTTCAATGGATATATTTATATTCTATGCAGAGGTTAAGGAGAAGGCTTATTTTATTTACATCTTATAACCATTTTTTTCGCAAAACGGTAAAGCCGCATTCCATTTTTAACCGTTGATAACTCACGTTGACCCCTTCATTTTTGTATATTTGTTTATTTTCTGGACTACTTGTATACAATTTCTCTAGAAGTTTACTTGATAACTCTGTGTAGTACCCAGGCATTTGGATGTTATTTTAGTCACAGGATCCGAGTTTTCGCTGAAATTAAGAGTTATAACTTAGTACCCAACTTTTCTAAAAAGTTAGAACGAGATAAAACACATAACAATGATTGTTATGGAAAATAGCGCAACAGAATTCAGGCATGGCCAGTCAAGAAACAAAATTCAGAGCAAGAAAGTATATTTCCCCAGCGACCTTTTACAGAGTCAACAAGCTGTGACTTGGGAAATAAATAAAGTAGAGCGACGATTAATATTAAATATCTGCATTTTAGTTTTCTTTCATTTTAATATGATTTTTAATATCTATATTTGCAATTGTTGTAATGTCACATGTAGTTTTTTTGTTTTTAAATATATTTTTTATTTTATTACACATGTATGTATTGCATAAAATAAAAAAAACACATTAAAAAAATACCTATATTTACAGTAATATATTGATATTTATTTGTTAATGTGGTTTAGTGCGTGGTGGTTTGTTGGTAAACGGACTAGACGCGACTGCCAACATGTTTACGGTAGTCGCGGGTTCAAATCCCAGGGCACACCTCTGATTTTTCGGAGTCATGTGTGTATTGATAGTCAATCACCACGCACTAAAACGGTGAAAGAAAACATCGTGAGGAAACCTGCATACCATAGCGATTCATAAGAATTTTTATGGTGTGTAAGTCCGCCAACCCGCACTAGGCCAGCGTGGTGGACTATATGGCCTAACCACTCTCAATCGTATTCTCGATTGTAGAGTAGGCTCGTGCCCTGCAGTGGGACGTATATGGGCGGATACGATATGTGTGGTTTGCTTGATTAGACACAGATACTTGTAACTGACTTGATGAAATTTCGCACCTATTGATTCATAAACGTGAATTTACTTCAGTAGGTTTGTGGTAAGATGGTCAGATGCTGTTTATTATTTTAATAACATCCATTTTTTAACCATTGATTCAAAAATATTTGTAAAATAAAATACAACATGATCAAATTAAAAGTGCCTGAGTATATTAAACTTTTATCAGCGATTGGAAAATCGGCCCTTGAAGACTCTTCATTCTTAGATAAAATTATAATTCACTTCACTAAATAAGGATTCTTTTTCCTAATTCAAATTTATTTATTTCTACGTTTCTCTTTATTATTTGTTGAAGTCTGTACCAGCTCATATACGTCCCACTGTAGGGCACGGGCCTTTACAATCGAAAGTAAGATTGACAGGGATTTAAGCCATATAGTTCAGCACGCTGGTTCAGTGCGGGTTGGCGGATTTTCCATATCACAGATATACATTCAAATCGCTACAGGTTTCCTCACGATATTTGCCTAACTTTAAATAGCGTGGCGATTGACTATGAATACCCACAGAATTCTTAAAAGTCAGGAGTGTCCCCTGGGGTTTGAAACCACCACGACCACAAAGTTACTTTTAATGAAAATTCCTTAAAATAAATCATATTAATTAATATACGTTTAATATTAAAATATATTACATACGAGTATATGGCCTTATAAATTGAAAAAAAAAAGCTATGATAAAAAAACATAGTTTTTTAATGACATTGATCCACACTAGGATAAACATCAATTTCACGTATTTTTTATTGGAATGAATTAAATTAATGGACTGCACATTTAATTGCTAGATTTAATTGTATCGTTTAATTTTATTTTAAAACGTCGTTAATATTTCAATAAAGTGACAAAATTTGTTTGATTTGTTAAAATATAAAAAGAAACCTATATTTTTTTTTAAATATTCCAAATCTCGTTTGTGCGCCACTAAGTAATATAAGATTATAGCTTGCAAAAATAAAATATTTCATTATAGTACGATATTTTGCTGTTAACGAATATAATTGAAGAGTTTTTTCTTAATTTCATACATTAAAGTCTTAATTTCAACTCACGGTGATAAAGAAGAAACTAAAATACTAGGTATTCTTAAGATAATAGCAACATGTCATTTGTAAAGTGTAGAAGTATCTCATTACGTATGTTTTGGGCGTTAAAAGTAATCACCGCGCTTCTAGCCCCAAGGAAGGAAAAAGCGCTCTAATTATCTCAAATCGGTGTGTAAATATTTAAACAATATGGTTACAGTACACCCACAGGTGCAAATTGTTTAACAAGGACAGAGGCAAAGAAACCATCTGGAAGAGGGTGGGACAAGTAGCATCTCATTAGGGTTCGAAAGGGGACGGCAGACAGAAAGGAACACGACGTATTACATACTTGTAAGCTGGGATTAAACCTTGCTTAACTTTCAGACTTGTTATATTGTTTTTCGATAGATTTTCTTTTTTATTACTGTGCAACGCGTGGATGTTTGGAGATTTATGTGACAATGAGTTAGTGTCTGTAATTATTTCCATTATGTAACATTTTTATTTTCTGTTTTGTAAAGTTTCTCCGTGTAAACGCGTGTTATATAATTTATCGTGTTCAGGTATATCGTGATTTAGCTATACAGTAAAACGAAAATTTCAATTTAATATCTAAAACAGCCTATGAATGTACAAAAGTTAAAGATCAATCCTTTACTTTCCAAGATGCGTGGGCTATCCGAGAGCGTATTTCAGGGAGAATTATTGTATGATTATACAACGAGGTCTCTGATGTAGAAATTACGTGTCAGTAGTTTAGATATTAACTCTGTGACGTGTACTTTCACGTCCCGACCGCCGATTTTGACAGTTGACGTTTGTCAAATTCAATTTGTCAGCCTAATGTAAATAGAAATAGGGTATATTTTAAAAATTTGAAATTTGACATTGACAGTGGACGTGCAAGTACAAAGTGTAATGAAATAGAAATGGTCATTGTAATGGTATATTGTTAAGGTGATTTAATGATAGTTAAATGTTGTTTTTGGTTTATTAAAAATATTACTAATTATACCATCTCTATTTTTAAATTCATTTTTAAAGTTACGTATCCAACTGCAATAAACAGATTGGAAATAATGGTTTTTTAGATTTACGTGAATGTTACACATTGAAATAAATCTATTTTATCATTCGTAACATACACTGAGCCGATGACTAATACCTCACTCCGCCTCCTGACCACGAAATCTGTAAAGCATTCTAAACAGGGGAAGTTATAAAATGAAAGAATTAAACCTAATTCGCGATAAACTTTGTAAAAAATAGTTTTTTCTCAAGAAATAATGTAATATAAATAAAATTAAATGATGTTTATTTTAGCAATAATTAATAAAACGAGAAGCTTATTTAAGATATTTAATCAATGTAGCATTTAGGAAACCGTGTTGCATTACATCGGATGATCCTCGGCTAAGTAAACCGTGAGACGTTGAAGTAAAGCGTGCCGACGAGCTAATTAACTGGCGCAAGTAGTAAGCAAGAAAAGCTGCCTTTAAACTACACTACAACTCTTAGAGCGTCTTAATTCGCTTGCACAGTGTTCCGAATTTGTTGTACCAACACGTTCACCCTACCCGCTACACTGCCGCTGCAACATCATTGGAATGTGGGGAGGAAATACCAACATCCGATCTACTAACCGGACCTACATTATATCTATTAGCATGCGCAATTGCTGCTTTGATTTATGTACAGAAATGTGTGTAATAGTAGAAACGTACGTATGTTTGTTTCTGTTTTACTTGAATGTTGTGAATGTTGCCATGGCGTTGCTCAAATACCAAAGTCAAAATTAAAATCTTTCATTTAATTTGAAAGCCTAGAAAGGTGTAGTGAGCTTAGAAAGGTGATCCAACATTATATATTCATAAAATACTTACACGGCTTTTATGCAGTTAGGATAGAATCTGCAAGATCTGTAACTTTCAAAGAGCGGTTAATTTTATTCCGCTCCAGTAGCGAGAGAATTTCTTAATCATGCTTAGTGCAATACGTTACACACTAACTTAGTCGAGCTAACAAAACAAATAATTTATCTGAGTGTCTACGTAATATGCATAAGTTGCAGTGCAATATACGCGTGTTATGCCATCTGGCGTTGAGGCCGCCAGTATTCCGCGTTTGACTGTTATGAAGTTCTGAAAGAAAGAGAATCTACAGCGATTTAGAGCTTATGACCTAATGGTCATAAGCTCTGAATTGCTGTAGTCTTCGAGTATCTAATGATACTCGAAGCTAAAAACGTTGTCCAGTTAAATAAATCAAATATTCTAAATATTGTATAATCATCAATATATAATATTTGTTTGAACGCGCTGATCTCAGGAGCTACTTGTTTGATTTGAACAATTACTTTAATGTCGAATAGCCCATTTATCAAGGAAGGCTATAGGCTATATAAAATAACGCTAAGATCAACTGGAGCGAAGCAGTAGTGTTTATTTTTGCCTAATCGGGGAATATTTACTCCTATTGAGAGCTTCCGTTACTAGAATCAGTTGTGTAATACTCATATTTGAAAAGATTGTTACTATTAAAAAATTTAAAAAAAGTCCGCGTTTCCATGACATTTCTTTAATGGTTATCACATTTGTTCTTAATTAATATTTATTATTATATTAGGTTACTCTTACTTAATTTGACTCCAATGAATGCTTTAAGAGATATAACAATTTTAAAATATCTCCACAACAAAATAATTATCAACTATCGTGTGCGCATTTTGGACCATTTCGTCCCACTATAGGGCAAGAGCTTCCATTCTACAATCGAAACAACGATATTATTAATAGTCAACCACCACGCACTATAATAGTGAAGGAAAACATCGTAAGGAAACTTGCATACCATAGGTATTTGCAAGAATTTTTATGGTATGTAAAATCCGTTAACTCGCATTAGGCCAGCGTGGTGGACTATATGGCCTAACCTTTCTCACCCTCACAATAGGCTGGTTATTATTTTTGGGTTTACCGCGGTTGTTTATCACAAAGTGGATACTGGACAATACGATTATATTGCATATAAAATTGTAAGTCAATATTTCGAAATTATGCCTCTATTTATGTATATTAAGTCATGTTATTAACGTATGTGTAACACTAGGTATAATACTACTAATTACTTTGCGACAGTCATTGTTGCTACGATATTATCTGCAAACAAAGAGAATTCGTCTGGCGGGTGAACTAATAGCTTGTCTCATTCGTCTTAGAAAATTAGTTTTAAAAACTTTGTTATAGTAGACAATTAGAGGAGTTAAATGCAAAAACTTTTATTTGTATTGCTTTGGTAACTATAAAACAATTCTCATAATGATTTAGGGTCACGTTCGTAATCACTTTGTAAGAATGGGAAATTGGTCGTCCTAATAGCGTGACTTGGTGTAACTCATTCATGAAATATTATGCGGAATGAGAAACCTTAAACTAGTTAGACAACAATATAATAAGTCTACGTTATGTGAATTAGAAGTGACTGACTCCTTACTGTTCGATGAAAAATATCTTGCTAAAACTAGCTTTTTTAGTTGATATTATAATTTGTTTGGCAAAAATTCAACAGCATTGGCTCGCATTAAGTTTTTTATACAATATATTATGTATTATTTATAAAATATTAATAAAGTCAGACAAAATTTATTTCATGCTTTTCTATGCTATTCAATGCTTAAACATATTATTCTAATTTTATTTTATTTTAAATATAGTTTATTCCATCTTGATCTTATGTATATATTTATATTATTTTATTATGACATACAATAGCATATAGTGGGCGTAGTTTTGATCATATGAACGAGTATAAATGACATACGATTGCGTATTATGGCTGTAGTGTATTGATAAATTTATACTCTTAGCATCTGTCGTCTCGAACTATACACTACGCGAACCAAGGGTGAATGAGGTAGATATAGAATGAGATAGATCATAGACGTGGAGGACGGAACGGGGTGTGAAGACGTGGTGTATAGCAAACGAGCCGATAAATATTAATAATTGTATTCTACTACAATGTTACACATATTAACCGTAAATAGTGACTATTACAATGGCTGTGGTAATTAAAAAATCTATATAACGTGTTTAATTAAATACGATTGAAAAACTTTCCTGTTAGGTTTCTCAAAATGGCTCCCGTCTCATTAGGCGGCAAGGTCGGCGTATGAATGGTGGATCAAAGGGATGCTCATGAGGAGTCGCCGGTCGGAGTGGAGTGGTCGTTACACCCAAGCACACCCTCACGCTTTGACTCCCCTTTTAACAATCTTCGACTTAAGAAACGCGAAATTTGATTATTGAGATAATAACCTAATATTTAATTTTCTCATTTGACAGCCGAAATGAATACCATTTTGACAGATAACCTTAAGACTCGCGCAGTAAGATTAATGGTAAATGCTTGTAGTATTTATTTATGGATCACAATAATAGAACGTTCCAAATATATTAGACATTTATTAAAATTAATCTCGAATGTTTTATTAATTTGTTTAACATTATTACAAACTTTTGTACTAAATTTTGTGTGCTTGATAGCCTATATATCTTTACATATAATTTTGTTATCAAATTGATATCGATCATGTTTTTACGTGGAAGATATGTGGGGGGACTATATTAACGTAATAGAACGCAAAACAATGATTATTAGACTTTCTGTCTGTTTGTCTGTGGCTTTATGCACACTAATGTTGGAAACTGAACCATTTCGCTTACATTTGGTATGGAGGTAGCTGACACCTTGATTCATCCCGATAACTGTAGTGGTCCCGTGAAATTATACTCCTGACCCCACACTAAGATCGTGTCTTTTGTCGTGGGTATCGGGTACTATAGGGAGACTTCTCTGTCAAGTGTCAAACAAATACCCAGATCCGAAACAAATGGTTGTGGTTCACACATTTGTCTCTGTGCAGGGATCGAACCCGCGGCCTCTCGTTTCTGAGCCACGTATAGCCAGTAGTTTAAATACATGGATGATGTGAATAATAATAGAATAATAATGTTTAATGTGTGTATATAAACCAATATTATTTTATATCTTTAATTTCTGATTTGCACCAGTTACATTTCTGTGGAATATTATTATAGAAATACTTAATTTCGACCAACTGAGTTACGACTCCCTTCTTAAATATTTCGATAAATTATTGCCTAGCTAAATTATTGAGGTTCTCTAGATTACTTCTTGAATACGAAGGACCATTTTACAGTGATACCATTGAACGGGATCGACAGTAACAGATAAGAAAATTTTAATTTTAAAAGTGCCTGCGAGCGTTTTTCGTAATTTATCGTACGGAAATAATTTAGGTCAAACAATCATCATTTTTACCTGACTTATCTGCACCATGACGTAAGAACGTATTTTTATAACATTTTATTGAGAAAATTATCTATACATGTATATGTTACGGTAAATGTGATTAATTGAAAATTATTAATAATTTTACAAAATTATTAATAATAACCACATGTTTTGGTAATTATTAATAATTCACGACACATATTGGTGAAAGTGATAAAATAAATAAAAACTCAATGTTTTTTGACCAGCAGGTATTTATTTATAATATTAAACACAGTCTTACAATTATATTAATTAGAGATCACACAAACAAGGTTACTTGTGGCAGTTTAAGGCAGAGTGATGTAAAGCGAATCAAAATCAAAACAATAATGAGCCGAAGTGGTAGAATATAGAATAGGGCAGCACGAGGGGGTGGGTTGGGAGGAGTGGAAGGAGAGGGGAAGTGGCGCACCTCCCCTGGTACCACTCCCATGAAAAGGTAACGCACCATTCCTGAGAAATATCTATTATAACAACCTAACCCTTAAAACACTTGTCAATACAAATTTGCTTCTGCATCGTCTCCGGCGCTACGGGAAGTTCAGCCCCTTCGCCCTTGCGTAACAAAAGATAGGCACCCATGCTCACCTCCGCAGCTTCGGCTTGCTGGTCACCTCCGGCGACCAGCCTCAGCCGCTGCGGCTCGCACGGTTGCCTATCCTTCGTTACAGCGGGCGGGGGCTGCTCTCCCTCCGCGCCTCCGGCTTTTTATATACACTCTAGGGTCGGTAGCCAAAAGACTACGTGAAGTCGGGGTGTTCCGAGTCGGTTTTGGGGCACAGTCGACCTAACTGATCCATAAAGCCATTGAAAATTATTAATAATTTTACAAAATTATTAATAATTACCAAAACATGTGGTTATTATTAATAATTTTGTAAAATTATTAATAATTTTCAATTAATCACATTTACCGTAACATATACATATAAATAAAATTGAAGCGTCTGTTTGTAAAGTGAAAATAAAAAAAATGACCAACTACATATCGTTATATACACGATAGCTATAACGAAAATGACCTTAGATTTTTTTGTCTGTCTGTCTATCTGTCTGTCTGTTTGTTTTGGCTAATCTCTGAAATGGCTGAACCGATTTTGACGGGACTTTTATTGTCAAGTAGCTGATATAATAAGGAGTAACTTAGGCTACTTTTATTTTAGAAATATCTTTTATTTTAGAAAAATAAAGTTTTTGTTAAATTCCACGCGGGCGAAGCCGCGGGTACAGCTAGTTGAGAATATAAATTAGTTAAATTCACAAAAAATAACTTAGAAGTGTTTTTATTTTAATAGTAAAAGACCAATTAACACAATGAAATAACCATAGTTGTATTAAAAATGAGAAGAGGTTTTTGTGTACTTCTACACTCATAATAAACAATATCAATATTTGGTTTCAGTTTCAGCCTTATTAGTTAACTATGAAATAAAAATACTTTTAAATTTATCTTTTTACTTATTAATATTTTTATATTTTAAATTGTTTTAGATATGCAATGTATCAATTAAATAAAACATGAAATCAATATACGAGGACAAACAATATAAATGCTATTCACGGCATAAGACAATATTGAGTTAAACGTTATTCAGTTACTTCACATTTAAAGCTTAAATGTGATTTCCTGTTTAATTGCAATAAATTTTACAAAATAATGAAATATTTTTCATAATATTTTGCGCAAAGGTTATTGTCGATGTTTAGTCAGCAACACAGTAAAAGCACGAATGTTTTCAGATGCGGGATAAAGGCCGCAGACAGGCTGTTTCCCTGCTCTCTGGCAACTTTTCTTATAGAACGTCTGATCGCGCAGTCGAGGGACTCATAAAATGAGATTGGCTCAATCGACGACGGTTTATTGACTTATTAAATCGATCTTTGACTCGGACTTGCTACAAACTGAGTGGAGGGCTTTCAATTTTGTTACATGTTTTGCCGATGCTATTTTCTTAACTTAGGCATGTTTACTTGTAACGTTTTTATGGTTGATATTCAAATAAAAGTTTCAAAATAAAGTTTCATTATTTAGGTTATATTATAAAATATTTACATAGTAGTTTTATATCACTAAGTTTAAGAGACATGATTAAAGAAATGTGAAATGTTAGCCTGTAACGTCAGAAATGTTTAGGGTGGAATACAAATTAGGTACTTTATGCGATATTGATTTTAATTATTTTAGAAACATTTTATCCAAAGATTTTAATAATATATTTAATATTTATATTTCTATTTATTTTATTGTAAATTCAGATTTTTATTTACCTACTTTACCGTCTAATATATATGTGTGTGTCCTTTGTTTCAGTTTACTTGTAATTAAATGTTCTAATTACATTGGTGCTAACTAATACATTTAGTTTAGTGTCGATACAATAACAACAGTTAAGATAAACGAACACTGGAATTTACAGCTAAATTCACTCTATCAAAACACACGAGTTGTCATCGCACATTTGACATTGGCAGAATTGTCGTCATCGGCACCGTTTGCCACCTTACAAAAACTGAACTGAACTGAACTGAGTTATTACAAATGGTAAGGTTATGAAAAATGCTTTGATGGTGCAAAGAGCTGTAATTTTAGTAATAAAAACACTGACTTCATTAAAAATTATCGAAGTCTAGCCATCGTCATTTCGTTGTAGTAGGTCTATCAGCACGGAAAACACTTGTTACTAGATTTTCATTATTTTATGTAGCACCTGTAAAATTCTGAACGCTGCTTATTTATGCCCAAGAACGTCCATAATAGAATAAGTGGGTTTGGTGGATCGTATCGGTTAAAGATCACTAAAAGCTACATGACTTTTTAACGGTTAGCTTAAAATTGCTTGGAGAATTTTAAGCGTGCTCTGGTGCTTGATCCGGCAATTTTTCTGTTATATCCGGCCGGTAGACGTCCATCGGGCGGTGGTATGGTGCCGCATTATTAATTACCATTTGCCCAAACGTTTAATATTTTACCTGAGTGTAGGATCGCCCTCGACCGCTTCAGCGTTAATCCTCACTTAATTCCCCATATTTTGCTGCTTTTAACGTTTATCCGTAACGGAACTCTTTTTTAATTTTAATGAGATTAGATAAGTAGGTAGGTTTTTAGATTACGCTGAACTATTTTTCATTGTATATTATAGGTACTAAGTAGGTGTATATAACACATTAAATATTTTTATATTGCTTAAAGTTAGGCTAACAATATAACAGTTTGATGCTAACTTAATAGAATTTGTCAACTTTATGATCTTCATCATCATCATCATCATCATCATCATCAGCCTAAACTGTTGTCCACTGCTGGACATAGGCCTCCTCCAAGTTGCGCCATTTTACCCTGTCTTCGGCTTGTCGCATCCAGCATCTGCCAGCGACCTTTCGCAAATCGTCACTCCACCTAGCCGGTGGGCGTCCTACACTACGCTTGCCAAGACGCGGTCTCCACTCAAGAACACGTCTGCTCCAGCGGTTGTCGGTTCTTCGACAAATGTGGCCAGCCCACTGCCACTTCAGCTTGCTAATCCTATGTGCTATGTCTACGACTTTGGTTCTCTGCCGGATAAGATCGTTACGGATCCTATCCTTCAGAGAGACTCCAAGCATAGCACGCTCCATAGCTCGCTGAGCGACACTGAGCTGGCGGACCAGTCGTGCTGTGAGTGTCCAAGTCTCAGCACCGTAGGTCATAACAGGTAGGACGCACTGGTTGAAAACTTTAGTTTTCAGGCATTGTGGTAGGGGTGACGAGAAGACTCGACGTAGTTTGCCAAATGCTGCCCAGCCCAGCTGGATCCTCCTCGTAGCCTCCTTCTCAAAGTTGTTCCTACCTAGTTGAAGGATCTGTCCAAGGTAGGTATATTCGGAAACAACTTCGAGCTGGTGGCCACTTACAGCGACAGGTCTTGGATCAAGGTGGTGGTTGATCATAACCTTGGTTTTATCCAAGTTCATTTGAAGACCTATTCGCTGTGAGGCTGAAGCCAGGCTGTCCAGCATCTGTTGCAGCTCCTCCAGCGATTCCGCCATTAAGACTATATCGTCTGCGAAACGTAGGTGCGAGATGTGCTCGCCGTTTATGTTGATGCCCATACCGTTCCAGTCCAGCGTCTTGAACATATCCTCCAGTGCGCTTGTGAACAGTTTCGGGGAAATAACATCCCCCTGTCTCACCCCTCTGCGCAACTGGATGGCCTTAGATTGTTGGTTCTGTAATTGGACATACATAGTGGCCGATTCATATAGACATCTCAGCACCTCGATATAGCGACAGTCTACTTGGCAACGCTGTAAGGACTCCCAAACAGCCCAGGTTTCGACGGAGTCAAAGGCCTTCTCATAGTCCACAAATGCAAGACACAGGGGCCGATTATACTCCTCCGACTTCTGTATAATTTGCCTTACTGTGTGGATGTGGTCTATGGTACCATATCCTCCTCGAAACCCGGCCTGTTCCGGAGGCTGAAACTCATCGAGTCTTCTTGCAAGGCGATTCGTGATGACCCTTGAGAACAACTTATAGACGTGGCTCAGGAGTGAGATGGGTCTATAATTCTTAAGAAGGGTTTTATCACCCTTCTTAAAAAAGAGAACAACCAAACTCCTGTTCCACGCCTTTGGAGTTCTCCCACAGCGAAGAACGGTGTTAAACAGGCTTTGTAGCTCCTGTATAACAGGGGTTCCTCCTGCCTTTAGGAGTTCTGAGGTAACTCCGTCTTCTCCGGGGGCTTTTCCATTCTTAAGTTGTTTCAAAGCCAACACGATTTCGCCTTGGTCGAAGTCTGGCAGTTCGTCAGAATAATGGCGTGTCAGGGTGGCTCTAGAATCTTGGTCGTCACGCTCAGGTCGAGTAACATGTGTGGCGTATAAACGACCATAAAAGTCCTCGATCTCGGCGAGAATCTCTGGCCTTGACAAAACGGTTTTTCCCTCACGTGTCGTTAACTTTGTCAGGTGGTTCCTTCCAAGTTGCTGAGTGAACACCTTAGACCCTCGGTTTCGCTCTATAGCGTCTTCAATGAAGCGCGTATTTGAGCTCCGAAGGTCCCGGCGTATCATCTTCGCAATACGCTTGTTTAGGTCTGACCTCTCTGACAAAGCAATCTGAGTTCCTTCCCGTCTTTTTGCCATAAGCCGTAGAGTCTCATCCGAGAGTTTGGACTTTCTGCCTCCACGCTGCATTTGGCAGAATTTGATGCCCTCGCTCCTCAGCGCTTCGACCAGATTTTGTAGGGTCTCGTCTACGTCTACAGTGGGTTCCAAAGCAGCGAATCTATCTCTGATCATCCTCTGGAACTTATCAGAGCCTGCCATGATTTGGAGTGGATTAGGCCGGAGCGTAGACCTCATCAGACGGCTTCTTTCCAGCTTAAGATCGATATTCAGAGTGCCTCGTACAAGTCGGTGATCGGATCCGGTATTAAATCTGTTAATCACTGAGACATCTCTGAATATGTGCCTCTTGTCCGTCATGATGAAGTCGATCTCGTTTTTGGTCACAGTGTCCGGGCTTTGCCACGTCCACTTCCTTTGGGGTCTCTTCTTGAAGAAAGAATTCATCAAAAAAAGCCCCTCTTTCTCAAGGAAGTTGACGAGCATATCTCCCCTGTGATTTCGGCATCCAAAACCATATGGTCCCACTTTAGATTCGCTGTGTCTCTGGACTCCCACTTTAGCGTTAAAGTCCCCCATAACAACGTTGAAGTGAGCCCTGGTGGTGTTGTGCAAGGCTTTAGATATGTCCTCGTACATATCTTCCACTTCATCATCCGAATGTGTCGATGTCGGTGCGTATACCTGTATGATCTTAATGGTGTATCGCTTGGATAGCCTAAGTACCAAGTAAGCTACCCGAGTCGACACACTGGAGATTTCTTCAACGTTGTTTGAGAGGGCCCTATTAACGAGAAAACCTACGCCACCCTGGGATGACTGATCACCCTCGCGGTAGTACATAAGGTGGCCTGAATCAAGGGTGATGGTATCCTCCCCCTTTCTACGGACTTCACACAGCCCCAGAACATGCCACCTTATGTTCTCCAGCTCTGCCTCTAACTGCGCCAGATGTTCATCAAGCCGAAGACTTCTGCCGTTGTACGTTGCCAGGGTCAGTTGGGATGGGCGGCCTACCGTAGCCCGGGGATTCTTCGCACCCCCTGCCCTGCCATTTCCATGACCGCCGCCTTGGCCAGGACTAGCAGGGCGACCGGGAACTGGGGGCCATTTGTTTGTTTTGCGCAACATTTTGGGTTTATGCCCATAATCGCCACGCTGGGCAAGCGGGTTGGCGATCGCAGGGGTACGGCTCTTCTACCGTTGATACTGCTGCCTATCAACAGCCCGAGGTATTTAGCCGTGCCGTGTTGGAGCTGGGTTATACCGCCTTCAGCCGGTTAGGGAAGGCAAGGAATGTTAAGATGTAAAATGAAAGGGAAAATGGTTTAGGGATACTGCTGTCACGGAAGGAAGGGTCTTGTGACATCAGTAGCTAGAGCAGTCCGGGGTCGCATACCCGTAGTTGATCCAGCTAGCTATCGGACAGATAGCTAATGGATCCACCCTCTGAACGATGATCTTCATAAACATATTTAAAACCACTGTATCTAGTCGTATTAATACGCAAAAGAATAGTTTACATAGCATCGATCTAACTGGAACGCTCTCGAATGCAATATCCGCTTTTAAACGAGTTTTTGGTTCAAAAAACTATTCGGTCTAGTTCAGGTAAAAGCTAGAGACGAAATACGATACTATATCTTTAGTGCATTTTGTCAGTAAAACACTTATTCATTGAATAAATTTAATTTAAAATAAAATAATATTAGAAGGCGTTCTAATTAGGTGTATCTAAGTTCAGCGTACTTTTTAGTATCATTTAAACTATAAAATCTTTATATTTTAAAGCCCGAGCCATTAAGTGTTGAGTTTCTTTGCTTTTGTGGGCTAGTATGGTATTGGAGCTGCTGATTATCAATACAACAAAGTTAAGGCCCTGTCAAGCAACCTGTGGAACACTCTATTTTAAGCTTATTTTCCAGGAAGATAGGTCATGACGAAAAATACAGCAAAACAGGAATTTTATTCGAGAGTTCGCACGTGCGTGGCTGAAGACTACTGAAATCGCGCTGTGCTAGATAGGATTGTTTCCGGTTGATTTCCGAAGGATAAATTCCACTGGGATGTTGGGATATGTGACAATTTTTTGTATACTTTCACGGCAAACAGCACATGATGGTAATATTTCAGTGCTGTCGACATCGATGTTTCCGTTTATTGTGGTTTATAAATATTGGTTAAGCGGACCACAATCTTATATTCTGTCACTGCGAGAAAGACAAAAACATACCATTCTTTGACTCTAAGTGGAATTCGTTTTTTTATATGTAACTTCCAGTCTTTCAACGACCAACTGATAGTACGCTTTTAATATTATTAATATTTTTAGTTTAAATAATTGTATTATGCTAGAATGTGGTCTTAAAAAAATAGCTAGATTAAAATAGGAATTAATATACGCGCTTGTATACATATAGTTTTTTTTTTGCAATTAATGGCGAGACCAGTATGCCCTCTGTCTGATGGCTAGCGATACGATCGCTCAAGAACAGTAGCAAAACCAAACAACACTTTGAATTACAGAGCAATGCTTGGCATTCCACTGCGCTCGCGATCCTGAGACATAAGATTTTAAGTCTCAATATGTCCAGTAGTTCCTCAGACTACATTGTTCTTCAAACCAAAACACAACAGTGCATTTACACTACCGTTCGGCACAAGAAATAGACATATCGGTGGTATAACAAATATACATAACCTACCCTGATTTTTACATGTGTAGACATATTTGAGTATTGATCTATTTTTCCACAAAGAGTAAGTACATTTTGTCATCGCTAAGTAAATCTTTTAACAAATGTCTATCCAATAGTGGTTTGAATAATTGAAACTCTGTCGAATGCTTCGCGACCCTTTCGACCTTATAACAAAAAGGATACTAAAACCTCAGATAAAATATTCATCACATCGAAACTCCTGCCGAAATCTGCGATAGTTATAATTGACAGTTGAATTTAGCTACTTTTCCAGTTGACAGTTTGGTTTATATATTATATTACCTTCCCAAGGACTTTGAAAGTCGTATTTTCTTCGTAAACTAAATAAAACTTGGAATGTTTCGTCATTTAATGCTGTTAGAGAATATATACTAGTAAATGATTTGAAATAAACATAGAAGTAGGTATGTTGATACTATAAATATGATATATAGGTATAGTGATATCATTATAAATGTATATTCTTCATTTTAGATGGTGGATTATCTGTTCATTACGACAGCTCATAATATATATTTATCAATAGGCATAAATACTGGTGATATCTGCAAAATGTTGCTTTTGGATTTTTTTAAATATAGTTTTGTTGCATTTATTGTGTGGATATTATTACTATTTGTGTACCATAAGCAACTGTATGTATTTGTTCCAAAATGTTATTAAAATAATTAAATAAAACTGTATACTCGGTATTTTATTATATATTATAAGCCCTTTAATTCCCACTGCTGGGCAAAGGCCTCCCTCCTTTCCTTCCATTTGTCGCGGTCAGGTGCTAATTGCGGCCAGTTCGGAAGATATGAATCGAGTTCGTCCCGCCATCTCCTTCTAGGCCTACCACGTAGTCGGTTTCGGCCATTGGTGAACCACTGTGTAGTAACTTTCGCCCAATGGTCGTCGGACATGCGGTAGATGTGGCCAGCCCAGTTCCATTTCAACTTGGCAGCTGTTTGTCCCACGTCAGCGATCTTGGTTTTGGAACGCAGCGTTGAGTTCTTAACGTACTCGGTATGTCAGGTCCGAATTATGGTCAATATTATTTATTTCATTGGCCGATTTTTTTTATTCTCTTTACATTGCCTGTTGTAAACGTATTATATATTAAGTACTTGTAAATAATACGTCGATTCAACTACTTGTCTTGTGTAACGACTACTTTGGAAAAAAAAAACCTGTAAGACATAACAAAGCAGATAACATTAATTGCTAATGAACTTTTACAAGTAGACACTTAACTATCGGAAGGGGACTGTTTACTGCCTCATTGGTGTTTCTCTTGACGTGTGATCGTAAATTTTTTACGTCACGATTGAATGGTCCGCCCTTAACTAAAACAGGGTATAAACTTTCATGATTCCAGTTTATGGTACCCATTCGGGTTCATTTTATAAATTATATGTACTTTCACATGTTCCTTTGTCTTTTGTTTTTATTGCGTTACCTTTCATTAACTTCAGGTGGTTATCACATCGTCAGAAAACGGGGAGCGCTCAATTATAAAGGAAAACGTTAATTTTAGTAGCTGAATTTTGTTTCTTAATTCAGCTTTTTATTTTATTTTATCTTTTTAATACACCTCAGGCTGGTATTATGCGCAACTTTTTTTATTTCCTGCGGCATTATTCACTATTATATTTGTCTGTATTAATATCCCCAATAATAGACTATAATCACAATACATTATTCGAATAAATACCTATAGGACACGGTAAGATTAAATAAGGTATGCTCTGATGTAATGAACTAAAGCTGATTCAGGATTCGTGAAATTAAAAACATTTGTCGTTCGGAAACGAGCAACATTTTTCCCAAATGTCGGTCGGAAAAAGGTAGATATCACGTCTTCAGTTTATTATACGTCCTTAAGGTTGCTCTCCGTGACCCGATATTCTGATATACGTGTCCGATGGCCCTGCATCGGTTTGTCATTCTTCGTTTTATTTCAGTACTAGATATTGAAAATAAGAAATTCTACTTCTTTATGTGGAATGCCTCGTTAGCGTAGTTTTACTACGGTACGGTTACAACGCTGAGGTTTCAGGTTCGTATTCCAGTTCAGGCAAGTGTTATTAGATTTTTATTATCAGCTTTTCTGGGGAAAAGGCGTAAGTTTATGTAAGTATGTATGCATGTACTTCCATAAGTAATATTTAGGAATCGGTGGTTAAACAATAAAAATAAAATATAAATTTGATATAAAATTGTAATGATAAACTTAATATCATCTATCGAAATATGTCATTTCTTCATTTTATACTGCGTCCAGGTCAGGTAACAGTATTATTTTCGTCTTGCGAAAACAATTGTTGGTCGATATTGCCTTTAAAGAATTTCCTAAATTAAAGGAATCCTGTGAAATTGTCTTTGTAAAGCTATTAAACTATATACCTTGAAAGACACATTTAGACGTTTTTATTTATCTCAAAGTCGTGGAAGCCAGTCTTTGGCGGAGCGTGAAAGCAGTTTTAAATATTGCATTCCGATTTACCTCTGTAAAGCCTGCTTAAATGTTTTATGCACAAGAAATATTGGAGATAAATTTAATATGTTCTACTGGTGGTATCTCTCGTATGTGAAAGGCCGCCTGGGTAGGTACTACTGCAATGTCTATTGCTCCCGCCAAACAGCAGCGTAAATGCACTATTGTGTTTCGGTTTGACGGTCATTGTAGCCAGAGTAACTATTGGACATTACTTAACATCTTATGTTTCAGGATGGCGAGCGCAGTGGAATGCCAAGCATTGCTTAATGCTTTGTAATTCAAAGTGTTGTTTGGTTATTCTACTGTTTATGAGTTTACAAGACGAACGGCACGCTCGTTTCGCCACTCGTAGCTATAAAAATGTTAAATTTTCACAATGATTAAATACTACACTACTATTTCACCTACTGTCATATGGAATAAGAAAATAATTAGTATCAATTGGGTACGAATGGTATTATTTCTGATTAATGAAATTTGGAAATAGAAAATTTAGACGCAGAACTCGCAAATTGAACGATTGGACTACGTGTATTAATAGCGCGTAGTTAATTTGAAATCATCCAGCTACGGCACAAATCTCGGCAATCACAACCTACAACTACATTGTGGCCGTATTTTTAGACTGGTAGGAATTTAGTAATTCATAATAATGTGGTATTTAGCCTAGTCTACATACATCACATTACGTTTACATAGATATATATTTTTTATCTTTTATGGATATAAAAGAGAAGAGTAGAATCGAAGTTTTTGAAGTTTGATTTTTTTTACTTATTTTTCCGTTATAAATAACTTTAACCCTAGTGAGAATGAGTGGATATACACATTTTGTGAGATTATTTTAATCAAATTCCATCAATTGAAGTATTATCAAGAAGTATGACGAGTTCGGGAACTGAAAAAAGATTATAGCTTTTTCTTTCAGCAGATTCTCCCTTATTTTAAGTACAAACAACAATTTAATATAAAAGGCGTTGAATTGACGCCTACAAAGGGCTCCTCTGATCGGCTGCTCGGTGAGGCAAAAACAAATTAATTGCTATCGGTTACGTTCGGATGTTGTAATTGCTTTGTTCTCGCGCATGCCGATCGATCAAGTGAGAAAAATTAATTGAAATCCTTGACTTCTATAGATGTCACCAAGGAGCTCATTTCAACTCTTAATAAGTAATAAGAATTTATTTATTTGATCTCGTTATTCTGGAAGATTGACGTCACTTTCCTTATTAAATGACTCGCAAATTTCTTTTGAATAGGGAATTATGATCAGCCTCTTCAAAACAACTTTTTATGGGTACGTGAGTTAAGTAAAATATTTTGTATTTGCAAGCAAGTATAATATTATGATGTGACAATTTTTGAATTCCAAGGACTATAATATATTCCAACTCTCACAACAACCACTCTCAATCGTACCGTAGGAGGCCCGTGCCCTGCAGTGGGACGTTTATGGGCTGATACAGATATATTCCAAACATTCTGTCTAAACCACAAATGAGTTTTCAACAATTTGATTTAGTTGAATTAAAAGCTAGTCATCTGAATACTCTATGTGTTAGAAATACTTACTTGATCCAGAATAGATCATTCGCAAGAATATATCTTGCTATTTCGAAGCGCCCGGAGCAACAAAGTATCTGCTTAATCAAGTATTTTATTTTTAAATTCGCTCTGAGTATACTAAATACAAGTATTAAATATACTCAGGGCAAATTTAACATTACATATAATTAAAAAAAATATTGTTACAGTGCGATTAAAAAGGTCTTCGTGCATTACGTGAACTTTTTATATTTCGACGGCACAACGGTGCAAGTAGCAAGTTTGCAGTGAAAATACTTCCAGTGGGTAACGATGTCAGTGGTAATGATATTTTATTAGCTCTGCTGGGAGTGTTTCTGGAATGTTTGCATAGGGTGTCATCCATAAGATGAGATTAGATGTCTGTTATTTACGTCGCCTTTGAATAAGATATGTATGGTATTTTCTTTGTTGCCTTCAATGACGTGATGTTATGTGCGATTTTGTTGACCTGCTTCCAAAAATACTGCCTGCAAGACGTTTTATACGTTTCGGTTTATTTATTGCCAAATAACAATAATTGCAGTAAATGTTCGTGATTTCAATGTTGTTAGATAAAAGGTGATAATATACACACGTTGGCAATAAAATGCTTCATTCTAAGGATCGCTATGCACACTGATAAATATTTTTTTATTGTGATAAATCTCTTTGTGATATAAATACGTATTACTCTATTTATTTTTACCAATTTCTGTTTTTTTATTCCAAAGTTTTATTTTTATTTTGGTAAATTTTAATTGATTTTTTTCTATTATTTGCTGTAAAATAAAGTGCTGGTCGTTGCATATAGCCGTGTATAAAAAATGGTTGCTTTAGTACTAAGTATTAAAAAATATGTTTTCATTTGTAATCCGCTCATAGGTAATAGTTTCGGAAGCAGAAGTTAGTGAATAGATATACATAGACATGTATATGTAGTTATGTACATGAGCGATTGCTTACTTAAGCAAATCGCTTGTTGAATATGCAACATCTAGTTTAGGAGCTCAGCAAGCACATGCTTAGACTATTAAGTTTGTATATATTCACTTACGATTTCTTGTCGATAACACTCCTTACCAAAATTTTGTTGTCACTAAAGATGTTTGGTAACTTGATGTAACAAATATTATTTTCCCACATTATATTTGTTTTTAATACCTACATCTATCTACTGGGATAAACATTTTTTTATTTATTCTTTATTTTAGACATAAATACATAACACTATATAGGGATGATAAAATAACCAAGTATAAATGGCAATTTCTACTAGACAACCATGGGATGGATAAGAGAAGGAGAATGACAGGGCAGTGTAAAATGAAGATAATATAAAAGCTCAAATAAATAATATTTTTATACACACAAAGAATACAGAAATAACATGATTTATGATACATACACAAATAGAATTAAAGTAGATAAATAAACATTCATATCATTTTTGGTTTGGACTGAACAAATACATGTTTTATCATTCTTTCTGTTTATTTTTATTACCGAAGCAGCTGGCTGTAAAAAACATAAGAATAACACAGATTAAATAATTTAGAATCAATGAGGGTAGCATTTTGTATCTACGACATCCAAATTGCGTATTTAAAAGTAACGATTGGCTGGCGTTTGTAGTATAGCTTCGAAATGCTGCATTAAATCGGAATTTCGATTAGTCTGGTCACACATTACCTAAGGCTGTTGCTTGTGAATTCCTTGCTCCGTTCTTTAGGGAAGGGTAACGGATTTAAAAATTCATTTGTTGGCTTTTTAACGAGGTTACGTCGTCTTTCTTGTCACACTCGTATATAAAAAAATTAATATACCCTACAGTCTTACAATAGTCCTCATCTCACATTAAGATCAATTAAGCTTTGTAGTATCAGAAACTACGAGAGACTTTTCGGTGTCACAAACACCCAGAACCCAGCTACATTAGCAAGATAGGTATTTTGTTTATTTTTGATACGACAATATGCTAAGGCTTGTACAAAGCAAATTTTGCGTAAAGATCCTGTAGTTTTATTTATTTTGCATTACTGATGCATGGTACGTAGTGACATGTTTATGACGATGGGCAAAGGCCTCTTTACCCTCGTTCCATTCGTCCTGGTTCGGAGCTTCATTCTGCTAGTCTCTCCCGTACCTCTTCAACAAACAACATTAATAACTCTAATAAGATAAGCAACTAACTATCTTACACTTAGTTTAATTCATTTTTCATTTTGGGGAAATATATGAATAAAAATAAGTGCTGGGTATGAATATCAGGCTAATAACCTTATACAGTCTTGGGATCTGTTCTTGCCACTTTGTCACTAACAGCATCTCTGCTTGCCAAATCAAGGGGAAAAGGAGTTGATAAACTTAGATAAGTTTGTAATGTAAAAGTAAAACAAATGCATGTTCAGCAGCGTGACTAGTTCGTGAGGACAAATACGAGAATAAAATTATTATTACTACGGCATCAATTAGAAATGGGAATGAATTGGCGTATAGGATGTAGTGTGTAAACTGTAAACGCGACATATGCGAGTACGCGTTCAGTGTGAAGTGAAGCTTCGCTTGAGACGGTTTCTTCGGCGCGGGACGCGGCTGCGACGCGCTCGCGGCGGGGCGGCGGGGGGCGTGGGTGTTGCGGAAAATCCAATTAGTTGGATAAACATCCGATTAAACTACACACTTGAGATAAGCTCTATTTACCAATTGGAGATTGAACGTTCTGATAAATTCAGTTCTCGCATACCTAAATTGTTTGCAATGAATATTGTTCTGACCGCACATTAGTTTCCGTCTCCTCGCTTGCCGCTGCTTATTATAAATTTACATAGGAATTTAGTCGGATTTTACTAATCTTCTCAATCTATGCATATTAGGAGGTTTGCTGTTTTCGCGGCGTATGAAATAGGGTTATCTAAAATCTGCAAAATTGAATGAGAAGCACAACATGTTCGTTAAAACATTTTATTTTTATACATTGCTACTTTTTAAGGTAATAAAATTATAATTATTCGAATCGTAACCTACAATTTATACGTACGACATAAATTCTAATACTTTTGAAAATAGTAGGCTTACAATCTTAAAGCAAAACAAACAAGACCTATGCAAATTTTAATCGTCTTATTTTGTATTGATCATAACTATATATTTGTTTAGGATCTCGGGTATTAATACAGCCTATGCCAGAATCAATATAGTATCGCATGGGACGTATATTATAAGAAAAAAATACTGCCATACTGCTGAGGAAAGCTGCATACCTGATAGTTATTCCTAAGAAATAAGAACTTAGAATATATGTTGTTGTTGTGTTAAGTTTGTCAACAGTATTAAGCCAGCGTGGTAGACAATAATACTTATTCTTATACGTTTAATTGTTGAACAGCCGCTGGTCCAAAATCTTTGCATAAATAAGTGTAGTTACTTAATCGTTGAAGTGTAAGTTAAAAACTGGCAGAAGAAAAAATAAAGAAAAAAAATTGTTGAATATACTACTAGGTCAAACGCATAATGAAATCCCTGCATATTTACATCAGCGTAAAGTTTTGTTCCATGTTATTTTAACATAATGTATAGACGCGGAGTAACACTGTCCGACAAGATTGTAAGTTGTTTTCTTCACAAACAAGTTGTATTAAGTCTTTAAATCCTCTTAGCATACGCTAAGATCTTGTTTCGTTATACTTAAGACTATTATGCTGTAAATATAAACACTGACACTTTTATAACTGAATATGATTTTCTGCATTGGACATGATGGTAAAAGCGAAGTGAAATACTGAGAATAAATGGCTACTGAGTTTTACATTGTCTGATGCTTTATTATTGCAATGGCAAGATGAGCATAACAATCGCCTGATAGTAAGCAATACGTGAGCTCAAGGACAGTAGAAAAACCAAATAACTCTATAAATAACAAATTAATACTTAGCATTCCACTGCGCTCGATATCCTGATACTTAAAATTTTAAGTCTCTATATTTCAAGTAGTTATTCTGGCTACAATTTACTGCAAGCAGGAACATAACAGAGCATTTACACCGCTGTTTAGCGGGAGTAATAAACAGTGGTACACACCCAGGCGGCCTCTCAAATATGAGAAAACAACCTAAAATGATGTATACGCTCAATCCCTAAACACGATACATTTGCGAGAATTACTTTAGTAGCGGTCGCTTCCCCGGCCATTACAAATGTCCTACCACCAGTTTTTGGATCTTGACTCAATTAATCAATTCAATAATAAATAGACATTCAATCATAACATGTAACATGAAGGTTCCGTAGCAGCAAAAGCGCGTGGTGGCCTTTTGGTAACAGATCACAGACGGTAACACTAAGTTTACGGTCTCCCAAGTTCAAATCCGTGGGTGCAACTCTGAATTTCGGAGCCATGTGTATATTTATAGTCTATCACCAGGCAATTCAACGGTGAAGGAAAACATTGTGAGGAAACCAGCATAACATAGCGACTTGGAATAATTTCTATAGTATGTATAAGTCGGCAAATCCACAATAGGCCAGCGTGGTCGACTATATGGCCTAACCCCTCTCAATCGTAGTCTGGATTGTAGAGGAGGTGTACCCTGCATTCGTACGTATAAGGGTTGATACAGATACAGAGGTTCCACCTCTTAGGACCTTGCAATAAATGATAACAAGAAATTCTACCATCATTTTAGGTCGCAAAACGTTTAAATCCGGCTACCTACTAATGCCCTTAAGCGATAATGTAAGAAAAATCCAGCGCGCACCCCAATCGAAGGGTATTCAGTATTGGATATCGAAGCATATTCTCATATTATTCTTGTTCTCGGATACACCCGCATGGAATGTTAGACCCTCGTCAGGTTTTACCGAGATGTAATTCAATCTAGGCCACCCCATCAATCTGTGAGTTCTCACGCATATATTTCTGTTGATTTGACAAATGAGAAGGGTGCCGTCTACGTTATGCGAAGGAGGTACGAACGCGTTAGACCGGTAAAATATACCTATTGGCTTATGAACGGGCACATTCGTTTCCGATATCTATTAGTTCAACTACCTTTTCCTTGATGTTATATTGTATATTGGATTGTGATAACAAAATATGTGTTAATTAATAAATGACTAGTTACATGTCGATGTTGCTTGTTGTAGGCAGCTTTCTGCTTTCATCAGGTCTTCATGGAGATGTTGGAGATGTTAGTGGAAGGTCTAAGTTGGTGAAAGGTTCAGCTGTGGCTATGCTTCTGGTGACAATATTGACAATAATAATTAAAATCACTCAATAATCAGTAGCCATGTATCCAGTCTAAAAATAAAAACTTGTGATATTTGTGTCAACAGCTAGGTAGTTTGATATTTGTGAGTCATGCAAGATAATTCATTTACGATTGATTTACAGTCAATTAGTCGTCTTCTTATGCACAAAGGCTGTCAGAATCACTACTCGTAAATGAGTTAGCTATGAGTTACACGTTGATTCAAGCTCGCACAACTTGTAGAATAGAACATTCGAACTACGAAATTCGAGGAAATTGTAATAATAAATAAATAAATAAATAACACCCAACAGTCACATACATAGTCCTGACCCCACACTAAGATCGAGTCTTGTGTCGTGGGTATCAGGAACTACGAGAGACTTTTCGGTCTCACAAACACCCAGACCCGGAAGAAATATTTGTGGGCCGCACAAACATTTCTCTCGGTGCGGGGATCGAACCCACGGCCTCTCGTTTCACAGGCGGCGTCTGACCAACTGCGCCACGGAGGCTGTCGTAATGATATAAACAATCCATGCATTTTATTAAATATATTGTAATTCTAAGAAAAACTAAACTAAAATACCTTTGGTTCATTTCTATTATGTGACGACGACTTCAAGCAATTATAGAGCTGTCTGTACTTACACATTATATCAGGTTAAATGTTTCTTCTTTCTTAAAATACAAGCATCTTTAAGAGGAAGAAAATTTCTTATTACAGAAAAAGGACAGTTTAAATATAAAATGTGTTGTACAGATTAAATATAAATTATTGGTAGTATAAGTATTCTATTTGCACAGACCTGTATCAGCATCAGTGACGTGTAGTAGTAACCACTAACGAACCAGAATAAAAATATTGTCTTAACAGGGTACATCAAGACTGCTACCGAAAACGCTACCGGGCCGTAGTTTGAGTGACTACAACCACAATGCAACTAAAAATTTTGTAAAAACTAGCGCAGAATTGTTTTTGTTATTTTTTGCCTACCGTCGTATTTGGGTGGTAAGTACATAGTTTTATCTAAAATATTAGTGAACACGATTTTATTTTTAAAGTCGCCATCATACCCAAGGTTTTAAACCAATTTTAGGAAAAACTATGGATTAACCACCTAAACAGACCGATATATAAAATAATGCAAAAAATTACGCGTTTCTGTGCGAAATTTTTATTTGCATAATGTTTGTAGTCACTAAAATGACCACTCTGTAAATCAGTCTAAAGGAATTACTACCAGGCGTTTTTCCACCCTTTAAATTATATATCATTGTACCGACCGACTGACTATAAATAAGGTGGGCTGCGTATAAAATAATTTATAAAGATGTTATCTATCTACAATTTGTCATATTTTGAAGGACCGCGAACCATTTGCCGGCCCTCACTTCGCACGCTGGGATATTAATAGGCGCGATAAGTTAGTATTTTTAGATCCGGTTATAATTTACTGAATTCAGGACGGGCATGTCAACACAATAATTATTTTAATATGGTAAATTTATTTTGTAACTCATGAAAGCAGATACTATTATTTTAATACAGTCGTCGCAATAATAATACAGAAAAAATATTAAGATAAACGTCATGTTAACTGGGTAGCAGACAGCAAGAGAGACTTTTTAATCTTATAATATACCCGAAAAAACACTTGTGGATAAACACAAACACTTTTGTCGGTGCAAGAATCGAATTCAGTCTTATTTTGTAGCTTCTATCAATTGTGCCACCGAATCAGTCAAATATAACGACAGCCGTTCATTTACTTGAGTGATTAGTTCCACCATGACCGTTGGTCACCTCTCAACCGTGAAGAGTTGTTAAGCGTGAAGTTCAAGTGACTAAGTTTTTGTTGTGACAAGTCGTATGCAGACCAAACACGTGTAAAAACTTCAAACAGTTGCACAGTGGGTTCCCTTCGTCCCCCGCTGGTAAACTCAACTCGCCCTCATTACCGCGGCCGCCCAGCCGTGGATGATATGAGGGTGAAGTCTCCACACCCAGTGTCTATACACTATAGGCACCTGTTCTTATTAGTAAACGCGTTAGGAACGCTCCGGTGCAGCGCGAAGTACACGAGCCGCGCCACGCACCCCGCACGCGTCGCCGAGACCTTTAGCGTATTAAACATGAATTATTTACATCTTAATCATTTGCTCCCCGATTTGACATGAAGTTTATTGGTATTTATAGTCTTTGGTATTAGGAGTCGGTGGTGGGATTTATAGCCGAGGGTTCCAATATTTTGACCCTTTGTTTTTCGGTTTTGAGTAGACACTCCTGCTTATCAAATATTGAATAGAGATTTATCAACTTCAAATATATTTAAAACAATATTTTGTACTATTGTTATTACATTTAAACAAGCCAACATAAAATGTATTAACTATAAAGATCCACCAATATGTTTTCTCTGACAGGGACTTGTAAATGATCATTGAATTCGTTTGATAGATGTAGATTACTTTGAGTACCAAAGATTTAGATAATGCAATGAAATTGTGCTCGAAATGCACTCATAATTCGTTGCCAAAAAGCTCTACTTGCCGTGCACTTTCAGTTAATAAAGCTATTACGTGCAACGTAACATAAGCAGAGTGCCGTTGCAGAATATGAAGCATATCAAGAATCACTTTTGATACGTTTAAAACTCAATCGGGTGCGGTCGGCAGTCGGCGGCTGCGAGGGTTGCGGGCTGGCGTTTCGTGCACTCGTTTGGTAAGTTTTATTTACTCGGGTTAGGTAATACAGGGCGCGTGCCGCGGGGCCTTTCCTAATATGTTATTATGTGAAATAAAACGCGCCACAACGAGACCGGCGCGAGCCGCGAGCCTCGCCGCGACCATATCGTTACAGCACCGCTCGCCCGCGCCTTATCGACGCCCTGACCACTGCGCCTTAATTAAAATATACGACCGCCATTTAACAATTCTTTCGACTCCACTTCATATTCTTTCCTGCTAAATGGAAATTTATACGGTTTTTCCTATTAACATTTATGTGATGGCAGTTCTTTTTTAGATATTTCATGTCGAATCTCTAATTGATCGGATGTTTAAATTAGTATTCTATGTATTAGTAAACATTAAAACAAAGGAATGCGGTTACTGAGAATGATTACGCAATTTAATTATAGCTGTCGTAACCAGTTAGTGATGCTAAGACCGTTCTGGCACAAAATTATGTCGAGTTACATAACAGAGTTACGAAATAATGTTTTTCTTTAGCTCGTGTATTAAAGTTATTATATTAACGAACTTAAAATCGGCACACGTATAAATCTAAATGAAGAATCTATTCCAAATAGCGCAGTTATTTTCTGCAGCGGTTTCATGTCGAACCATGTGACTGATGAATAGTTTAAGCGACTATAATGAAGAACCGAAATTCTATTAAGACTACTGAGTCTACGCCGCGTTTATGCGGATTTGTTTCACGAATGTAACGAACCATGTAAAATCTTCGTTTTTTGTAGCTGCGTAGGCCGTAGCATTTCGGTAGCGCGTAGCCGTGCGTGTTAACATGTATTAACTAAGTAGGTAATGTTTTTTCCAAGCACAGTATTGCTTAATTTTAGTGGTTTAGGAGTCATGACAAAGTAATGTTTAGGCGGGACCTAGAAATTAGCTAGTTACGTAGATTCAAACAAAAGATTACGCGCTATTTTGCGTCGGATCAATTAGCGATTCCAATAACAATGTTGCCAGTTAAAGTTAAGGATTAATATAGATTTTCAATATTGGTAATACGTATAGTTCGAATGTCAAGTTGAGACGTTTCAAATAAGGAATGTGTTCGACAGCGCTGTCACGTTCAGATGGCGTGTTCGGGTGCAATTTGCTGGGTCGCACCGCCTACTGTAATAACGACTTCCGTACCCCGTCGTGGCGCCTCCTCAAATTGGTCGCTTATCACCAATCTACGGTGTAGAATAGAATGTCAGCTGGGTTGGCCGCAATTTGTCCACGACGCGTGGTCGTTAGTTGTTTTATCACTATTTAAAAGTTGTTGCACGGTGGAAACGCCAATAGATTATTACGCCACTCATTTGAGGGTTTCATATAGTTCGTTTTAATAAGTATGCCTGATTTTGTATACTTCAATATTTATGACCTAATGATCCTATTATAATATAATCAGTAACAAAATACAAGTATTAAGAGAAATGAAACGCGAATTATTACCACAACGCTAAGCATTCACAAGTTACGACTCACACCGGAAACTTTGGTATATTTCTCCGGAGTATGTTCCAACTTGCTGGTTTATTGCTTTCAGACATATTATTTCAAAGAACTCTCTGAATTTATTTCTCACATTCATCTAGGTAAGGGAGTTTTAGAGGCTCCTATCTGGATGCTTAGCTCAAATAGCAGATTTACACGGACACGCTAACGGCCAACCTGCGCTGTATGGTACAACTTTTGGAAATATTCAATTCCTGTACATCTCTTGTGAGTTGTAAATTTATATTTCTATAAGTTTTGAGCCACGCAAATATACATTTATTTATTTACACTTTATTGCACAAAAAGACAACAAATACAGAGAGAAATTACATATATAAAAAGTACAATTGGCGGTCTTATCGCCGAAAGGCAATGTCTTACAGACAACCATGGGATGGATTCAAGAATAGGATAAACAGAGGGCAGTCAAAAGTGTTAAGGATAGAACCTACCTAGAAAGGGAAAAGATTTGTAAAATACTAATTAAAATAATTTTATAATAGTAGTCATACATTTCATAGACTACTATTGACTGGTAATATATTTGATCTTGTTACCTATTAAACAGTTGTATTGATCAACTAATATAATGGGATCTTCCTTCCAGCTTCGAAAAGTACTTGAATCCACTAGTACCGCATCAACGTTTTGATTCACTCAACTGGCATTCCTGATCTATGTTTAGAGGGAATACATTTACTTTTGTAACGGTATTTGAGAGTTGATCCTTCCATGCTTTGATGGAATGTTACACATTGAAACAAAATTAACTTTTTTACGGAGTTATTTAGTTTATTTTGATTTTTATGGTACAAATTTAATTTTAGCTTTGCGGCGTTTCGATTAATTTATAGTTCTTTCGCTCTGTGATCAGCAAAGTTGTAACAAGTACTGTACTATATCAACCCATATATGTGCCATTGTAGGGCACGGGCCTTCTTCACAATCTAGTGTACGATTGAGAGTGGTTAGGTCATATAGCGCATCCCGCTGGCAGACTTTACATAAAATAGAATTTCAAACAAATTGTTATGGTATGCAGGTTTCCTCACGTTGTTTCCTTTACCGTTATAGTGCGTGGGGATTGACAATCAATACACACAGTATTCCAAAAAGTCAAAAGTGTGCCCTGGGATTCGAACCCGCGACCACCGTTGACAGCCACAGATGGTCCTATTACCATAAGGCTACCATGCACTTGTACAGTTGTAAAGAGTAGAAGTGAATATTTCGTCAGCAGATGCTCAAGACGAAGCCATTCTGCGTCTGATTTTGATGAATTACATACTGCTATCTAGAGTATGAACTAAAGTTCAATATAAAAAGTAAATTATATATTTATATTTATAAATATTAAGTTATAGGTTTTTATCTTTAAGCAATAATTAATAACTTTATTCGTGCATTTATTTTTTTCATTTCGTCTCTGTATATTGTATTTTTACTATGTGTACAATAAAGATTTAAATAAATAAATAATATTTATTATTTGTAGTCAAGACTTAGAAAATGTAACCTAACTTCTCTAAAGTTTTTATTTATTTCTGAAACTTGTTTATTTTATTTCCAGTTTCGTTCACATCAACCATTAACAATTCGTTTTATTTTCATCAACGCTCAAATCGCTCCATAATCCATTCCACTTGAATTTACGACTATAAAGCTTGGAAATAATTGGAATAAGAAAAACCGCGGTCACGAGCGTAATTGTTACAACACTTAGTGGAACGCACCAATTAATGCTTGTCACTTTTGTAAAATGTCAAAATGACCATTAAATTATAACTTCAAAGTTGAGAACTAAATTAGGTATTATGAAATTCTCGGAGCTGTCGTGATTTTTGTATCATTTTAGTGGAATGCATTGATTTTTAACAGTGTAAACTGTAAAGTATTCGTTTAAGTCTGTTGGTTTTTAAGCTAAAAATGTACGGGAGATGAACAACAACCTCGTTTTATTAACTTTTAATTTTCTGAGCCTCATCTAATATTTAATAGCATGACTTCTTAGGTATCGACTTGCTAGCTTTCATTTGAGAACAATACAATTTGTAATAAAACGCAGAATAATATGTTTTTAATGCTACCACATGTGGTAATAAAAACCGTGTAGTGTGTAGTTAGTTTAATATTCACCGAAAGGAAAATATTGTGAGCAAATATACTTTTTGAGCTATATTTTAATTAACATAACGTAAATTCAGTGTTTCATTTTATATATATTTTAATAGAAGTCACCAAATAAAATAAATATTTTTTTTTATTTAGTTTATTTATAACTCATTGGAAATGTAGCATTTTCATAATTAAACAATTAAATTTTCGTCAGACGTTCTGCTGTACAATTGGGTGTTTATTGTTTCAGTAATTAACTAACTTACAGCTACTTAAAAACCGGATTAAATAACACAAATATTTCTCTATTCTTTGTTAAATTTAAAGAAAAATCAAAGATACGAAATGTAATCTAACAGTCACCTGAACCCACATTAAGGTCAACAACGATTTGTGTTGTAGGTATCAGAAACGACCTATTAGATAATTTCCATCATTACAAATAACCGCATTCACATCAGATCAAATATATTATTGCGTTTTATTTCTTGTTGCGTATTATGTTTCTTCTTATGTTAAGACTTAAAAGCATTCAATTCTTAAATAAACTATATATTTCGAGCGTACTTTTGTGATAAAATATGCAACATTAAGAGAGTTCATTCCTTGTAAACAAAAGCAATAATTGCTACTGGTTTGTATTTCTCGGTTTCGTTTGTTTGTATTTTAATGTTGCTCTACATCTAAATGGCGCTCAGTGCCGCTAACAGCGATCTCTTGTAAAAATAATATTTTTAGAATATCTTGGGATATAAATGGGAATCTGGGGTCCGCAGTCCGTGAGTTTATCGAAGACGGTTCTCAAATTTATACAAATATTTGAAATTGTAAAGACAACCTTAGGAACAACACACAGTTGTACTAGAGTCTCATATTACTAATCCAAAACTAAGCACATTAAGACTGGGTAAACTTAGTCCCAAAGTGGCTTTATTATGCGAGAGGAAGTCTAGTCATTGACATAATACTTAATGACAAATCGTATTACACTCGAACACATCAATGAGATAATATTTTGTTAAAATCTGAACGAGTAAAGGGGTAGAATGTATGGCTTAAAACCCTTTTTATTACTATATGTAATTCTTGGTTATTGTGGTCATGTATCGTGAGGATATTAAAAATTAATTAAAATTTCTCATTTTCGTTCGTTCGCGTGTAATTTAAGGTAAAATGAAATCAGTTTTGTAATTAATTTGTTTCACGATAATATTTATTAAAATAATAATGAGACGTGTCTAGTGAAATTAATGTTTTGAAAATTAACTGATACTTAAGTTCAGTGATCTTTAGTGCCTTTCTTAGTAAAGAATTAATTATGTATTTTATATTATATTGTTCTGGGCTTACATATGAAGGATCTTGTTATTATAATAATTACCTGCTTTCTCAAGTGCGTGGAGGCCTTTTGGAAAACAGACAAGACGTGGCTGCCATATGATCACGGTGGTCGTGGGTTCAAATCCCAGGGCACACCTCTGACTTTCTAAAGTTATGTGTGTATGTGTGTAGTCAACAACCATGATCTTTAACTGTGAAGGAAAACATCGTGCGGAAACCTGCATACTACAGCGATTTGATTTTTTGTGTTGACTCCTATATCATGAAATCCGCCAACCTACAATAGGCCAGTGTGGTGGACTATATGCCATGTATCTGTATCTGTATCAGCCCATATACGTCCCACTGCAGGGCACGGACCTCCTCTACAATCGAAAATACGATTGAGAGTGGTTAGGCCATATAGTCCACCACGCTGGCCTAGTGCGGGTTGGCGGACTTACATACCATAGATTTTTTTTAAATTGCTATGGTATGCAGGTTTCCTCACGATGTTTTCCTACACCGTTTTTGTGCGTGGTGATTGATTATCAATACATACATGACTCCGAAAGTCAGAAGTGTGCCCTGGGATTCGAATCCGCGACCACCATGAACTTGTGGGCAGCCGCGTCTAGTCCGTTTACCAACAGGCCACCACGCACTTATATTACAATATGCCTTAACCTCTCCCAATCGTAATTTTGATTGTACAGGAAGCTTGTGCTTGTGCTGGAAGAATATTGGCTGATACAGTACAGTACCTACCTATTTTGTATTATATTTATTAAATTAAAAAATATATTTTTTAATCAATAACTTTGGAGTTTTATGTATTCTGTAAATATTAAAAATGTGTCTTGTACGATATTAGCGAAATGTGACTTGATAGTTGTAAAGCCAAAAGAAGTAATACGAGGTTTGTTATTAAATCATATAATGTTCATGTGTCACGCACGCATAACTACAGTTACAGAGCTCATTCGTCAGCGTTATTTTTTGATACCAAAAATAAAAAACATATTGCTACGTCGCACGATATACCTGTTAGTAACAAACCCATGTGAATATGATAGTGGTGGTAATAAAGACAGCACTGAGCCCAAATTCAATTTGATATTGTAACAGACACGCTTTGTGTTTAAATTATTTTAATTGAACCACCTTAATCAAGTACAATTGTTTGATGTGGTATTTCGGGCAAAACTATTTGATTCAATATTTTATACCCCTGAAGGATTCTTAGATTTACGCGAATGATACACATTGAAATAAAACTATTTCAGTGCGCCCCGTGACCACGAAAGCTGTAAAGTTAAAAGTGTTTACTAAAATTAATGATAAAATCCGTTAATATTTTTATTTCAATTTTATAACCCTGTTGTAAACTGATAATAATATTTAACCTCATAAATTAGCAATGCGTTCATTGAAAATAAATTATTAACTCGTGTCAATCGACTCTAATATACGAGTACAGCGCGTTAAGGGATCGCTATTGCATCAAAAGATAATGCTTTAGTAAATTATTAATAACAAGACTCAGGATCATTCTGCTAATGGATACAGATTAATAAAACCAAGTATGCAAATATATAATTTGTTAAGTGAAAAAAAAAACATTTTTTTCACAACCTGGCGTGCATAACGAACGCACTTGTGTTGTGCTCAAAACTCTGTGCCGCTGCAAGAATTCTGTTACCGTATAGGGTTGTCGACATGGTTTTATTGTGTCATCCTACCAAATATTTCACCCGTCCCCGATATTGAGAAAATAATTTTTATTTTCAAAGGAGACACCACTCTATTTGCGGGATGAAGCATTTGCAATCGAAAAGTTCTTTATACGCTGTATTTTTTTTTATCAAATTTTTACTTCATTATCAAAGTGACAAAGTTTAGTACGAACATTTAGATTTGGTTATTATTTTTAATTATTATCATCTACTGTATTGTAATGAATCATCATAGTTTTATTAGCATTCAATATAATATAGAGAGAATAATTTAACGTATGTAAATACAAAGATAAATTGTTTTAATTGATTTAAACGAATTATTACGTACTATTAGTAACCATTCGTAATTAAATTTCATTTATTTTGTTATATACTTGTAGGAAAACTTACAGCTACTGATAATACCTACAATAAGTTTTGTATTTAATAAAACGCTCAAGGTTTCATTTAGTGCAGAATTTTATGATGAATGAATTCTGTCTCTAAAGGAGATGCAAAAGGGGTACTGACCAGTATAAAATATAAAAAAAATGTTATAAAGCGACATAAAATTATTTATTGAAACATTTGTAAGCACTTGATATTGTTACTTCAGATTTTAAGCACGTAGGTAATATCTTCTATCTATCTGTGTCCATAAAACTCATTCTTTCTAATCATATTAAGTAAAAAAATCAATGTAAGAAATGTTTGCCTTCTCGCTTGCCTTTTAATAATAAAATAATGTGTAATTTCTAATTGTAGGTATTATAGATTAAGCAACCCTATTAAATCTCCAATAGCTTTACGCCCTTTTAGACTTGCTTTACAAAAACAAGCACTGGCATGTGTTTATCTTTGATTTATAATTATTTAAACCTGCTATTGAACGATATTAAAAACCTACTTTTTATGAACATTCACTTCTTGGTATAATTTAAAATAGCTCGTGGAACGAGACGCTGGATCACGCTAAATAATATTTAACTCTATGATGACAAATGAAGGAAAATAAGTGAAGATATTATTCGTCATTGGTTTTCTATCGCGTATATGTCGAGAAAACCAGATTGAAATAACGTATACTTCTTGTAGGCAATATATCTATAAACATATACAGGGTATCTCAAGACTGCTACCGAAAACGTAGCCGGGTGGTAGTTTAAGCGACTTCAGACACAATGCAACAGAAAAAGTTGCAAAAAAAAGCGAACATTTTTTTTTTGTTATTTTTTTCCTATGACCATATTTGGGTGGTAAATACATTTTTTCCTAAAATGATAGTGTATACCCTTTTATTTATAAATAATCTAAGGTATAAAAGAGTTTAAATTATTATTTTAGCAAAAACTATGGATTTACCATACAAAAATGACGATATTTAAAAAATCATAAAAATTAATTGTCGCCTTTCTTTGCGAAATTTTTAGTTGCATTGTGTTTGTAGTCACTAAAACTACCACCCGGCTTCGTTTTCGGTAGCAGTCTTGAGATACCCGGTATATACGTAGATTTATCGCTTTACTTGAAACGCTTTGGGACGCATTAGGTAAAACTGTTTTTCCAATAAGGCAGGAAAGTTTGTAGAAAGTTTGTAAAACTAAAAAAAAATGCATAGCGCAATAGTTATTCCTATTAATCGTGAATATTTTATTTAAAACACAAACGTTGACTGTGCATGAAAGTTATCCATTTCTATGGTATATTTAACCTTTAACCTACATAACTTGCCGAAATATCCCATTATTTCAATCATGTTGTTTATCTCATTAGGAAAGTATTTTACCGTGTTATGATAAAAACACGATATAATAATCAAAGCCCCATTAGACGAAATCAAGTGCGTGGTGGCCTGTTGGTAAACGGACTAGACGCGACTGCCAACATGTTTACGGTGGTCGCGGGTTCGAATCCCAGGGCACACCTCTGACTTTTCGGAGTCATGTGTGTATTGATAGTCAATCACCACGCACTAAAACGGTGAAGGAAAACATCGTGAGGAAACCTGCATACCATAGCGATTTATAAAAATTTCTATGGTATGTAAGTCCGCCAACCCGCACTAGGCCAGCGTGGTGGACTATATGGCCTAACCACTCTCAATCGTACTGTTGATTGTAGAGGAGGCCCGTGCCCTGCAGTGGGACGTATATGGGCTGATACAGTACATGAGACGAAATCAGGGCGGTGAAAGTGCTTGAAATTATACTAAAAGTAAAAAAAAGTTAATTGAGGAGTGATATTTTTAAGCCTAAAGTAGATCTGGAGCTAATTAGAGCTATGTAATAAATGATTTTTAAGTTGGGTTTGTAGTTTTTAGTTCACATGGTCTTGATACCTTCAAAGTAAAATCCGTGCTGGGGAAGAGGGGCGGGGGAATGAAAAGGGGGGTGAAGAACACCAACTGAAAGCCATGGCCTCCGTCTGTGAAACCGTAAGGGTAAAGTAGAAAGCAGCAGAACAGGATCGGTGGAAGGCCAATCCTGCTTGGAGACAATTAAGCCGAGGTGATGCTAGAACTCGCCCTGCCAAGTGTAATAGAGATAAAGCTATATACGATAAGACAAAAACCTCAGAAGATAAGTGCTTTTACAAGATATTCACTGGAGGAACTTCGGCATGTTCTTTGTGTGATCCCAGAGTTGTAAAGTGCCGATGGTGCAACACGAAGTTTTTCACCGGTAAAAATCCGCCATTCCTACTTAGTGCAGGAATGCAAAAGGTCAAAGGATGATCATAGCAATGGGCAGATATCCGATGCTGTGGTTGACTTTATAACCTTACCATATTTATTTGTAATATTTTTTTGTAATATTTTTATATAGTAAATTTCAGTCGTTCCAAATTTAAAAGAAACAAAACCAGTTTGTTCTTGATACACATCCATGTACGAAAAAAACATAAATTACCTACAATTGCAATATTTTTTTGCTTCTCCGTTTGTGTACCCAATTTCAATATAAAATGGCCCATTTTCATAGCAAATCGGCAGGTTTGGCATTTGTTCTTTAGAATTACACAACACAATACAATTACCGATTTCCTTATTGTTCGAGTTTGAAAATTATACCTGCTTTTTCTCCCCTATAGCGTGACGGCTGTATACACTTACCCTAAAATTAGAAAGCCATAATAAGTAAATATCTAAAGATTTATGTTCAACATAATTAAGCGAAATCGTTGTAACTACACGGGTTAAGTGCGAGTTTGTTTTGGTTGCACAGGAATTAATAATTGTATGAACTGCTACGTACAGTTTTAATTCGTGGTTCTGTAATATTTTCTTGGTGATTTAGATTTTATGTGAATACCATTCAGTTATTGGGTTTGAAAAATGTTTACTTGTCAAATTAGACGTTGGAATATAAAATTAGAAGCCGGTCGTAAAAATGATTTAATGTTATGCAGCCATAACCCTTTCAGAAATTAAACTATGTGAACAGTAAACATTTTTTTAGTCTAGACTTTAGAGTATGTTTATTTTATACCCATAGTTGTTTATGACTACATGGTTTTCATTTTATTTCAACGATGCGAAACCCGATACTGGGTTAAGTAACTTAAGTACATACTAGCACTGTAATTAAACATTATCATGAAATGACGTAGCGATGTATTAAGTAGGGAAATAATATAGCTAAGAAAATTATAACTTGGGGATTGATATTTTTACTTATTCTTTCTATTGGTGTCTTTCTTTCTTCAATCCCAGGAAGACCAGCAGAACAAGGATCTCCACATCAATCAGTTGGAAATGGCCTGCATCCAGCGACTTCCTGCAACCTATAAATTTGTTTATTGATGACAAAATAAAACGTAAGGCATTACGATACAGGGTTCGCACAACACACAAAAAAAATTAAAGCGACTGTTGGAAACAGTTGCATCGCGGATTTCAGCAACTTTTAATAAAACGTTTCTTAAGCACAAGCTTAAAAAATAAAAGTAATTATTTATACTTAATGCAAAGTGCATTTAATATATCATAGAAGTTGTTGTAAGCTGGTAACAACCAATCTGTAATAATCTTATGGCGAGACAATTTCTCAACAAACCCCGTGATAGATGTATGTAGTACATTTGGTACAATTTTGTTCTGTTCGTTTTAATATTACTTATACTTTACAATCTTAAGCAATAAAATGTATTTATTCCGACGTTACGTATTGGAGTTTTACATTCCTTTCTTACGCATAAGAAGGTGTCAATCTGAAGCCTTGTTAAGTTTGTGCTGCCTTCTGGAAATTTTACACAAATGTTATATTGTAGGGTTGCTACAAACTGCAATGTTATGTAAGAGATTATGGGGACGATTTTGATATTCTTTAGTTTATCCGTTTCATTGTATAAGGTTTCGATTATGTTTAATCCATGTATTGTTCTATAGTGTATTAGCCCATATACGTTCCTCTATTGGGCACGAGCTTCTTTTACAATGGAGAGTACGATTGAGAGTAATTAGGCCATTTAGTATACCAAAATAGCCTAGTGCGGGTTGACGTTTAATCTATGTGACCGAAAATAATTGTGGCAATCAAAATGGGTAGGCACGATACCAAGAAACTCAGCTAGTAGAAATTCGATACTTTTATATAGAAATCCGTAAACCTTATTTGCAAAATGCCACAGTATTTTCTCGTAAAGAGAAAGTTATGTTAAGGGAGAAAAGTGTAGCATTACCATTCTAGAAAACAGAATAAGGTTAGTAAAGCTTATTAGAAGTCCGTCGATCAAGACTAGTTAGTTGGCGTTCTATGTACAGGCTCCCTGTTAGTTTCCAATGACTAAGTATTGACTGAACTTCACTCTCCGTGCAGCTAAATGCCTTGTTTAGCGTGTATTTTGAAACAAAATGCCCAACTCCGGCAATTTATTTGTACTCGCAATGTGGAACGCACCTCAATACGTTACATTTGTGTATTATACTGTACAGGGCCGTCTTTAACTATGATGGGGCCCTGGGCACAAAAGAATTTGGGGCCCTTCTGAGAAATAAAGAGAATTAAAATCTAACATTTATCTACTAAGATCATTTCATATCGAAGTTATGTATCAGTCTTGTCGGTCTTTTTGGTCGCTCGCTAAGGCTGTGAAGGTTAATTTCTGCCTGTCCAGTCTCCCACCACTGCGTAAGTCCGATAACAGTTTGGCCCACAGTGCAAAGGAGAAGGCCGATCTCTTAACCTAATTCTTTACCTCAAACTCGATTTTGGGTGACGGGAGAGCCACACCGCCGAACATTCCGCGTTGTGAGAGTCTCCTATCTGACATAAAAATAATCCAGCGTGCTGTCAGACGGGAGCTCAGGCTTCTTGACGTCCGTAAGTCGAGTGGGCCAGATGGTATCCCCGCAGTGGTTTTTAAAACGTGCGCCCCTGAGTTAACACCCGTGCTCACGCGCCTTTACCGTCTTTCCTATAAAGCCAACCGGGTTCCGGCTCTGTGGAAGGTCGCCAATGTACACCCTGTCCCCAAAAAGGGTGACCGATGAGACCCTTCAAGTTACAGGCCGATTGCTGTCACATCCCTACTCTCCAAGGTCTTGGAGCGAGTTATAACCACTCAGCTCTTGAGGTATCTTGAGGATCGCCAGCTGATTAGTGACCGCCAGTACGGTTTCCGTCACGGTCGCTCGGCTGGCGATCTTCTGGTGTACCTCACGCACCGTTGGTCGGAGGCTTTGGAGAGTGGGGGTGAAGCGATTGCGATCGGCCTTGACATTGCGAAGGCGTTCGACCGAGTGTGGCATCGCGCCCTTCTGGCGAAGCTACCTGCGTATGGAATTCCTGAGGGGCTCTGCAAATGGATCGCCAGCTTTTTGTATGGTCGGAGCATAAAAGTCGTAGTGGACGGCTGTTGCTCCGAGACCAAGACCATTAATCCTGGTGTTCCAGAAGGCTCGGTGCTATCGCTGACACTCTTTATCCTGCATATTAATGACATTTTGTCTATTGATAGCATGCATTGTTATGCAGATGATAGTACGAGTGACGCGCGGTACATCAGCGAACGGAGCCACTCTCGGGATTGCATTATGGAAAGACGGTTTCAACTTGTATCTGAAGTCGAGAGCTCTCTGGGGCGGGCCGCCGAATGCGGTGAATTGAACTTAGTTCAATTTAACCCTTCGAAGACACAAGTTTGCGTGTTCACTGCGAAGAAGGACCCCTTTGTCATGGCGCCACAATTACTCTTACTCTCCTAGAATCCGAGAGTATTGGGATCTTGGGCGTCGAAATATTAAGCAAGATCGAGCTTAGGAGTCATTTGGAGGACAAAGCCAAACTGGCGAGCAAGAAGTTCGGAATTCTGAACAGGGCCAAGCGGTACTTTACGTCGGGTCATAGATTGACTCTTTACAAAGCGCAAATCCGGCCTCACATGGAGTACCTACTGCTCTCACCTCTGGACAGGTGCCCTAAAATACCAGCTCGATCAATTTGACTCCTTGCAGTGACGAGCTTGTCGAATAGTCAATGATCCCGATCTCACGGACAAATTGAAACCGTTAGGACTGCGGAGAGACTTCGGATCTCTCTGTGTGTTTTATCGTTTATTCCATGGGGAGTGCTTGGGCATTGCAATTTTTTTAAAATAAATGTAGCCTAAGCTAATCCTTATACTACTTATTATATCAGCTACCTGACAATGACAATCCCGTCAAAATCGGTCAAGTCATTTCAGAGATTAGCCGGAACAAACAGACAGACAGAAGGACAAAAAAATTTAAGGTCATTTTCGTTATAGGTATCGTGTATATGTTACATTCTTTCTCTGCTTTCGGCATCTCGGGCAGAGTACCCCGTCGGGCCTGAGGCCTTTCAAGCTCGGGGCCCCCTTGGACCGGGGGCCCCTACCTTGGTGTTATACAAATGTTTTTATGATGCAAACATACTACCTATATAGATAGTATCATTACTATTTTTGTGACAGAGAACAAATTTATAGCATTTCACTTTTAGTTTGGAGGGATCTCTTTTAGGATGTGGAGTTATATTATCACTAATCTACTGATATAGATGATTATTACTTCTTACAAATTTGTAAATATACGTATATATGTTGTAGGAGTCGTGAAACATGTGAGTAAATGTGTGAGGAAAATTTTCGGTTTGTCTTTTTTTTACACTGGCTCTTTTTCGGGGCCCCCCTGAGGATGGGGGCCCTGGGCACGGGCCCCGTGTGCCCTTAGTGTAAAGACGGTACTGATACTGTAGCCTATATATGTTCCACTGCAGGGCACAGGCTTCCTCTACTAACGAGAAAACGACTTTACCACGCTGCACTGGCCTAGTGCTGGCTGGCGAACTTTTACATACTATAGAAATTCTTCCAAATTGCTTTGGAAAGCAGGTTTCCTCACGATGTTTCTCAGCATAAATACGGCCCATTACAAATGGAATATCACACAATATTAGTGCAATTAATGAAATTTAATAGAAGAAGTTATGACGAGGAAGTGATGGTCCCTCGTTCGGCGTGTATGCGATATGCGATTGTTACGCTAATTGCAAAAGTGTATCCACTCGATAGCACAAACAGAGGCTTTGGTCTATTGTCTACAACTCCGGTGTTTGCTTACTGAACAGTTAGGTCCGTCCCCTTTCAATCATGGATCTACACATCGTTTGATCAAGCCTTCTATGTTGTGTTTAGATAATGTAATGCCAATCCAATTCGGACATATAATTTGCCGACCGACAATTATCAATGCAGAGTACATCTGCGCTATACAAATTATGTAACGTATAATGAACATGATGACTTGCTTATACATATGTTCATTAGAGATATAGAAAACGGTGTTTGTTGAAACATAAAATATGCGTACGAAATGTTCTTTACGAAGTTGATCCACATTTCACTGTAGTTAAAATTTCAGTTTGAGCCGCAGTAAGTACGAAACATGCCACTGCGCCTATCGAAAATAAATTATACACATGCTAAAACTTTACGAATTTTGTACCGCATTTTGAAAAAATACAGCATTAAAAACTCATTTTTGAAACTGTGTATATTCTCGTAAAAAGTTTTGTGTTCATGCATTAACATTTACTTTTTAATGAGTATTTTTTTCCGACAAAGTCCGAGTGGGGTCTAATATAGGCTAATATTACAATGTTTACTGCATAACAAGGCTATTTGGTTACTCTGAAATAAATTAAGTGCGGCGCCGTTACTATAAAAAGTCCGCACAAAGGGTTCTTTCAGTTCCTCATAAAACTAACAATATTGTTCGTGGTAACAAGACAAGAACGTTTCTCTCGAGCCCATATTCGCGCTACCATTGTCTCGCTCAGTAGACTTTAGGGGCTTGAGCCCGCAGTGTTAGACTCAACAGACCATTGTTTAGCTTCCTTCACCTGGCAAGACGGATCCCACACAAAGGCAACGCTCGTTTCTACACTTGTGTTTGTTTTTGTTATGCAATTTCAGGTTTTCGAGAACGCCACGTGAGAGTGGATCTTCGCTCGTTTGTGAATTGGAGTGAACTAAACTTGCATACTTATACCGTGTTAGTCCTTCACTATTGTCCTGTCTGTGTGTAATAATCGTGTACTTTGCACAATGTTATTGCTGTATATTTGCTGTTCAAGATCCCTTGTTAAGGTCTTTGTTTGGAACACGTTAACGTTTATTGTCGAAGGGAACGATTTTTGTTCACATGAAGTCACTTTATTAACAAAATGTCGTGAAAAAGGCACGGAATGTTTTGACTTAGCAGTAATACTTTCACATTTTTAGCTATATTTAGATTATCAAAATTTGTAATGTAATATATTTTTTAGTACTATTTTAACGTTTATTATGATCACGATGAGTCATTATCAGTCCCTGGAGACTATATCTAAAGCCATAGATAGTCCACCGTTAAACAAGATCCTTAGCTTTTTGCACTATCCAGCTCCTCCTTGCCGGCCACCTTTTTATCAGGTTACAACAGTACAATTTTAATTCTAAATTTTAATTCTTTACAATTACATACTCAAAGTAAGGTTGAATGAGATTGCGAATATAATATTTAAAGGAATATTAATTAATAGTTTGTTAGATTTCAGGACTAGTAATTAAAGTACCCGAAACCAGTTATAACAATTTTGAATATAAATACAAGATATTCGAGTGAAGAAGCATTCCAGTTTCAACCATTGAAGAAGCAACGCCGAATCGCTTACCATTTTGTTATTTATTAATACTCAAATTGTTTTTATGTTTAATTATAATTATTTTTTTAAATATTTTTCATCTTATTTCTGAGAATGTGATATTAAAACATAAATATGGATAACTTTGATTTATTGTGCTAGTATAAATAAATAAATAAAAAATCTTATGTTCTAATATTTTTAAATGGTTCTAAATATGCGTATGAATACAGATAAAACTGATCTAAATGTCTGTCGCAATTCACTAGTGTGTTTCTTATAAAATTAATAAATACAGAAGTTAGGCCAAAGTTTGGAAACTCTAGTTGCTGTAAACTCGTGTTTACTTATGTGAGATCAGCTTTAATCTTAGCTTGTAAGTTTTGAAACTTAACGCTCGGAGTATAGAACTGATAGAATTACTCTTGTTGAAATACGTTCAAGTAATTTTTATGTAAAGCATAACGTGATTCTAAATGGTGATCAATCGATAGAAAGCATTGCGAAGTCCTTGAAAGCATTTCAATAAATCTGAGTCATTTGTGGACTCAGGTAAATACTTAATAATACCTAAAAGCATTATGATAATATTATAAATACACGTAACAGTTACACATAGTATAAAGTCCTATTCCCGAAATAAGATACAATTGTTGAGGTGTATACATTAGACATTTTGGGAGACTATTTTGGTTTCAGTAAAGCCAGAATTAATGTAAGAAATAAAATATTAATATTCGGTATACAGCATTGTATATGCATTTTTGTGTTCCGGTTTGAAAGTCATTGTATTCAAGGTTCAACTAACTGGACATAATGAGACTTAACATCTTATGTTTCAGGAAGGCAATCGCAGTGGAATGCCAAGCATTGCTTTCTAATTCATGGTTTTGCTTTGTTTTCCTAATGTCCATAAGCGATCAAATCATTCACCTTCAGGTGGAAGGCAACCTGATCTCGCCATTCATCGCAAAAAAAACATACTACGTACTTACAAAATATTAGTACTTTCCGAAGATCATTCTTTATCTCGTAATAAATTCTCCCGGCGAAATTATAATCAATCCTTTTGAATAAATCCAGGTAAATTAACGACACGTTCCGCGTGGGATGTCGGTACGTCGGAAGAAGGGATGAGACGAATTGATCGCGTACAATAAGATGGAGTGAAGGAACTCTATCCCGCGGGAACGCGAATGGCGACTATCGGTTAGGGTGTTCGCAAACTTGTTTGCACTAATGATCGATGGTGAATGATTTATATTATTACCGACAACTGACTTATAGTTGCTGCTTGCTAACTTTTTGTTTTATATACGATTTCAAGAACCAGAGAACTTATGTATTGACGTCGTAATACTGGGATTTAATATATATGTACATTTATATGTACATACGTAAAATCACGCCCTTTTCTCAAAACGGGTAAGCACAGGTGTAACCAGGACACTTACGTTTTGTATTGTATGTTCTGTCCCACGATGTGAGAAGGTGCAAGTCTATCGGAATATCAGACACAAATTCCTGACTCCGGGCTGATAATGAATAGAAAAATCGAATATTATTTTGCCAGATCCGGATGTCGAGCCCGAGGCCTCAGCGTTGTAATCGAATCGTAGTACAACTACGCCACTATGGCCATTGTAATAAATGCTACTTTTAGAAATATTCATTTTTTTAAAGCTTTGAAAGTGGCGTATCAAATCTTGAACACTACGTAACTACTTTCGTTTCATTATTTCTCGAAAAAAACGATGTACCAGATGCTTGTTGTTATTTTCAAGGTTATTTGTACTCGATGTATGTTTTATTTCCTTTTCCTCTTTTGTATTCAGCCTCCAAACATAATAAAAAAAAAATTTAAAGCTTAGTGCTTCTAAGTAGTTTCAAATCACAAATGATTCTCTATTTCCAGTCAAACTGATTATTGAATTGTAAACGTTGAACTTAAATAAAATAATTTATGTAAAAAACGAATAACGAGTAAAGACAATGTGCTTCATGAATTTTCACATAAAAGTTGTAGAAAAAATATTAAAATGAAACTACTAGTCAGTCTAAATGCTGGAAGTGAAATGAAAAATATTTGTTTAAATGTAGCCGGTAAAACATTCTAAGAACGTAACTCGGTGTAGTGGGAATGCAAGCTACCTCTCTACTGACACCGGAGTAATGACAACAGTTGTTTACGATTGTGCAACATGGTCACTATTCGGCGTGTGACAGACTGCAGTCTCTTGGTGCACCGCTCGTAAATCTGCTAGTGAATTTACAACCTCAAACGGTTCCGCCAGGTCACCATATCAAAATAAAATATACTACGTGTAAATGTACGAGTTTAACTTATTTAATGCCGATGTTGTATACAAAATTGTTTTATTTGTGCTCTTTAATTTATTAACACAAAGTAAATCATTTTATTCAATACTTCTTAAACATTTTTAATTACAAGTGGGTTTCATTTTCTTGTTGTTATTTTTATTTCCAGAGTTAAGTACTTGCTATTTATTACATTTGGCAAACACTGGCAATTTTTATTAATATATTGGTGTCACATCACACAGGTAATGAAATATTTAGTTTAATTCGGTAGGGAAAGAGTTGCCTATTAAATAAATTAAATAGCAAGCATAACAAATACAAAATATGCCTCCAAAATCCATATAAATAATCCTTAATATAAACGGTCAGGTAACCGAAAATAACCCCGCCATTATAAGGCTACAAATAAATAAAACGTAAATAGTACTACAGAACGGAACAAAGAGTATGATAATTTGCATAATACTGTTCACCTTTTAGCTTTAGACCGGTTTGGTACTCTCTGGGCTTGAGCCAAACCGAGTCCATTCTGAGCTCTACCAAGATTATAAGCTTACCTCCTTTGGTCGCGTACATGCTGCCCTCGGATAAAGAATCGGTGGGTAGTACATTTCTGAGAAATAAACTGACGGACAACATTACGCTAACGTTTTCAAGATTATTTAAGTTGTTACGGAAACATTAATTATGACTCGTCGGAATCCTTTTGATATTACATTAATTGCACACAAAGAGAAGCTAGCGCAGCCACAAGAGATCTTCATAATTAAGGAGGCAGTGAGTAGCACACAAAAATGTTTCATTCGTGTTCAAAACGTAGTTCATTTACAAGTTTAGTTTTTATTTCCACCCTATGAAATATGGCCGACAGGAGACTCGTTAAAAAGAACACGATCTAGTATTACTCGTTGGCTGGTCGAGCGACGTCAGCTAACCCGCTTTATGTGCACTTAAAGCTGGTTCCTAGACTTGTTTCATCCACTTCAGCTTAACGCGCATCTTAATTTAAGCTTGGAGGAGTAGTAATCGGTGGGCCAAAAATAAAAACTCTTCAACTTCGCGCTACCTACGTAAATTAACCGAGCTACAGAATGGCTTGTGAGGGCTTTTTCATAGTCAAATGAGTTCGGTGAGCCTATAAAGTATTCTTTATTAAAAAACTACGAACGCATTGTTCTCAGCGTGAGAAATAGCCGTACACGAAATGTTTATTAATACTATTAAGCACATGCTAGGAAAAGTTTTAATTAATTTTGAGGTTAAAACAATTAATGAAGTATACAATTAAGAAAATAAACCTAGTAAACAATTTCTGATTAATTTTCAGATTTAAACAATTAACGGTTGGTTATTTATTCATAGTCTTATTTCAATAAGTCGCCTGACTGGCCTTATAGCAACAACGACTGTAAACCATGAGCCTAAGCTTAATATTTTTGCGTTCTTATCCTTTCACATTGTAACTAGTAAAATATATATTATCCTATACATATACTATCATTTTTCCGTCGTATTTTTGTGTATGTAGTGAAAGCTCAGTGAAGTCTTTTCTGTTATATTTATAAGGATAATCTTAGCATCGATAAGTACAGAGGTATAAAGGGAAGCTTCTAGTATAACACGATTATCGTTTACCATGTTTTACATTAATGGCAAGTGTAGAAAACATGTATTGTTCTCAGCCGCATATGCTCGACATATAGAATATTTTTAGCACACATTATATATTCATCCTCGTGGGTATGATGGCGGAAACAATATTTACTCGCGTAAAAAATAGAAAAAAATTATTTTCATGGTATATAAAATCTGGACAAAATGCCAAAGAACCGCCGTGGATTAGATATGCATATGTACATATGTACTTTGTAGGACGGCGTAGGTAAAGATGGCGAACTTGATATGGGTCCACATTAGGAATATTCAAATTGGGGATAAAATAACTCATGCAAAACTAAAGTTTTTTTTTTTCTGAATGCCGTATATATTAGCATTTCTAGTCTCCTAAATATCAGGATTACAAGTTTTACGCTATGATAAATATGCTGAGATTATTTCGTTTGACAAAACTAGCGAGTATTGCACACTTTCGAAAGAATTAAATTTTGATAGTTCTACAATCCCAAAGTTAAATCATTGAAAAGTTTTCAGTCTGAACCTCAGAATTAATTGATTACTGCGTGCGAAGTTTGGTGAAATTGTGAATGCTCACTCTACGGCAAGTTTGTTGCTGTGTAGTTCTGAACTAATACTTCACAACAGAGTCGAATTCGGTCAACACTATACATATGTATGTATGTATTTAGAACTCACCTATAAATATAATCGTTTTATATTTAGGATTCCTTTCTTGATTGGTTCAACAGAGATGGCGGGAACGGTGTATGTTCCTCCTGGTCGTTTATTTAGGAGTTAACTTATACACAAAATAGTATAGTAAATATAAAGTATAATTTGTTATGTGTAAGTTTGTGGTATACACAGATATATCGTATTAAAATATAAAGAAGAATAAAATACGTATTATTTTTGAATATATTTTTATTTAATCTCACAAAATATACACATAACATGCTGAATTTTAATAATAGGATTGTTAGCTATTATTAAATACTGCTATCGGGGATGTGATACCTTATTTATAATTTCAAATTATATTTATCTATCAAAAAAAGGTTTAAATTCAAAAGAATTAAGTACGGGACCCATTTTATTTCATTTATAATTATTGACTATGTAGCCTGTGTTAATAAAATCCACTCGCTTTTGTTGTTATTTGTATCCTTAATTGGTGTAGACAGTGTTTAAAGACGTTAATATAGTCCTGTAGAAAAATGACACAAAATTAGGGACAACAAGAATGCTTCCGTCAAATGTTAATTGTGAGATAAGTGCCGCCGAATAAGATTTCCCACGTTGTTTTCCTACAAAGCTGTCCCTCAAATCTTTTACTTTGTTTTGTAGGTATATGCCCCTTTTCAACTGAAGTTAAACAAATTTTCCGTAACAGACTTTGCCGAGACACACCTTGAGGATTTGGGAGATCTACGAGGTTTTGTTTTTACAGTTTATTTTTTATGTATGTACTTACCTTTTGTGCGGCTAAAATGTCTCTAAAAATCCATGTACTTCTCCAGGTATTGTGAATCTGAATACACTGTGTATTTTATTTGCGGTGTTTACGGTTCTTACGGATTACAAAGATTATTGAACGTTATTGTTCATTTATTATTGAGAGATCATCTGTACCGAGTAGTTTGTGCTGATTTATTTTTTATTTTAATTTCAAACAACACCTTGAATCACAAAGTAATGCTTGGCATGCCACTGCGCTCACCATCCTCAGACATAAGATGTTATGTCCTCAACATGTCCAGTAGTTACTTTGGTTACGATGTCCTTCAATCTGAAACACAACAGTGCATTTACATTGGGAGAAATAGACATATATGGCATTGTTGATAGTAAAAAGTTTTATCAGTATTCACTGTGAACGCGTAGCCCGTCCATAAGTGCGATGTCGAATGTTTTCGGCGTAACTCATCCACTCCAATATCAGAGAGATTGAGAGCGCTAAGTTATAGCTGTAACAATTTCGTATTGCCCTATAAAACCTCACTTTCGCTTTATTTATACGTAGTAAAATGATCAATATTCGATATTGCTTTTAGATAGCTTACATTTACGTATGTGGGACTTTTGTTGGAAACTTCTGTTGTATTTATTTGAGCCTGCCGTAATATTGTATCAAAGTGTAGTGCTGTAGCAAAAAACTTTTGCAGTTTAGACACTGCCTCAACATGTATAATATCCACCTAGATCGTACAAAGTTCTCAGTGAAACAGGGTTATATAGAAAATTTGTGTAATATGAAACGTGTTACACGACTTCTTTACATACTTTAAGGAATTAATTAAAACATGAAAAGTATGCAGTGATTATCTTAACATTTTCCAAGCTTGCACAAAGAATGTTTTGGTAGGTTGGTTCCACAGCGGCCAGTCATTCTATTACGGAATCATATGAGTTATACTGGCTCAGATAACGATAAGCCGGGATTCGTTGCTCTTTTCTACATTAAAACCTCGTTAACGTAAGCCTTTACTATTGTTCAGCGGCTTAAACTAGGTGTGTTCACAGAAACGTGTTTCGATATGGATATAAATTCATATAATGCCATAGTTTTCGATGATTTTCAAGATAATATGAAGCGTTTATTGAAGCTTTAACTTTCACTTTACACGCTTAGTGCTCCATCCGAATGAAGAGGCTAAACGTTATAGATTGACTTGTTTTACTAACATTATGATTTGATAGCGATGTGTGGATGGATATTTGTTAGTCTCACGCAACCATGGAATACCTTCGGATGTAATTGTATAAGGGGTGATCTAAAACTCATTAACTCAGACAATTTTATGGCATGCATATATAAAAGGAGTATGTTTTATGCTATGGATTGTCTACAGCCTTTTAGCGTGCTAATGGTTGTCATGCTGTTATCAAAATGTTAGGAACAGTTTTTCTATTTTCGCATTTTATTCTAATGGACATGTTAATACCATATACCTGTATAGACCTGTATGTACCTATATAGACTTGGTTACACATGTTATATTTTATTCAAAATTGGATAAGGTATAATCAAGTAACGCATACAACCGTTTTTAAGTTTCGCTTGCGATATTCAGCGGTGTAAAGTTTTATCGGGATCATGTAATCGATATACGGGTATAATCTGTACATAAACGAGCTCATTGGCGACCGCAACAGCAACTGGCTGGGTTGTTGCGTCGGCGGTAACTTCGTCAATAAAGACGGTTACGTGACTGGCATTGTAATACCAGGTGCATCAGTCAACTGGCTGGAAACTCGAAATACTGGCTACTAAATGTCAGTTCACAAGTCAATCATTCATCATACCTTTATTTGACTGTATCCGCGGCCTAGGAGATTAAACTCCGGCTTTGAAGCGAGAGGCCGCGGGTTCGATCCAAATCGAAACATATTGTTTGATCCATAGGTATTTCTTTAGGGTCTGGGTGAGTTTTATTTTACCCAACATACAAGACTCGATCTTAGTGTGGGGTGATCTATGTATAGTTGTAACTTGTAACCATAGAACAGTGTGTGACTGCTGGGTGTATTAATTTGTTTATTTGTAACATCCGTATTTATTAAAATTGTTTTTATAACAAAGAACAATTGCGAAACAAGGATAAACGAATTGAAAATAAATATCTCAAATTGATTATTACATTTTACCTCCAATAGAAATAAATTGGAAGTCTACTGTCAAGTTCTGGAGTATAAAATAATAAAGAAGTGGTAAGTTTATATATTAAGTCTGAGAATGGCAACTGAAATGTTTTCTATCGCATGAAAACATAATATATCGTACAATTTATACATAATGCTGCTGGCCAAGTCGATCTATTTATTTAAAACGTAAAGAATTTTTAATATTGATATGGTAATAACTAACGTAATAACTTTATATAGAAGGTCCCTTAAGGACTAAATAAATTAATCGACTTGGTATTACATGCATTTCACAACTTTTGCGGTAGAAAACCTGAGCTGCGAGACTTGGAATTTTTTACAGGATGTTTTTGATGGGATCTCACGTCTTTTTGTAGAGTCCTACTTTTTTCCTTTTCGGTACTTCTTACTTCTAGAATATCACTAACGATTTTTCTTAAAGCCTCTGTCTTATGTATTTTTCTGACTTTTTGTAGGTATCAATTTATGTATCACAAATATAGCGGATTTGATTATTAATGTTCTTTCTTTCATTGTAATTGATATATACGAGCTATTTAGTCTATTTATTTGCAAGTTTTTCTTCGTCATGTTTTTCTAGAGGAGTGTTGTACAGTTTCATGGGCTGAATACACCATTTCCCTCTCTATATCCCCTCCTGTTATGCCTCATATATATAGATATCTATCTACAACTATTATTCCATTATATACGGGTACAATGATTCATTAACTGCAAATGTAACTTTGTAATCCTATACATTTATATGGGATTACAAAGTTATTCACGCAGTTGGTCTATCTAGAAAACTAGACACAAATTATGAAATGTTTGAATTTTCCCTTATTTTAGACACTAAACACTAATTATATTCTAAATTTGAAGGTTCTATGTCTGCTAGAAGTGCCTTAGACTTTCGATGATCGGTCAGTCAGTCAGTGAGTGACAAAATTAAGAAAGTTTGACTAGTTACAATTCTTAAACTACTGGTTCAAATTGAATAAAATTTTAAATATACCGTGTTTACACAATGCCTGCTTATTAACTGAAAATTCAGGCTTCATGCTTTAGCCACAACGAAGTTATAGGGGGTTGAAAATGGTCTGAATTGCTTCGAGAAAAGGATGTTACGGCCATGCCACTTTTTACCTCGACTTGGAGGGGGCTCGGCCGCGCCCCCAGATAGTGATACCACTGTATCATTACAATATTTACATTATATGAAATTCATAACAACTATATGGTGCTAATATGTCAAAGTCCGAGTAAGTTTATGCACACAGCTGGAATATTAAAAGAAAAAATAAATAAGAGGTTTACAACAGTCAAATCGGATTGATATATTAAATTCCTATGTCATGTATAAACTATACACGTGTGTATTAGTGGCATTATGGAAGAATTTAATCTAATAGCTCATTAACATTCCTTTGTACGAAACGACCGCGCTGAACATTTCCACAACCTCGTGCTGAGGCCACATGCAGTCATAGCGACCGTAACACATTAGAAAACTTACTTATGAAAAATATACTAAATATTATTTAAATACATTGGTATTTAAATTAATTGATATTTAAATAATATTTGTCGGTGTATTGACACCGAATAGTTGATTAATTATTTTTTATAGAGTTGTTTTCTCAGTCGACGTAATATTTCACTGTTTACAAACAAAAAGGTATTTTTAACGTTAAAAATACCTTTTTGTTTTTTATGCAATGCCACATTTATTTTATTAAAATAAAAACTTATAATCAGTTAAATATAATGTTAAATAAGTACGTCGGCAAAGTGTGTGTGAGCCTCAATACTCCCGGACCTCGAACAAGGGGTAGACCAAAGGAGCACTGGCTAGGTGTCTTCAAGGTCGATATGAGGCACAATGGTCTTACTATTGAAGAGGCCGAAGCTCGGGCGAATTTGAGGTTTAGCTGAAAGTCAGACCCTGACACCTGATGATTCTTGACATTTGGAATACACCTATTGCAAATTTATGTTTGGTACACTAACCAAAGGTACCATGGAACCATAAACATTAATTTATGGTCATTATAATTCCAAATTTTTTTCATGCTAATTAGGTACATCAGTCCAAATATTCAAAGAAATAACGAACTAAAAACATATTTATTCAGTAAAATAACAAATTTGCCAGTGATTCTCGTGCTATCAACAAATAAAAAATATAATAAGCAGTATCCAATAAGCAGTCCTTAACGGTAGTGTTGCGACGAGGCTGGTTCGCGTGACTAATGAGTTTTTTGTATTTCTTATTGTTTTTCAGTTGTTGACCCTTACCTATCGACGTTCGTTAGTCGTTAGCCGGCAGTGGGTTCGGTTAATTATACTACTAAAATGATTTATTTCCACCGATTGTTATAGTAAAGATTGTTGAGCTCTAAAAATTGGATTTGGGTTCATGTCAACGAAATATTTAATTTTCGTGATAGGAATCGTGGCTTTATTGAATTCGAGTTTTGTTCCATTGTTTACTGAGCAGTAAATTTATGCTGCGGTAAAGCAAATAATATATCTGTAGCTACTAACATTGCCTGTTACAATATACAGGGTGGAAATATGATGATATTTTAAATTTTTTATAAAATTTGATTGTACCTGGATTATTAACCATTGCTGATAACTGTATAATATAAAACCAAGTCGTTTCCCGTCTGTCTATGTTTAGATCTTTCAATCTACGCAACTGATTTTGATGCGGTTTTTTAAAATTGACGAAGTGGTTCAACTGGAAGGTTTTTATGTATAAATACATGAAAAATAACATACATCTGGTGGGGACTGGAATCAGAAAACATTTGCATCCAGGCGAAACTGTGACGGGCGGCTAGTTTTATGTGTTTCCTAAACAACTGTTATTAGGGGTTTCCTTGGTAGTCAGACACTTGATAGTTCTTTCAACTTACCAAACATACTGAAGCTGATGACTTCCAAAGCAACCATGAACCACATTTCATAATTGCTGATCGTGCTATGCCTATATTAGAGGCATGGGCAGACAAACTTTCAGTTTTTATAAAATGATGAAAATCTGGCGGCCACGGGCCCTTGGCCTATCACGATTGAAGAGGAAGAGGAAGAGGGATGTTATGGGCTAATATAGAACAGTTTTCAATCGTTTATTACAATAATATAGGGAAACGAATATATAGAAAACATAAAAGCGGTTAATCTTTGTTTTTTTCTAGCATCCTTGTGTGACCTTCGTTTAAATGGTTGGACTAACTTTTGGTTCTTTACAATTTTGTTATATTACCCATGACGCATATTTAAGTTATAAATTATGGAGATTCTTAAATTAGATGTTAAATTGCTAATTAGAAAAGTTTGACCATAAAATATTTTGGGATATTTGACCTGCGCATCCTGGTGAAAGTTAAAATATATTTTATTTTATTCACCTCCTTTAGGAGAGTGTTAAATATGAAATATTTTTTACTATAAGGCATAAGGCTTATTTCATTTATTTGTCTTTTTTATTTCTGTATCTGTATCTGTATCAGCCCATATACGTCCCACTGCAGGGCACGGGCCTCCTCTACAATCGAGAGTACGATTGAGAGTGGCTAGGCCATATAGTCCACCACGCTGGCCTAGTGCGGGTTGGCGGACTTACATACCATAGAAATTTTATAAATCGCTATGGTATGCAGGTTTCCTCACGATGTTTTCCTTCACCGTTTTAGTGCGTGGTGATTGACTATCAATACACACATGACTCCGAAAAGTCAGAGGTGTGCCCTGGGATTCGAACCCGCGACCACCGTGAACATGTTGGCAGTCGCGTCTAGTCCGTTTACCAACTTTTTTATTTATTTAGCTATAAACACTATTCTACTTAAAATCACGACAATGCTCCAAGATGACAAAGACATTAGACATTTTTGAGATAAGGCAAAATTATTTTATAAAATTGCATAGAAACACTTTCTGTTTATTCCGATCATTCAATGTTCCAAATCGTAGAATATTGTAATAAATTCTGTATAATTATTATTAAAGGCAATGTTATAATATTATCTTGCGCTCATAACTAGAAAAATATGAAACATTACAGCGTAATTAGGCGTATTAAACGAATTTCACGAGAATTTCGAGTTAAAAGATAATAAAAAAATGTTTCATCTAGTCTAGTCGCTGTTTGTTTTTGCAGGTGAAGTGTACTTTATAATATTATCCTGTGAGTCGTGTTTCTGACTGCATTTTTCACGGAATATCCTGGAAAGGAGCAAAATGAACAGCGGCCTTAACTTTGCCCGGGGACTGTCGAGATAAAAGTACCGGCCTCTTATTTGAATTATGGGACTTTGACCGTGCCATATCATTTTATTTTTGCCCGACACGGCCATTTTAAATTGAGTACGAGTTATCTTTAAGCAGAGAAGTACTTTAGCGATGATTGATATTAATAGCTCATTTGGTTAATGCTTGTATTCTTTTTTTCTCGTAGTGCATAATAGGTGTCGATGTGAGATATTTTAATTGATAAATATGATCATATAATTACTTTAAATATGTGAACTATAATACGCGTTCATTTTACAGCAGTGCTTTAAAACGATTTTAATAGCTCGAGAATTTCGAAGTTTCCTGTGATGTTAATATCCAGGTAATTATTGCACAATAATTAAATACCGTTAAATATAACCATGTAAACATGAAACTCGTACGCAACAATTATATAAATACTTATTGACCGAAAATAGGTTATAAAAATGTTTTACTTCTTTATTTACAAAAGCAAGAGAATTTTCACTTACCAACTTGAGATTGAAACGATTTCATAAATTTCGCCTTTGTTCGTTGGGAAACGTAACAAGACACGCAGTTTACGACAAGAAAACCATTCGCAGCTCAATCTTCACTTGTTCCACGGATATGGCAACATTCAGATGCAGTTACTGGGTAAATTGGCCGCTTCCCCATCTTCAAAGAGTTCCCTTGCTCCTGGATATCGGAAATATAAAATCATTCTAGATGTGTTTCATTCAACACAAGTGGTTTATTGTGTATATTAAGGTGATTATATTATTGTACCACAACTTTTTGCTATTTTGCCACCTTAATTTTCAATATTTCACTCTTTAAAATAAATAAACTGGATTAAATTCCTCAAACATTATCTGCTAGTCGTATATATAAAGCTATAATATATCTATAACAAATAATAACAAATAATCATTTTATCACCACGTTACTCAATGTAGCATTTTTATCTAAATTATTTTACAATATATGATCTAACATCGGATCTAATTGTAAAATCTTAGTGTTTTCACGATTTATTTGTGTGGGCGGATCGCTTTTCGGGACTAGTCTAGCACATAGAGCATTTTTCAACTACTGAGACAAACCAGTTATGTAATCCTTAAAACCTGGACGACAAGAGGCACTGAATATTTTTGACCTGGAAAGGAATCGCTTTGCTTTGTGAATTTGTTTTCACACGAATGTAGTATTTAGTAAGACCTTTTAATATATTTTAAAACATAAATATGAAGCATTGAATATACATAAAACACAAGTCTATTTGTACGCGAATGTTTATAGACCGCAATCCATTTTATAGAATAGCATTTTTATTACTTTATGCACTGTGGTCTCTTGAGCTAAAGCTATTCGGCCGAATTCATAGACTTTTTAGCCCGTGGAATGTTTTGTATCTTTTTTTATTTTTTTTTCACAATACTGCCATTAGAAATGGAATCTATCTACTAAAGATATGGCTATGACTCCGTATTATTAAGGACTTGACTATTCATGAAGGCTTATATATTTTTTTTAGATGGATATAGATTGAATAAAAATAATAATTATTTAATTTTACGTCGATCAGTGACCAAAGTGCAATATGATATCTCTAAAAATATTTTATTTAATTATAATAAATAAGCAAATACTTTTGAATTTAAAACGTGAATATCAAAAATTGAGATTTATATTAATCCATCTATAAAATTAGCATTGGAAATCATCTTTGACATCAGAAAAAATAGTTGAAAGTTATGTATTAGTCACATGAAAATTATAATACGTATGTAAATTACGCGAATAAATTATTTCAATGTCTCATCTATTTCTTGGTATATCTCATGTCGGGATATAGGTTGAGTCGTTTGCAAAATATTTTACGGTTCTTGAGATATAAGCTTACCGAGGTAGGGTTGAACCTGAATGTTTTAGTCACATTTGTTGACCTACAACATATATTTGTGTTTCAGATATGATATAGTTATTCTAACAAAATATATTTGAGTAGGTCATACAGAAATGTTTACTTTTGCAGTTTGGTCGATAGTTTATATCTTTAAGGAGTTTTGAATACTATTGAATGTAACTATTTAAATATTAAGTTTAACTGTTGTCATAAGCAGTTTAAAAAGGTATTTTAGTCATCGAATGTTTTGCAGGGAATTAAACAATTTTGTTCTGTTCTGTTTTAATTTAATTTATTCAATATAGCGGCCCGGCCCAGCTTCGTCTGGGTGCATATATTTTTTGATTCCACTCCACACCAAATACATGTTATTTTTCGTATAAACTCTTGTATACCTAAATTTGACTTAGCTGTCCTACTGTCCGGCTCAATCCCGTCTCATCCGTCTGTTCAGTCTCTTCCCAATCCATCCCGTCCTTTCTCTTTATTATCCATCCCGTCTTATAACGTGCATTTATATTTCGTCTTATCAAATCTGTCAGCTATCCCAGCCTTCTCCCGTACCTTCCACTCTATTATATCCCGTCTCTCCATATACATGTACATATAAAGATTGCCTTATGAAATTTTTGTGCAGCAGAAATCGTAATATTTTAATTTCACCACAACTTCAAAACCAAACGTCCAATTTTAATCATTCAAAGACCAAATATTATCAACATAAACTGTACTTATTGATGAAATAATTTATTTTGATAAGGATTAATAGCATGAGTAAAATAAACGCGTTTAAATGTAGTCCAAAAAAATTCAAGATTTTTAAATAAAAATGTGGTTGTTGTGCCTCACTCGACATAGATAGGTATAGTGTGTCGCGGACTTTTATGTAGATATTTATAAGATCTACAATTAATTACAACATTTCATGGTTCTATCTTTTGTAGTTTAGGCAGCGTACGCAAAATAAGTAACTTCTTTGGTTGATTTTTTTCAGTTTGTGTCCGAAAAATCCAAATATCTTACGGAACCCTATTTTTTTCCAAAATAAAATATAGTCTATGTTACTCGTGGATAATGTAGCTTTCGAATGGTGAAAGAATTTTTAAAATCGGTCCAGTAGTTTTTGAGCCTATTCATTACAATTAAACAAACAAACAAAGTTTTCCTCTTTATAATATATTAGTGTAGATTTGATTATTTTATTGATAACTGTTATCAAAATATTTTATCTATATCTGGTTCACGTTTGTAATTAGTTTGCAATTTTTATTATACACTAATTATTTTACTCTAGTTTATTTTAATTTTCAAATTAAATCCTTGAAATAGCACGTGGAGTGTAAGCTTCGTCGGCATACGTCACAGGTTTGTCTTCTTCGGACAAAATGAAAAAAAAATGTCATTGGAAATGGACAAAACATTTGATCCTAAAAATGTTTATTCACTGTCGATTAATAAAGTCAGTATTTATGAGGGTAAATATCAAATATGTCCCCGTGAAAAAGATTCGTATTGGAATACCTCTATAAAATATAAGTGATAACAGTTTACTCGGTGCGTCCGCTTGGGTGCCAAACACAAATGTCGATTCTCGACTGTAATATCTCATCGCGTTTCTAAAGATATTTCTCGAAAGATTTACTTTCTGCAATTAAATTAAAAACATATGTGTTAGTGAACGGAGCGTACCCCGGGAACTGCCCGCGAACCACACAGCACAAATTGTACATTAATTAAAAATGTTTATAATAAAGTTTCGAGATTATACATACGAGCACAATTTGCGCCAATTTATATAAGCTATGTTGTGGTGGTATACAAAATCAAAATCTTATTGCTTTACAATTTTCTGAAGGTAGTAATTCTATAGGACAACATAAATTGAAAGTCTTTATAAAAAATAAACTAAAAACATTAAATCCCAAATTATTCTTAATTTTTTTTAACTGTCTGTATCAGCCCATATACGTCCCACTGCAGGGCACGGGCCTCCTCTACAATCGACAGTATGATTGAGAGTGGTTAGGCCATATAGTCCACCACGCTGGCCTAGTGCGGGTTGGCGGACTTACATTTTTTGTTATTGCAATGAATGGCGAGACCAGCATTCCGTTCGCTTGTTGGTAAGCGATACGAACGCTAATGAATGTTATGAAGATTACAAATATCCCTTTGACCATAAAACAGCAGAACAGTGGTAGGGGCAACAAAATACATTTTGGGATAAAATATATTTTGGTTGGATGTGTGAGATTTTCGAATGCCTAATAAGTGTTACTACATACTACATCCATTCTCGGTCGTCTTATTTTATCTTCCACGACATACAACTGTTGTGGTTGTTTGTTATTGTAAATGGCGATAAAAAAAAAGAAAGAAAAAAAGAAGATAGTTTGTGTAGTTCTTCACAGCTACAACACGTTCCGAAGCGGTGGTAGCAGAAAAGGACGATTCAAAAGATCTTTTGAAAGACTATTTGAATAAAGAATATTTTGATTTGATTTGATTTGGTGTTAAGGCAAGTGGATGAGCCAGTAGCCATTTGCTTGATTGCCAGAACTATATAACATACATACATAAACTCACGCCTTTTCCTCAGAAGGTGTAATCAGAGGTGCTAAAAGGACAGCGACGTTAAGCCTTGTGTCTTCTGTTCCCCGATGTGATATGCTGATAATGAAGAGAAACATTCAATATCACTTTGTCTGTTCTGGGATTTGAGCCTTAGACCTCAGAGGCGGAACGGCAAATGTAAATATAGTTATGGCTTTTAACACGAAAAGAAAAAAATAAGAAGTGGTTAGTTGGAGTGTGTGTAAGAAATATCACAAGCTCATTGTATTAATTGAATACATAAAATGGTTTATTGTGAGCTCTAAACCGGCACAGGTATTTACTTGTGCATGAATACACCACTATGTTTCAGTAGTTCCTGATTTTAATCATGTTTACTGTCTGTACAATTAATCCCTTTGTAATTTCAATCAAAGTCTTTGGGTTGCAATCGTTTCTGAACTAAACTCCTTAGCTTATATTTGCTTTAGGTACTCATTTATAGAGATGTTATATATCGACGGTGAACTAACAATACCTCCAAACTGTAATTTTTCAACCAATCTATTTATGGCAATACTATCTAATCGAATACCTACTACACTATTATAAAATACCCGCATACAATATAACATATAAAGCCTACATGATTACTATTCCCCATTAATAAATATATTAACTGCAATTTAACTCAACAATATTTTTGTTCAGTTTATACACCTCCAAATCGTACTGTCGATTGTAGTGGCTCGTTTGTTCGTTGCAGTGATCTAGGGCCCTACTATATTCATCGAACGAACGAACGAACGAACGAAGGACCCTACTATATTCAACGAAACGAAGTTCGAAACTTCGGATGATCAAAGTTTATATACGATACGAATGTACCTACATAAAACTTATGGTCGTTATTGATTTATGGTCGTAACCATAGACTTATAGTTACGGTGTACGTTATATATATACATTCGTATCGTATAAAAAACTTCGTTTGTCCGAAGTTTCGAACTTCGTTTCGTTGAATATAGTAGGGTCCTTCGTTCGTTCGTTCGTTCGTTCGATGAATATAGTAGGGCCCCTAGTCGTAGCAGGTACTCTTTGAAACACAAAAGTCTGGGTTTAAAATACTATCGCATCTCGGATACGAGATCATAACGTCGGTTTGTAGATGACCAGGGGCGTCGCCAGCCGATGGCTTAGGTAGGGGCAAATATTATGGAGAATGAGAAAAATGTGATTACAACTTGCAACAATTTCGACGGCGGCCTGCAGACGGTCAATATTATAGTATATGTAAAAAAATACCGTATAGTAGGCAATCCAAGTCAAAGATTTTGGTTGCTTTACATTTCGATTTGTTTTAATCTTTAGGAGGGGGCAGCTGCTCGTATTTGCCCCCCCTTGTGCGTGACATTAGTTAAACATAAACATCCGCCAATCGGCTCATGGAGTCGGGAGCGGGGCAGGAAGAAAAATGGCTGGAAACGCGACAGTAAAGCTGTCACTTCACGTCCGTCCATTTGGAGACAAAACACTGGTTAAATATAGATTAATTTCAATGTATAAAAATAAAGTCAAATGTAATATTATATAACAAATTGACAAGAGAATCCATAAGGGACAACTCGAGTGAACACAGTAGAGTGATATTTGCTCGTTGTTTATGTTATATTCTAATATCGAGACGACAGATCATTCAATATTAGGAATCAAATGTAATATTCCGACATTTGAGTTACCCCTCGTTCGTGCGGGAGTGAAATAATATTTTTATTGTTGATTCGTCGAGTAAACTTTGAAATATTTCGCCTTGGGGTGCATAAATATCATAACAGTTCTGACAGCCGTAACAAGCAAAATGGTCCCAAGTTGTCGATACAATAAAAATAGACAATTGTGCATAGCCTGTCAAGCGATGAAGGTTCCTTACGGCCCTTTAAGGTCGTTTTCGTCACTATGGAGGATACCGGTATGCTTATAAGAAAATGAGGGAGTAAAATTATTTTTATTTTGGATAACTGAGAATGTTTAACATTAGCTTCAATTTTAAAATAGATTCCATTAACTATAACAATGCGTTTCTCATTTATTTAAGGTAGCTATTTAATATCTAAAATTAGTACCGACCATAAATAAGTATTAGGAATATTTAATATTTTTGAAGATATCAATCAACTTTACGAATCAAACCATTGAGATTTCTTTCATAGTTTTTTTTATATATGATAACAGTTTCTATAATTAAATGTAATCTAGATATTTACAACAAGGACTTTTTGAACTAACCTAACCTAACTAATAAATAAACCAATAATGTAATTCTGTAGCTCAATATCTATAAAATAATGAAAAATGGACGCTGAAATCCAGACATAAAATAGCCTTTCATCCATTAATGTAATTGATTCGATAATATATGGGAAAAGTTTTTATTTGACAAGGGACAGAACTGTACGTGTAACGTGAAATCCTGAGATATTGAAAAGGAAAATAGCTTTAGTCGGTGTTTATTTCACAAATATTCAATTAAATACTTCTTAGGAATTTCTACGTTAAGTCGAAATTTGTCAGACTGTTTCAGGTGTGTTTATAAAAGTGAAATGCATTCAAAACACAAATATTAAACTCAACAAGTAATATAATTTGAAAAATGGAAACATGAACGAGTTGAACAAAAATGCCGTCTTTTATTTTAACGTATATACTTTTGTTTTACAGCCGACAAACACTACCCTTTTGCGCAACCAGAACAGAAATGCAGTGAAAATATAAAAATATTGTCTGTAGTGAGATGCGAGTTGCATCGTATCCCTCCGGGCGCGATTTGGAAATCTCACGCACTAATGGTTATTACTGCGGCGTTTGTACGGCCCGACACGCTCGTTAATTACTTTCTGATGTTCAGCACACAATATTGTTAAAAGTATTAAATATTGAACAAGTACCACAAAAACTATGATTTGTGATAGCGGTTAACTATGGGTTATCAACATTTTTGTTACATGTTATACTGTGTTGTAGCTCAGAAAATAGTTTTTCTTCTATTAAGACATTACATATAAAAATGCATTTTACTTCTTATATATTAAAATAGATCCCCGTACTTGAATCTTACTTAACAACGTATGAAAAATCATAATATATATTTTTAAGGAGAATTTGAAGTAATAAGATAAGTCTCACGTTAATTATTGATCAGAAAATTTAAAATTTAATTGTAAGTGTACATTTTGTCATTTTGGACTTGCTTAAAATTTAAAGATATAAAGCCACAATCGTGGCGTGTGGGAGAGCCAGTGCGTAGTCGATTGAGCCGGCCCAACGCGTCCGTAACTTCACGCGCGGCCGCCGCCGGTAACGAGCAGCCACATAAAACAAAATGCCAGCACAGGAGGGATCCTCTAAATTTGCTTAAATGCCAAATAAACTGCGAATTGCTTCGCCATTTGTGAAGGAGACCCTCAGTTGGTATCCTATTTGATTTCTGAAAATGTTCACCCTCTTTCAATTTACGTTTTACATTACCTATGTAAGAAAATAATATACTGTCCGCAGGAATAAATACTGTAAGCTAACACAGTGTACAAAATATATTTATGTTATACATTCTTATATATTGTACTTCTTTGAATATTTTTAGGATAATAAAATAATTTAATTAAAATAATAATTTATTATTGAAAATGCTGCAGTAAGCTAACATCAACAAAATGTAAAAGACTATCAGCTGATGAAAGTTGTACGAAGTGACTTGTTTCTCCAAAAAAGCTTTCGTTCATCAGTAGTTTTCCTATGGCTCGGAACGGCGATGACGGACAGAAGCAGAATAAATAAATTAAAAAAATCTTACTAATTAAAGCCCTTTGAAAATGGTTGAGATATCGTAAAAAGGCATATTTTATGTAAGTCCAATTAACAGTAGTGTGAAGTGTCAAGATTATAAGACTATGTGGTAGACATTGCGTGATATACACTTTTGTAGGGTAAATTAGCGGCAAGACATAAATGGTAATAAAGCGAAAATAGACTTTTCGTAAATACGGAACATTTAACAACTCCTTCCCCACAAGAACTCACCCGGTGATTAGAAACACAGATACCAAAAGTTTGATAGGTAATTTAGAAACAAAACATGTATCGCAACAATTGGCCATTTTGCCAGCAAAGTCTTAATTGAAACATTTTGATTAAACCGTATCTCCATAAATATTTACGTGTAAAGGAGTTTATTCATGTTGAAACTTACAAGACAAACAATAAATTTTATCTTGAGGAAACGCTTAAAATCTCTAATAATTTTACGTCGACCAGGAAAATTTACAAGCCACTTCGATCTATATTCCAATATGAAATATTACTGAACCGGTTAGGAAAAATTCTATATTTCGTTTAAGATAATCTATTCCGCATTTCGCAGCGGCAATAAAGCCGAGCGTGAGAGTACATAAATCACACATGTCATAGCTTAATAACGCTTGACAGATTTGAAAGCGCAGCAGATTCAAGCAATATGTCACACATTCACAACGCGAAGCTTCTCTATCTCTGGCGCGAACTTAGAGCTACGATATCGCTTGTCATCAAAGGTAAATTAATATTTTATTGCATTAAAAATAAATGTAAGCGACGTCGCTCAACTCTGACCTTAAGTAATGTTGGATAAAATTACAGATTCCGATATGTTTAATTAGTTTGCCGACTGGATATAAATATTTTCCATTGGTACCAATTTTTTATATTTTTTAACCCTACTAAATGAAAATTTATATCGGTAAGTTTGATAAGTAATTCAATTTGAAAGTGGGTTGAGTAAAATGAAGATTAATTTAATGTTTGATACTAATAGAATTATTTTTCAGGAGAAACTAATTTACATAGCGGTACTCAGTACTCTATTAATATCTTAGTGGGACGGATCTCAAGCAGTCCGCCTGGAGAACACGTTGTAGCGTTCACAGCATCATAATTACATGTACAATTAAATCCTCAAACGCTTTCAACTACGGATATGTGTATTTTCTAGACGGGGAAAATCTTGATGAAAAGCTTGCATTTCATGTATGTACAGAGTTGATTTTTTATGTTAAATGTTACTACAGACAATGTAATGGACTTACAATGTCATTATGTTAAGACATACTTACATATTATATTTTATTAAATTGATTCAGAAAACAAAGTAATGTTGACTGCCTCACTGGCGTAGTTGCACTACGGTACGGTTACTCAGCTGAGACCTCGGGTTTGAATCCCGAGTCGAGAATTTGTGGTCGATATGGCGATAAGAGCGTCTCCTATTACATCGTGGGTCGGAATATAGAAAGCGAAATGTGGGTGGCTTGGCACCTCCGCTTACGCCTAACAGGAAAAAAAGGCGTGGGTTTATACTACATGTGTAAGTGATATCTTTATTTATTATTTTATTTAATTTTCTATCGTGTGCGACATATTACGGGTACTAAAAATTTATTAACGAAAGAATATGTAGCAGAAACTGTCTTGTGGTATTTGGTACAAAGTATCTTAAACTTAATGCACAATGAGGCCGCATCGCCACGCATAACACGGGACGCAAAAATGCGCTCGGTTTTCATACATTTTGAATGTCTCTTAGCGAGAATGCACTACCTCCAACTGGCGGGTCGTTTACCACGCTTTATAGCTATATTACTATTTATATCAAGGCTAGTAGTATTTCCTTTTTCCAATCACTGGTTTAGATTAGAGGCTAAGTAATGGTCATTCTGACAGACAATTATTTATCAACGAATTTCTAAAGTATTAGGACTAGTTTTTTTGCTCCTGTCCGTTTTTTAAAGTATTTTTATAATGTTTATTTATCTTATAAATTACACAGCTATGAAATGCGAAAGTAGTCTTAAATGTATATAGTACAATACCTTATAGAATCCAACTTTGTAGAACTTTAACAACTGTCAAAGTGGTTATGTGTATGCTTCGTATGTACGAGCACAAGGCACTTTGGGTAAACAAACTGTTATTTCAGTAACAATCTGTTTATATATATGCATATGAAAAGTAGTAAAGTTATATTCTAAATAACTCGAGCAAATATATAGTAGTATTAATATGAAGCAACGTATGTTAGGGCAGACGTGTAAGAAATAAGTGAACGCGTATAATTTGTTTTTGATTGTACTGTGAAACCAAGTGTACTTTACAAAGCAGGTCGGGAATATACTGGCGGGAAGTCAAAGGGCAATGCATTGGACCTTTAAAGTTATAAAGAACATTTAAACGACTGTCTGGCTCAACCATAAGTATCATCTCAACGAGATAGAATATATATTTTATGATAACTGACTGAAGACTAACTCGATACCGCAGTTGGACTACGATACGATTTAAATGCCGAGTTTCGGGTTTTAATCGCGTCATGGACAAAGTGAGACGTATTTTTCCATTCATTATAAGTTTGGAGTCGGTAATTTATGACCAATGTGCACCCATCATATGGTGAATGGAACATGCAAGACGAGACGTGGTTTGTCTGGTCTGTCCTCTGCCTCCCTTTTCTGTGTATGTATTTAAGTTAGGATTGAACAATTTAATCGTGCAACCGTGGGTAGTAAGTTGAAGGTTTAATAAGTGTTATGGGATACACCTATAAAATAAAAATTAATCGCCATAAGCTCCCACTTAAGTGTTATTTATTTACAGTTAAGCAACAAATATGGAATATGGAGGCTACGTCTACAAATTTCATAGCAAAAAGAATTTATTTTTTGAAATTTATATTTGTAGAATTCAATTTTACTTAAAATTTGTTATATTGAATTTCGCTGATATAGGGCAGCGTATGAAATTGTAGCGATTATAACAAAATGCCCTTTGATAGATTTCAATTCTAAGATGTAGCAATTATAAAATTCTTAAAATAATTCTATTCAATTCTTGATGGGCTTTTGACATCTCTATCACCCCAAATTCAGGTATTTGTATAAAAATGTGAATAGTTAGATGTCAGTGGGCGTTTCATACATTTAATGAGACAACATAACATTCAGTAGTGGATTTGTTACAACCGCATGTGGTGGTGAATAACTTTATTCTCATTTCAGCGTTCTAAACAAATTATATTATTAGTACGATTATTTTTCCAGTAGTTGAAATACGACATGCATAACATTTCATAAATCATGCGGAAAATATAATGCGAGAATTATAAATCCATTAGTATTTTATAATGGAAAGGTAAATGTAAATCTTTGGTTTATTCACCCGCATTGAACATGTTAAGCTTTCAATTTCCGAAAACCAACACAGCTCTTTTAGGCAACGCTACTGTGAGCAAACGCGTGCAGTGCTGGCTTTTAAAAATTACCTTTGTACAACTCTGCTATACTAGATCAGTTGGCATAAACTTTGAAATCTATTCACTAAGATGATCAATCAATGCTTTATAAAAAATCAATACAGGACATGCGTTAATTTACAATTATAGGTAATAAGAAACACCTTAAAGTAGGGATTGGATGTAAATTATCTTATTTAATTTGTGGATACTATTATCATTACTGAAAGATTTTGTAGTTTATACACATTGCCTTCTGATACGTGTTACGTAAATACGACAATACTCATTAAAGCGTATCAATTTTGAATTTGTAAGATGCTTGTACAGATTGCACAGTATTTCAAAGTAAAATTCCAAAGCTTGACGTTAACATACAATGTGGTCAATATCTTTTACGTTTCTCAGAATGTTTTTGATACTCGAACATACATTTTTTCTTGAAGTTAGATATACGACGATTACTATTAATGTTTGCGTTTTATACTGGAAGCAATAATTTGCATAGAAATGAAATCAAACCCACAATGTATGCATAATACATAACGGTCACTAAGGATCGGCCCGTTCTTATGACTTATGACATTTACACGGCTTCATACTTATTTCTAATTGAATATTGTTAAGATCCTTAGAATTACGTTTGAAATCAATGTTATATTTCTTCATTCTATACTTTCCGCATATATATTCGTTTGAATTTCTTCTCAAATTTTATGGATGTTCAATATATTCAATTTCGTCGATTGACGTCTCTCTTTATGTTGCACAGCGCATACCGGCTTTAACAAAGAAATGTTATTATATATAGACATTCAATTGCATCGGGTAAAGGTGAATCGGAGTGACGTATGTCGGTATAAATATTAATGGTAGTTCTCAGGCCGGTAGGGTGACCTAGGGGAATTGCAAGGAAATACCCCACCGTTCGCAGAACTCAATTCTATGGCGCCGACTTGTCGGCCATTATTTACCTGGAAGCAAAATAAATTATAGCTGTGTTTTTAGAACTGGCCGTGTGTCGAATATTTTGACGAATACAATTAAGGTAACGTAATTACCTTCGATGGAGGGTGCGTGTTAGCGTCATAAATAATCAAATCAATTTCAGGAAAGAGTTGGCTTTGGGTAGTAGAGTCATCTGAATTTTATAGCAACTGTTCGCTTTACCAATATTTTCAATTCACTACACAAAGAGAAAAGTTAATTTACTCTTGAAATAAACGAAAAAAAAAACAATGTTGGATATAACAACATTTTTGTGGCTTCTGACCGTTGTGGTTAAAATGTGATTGTAATGAAATATTATTTTGAGAAGGTTAGGAAGTAGCTACTCAAATTACTTACGAGCCACAAGTAACCGATTGAAACCTTTGAAAATCAGAAACATAACGATATCGTTTATTATATTTCATATCAGCCAATGAGAGTTACCCCTTTGTAAAGGGTTAGACGCATTTTGCATCGGTAACGTATTTACTATTATTAAGTTCTATAAATAGAACCTTGGATTCCCATCGGTGGTAATATGTACAAGTATACAAAGTTTAACAGCCGTTATTTCGCATTCACTTTGAAACAGAAATCTACCCTATATCACAAGAAAATGTTACAATCAAAAGGTTAAGACGTAGGCTTTCCGTGAATTTCACGCGTGTCTGCCCCAAACGAAAAGGATGGCTATAGAAAGGGGTGTTGCTTTCAGTCGGCGGCGTTGCATGTTGCTTGCATCAGTTATATCTGAGCCGTCACCGGTGACGGTCGCGTGCGGCCCGCCAGCCCGAACTCACGTATAAAACTTTTCACGGAATTTCGGGAAAGTATTACTCGCTTCAGAAGTTGACCACGTTCATAATCACTTTTTTGCGTGTGTTGAATGCAATTTAAAGAATGTTTTATCGTGTGATTTAGTATATTTTGACGATTTTTTCCGTGTACATGATTAGTTCGATATTTTCTTGAGAACAAATTATTTTCAAATATTAAATATGTCAATTTTATCAATCGTCCATCACTTCATGATATTGGCGCCCAACGTGGTGGACCAGTTGGTCACATAATTCTAGTCACAATTATTAAATAATTTCAAATCTTCAAAGAAAATTAGCTATAATAAGGCGGATGAAGTATAAACATGATTTGTTTTTTTCGATTTAATTTACTGAATAATGTGAAGATGATACTAGGATTGCTTGTTCTGGATTGGCTCCTGACAAGTTCGACAGATGCGACCACGCGTAAGTATCAATTATGTCATTAATCAATGTTATGTATACACATTGTATTTTATAAAGTAATTATATAAAAAACGGAAATGTACTGCAATAAAATTCATTCTCACAAAGAATACCAAAAGAGAGCGGAATGTGAATCTTACAAAGCGTAACTGCAAGCTTTTAATTTTTTTCGCTTTTTATTTAGCAGCGTACACATGTTAACACAATGCTATCTTCCTCCTTTAATATTTCCCTTGTAGATGAGGAAGTTAGTAACCGTGTCCATATGAAAACATATGTATAAAAGTTTTACGTTATTTTATAAAGATCATTATACACTAAGGACGTATTTAGAAAGAGCTTTATTTTTAACAACATATTCTGTCTCTTCTTAATTGGAATAGTTTAAAAACTTATAATCAACGTTGTTTTAAGGCAAATACCTTTATAGTTCTTACTATTGGGCTAGACAGAACTGTTTCTAAATCGAAAATAGAGGATTTAAAATTAAGGGCATATTTACAAACATACACGATATTGACGTTTAATCAATTGGATCTATTATACCGATATTTGTATTAATCAAATAATTCTCATTAAAACAAACTGATTTGTACTGACATGTGTTTACAACTAAGTGCTAATTCAGCAGGCCAACGGTTAAAGAAAACATCAGGAACACCGAACAAACCCGCGTGTGATCGGAATACTAATTATTTTCGTGTGTGTAATTCGTACCGAACACAATAAAAGATCAGCCATTTACTGAGGATCTTAGAGATCCTATCCATCGAATAGATAATCTTTACTTAGGATTACAAGCTCATTATTTCTCATGTATCTAACTTTATCTAAATAACCAATAATTGTAATAGTTATTTGTACGTATAGTAAACGATTGTGTGAATTTCAAAATATTTCGTAGATATACAGGCGGATAGTAATATATCCACGTTAATTGATATCAAATACAGAGTATCGCGTCAGGACTTCGTTAACTAAAAAGTATTGAATTATGTCCAATGGAATAGTTAGTTGATATTTTTATGGAATATATTGTTATAGAATTGATTATTTTCACATTTATTTTGTACGAAAAAATATATTTATTAATGTTAGACCGTGTTTTAAAGCATTTTGTTAAATTCTTACGGATAGTGTAATAGTTTCACAAAGTCATTTTATACTGTTATATATGTTATGGGCCAAGTGATTAATCCGGCATTATTCATAGTGCCCGGGCAATATGAATAATGCCCAATAAGAGTGGGTAATGTGATTATAACCAATCAATTTATCACATTGCCCGGGCACTATGAATAATGCTAAGTGCCTAATGGGCAGAGTGATATAAAGCGAATCAAAATCAAAACAATGAGCCGAAGTGGTAGAATTTGGAATAAGGCAGCACGATGGGGTGGGTTGGGAGGAGTCGAGGGGAAGGGGGAGTGTCGCACCTCCCCTGGTACCACTTCCCTGGAAAGGTAACGCACTATTCTTGAGAAATATCTATTATAGCAACCTAGCCTTCAAACTTTTTCACTTGTTGTCAATACAAATTAGCTTCTGCATCGTCTCCGGCGCTACGGGAAGTTCAGCCCCTTCGCCCTTGCGTAACAAAAGATAGACACCCATGCTCACCTCCGCAGCTTCGGCTTGCTGGTCGCCTCCGGCGACCAGCCTCAGCCGCTACGGCTCGCACGGATGCCTATCCTTCGTTACAGCGGGCGGGGGCTGCTCTCCCTCCGCGCCTCCGGCTTTTTATATACACTCTAGGGTCAGTACCCAAAAGACTACGTGAAGTCGGGGTGTTCCAAGTCGGTTTTGGGGCACAGTCGACCTAAATGATCCATAAAGTGGGTACACTAATTTTCTTCTGAAGATAATGTTTCGGTCGTTAAAACATAACTAAACATAAGCAGATCAATTCAACCTTTCTAATTTATGGGTCTATTGGAGATGCGACAATGCGGCAGCCCACCACGTAAAAAATCACCTATGAATCCCATTGCCCGATCATCATGTAGCCGTATTTATAATGCCCGGGCAATGTGATAAATAGGTGAGTTTAGATTGTAATTAATCACTTGGCCCGATATGGCTCGGCAATATTCATACTGCCCGGGCATTATGAATACTGCTCGCATTAATCACTTGGCCCATAACATATATATATGTATGTATAAGTCGATTTAAAATTAGTAGGATGGAAAAATTAATAGCTAAGTAAGAATAATAATTGCCTGGCGTCTTGTTAATATTCTTACCTAATAGTCTCGTCTAGTTTCTAATAAGCGTGTAACTGTAATGACATTGATTCTGGGTAATTCAGTTTTGCGACAGCCATCTTAGACATCTAATTAGGTAGTAGGATTCGCTATTGACATTATCAATATCATATTGTAGTTGAATGGAGAATACATGGATTATACTCAATATAATTAGCTCCTCTGGTTCAAAAATCTTTGATTCTAAATTCCATCTACGTGTCTGACGATGATTAATTTATTATACGAGGGTTGGTGAAGTATTTTTTTTAAATAAAATGTACTATATTTAATTTTTTATGACTATATATTTTATTGTATTGTATAATGATACTGTGACATTTTACACCGCCAAATACTTAATTTAAAGTGGATATATACTCGTAATTGAACGATAAATCAAAGATTATGTTTTGGCATGATGATGTAAATCCCTTTAAATATGTATTTTTTATAATAAGGAACTATATTGGTCTGTAAGCTATATTATAATAAATGTTATATTTTAGCATCAGCATCAAAATGCTGGTAGAATAGTTCTTGTACTCTTCTATTCGCACAACATGCATTCATGTGTTTATTTACACTCTACGTAGCGGTATTTAAGTCGTGCTGATCAATTCGTCTTAAAATAAAAAGTTATTTAAGGGCACATAACCTGTAAACCTCTTAACATGAAATAGACGTTAAAATACATTTCAGTTTTGTAGAAATATTAAAACGTTAAAAGGGATCACTTTCCGCCCATTAATACGTAGCGACCAAATTTGACGTGCAGTCAATTAGAAGGGGCAGACAAGACGGCAGGGTGCGCTCATAATTTGTTAGTGACAGCACCGGAAGTTTAACAAGCCTAGTTTTAAGAGTGCACCATCAGGCTCCATCAGGCACCATCATGCTATTTTGTGAACATCGAACCAACTTGGGCGATTGTTTTATAGAAAAGTTAGTTATAGAAAACAATAATTTTCTTTACATTACAATGTCGCAACCAATTTCGCCAGAGGTAGTTCCCGCTCATAAAGTAATAGGGGACGAGTCTATTGCCATACCGATACAAATAAAACTTTATTTTTATTGCAATGAGTAGCTAGTCGTTCGCCTGATGGTAAGCGATACGACCGCTCATAAACAGTAGCAAAACCAAACACCTTGAATGACAAAGCAATGCTTGGCATTCCACTGCGATCGCCATCCTGAGACATAAGATGTTAAGTCTCAATATGTCCAGTAGTTACTCTGGCTACAATGCCCTTCGATCCGAAACACAGCAGTGCATTTACACAGCTGTTTGGCGGGAGAAACAGACATTGCGGAGATACCTACCCAGATGGCCTTTCACATAAGAGCGACCTACCACCAGTGAAAATTTAGAACATATCATGTTTTTCTCATAAATAGTAAATCAAATGAACGATGTGTCGATTGGAAGTGAGCCGAAAGCAATTTTACTACGATTTTGAAGTATAATCGATTTTAAATTGTCACACTATGTATTATGTTGGTAAGTGGACCAAACGCAGCTGCCAGCATGTTCACGGTGGTCACGAATTTGAAAATCAGGCACACCTCTGACTTTTGAAGTTATGTGTCACTTCGCACTACAACGATGTAGGAAAATATCGTGAGACAACCTACATAACACAGCAATTTGTAAGAATTTCTATGGTATGTAAAGTCCGCCAGCCCGCACAAGGCCAGCGTGGTGGACTATATGGCCACTCTCAATAGTACTCTAGATTGTAGAGGTGGCCTGTGCCCTGCAGTAAGACATATACGGGCTGATATATCATGTCACGTGCCCTAATATGAAGGAACAAATATCATTATGCCGCGATTATACTGTATATACATATTTTGTGGTAAGATTGCGTGATGCACCGACCTCTATAAACTAGTTTCTGTTACTTTTTTTATTCTTCTGGGGACGTATTGTTGGCTTGATTTTGATAGGACTTCCTTCACAATAACTTTCTATTGTCGCTGCAAAGGAAGTACTATAACATTCCGACGTGTAGATTTATTTTTAAACTCGTGTAGATGTACTATATTACTTTGTATCACGTTTTTAATATCACCTGCCGAGAAGGTATAAGCCTTCCTCCGGTCAGGACTTTATTAGACACGATATTTTACAGCCAAGTATCTTTACAATTTATAAATATATTTTGAGTTACATTCAATTAAAATGACCCGTAAATATTGGATCGAATTTAAAAAAAAATGATGGAATATATATGGTTTTATTGTGGCAACATGTTCATAAAAAGGATTTTAAAGATTTTATCTGATGGAAGAATGAAATATTATACATTAGAACTTAAAAAGTTTATTTCATTTATAACGTAATTTATTCATCCCATTTAATTTTATTTTATTTCCATTCGGAAATGTTATATATTGATAAAATGTTGTTTGGTTTTTAAAAATAACTTAATTACAATAATCGTATCTGATAAGTTACTACTTTTAGCACTGTCGTAAGCATCTTATATTCAAAAAGTTTACCCATATCATTTTTTCATAAACTTTTTGTGTGTTTGTTAACTGTTTTTGTTTTCAAATCGAGTAAGCGAGAAAAGTTAAGTGAATCACTAGCTACGTAGCGCTTCTCTCTGATTTTAGTTTCTAGACTTGATTGATGACACTAACTGTAAACGTGGTTACAATCTATTTTAACATGTTTGCCTTCATCATAATGACCTAAATAGCATGCCCTATGTTTTTTTTAATAAAACCGTAGGTTTATCATTAATAGCATATTATAATATTCTATGTAACATAACATTACAAAAAAACGTTGTTTTAAAAGCTAATTTTTTATTTGCTTTAAATTTTATTATTTAACATTTCAAGGAATTTGTAATTCCGTAATCTACTTTGAAATTTCTGAGTGACGCACATCTCGTTGCTTGTCAGTCTTAGTTTTAATATATATTAATGTGACACAAGTTTACGAAAGATTCACAGAAATGTTTGTTTAATAAAATCGATTCAAATGGAGTTTTAGATTAACGCGAATGTTACACATTTGTTATGTTACACTTTGCCACGAACTATGTAACTAATTGAAACGAAAATATCACAAAATACGCGATAAAATCCATGAAAACAATTTTATTTCAAAATCGTCTTATATACATCTACAACTGTAAACATATTTTTGAGTTTTTGGTGTCTATAGTAACATGTTTTTACTTCGGGAGCGGTTGCCTACCACACCGCGTATTTACCTGATTATAGAGAAGCCCTTTAAACCCTGTGTTTCAAAAACAAAAATGTTAGTTTGACCTAAATATGTTTGTGAGTATATTTAAGGTTCGTGTGTCGCGTGCCACCAAACTAATTTAATAAAAACACGGTTTATTAAAGGGTATTTTGGCATTAACGCTCAGCTTCGAGTCACTCGCTAACGTTCTTAAGTTAAATACCTTATCGAATTACATTTGATAACACGTTCGCTCCGAGCCAAAATATAGTTTACGCTTTGGTATTATTTCTTATAAAAGGAAAAAACCAACAATGGTAACGGCGAACCCAAACAAGTATTCCAACAGGCGATAAAAGAAAATCACAGTTGTAATGACGGTTTGAAACAGATCAAAACGTTATTATTCATCGATATTCCAATGTATTATAAATACGCATTGTAATGTGTTTGAAAGCGATTCTTTCATCTTTAATAATAAATAAAATATTTTCGTACACGATCAGTTCTACTTTGTGATTCACAATACAATATTTATATAATGCGAACATTCTTAATTGCGGTTCTACATTATTGCATGTTCCACTACACGTGTTTATGTGGTGCAAATTTTGAAATTATTTAGTTATTATGTGCGAATGTCATTAAACAATAGTTGGTTCTATGTAAGTTGTTTATTGGAGTAATAGCAGATTAGCATTTTATTTATTTCACTTTAGTAAGTAAGTATTTAAATGAAAGATAAAAATATTGTACCCTGATCAAGTTAAAGATAGTTGTTACCAAAATTTTACACTTGTTAATTGTTATATATAATCTTTTATGTGTATTGAGTGTATTTAGTATATCAGATTTTTCCCAAACGGTCGTTATTAAGATTATTGAAATTGGTACTTAATATTAAATGGTTTTCAAAATGCGGATTCTCATACATATTTTTTCTCAGCTTTATCCCCAAATAAATAACTATGGTAATAGTATTATTGTAATATATTATTGCATTCGGATTTAAATAGCATGTACCCATCGACTATCGAGTTGCTTTCTTTTTAACCAAAGAAAAAGTAGTAATATTGTATTGATAGATTATAAACAGTACTTAACTAAACTATAATTTAGTACCTATTGCTTGTACCAGAAACCTTAATAGGGTTTGCTGAATCATAGTGAATTGTGATTAAGTGGTTACCGATAACTGGTTTTAGTACCCAAGTAAGGACTTAGGATGTTGATATAATACTTGATAACACCGCCAAATAGCAGTGTAAATGTACTGTTGTATTCCGGTTTGAAAAAAATTGTATCCAGAGCTGGACTGGACATATTGGGACTTAACATAGCACGTCTCAGGATGACGAGCGTAGCAGAATGTTAAGAATTGCTACGTAATTAATGGTGTTTTTTGGTTTTCCTTCTGTCTGTGAGCGGTCGTATTGCTTACCATAAGGCAAATGGAATGCTCGTCTCGCCATTTATAGCAATAAAAATAAATACCGGATGACTTTCAAGTGAAAATAATATGACCATATTTTCAAATTGTATGCAATGTAGTTTTACTACAGTTTAGTATAAATGCTAATTACTACATAGTACAAAACTAAATATCTTACCGTTGAAATTTTAAGAATTCAATCAACTATTGTATTGCTCCAATAAATTATGTTCTGCAGTCTCATTAAACCGCGAAGTAATTCAGGTCCGAAGTCTTGGTAAGTGTGTCAGAAGTCTGCATAGCAAACATTCAATGAAGAAGAAGAAACTACAGGGGGTAGCATTCTTGTACTAGTTTCACGACAGATAGAAAGTGTGAAGTAGATCAGGTAAAGTAAGGGTATTTACAGAGAAATAATAGTGGGAGAATTATCAAGATAGAATAAAAAATCCAATTTATTATAATACCATTTGACCTAGTTTGGGAAAAATAAATCTGATAAATGTTTCTTACATTCAAATATAACCTCTTCTTTGCTAGAACCTTGAAAACTTATTACTAGTCTGTTTTATGCAAAAATTTTAATTTATCACATCCTATATAAAACGGGCGTAACACAAGAATATATATTTAGTGAAATGTTATAAAAAGTTTCGCTGTTATCAAATATGGCAGTTAATTATATATTGAAAGATAATAAAATAAAAAAACACTATTGTATTTGAACGTGGTTTTTGTTATGAATGATTTTTACGGTCGGTCTCTATATGTTGTCAATCTTGGACAACAAGTTAAATTGTATGATGTTTAAATTTATATCTGTATATGTTCGTTCACCAAAATATAAAAATTCGATGATTTTTTAACTTCTGGACAAAGATAGACAGATTATAGGACCGAGGTATACTATGTAAGAAGAAGGATAAACGCTGAGTTAGGTGCTTATATTATTTTGTATTTATTTATAGTGGTGCTAGTTTAGCGTGGCTACACTAGAATGACATAATATTATCTGTTCCCTGCCGTGTGGACTAAGGACAATTTATAGTATTCCACCACATTATCCCCTCCCTGTCGTAAGAGGCGACTAATGGGGGCAATGGTAGTCGCACCCATCAAAGCGACTACGAGGAATAAATAGGTGGGCTAGGCCGTAGTGCGGTATTGCGCGAGATCTGGTGAGGCTAAAGCGTTTTGCCTTAATGCGCCGAAGAGGACAACCGTGGGGCTTTAGATGGTATGCAGGTGTAGGAGTTTTGGTAGGGACTCAACTCAACGGTAGTCCCCATCTTTCCCGGTTGGCTTAACGTTGAGCCGTAAGATGAAACCAACATCACTGCTCCCCCTCGTCCTCCCCCCAGGCAAAGGTATCGTATATCACCGCAAAAAATACTATACTTTATTCCGTTGCGAAGTAAAACAAAATATGATCAATTAGAGGTGTAAAATGTCAGAGTAAAGACTTTTATAACTAAATCGGTAAAACAACATGAATAAATTAAAAGGATTCTACCGGCTAATTAGTTAGTCTTGATTCTCATAAAAGTTATTACAAGAAACGTCATATAGCACAAAAGTCTACAAAATGTATTAAGTAGTAATTTACCGGAAAAAAATTGTAGAATGTGAATTGTAGCAAAGTGCCAACCCGCACTAGGCCAGCGTGGTGGACTATATGGCCTAACCACTCTCAATCGTATTCTCGATTGTAGAGTAGGCCCGTGCCCTGCAGTGGGACGTATATGGGCTGATACAGATACAGAAATAACGCTATATTTATGAGTACGCCTACGCCAATAAAATAGATATTATACATTAAAATTGTTTAATTATGGACGCCTATCACAGTTTCCAAGTAATTGTTGATTTTGTGCTGTTATTTTAACCTTATTGTTCGTTATTAGCTTTGAGTTGGTGAACGATTATCAAAACGAACAGTCCAAACGGTATTGTTCCTTTAATCGATTTTCAAAAGGTTACAACACAGGAAATCCCGTAAAATCAATTATAAATATTCTGACGGTTGCTTCTTAAGAGTAGTGCATGGTCACTGTTCAAAGGGCAGGATACAGCTATTATTTTTTTACATTAGATACTTTTTTGTAATATTACTGATTAGAGAATTACTTAAATATCGTGCAAAATATAGCAAATATGTTATTGGTATTTTAATTAACTTACTAATGAAAATGTCTGTAATGTTTTCTTCAAACTTTAAAGTTATTTACTCATTCCGCTGTTAAATAACTGATGAAATATGAAATGTAATTGCTAAAATATTCTGAACGATATTGTATGAACTTAATTATAGTTCCAGCATTATACATATGTCGTAACATGGTGAAATAATTTCCCAAAAGGTGAAAACGTACCTTTCAGTGACCCTTGGCATTCATTTGAATAATCCTCTAAAACTATTTTTCCTCTGTTAAAAATTAATAAGCATTACACATTGTCGTCATTTAACACATTCTTTCACAAGTTTTGTGGCAGCATGGATAAGCCACGAAGTCCAGGGTTAGATAATCAGGTCAGGCAATCTGAATTGTTAATATTGTTTATAAAATTTGGTTTGCATGGCTCACTTTCTAGGTCTTATTGTGATGAAAATACTATGATTTTGCATACTATAGTGTGTGTGTATTACCCACTATTGGCCGCACATCTAACAAGCTGTTTATAAATAATCATAGACATAAGCTTACTTACATACATTTTGCATAAAAAAAAATCCAACAACTACATTAAATATCAACTTTTTCAAATTAATTTGAAGCGGAACAAGCGGATATGTTATTATTAAAATACTCGCTGTGCTGAACAACGACTGTCGATGGCAATAAAATTCCCGGAAACGTATGAAATGTTACACATGAATAAAACTAACATAGTTTTCTACCGCTCCTTTTACATTATTTAAAACTTTATGCTCATTTGAGTTGATTTTTTTTATGTTACAACACAATATGTTTGTTTTGCAGAGTAAGTATTCTATATCTGTATCAGTGTGGTGGACTATATGGCCTAACCACTCTCAAGTAGTCTATATGTCACCGTAAAATTGTAAATACCGTTAGATTATAATCTATCTCGCGAGATCGTGAACTGTCGAAAGATTGTGAATCGTAACATACTGCTTAAAATTCAACGCACTATTTTTCAGTACATTATTATGTATCGAAGTGAAACTGTTAAACTTAACCTAACCTAAGGCTTACATTCTCGCTAGACAGATTATAACCTAACGGTATTTACAATTTTACTGTGATAGATAAAAACGTAGTAGAAATTCGTTTATGACTGAATACTGAACATTCAGTGTTGTGATGGTTGGCAGTGGTAAGTGAATGCAGAGGGTCTTCTCTATGAAACGATACCAACGTCGAATGTTCGGATTTTCAACGTCCGGAGTAAAATATAAGTTTCCAGTTTTAAAACTACTCTAATATACTTATCATTTTCTCCGACCTTAGTCTAACTATATAGTTACGACGTACGATAGAGGATTCCAAGTATGAGCAGTATCTAAGTATTTTAGTGAAGTTTTATGTACGGTGTCCGATTATTCGAAGTTCGTATCGTTTCATAGAGTAACCTCAGTATTGTTGTTTCAGACGAGCCCGGGTTCAGCGCGCCCATAGCGAACGTGACGGCGCCGCTGGGCAGGGAGGCAATACTAGCCTGCACCGTACACAACCTCTCCACATACAAGGTATGATAAATAGATGCCCTTTGTGCCTAAATTATCGTGTCATGCGGTATTACTCCACTGTACTAGTGAACCTATAGTTTCCCTGATGTTTTATGGTGCACGTCCTTCGCTTATATATGGTGAAGGTTTAATACATTACTTGCAAGTGAAGATTGTATAAGGGTGCAAAGTAAAATGAGTTAGCTGCAATGCCATACTTAAATGCCGTTCCTAAGTAATAATCCTAATTTTATTTCTTAATCCGGCATAGTTTGATATTCATAGAATAAGAATGTCTCAACAAAACATCCGTATCATTAATAATAGTGCTTAAAAACGAATAAATATTGCTTACTGTACCGCTTTGCAAAATCAAAAATATCCAAGTCCAAAAATAACCAAATTTTGTTTGCCAAGACTGAAAAATTCGGTCTCCGTAATTAGCGAGTTTTCATTATGCTCGTATAATTAGCTACGAATGCCCGTGTAACTTTTAAAAGACGCCCAAGTATATTTTTATTTTTTATTATGATTATTTAATCTGTTGTATACGCCTAAAAATAATTTTATTTTTCAATTCGATTATTGAATGTATCTTTTCACTTTTTATAAAAATGTAATGTAACATTTTAATAGAGGCAAATCACATTTGGTTATTTTTAAGTCACACACTTTTGATTTAGTACCGTGGCCACAGCAACGGCACAGTTAACTTTTTTCACTATGCCCGTCAATGTTGATTATAGATACAATCTAATATTCGTCAATGCCACGAATCTTTTTCACTAGTGAATCTATTTTAATTGAAATGCTTCAAACATTCTGTCATAACAAGACATGATTAGAATCATTCCTGTATGATACCATCTATAAATATCACATCATTGCTTCATTTTACTTTTGTAGAAATCGTTATTTTTATGAAATATTTAAATTGAATGTTGCGTTTAGTACGTTTGTTACGTTACCCAAATAAAGGAAAAGTAAAATATTTTATATGCTTAGTATTAAGATTAAAGTCTCGCCTTTCGTGTTACAGCCGGCACTAAGGCCTTTATACCACGAATGTCAGGGAAACTAACAGCAATGCTGGATATTAAATAAAAGTTCCGCATAACATATGAATAGAAACTATATATGAATAAAATGAAGTGATAAGACGACTTGATTTATGATACTTTCCGCTGTCAAACGCAATGTTTATACGTCGTTTGCCCTTCAAAGTGGTACACAATAATTCCATCAAAGGTCAGGTCGCTCGTTGTGTTCACGAACAGAATGAATCAAGTTGTATTCACACGCATACCCATGCTTATTTTAAAATATAGCGGATAATTTAAACACACTAGCTGTAAGACTTAATTCACGTTATCGTGAAATATTATTACTTATTTTGTGATCATTATATATAGCACACAATCTCCTAATTTTTTTTTTTAAATACTTTCATAAAAATTCGTTAAGTAGACGCTTAATTGGAATACCTTTGACATTCATCAGTAATATGTACTACACGGTCCGCGGTGCCTCAAATAAAAGTACCAACAAGAATACAAGTGAATGTGATCCATTTCATATTAAAACCCACATCAAAAGCAAATATTAAATGTGAAGAAAATTACTTATTGAATGCAACGAAGCGCTACAAATTCGCCGCAGTTGTTGTTGTTCGTACTCAAAACTTCTTACTATATTCTTAAATCAGTAGCAAAGAGATTTCAAAGTGCATGTTGAGCAATACAAAGAGTTTGTACAAAGTTTTAGCTCATACATAACAGCCACCATTTAAGAAGCAGTTTCTTTAATGTTGGCATACACAACGTTCCCAATATAATTGCTCAGAAATGATAACATATGATTTTATACAAAGATATTAATGGGCATATGAGCAAATGAATCTTCTATCTTGCAAAATGCGTTTGTTCTAATTGATCTTAGATTCAAGTAATTAAAGGGTCGTAAGATCGTTCAAATGACAGTCTAAAATCACGTTCCATCGGCGTTAATGAAGATTGCATTTAGCTATTTACATAAAGTCGAGAATTGCCAAATGGGCGAGAAAATTACACATGCGTTTTGATGAATACTTTTTTTAACATCAATTTTTATTATTATAGGGTATGCAATGGTGTCATATTGAAAAATATCGATTTTTAAACAGGTCGCGTGGCTACGAGTGGATACGCAGACTATTCTCACAATTCACACACATGTCATATCAAGGAGTCGACGTGTGGGTGTGACCCATAGCGACCACCGAACTTGGTTCCTACACATAAGAGAACTTAGAGAGACCGACAGAGGATGGTACATGTGCCAAATCAATACTGATCCCATGAAAAGTCAACTGGGGTACCTTGATGTCGTTGGTAATTATTAATCACATTATATTCTTAATTGCTTTTTTAATGCCGCGTTCTGTTATGATACATTAATTTCACAATTTAATTATTGTTGTACAGTTTGTGGGTATCATTAAATTGAGTGGTAATAAAAGTACCAAATTGAACGTTCATGACGTTACAAATGAAGTGTCACATAATGTGCACATGCAGTGCAAATTTAGCCGGCTTTTAATTAATTATCCCATTCAGACATGATTTATTTTTGGTCCCGTTAGTACCGCCTGACATACTGGATCGCGGAACAAGCACGGATCAGACGGCGCGCGAAGGCTCTTCGATAAGTTTAACATGCGCCGCCACCGGCTCTCCGCATCCACAAATCACTTGGAGGAGGGAACATTCAAAGACTATTAGCGTCTCAGATGGAATCCAAGGTGGCTATTTCTTCTTCAATTTGCGGAAATTATTTTACGAGCAATTTATAGCCTGATTATTTGATAGGATAGTATTTTTGCGTTTCTATTTTTTACACTTTGAAGAAAATTGTTATGTACATTAGTATTTGCGCGAGTTGTAATAATCGTCCCTTTTCCGTTAATTTACGTATATTTAGTAAAATGACCGTGATCTATTGTTTAAATAAATTAATTTTAATTTTATTTATTAGGATCTCCAACAAAGAATACACTTTACCAGCTTTGCTATTGTGCTGTTGCAGTTTAAATAAAGTGTTTCTTCAATTAGAGGAGATCAAAACATGCAGTAGAAGTGACCAAAAGGAAAGAACTATAAAATAATATTTTAATGTGAAAGAAAAACATTCAACATAATATATTTCAGCTCTTTTGAAGCTTAGTCAGCCTCATCGTGAAATGTAATACGACAAAAATTGTTGACATAAATAAAATAACAGTTTTTATTTTTAGTGACATCACTCGAAGGCCCAGTGTTGAATATCAGCCGAGTAAACAGACAACACGCCGGAGCGTATTTATGTATAGCGTCGAACGGCGTCCCACCTACAGTGAGCAAACGGATTATGCTTACTGTTGAGTGTAAGTTTTAATACTTTGATCAGAATATTTATGGATATTCCATATATTTTCTTAGCGAGACATAGTTATAACGTTTGAAGGTAAGTTCAGTACTGTACCTTTCTGGACTATACTTCATCAATGATTGTTCACTGATGAATGACAACCATCATTGTTTATTTGATTGGTCGGAAAGTAATTTAGAAACTCAACCCGAACCCGGAGTACAATCAACGTGTGTTCGCCACTATAATTGGTGTTCTATAATTTTTTTAAAAATATTTAAGATAGTTACGGTAAAGCTAACCCAAAATATTAACATTTTGTATATTTTTTAACAGTTCCTCCCGTGATAACAATAAAAAATCAGCTGGTGGGCGCGGCACTAGGCACAGACTTAGTGCTCGAATGTGAAATCCAAGCTTACCCGAAACCAGTTAGTTACTGGAGCAGGGAGAACGGAGAGATACTTCCTGTAGGTGAGTGTCTCTCTACAAGTCTTTACTTGACTTATATCTCTGCGTTTTGAAATTAGCTTCTATGTTACCGTAAATTACCTGAGGTAAGCAACATTAATTTTCGTTCATAATGTTTCTGGCGTCACATTTTTCAGGATTATTTATTAACTTATTCAGGATTATTTATTAACTTATTAACTTATTAAGTGCGTGGTGGCCTGTTGGTAAACGGACTAGACGCGACTGCCAACATGTTCACGGTGGTCGCGGGTTCGAATCCCAGGACACACCTCTGACTTTTCGGAGTCATGTGTGTATTGATAGTCAATCACCACGCACTAAAACGGTGAAGGAAAACATCGTGAGGAAACCTGCGTACCATAGCGATTTATATAAATTTCTATGGTATGTAAGTCTGCCAACCCGCACTAGGCCAGCGTGGTGGACTATATGGCCTAACCACTCTCAATCGTACTTACGATTGTAGAGTAGGCCCGTGCCCTGCAGTGGGACGTATATGGGCTGATACAGATACAGATACAGATTTATTAACTTAAGAATTTATTTCACAGTACGTTCTTTGGATGATTCATCCGTTAATATTTTTTGGAAATAACTATAATGTTTCAAGGATTTTAATTACTATTTTTGCACAGCCGAGTTGTTCCCATTAAACCCAAATATAATTTGGTCACAGCTGGAAATAACCTGTTTTGACATCACATGTGATAATTAGTGGATGGAGTTGGCAAAATTATTAATTAATCACAGATATAACCAGCAGTGTTATTGCCCTTTTTGTGTGATATAATGACATTTATTCAAAGCAAATCTACTGATCCACATACAAAAAAATCTTTATTAAATTTTGGGAATACAAAAACAACTCCAGTGTATATCCTTTTTGTTCTAGTTTTGTGGATTTCAATACAGAATTTATAACGAAACGAACAACGCTTGTAGAAAATGTGTTTCAATATGTATAGTCGTTGTAAGTTGTTTTATCATTTGCGAGTTCTTTTAACACACCTTTCAGTGGCGTAACAATAGGGTGGCAGAGTGCGCAAAATGCCACGGGCCCCCGGCCTAGGGGGCCCCCGCGTCCTGGCCCAGTAGGGCCTGGTCCGACAGGGTCTCAGGTCCGACAGGGCCCTGGCTCGATAGGGCCTCAAGCTCAAGCCCGACAGGGTGTAAGCAGAGAATTATGTAACACTTATAACGAAAGTAATAAAATAAATAATTAATAAAACGTTTCCTCAAATAAGTCAGTACTAACGGAACGAGAAATTTATTGACGAAAATCATGAAAATGCAAGTAAACAGAGGCTGAGAAATGAACAAATGGATGGGTGAATATTCAGACTTAATACAACCACAACCAATTACGAGCAAAAATGAATTGAAACCGTATTAATAAGAGTGGGAATCATGAAATCTCCATACGTTACAGATACGTGTAATTAAAGAAATTAAGGTGTGAAACGATTTGTGATTGAGAAAGGTCACTTTAAGCCCAATGTCCCCTTCCTAAGTGAAAGTGACGATAAATAATAAAATAAATAAATATTATATTAAATAAACGCTCCTACGTTTCGCTGACGATAATATAGTCTAGATGGCAAAATTTCTGGGGGAGCTGCAACAGTTGCTGGACGGCCTGGCTTGAGCATCACAGCGAATATGTCTTAACATTTACATAGCCAAACCAAAGTAATAATCAACCACCACCCTGATCCAATACCTGTTACTGTATGTGGCCACCAGATTGAAGTTGTTTCCAAATATACCTACCCGGGGCATACCCTTTGACTAGGTAGAAACAACTTTGAGAAAGAGACTACGAGGAGGATCTAGAGTATACTACGTCGAGTCTTCTAGTCACCTTTACCACAAAGCTTGTAAACGAAAATTTTCAACTAGTGTGTCCTACCTGCCATGACCTACAGTGCTAAGACTTGGACACTTACAGTACGACTGGTCTACTAGCTTATAGTTGTTCATCGACATATCGAGCATGCTATGCCCGGTGTCGTTTTGAAGGATAAGATCCGTAATGAGCTTATCCGACAGAGAACCAAAGTTATAAATATATCAAATAGGATTAGCAAGCTGATGTGGCAGTGCGCTGGCCGCATCTGTCGAAGGATTGATAACCGTTGGAGTAAACGCGGTCTAGAGGGGAGACCGCGTCTTTTCTAACGTAGTGTAGAACGCCCTCCAGCCAGATGGAGTGATGACTTCTGTTGTGAAATAGCCTTCGTGCTCTAAAGTCTTTTTGGAAACCGGCTGGAAGTTATTAAACCTGCGTTCGAGACAATTTGTGATGACCCTCAAAAACAACTTATAGACATGGCTCAGGAGCGAGATGGACCTGTAATAAAGTGTTATCACCTCTTTTGAAGAACAGTATCACTATGCTCCTGCTCCATGCCTCCGGCGTTGAGCTCTCGGGGAGAACGGAATTGAAGAGCCTCTGAAGGACTTTCAGTATCGGCGTTCATCCCGGTTTCAGAAGCTCTGAGGTGATTCCGTACCCGGTCCCGGCGCGGCGTCTTGTTGTTCTTAATTTGCTTCAGGGCCTCTCATATGTGCGAGGCCATCTGGGTAGGTACCACCGCAAAGTCTATTTCTCCCGTGAAACAACACTGCTTAAATGCACTGTTGTGTTTCGGATTGAAGGACATTGTAGCCAGAGCAACTACTGGACATATTGAGACTTAACATCTTATGTCTCAGGATGGCGAGCGCAGTGGAATGTTTCTACTGTTTATGAGCGGTCGTATCGCTTACCATCAGGCGAACGGCTTGCTCGTCTCGCCATTCACTGCAATAAAAAAAAAAAAAAAACACAGGCTGATGTCCAGCATATCGTCGCTAAAATGTCGGATCAACTCGGCACTCGGGTCTTCCGCCGAGGTAACAGTAGGTTCGGCAACCGAGGTGTAAAGCTGTCCGTAGAACCTCTCGATCTCCCTTAATACCTCTGCCCTCGTCGATACCACGCGGCCGTGGTCCATCTTCAGCCTAGACACCTCTCTTTTCCCAATAGACAAGTCTCTTGCAAATACTTTGGAGCCTACGTTCCGCTCAATTGTCTCTTTTATGCTCACAGTATTGTGAGCATGGACATCGTGTCGCAAGGACTTCCAGATCCGTCTATTGAGTCTCCGATATGCTTCAGCGTCATCGAAAGACTGCAGCACCAAAGATCGACGTTCGCCCATGAGGTCAAGAGTGTGGATCGCGAGTTTTTGTGGTCTATCTCTACGGCGAGGTCTAAAATAGTTAGATCCCACCGTATGGACAGCTTCTACCAAACCGCTGTTTGGCTCGTCCATTGCAAGGTTTTCTTTTAGACAATCAAAGCAATTTGTCTGTTCAAGTTGAAAGCTCTCGGGGTTTTGGATATGGGCGCGAGTAGGTCGGAGCGTAGACTTCATCAAGCGACGCCTTTCTAATTGGCAGTTGATATTCAATGTGCCCCTAACCATTTGGTGATTACTGCCGGTTTTCACCCTGTTGATCACAGAGACATCACTGAACATCCGTCTATTCGTCGTCAAAATGAAATCTATCTTGTTTCTCGTAGAATCAGTCAGGATTCGGCCAGGTTCATGTAAGGCGGTTTGCCAGCAACTTAAAAAAGATTCATAAAAACGAAATTACAATGTTATTTTTTTTAACATTTACGAGGGGCCCCATATGATGAACTTTGCCACGGGCCCCCGATGGGGTAGTTACGCCACTGACACCTTTCTAGTGCAAGGGCTTGTTATGCAGATGTGTGCGGCAATGTTAACTGAGTTATGCAAATGCTGAAATGAACTTAGCAATATAACAAGCTTGTCGAAACGTATTTAGCACTAGGGTTTCTTGAATACACTGTAAAAGTTCTAAGAATATTATGTTGTAATATCATGTTAACATTTTCTCTTTGAGCACAGGAACATAAAAGATTTATTTCACTTTGGACATTTTATTGATCTAAGAAATAAGGAATTAGAAAACGTAGGAAGATATTGATGAAAATCAAACAATATGGGCCTATTCTTTTTGCCTACGCAGGTGGAATCATGGCGCAATATGTGTGTATATTAAGTAAAGCATTTGTTGTACCTTAAGCGTTATTAACAAGATGATTTATTACTTTTGTGTACCGTCCAATTTATTCAATATTTGTCTTGTTATTAGCTAGTATTCAATTATTTATTTCGTATAAACTAGAGATATTGTTTTCCGAATTTCGGGAACATACAAAGAGTTCGTTAACGTCAAACATCTTGACGATAAAGGTTTATGTATATTGTTTGTGCAGTAGAATGCGGCTATTGTGCTTGTGCTTATCACCTGCCATTCGATAGTAGTGTTCTGTCGACAATTACACACTAATATGGGCCTTTTAATACATTTTTACCTCAATTTAGTGTATGTATTAACTAACTATAACTTAAAAAGAGTTTTAAGTATCTTAGTCATAAATAAATTATTATTAATTAACATATTTTAATCGTCTGATTTTGACGTAGGTGTAGATTAATTGTCTATTTGTCAATCGATAATAATAGTTTAATAGTTTGCACATGTATTTACTTACAATATATCGATTACATTTTACGATGAAAATAAGAAAGAATTTTACAGTATTTCATTTTTTAAATTGTGGAGTAAAGAAATTCTAAAGAGTACTTATTTGCAAAATTACAAAACAGTGATAAATCGGTGTGTAATTATTAAATGCGTTCTGTACTTTGAAATATAATGGACCTTTCAATAGGCTTGAAAATATAAAAATAAAAGGAACATTTTAGTAGCTCTTACTTGTATGCTGAGGTAATGTAATTTTTAAATGTATTTAAATTAATTTAATCAAAAGACTGTAAGATATTACACAGATAATAGTACTCCAGTTTTTGCCTGTTTTTTAGACCTTTCAAAAGCTTTTGATATGGTATCATATGATAGAATGTGGGTGAAACTTAAAGATGCGGAAGTTCCTACTGAATTGATTAATATATTTAAATATTGGTATAGTCATCAAATAAATTGTGTAAGATGGGCAAGCGTGTTTTCAGATGACTATGTGATGGAGTGTGGGGTTAGACAAGGTGGCTTGACTTCTCCAATGCTGTTTAATATCTATTTGAATGATCTAATTGTCGAGCTCAGCAGCATGCATGCCGGTTGTTACATAGATGGGGTAGCTTTCAACAATATCAGTTATGCTGATGATATGGTGCTGCTGAGCCCGTCTATTGCAGCCATCAGGAGGATGATATATGTCTGTGAACGGTATGCTGAGGGGCATGGCTTGAGATATAACTCAAATAAGAGTGAATTCATAATCTTCGGATTAAAAAAAGTCTCTGACACTTTTCCACCTATTACCTTATGTGGCAATGTCTTGAGTCGTGTCCGTCAGTTTAAATACCTTGGTCACATTGTAACTGATGACTTAGAGGATGATTTGGATATTGAAAGGGAGCGGAGAGCATTGTCGGTGAGATCCAACATGCTGGTCCGCAGGTTTACTCGGTGCACACCTGAGGTTAAACTCACTATTTTCAAAGCTTATTGTCAAGTATTTTACACATGTAGCCTGTGGATTAGCCATACTCAGAAAGCCATCAATGCTATTAGGATACAATATAATAATGGATTCAGAATGCTGATGGGCTTGCCACGCTTTTGCAGCGCCTCTGGGATGTTTGCAAACTTAAATACTGACGGCTTTGCGGCAATTAGGCGGAAGCGCTCGGCATCCCTATTGCAGAGGCTTCGTGGCAATACTAACAGCCTGCTGTGTGTCATTATGGACAAATATGATTGTCCTTTAATAAATTCACTAAGTAAACTGCATTGTTAATTGTATCTACACTAACATTGTCTTCACACTATTTCTGTTTTTGTTTTTCTTTTGTATTGATATTGTTACTAACAAATTATGGAATGATTTCTGAAATAAAGTTTTATTATTATTATTATTATATACCTTTGCTAATTATATGCATTGGAGTGTCGACAAACTATTCCTGTTGGTTTTTAACAATATATTTTGCTAGTGACCTCGAACATATTTTTTCGTGTTAATAATCTTGCTCCAAATTCAGGGCCGTTGCTGTCGAAACTTTTATAATTCAATTTAAAAAAAACTTTATACTAATCAGACTGAATTGAATTTATTTGAATATTCACTACATCATATCTAGAGAGTGTTCAGTAGGCGATAGTAGTTTTTGATAATAAACTACAGAAACTTATATATGAAAATGTGGCGAATTAGCTGCGAAAGAACTCAGAGCCTTATTTTTAGTTATGAAAAGAGTTGAGATCTAAAACGACACGTCCCTTGGCATTTAGGAAATTATTCTTTAGTCACAAACGTTTTTAATTAAAAAGGTAACTGTTCTTGATATTGAATTTACAATAGAATTAATGATCTTATTAAATACGATTGAGCGATATTTTCAGTGTTTATATATATAATTATGTCCTCGCACAGGGGGAGGCTTGGAGCCGCAAAAGATCGATGGCGCGTATCGATCAGTGTTGCGGCTCGCTATACGGAGGGTCGCGGATTCTGATTACGGAACCTATAAATGCGTTTCCAAAAATTCCCTTGGCGACACTGATGGCACCATCAAGCTATATCGTGAGTACTTTTATATAATAATATTGTTTTTTTTATGGAGCATGATTGTGGAAGATACATTCTAGTTTTTCAGGTTCTATTCATTGTTTTTGTGTGTGCAATTATGTATATATTTACCATTGTTTTTTTTTTAAAGTAGAACTCGTGGTGTAGGTGTTTTTGCGCAGTTAGCATTCATAAATACCGATGTAATAGATATGAAGTTGGCATCGGAACGACTCTTCATACAATTTGTGATAAGATAAAATGTAAATTGCTTGTAAGAGTATCGCAAAGGTCAATAAAGACATTAGAGGTAATAAAATTACCATTACGGTATTATATGACCGGTTCCATTCGACATGGTCTATATTAACATTTCATTTTTCGTTGAGGAAAACTCGGTAGACACCACTTAGCGCGATTACATTATGTAATATAACTCTACAGCTTTTAGTTTACCTGTTTAGTATATTTTACCATCCATTTTCGAGGAAATGATGAGTACATCGGTCATCGGTGTAAAAACAAAAATTCTCATAAATATACTTTATACATTTATCAGGTTAATGTTGTTAATTGAATACAATTTGTATTCTATACGCATATACTGATCGATACAGGTTTTAGGCCGTATTATCAAACCATAAAGCCCACATAATTAGTTATAGGAGGTCTCATTAATATGTTCGCAGACAGAAAGCCTTCTGATTTGTATCTGGTGCATGACTGACCTAGTTTAATGTTTGCTAGTTACTAATACTGTTTTTGGAAATGAACTTACTTTGTAGATTATTTATAATACTGTTTTAAAAGCTTTAGGTCTTTAATTGCCATCAAAAGTTGGGATCTGATGATTCATGTCATCCTGCCTACAGAAATTAATAGGGACATAACCAAGTCCATTAGTGATAAAGTATTATACTTTGTAAAAGCGAAATAAATCTACTATTATTTCATATTAACGATTAATAAAGATATGTCACATTTATAGAGAAACTCGTTTCCTCACTCAATTGATAATAAGGAACTTCGTTCCAAAAAATACAACCAATTTTGGTTTGTTGTTACAGCTATGCCTCTTCCACCGATGGAAAACAGAAACGGTATGTTTTTATTTATACTGTGAATTTGAAAACAATATTCGTCATGTAAAGTTTGAATAAATTATTTTGCAGTTGTGCAAAGGCTTAATATCGTTGCTGACAAGTCGTCTGAGAGCACTCCGTTCGGGACGCAGGGTAAGTAAATATGTATGTGCAATTAAGTGTAATCCCGGTCGCTTTCGATAACATCTAACATTTGCATTGCATCGCGGGGCATTTACGTTTTAAGTGCCCGCCAATCGTGATTTGTATTATTACTGACTGAACAACAATAGAAACGTTAATGGTCAGCACTTGCACATATGTGCCTATCTGTAAACCCCTGTATTATACTCATACAACACGTTAACATTGATTTATCATGTATATTTCCCACGTTAAAAGCAAAATATTTGTATTTCAAATAATGGTGAAAAAATAGGATAACATTATATTATTCTACGCTGTGTATTGTGGTTAAAAACAGCAGTAAGATAATAAATAAAAAGAAAATCTCTGTGGATTTTTCCTACAAAAAATGTGTTCGCAAGCTAATTAGCAAAATGTTTTCAGATTTCAGGTTACAAGATTACAACAGGGCAGTCTCGAAGGATCGGTTCAGTTACGGTTTTTTGTTCTCATTAGTCATTTTAATCAAGATAATGACATCTTGAGGGCGATGTTTCCTCTGAATAAATAAGAAAATTAATTAATTATGTCTCGCCGTACAGTGATCACGTAGAAGGAAATATTGCTTTGATGTCTTGTCGTCGACACACTGTGTTCTATACAAAACATTTAATTGTGTATAAAAATAATATTATACTGTTTTGTTTAATCAAATACATATTACTATAAACTTTGCTAAAGCCAATAAGCTGATGTTGTTTGACGAGTGACTTTGCGCTAAACCATTTGTATCATTATGCATTTAATTAAAAATAATTGTATCATAAGGTTTTATTTTTATCGTGTGTACGTACAAACTGTGACGAGTAACAATATTGTTAATTTAAATATGTTACATTGGGCATATCAAACGTATATGATTTAAGTCAATCATGTCTATATATGAGTCGCAGGTACATATGTTTAATTAGTAAATCTTCCTAATAGTTAAGATATGCTGTATTAGAAACAAAATATGATTAAGAGATTAGGGAAATGTATAGAATAATGTATTTTCTGTTTCAAAAAACGTAATAAATCAAGTGTAAATTAGCATAGATTTTAGAGACGTGTAATATCTGAAATGACATATCTTTTAGAACCTCTAAAACACACATAGGTAATGAATTGTAGATATTTATAAATTTAAAATTATACATAACTATTTAAATGTAATAAAAGTATTAATAAATATAGACTGAGTTCCGAGGAAATTAAGCTTGTACATAAGTATGAGAGTAAGAATTTATTATGTAGCTACCGACATAAGTTTGTATATGCTTTTTAAGTTCCGGGAAAATCTGCAAGTGACAGTCAATTATGTGAACATAATGACGGGGAAATTTGGGATCAGTGGGCTTTCATTGCTTTTGCAAATATCACCACCGAGAAAAATAATATTTGTAACTTATTTCATTATCCTGTAACATGTATATTGCTTTTATAGTTGAAATTATTACGAATGTTTTAGGAATAACTATTACGACTCTTGCATAATTAGGCTTTTGTTACCGTGTCAATATTGTCGATAATATAATTATTGCGGACCACTGTTGCTTCCCGTACAAAATAAATGAAATTGCATCCATATTGGTGTTTAATTAAAATCAATATTGTGTAAACGTTATCGGTTCCTAGTATTCAGTTCCAGTTCTGAGTTATGGTAAGTTTGTGTATTTAGTATACTGTACGTTTGCAATTGGTTTTACTGCGGATTATTTTGGCTATTATGGATAACATATAATATATAATTTAACAGCTTGTTATGTACATGGTGCATCTGAAATTCGATCATTAGCCTATACCACATTACGTGAGCATTGTGTTCTTATTTTACTATACGACTAGTTGGACATCAATAAACTACGACCCGTCTAATCAGAGTTTTAAGGGCAATCAATGGAGTACTGGGCCGACTCAACGACATTATTGTTGGTGCAGTATTGTTCTATGTTAATAATGGAAGGCTTATCGTTATCTACAAGGCTGTGAGACTAGAGACGTGTGGTAACAAGCTTGTTCAAGCTGGTCGTCGTAGTGACTAGATCTGTGAATTCATCCATAGAAAAAGTGATATTTTTAAAAACACAATTATTATAGGTAGGTATATAAATCGATATATTATCATTAGTGTGTATTAATATTACTGGGTGTTAATGTCATCGCGAGGAAACCTGCCATAGCAATTTCTAAGACTTTCTATGGTCCACCACGGCAGTAATTCCCAAACAGTTGTCCCAGTCTTTAGGCTTATTAGATTTGCCACCACAAACCTATATTCAAATGCAGAAATCAGTTATCTTGAACACATGTAGAATAGTAAGAAAATTTTTGCAATCAGAGTCATCCCCCGAACCTATTCATAACCTAGTGTCGAACCTTAACAACAATCATTTGGCTTAGGCCCGTGACTGTTGACTTACACCGGTTTGTACCGAGAAGTTAAAACAACTAGAATTTAATAATAATAATAATAAAACATTTATTAAATTCCTTCCTTAACCTAGATTAACAGACATAAATTGACTTAGTCATACATATATTTGCTTAGGCTAGGTAACAAGCGTATTGAGTTACTGCTGATGCTTAAACTAGGATAGTCCTGTACTATAAGCACCAGCTGCCATCCGTATGTCGCAGTGCCTAGTTAAAATGGGTGGCAACAGGTCTTTTAGATTTGTAACATTTTTAGGGTAATTTATAGTAGGTAGTTATAATTAAAGACTAGGAATTCTACAGTTAATTAAACAAAACAAGAAATAAAAATTATGTAGTACAAATAATTGTCATTTGGGACACCACATTTAAGGCACATAAAATGCATGCACGCATGTTTTTCTGTGTGTGTGTCAGTAGTCTTATTTATGTGTGCGTGCATACATAATATGTGCGCATATGGGTGATGGTGTGTGTGTGTGTTTGTGTTATGTGTATGTGTGTGTGCGTGTGGGTGTGCGTGTGCGTGTGTGTGCGTTCGTGTATATGTTAGGCTAGAGGATGTAGGAGATATTCTGTTTCTTCATAACATTGGTGAAGAAGCCATGTACTGACTGTTTTCTTTAAATTATATTTAGCAGCGTATGTATTAATATTCAGAATTCTATGTAATCTATTGTAGAGAAAAGGACCAAGGAAGCAAAAAAATCTTTGACTAAAGGATGTGTTAAACGAAGTAGATTTTGCAATCAGTAAGTTTCGGCGATTAGTTTTGTTGGTGCCAGATGGAGTTGTTACAGAATGTTGTAATAGAATAGTATTTAGAATAAAAAGTTGACGGACAGTGAGCACTTGACAAAATTCATATAGATCTTTGGTGGGAAATAATAACGGCTTAAATGTACTTACTTTTAGTAAGGCTCTTTGGGCACGTTCGATTATTATTAGGTGGTTTTTGGCTGCTCCTCCCCAAGAAGTAATGCAATAGGTAAGTAAAGATTGACATAACGCCTGGTAAACCATTTTGAGAGTGGAGGCATCAGCGACGTGTCGTAAATGTTTGAATACAAACATAAGTTTTCGTATTCTGCCTGATAGTAGTTTAATGTAAGGTCTGAATGAAAGATTGTTATCTATGAGTACTCCTAGGTATTTTATTTGTGTAGTTCTTTCTATGGCGGAGTTTTTGCATTGGAATGAATTTGGGTCAGAGGAGTTGACGGTAATATTAAATCTGTTGGGGTCGGGCAGTTGTATGTTGCGAATGGTAAATATAATGTGTTTAGTTTTGTCTATATTTAATGTAAGTAAGTTTTGCGCCAGCCATGTGTATACTTTATCAAAACCAATTTGGGCGGATTTGTAAACATCATCCCATGTGCTGCCTGAGAAGTATAAGACCGTGTCGTCTGCGAAGGACAAGAGGTTTCCATCCGTCAAGTTGATTTGACATAATTCGTTTATATAGACTAAGAAAAGACTAGGACCCAGAATACTACCCTGTGGTACGCCATAGCTAGTTGGAAGATCATCACTAACATGTCCATCAAGAGTAACACACTGCGATCGACCAGTCAAGTAACTCTTAAATAATTTCAATTGGTCTCCTCTGACACCTAAATACTCCAGTTTATTCAGTAGTATGGGGATCGATACCGTGTCAAAAGCTTTTGCAAGGTCAAGAAAAATAGCGAGACATTTTTTTCCTGAATCTAAGTTTTTCACTACATAATCAGTGAAATTATGTACAGCCTGCCCAGTAGATTTATTTTTCCTAAAACCGAATTGCTGGCTACTTAGTAAATTGTTACTTTCTAGATAACCAACAAGGCGATTGTTGATTATACGTTCAAGTATTTTGGACATTATTGGTAGCACGGATATTGGACGATAATTGTTAACACGGTCTCGATCCCCATTTTTATAAATTGGATGTATGAGCCCTTTTTTGAAGGCTGATGGAAATACTCCCACTGATAGTGATAAATTACATATGTACGTTATTAGGGGGACTAGTATATGTTTGAATGATTTTAAAAACATGGTGGATATACCCTCCCAACCTACTGCACTATCGTTTTTAAGGGATGTTATAATACGTTCAACCTCATGTTCGTCAGTTGGAAGGAAAACAAGAGAATTTGAGAATTGTGCAGGTGTAGGACAATTTGGAAAGACTTGAGTGTTCCGCGTCTTTTGTATGTTTTCTGCTAGTCTTCTGCCAATATTAACAAAAAAGTGATTTATTGTATTAACGGATTCCTTGGGTGTTTCCTTATTTTGGAGAAGATCACGCGGGCTAGATTTACTTTTTTTAAGATAGGCGATATCTTTAATTGCTTGCCACAACTTCTTATTATTTGATCCGGCTGCATTAAGTCTGTTTTTGTCATATTCACTTTTCATTTTCTTCAGAATAGTATTGCAGAAATTACGGTAACGCTTATAGGATATACGCAGCATTTCATTTTTGGGGTCCTTTCTTAATTGTTTATGCAAGTTGTCTCTATGTCTTATGCATCGTAATAACCCTGGTGTGATCCACGGTTTAATTATTCTCTGGCGCCGAGCTAAGTATTTTACACTGGTATTTTGTTCTATTAGACTACGTAGGATACTATATAATTTATTTGTGGCTAAATCTGGGTCTGCTTCACTGTATATTGAGGAAAAATCTACATTCATCATATCTTTGTGAAGATTGTCATAGTCTATTTGTGTACGTAATTTTACGGGAGCTCTGGGCTTTTTTATTTTAAGTGATAAAAATGCTGCATAGTGATCCGTAACTGTAGAGTTAATTATAAGTGTAGTTGCTGGAATTTGGGACTTAATAATAATGTGGTCTAGGCATGTAGCATTATGTGTAGGCAGAGTGTGTGATGGAAGAAAGCCGTTTGCAGCTAGCATATTAAGATAGTCCTCTGCACGTGGGTCTTTGTTATCTGGGTGAATATCAATATTTATATCTCCTATTATGATGACCGTTTTAAATACTGATAGACTCTGGAGTGTATTACTGATGGTTTGCATAAAATTATCCACGTTTTTAAATGCATGCGGACGATATATCCCTAACACAGCTATATCCAGTCCAATTTTGATGAGAAGACAACTTGCGTCTATGATGTCCGGTTCAGAGACGGATACACCTTGAAGGTTAGTATTGATATATGCAACAACTCCGTCGTTTTGATTGACTGGATTTGTTGAAGTGAAAAATTCATAGTCATCTAGGGGTGGTATTTGTGGGTTTTGCCTGAGTCTACACTCCGTGAGTATAATTAGATCACAATGCAGTTCTATGCGTTGTAACAGTAGAGTGAAATCAGTTATATTTGCCGAAATACTACGGATATTTTGCGTAATAATATTAAAATTAGAAGAGTGAAATGGTACAAAGTCAATACATTTATCTGGTTCGCAAGTTGTGGATGTGGAAAGCGACGTGGAGTCCATGTCATTCAGTAACTCGTTTATAATATTGAATTTTGTATTTTAAAATTGGTGTGTTCTATGGTACGACATTTTGGTAAGTAATATAATATGTAATTACAATCGCAGGTGTATTTTGTCCGTGATTTGAAAATCAAGTTATCTTTATCTATGGAATCACTATTATGCAAAATTGTTAATGTATTGTATGTCAGTGAGTTTATACAGTGAAGCGTAAATGAGTGTGTATTAGAACGCTTGTAAATATATAATATGTATTGTGTTAGTAAAGTGTGTATATGATATGTATTGTGTAAGTAAAGTATAAGTAAAGGGGTATTTATATTTATTTGTGTATTTGTATGTGTGTAAAGAATAATTGCTTGGGTTGTGGGTCCTAGTGGCATTAAACGCAAAAAATAATACAAAAAACATTTTAGAGTATAATAACAATCAATGCAACAAAAACATATATTTTTAAAGGATAGACAAGACGTATTCTTTGTTATAGGAAAATTCTTAGCAAAATTAACCAACGAAACTAAAATATATAAAGTTAAAATAATAACATTTAGTCATTTTACATCTTTGGCGCTGAGGTTTTGAAGTTGAACTTCATCTAGTACCATGATGCTATTCGTTCCCTCCTTCTCACGAAGAAAAATCCTAGCATTCGACGTCCAGCAAAACTGATACTGACCTGACTTGGTTAATTGTCGCGCCAAGTAATAAAGCCGCTTTCCCTTTATGGTTAAATGTTCATCCAAGTAGATTGGATCCGCAGGGGCGCCTGGAGCTATGAGTGATGTGTTGAGTTTTGAGTTTTGTTTCTTATATTATACGCCTTTTGCTGCTTGTAGAACTTTGTTTTTTAAAATCACCGACTTAAGAGTGACAAGAATTATTCTCTTGTTAGTTTTCGATGGTAATCTTCGAATGTCTAGCATATCCGGCAGATCTATTTCGATACCTATGGCATTAAAAATGCTGACTGCTGTTTTCAAAAGATCTTCTGTAGTTTCTTTTGGTTGATAAGGAATGTTGCGTATTTCCAATCTGTTTAAATTATTCTTTCTTGATTGGTCTTCGATGGTGTCTTCCAGCATTTTCATACGCGTCTCTTGAGAGGTGCATTTCTCTTCTAGGCCGGCAATTTTAATTTTACTATCGTCGTATTCAGATGCTAGATATGTTATTGACTTTTCAAGTTCGTTGTTTGTTTTTTGAATATCTAGCATTTGTTTGTTATGTCTGTTATTGAGGTACGTATATCTTGTATTTGAGTAATTTGTTCCTGTTTCCACAGATCAAGCATACATCTGAGTTCATTTTTGAATGATTCAAATGATCGAGTTATGTCTGTACAGTTACAAGTCTTTGTATCAGTAGTCCCCGCAATTTTCCTCTGTTTCTGTGTCAGAGCATTCGCTAGGAGTAGGTTTGTTTGTAGGGTTCCTTCTTTTAGTTCGATTCATGGTATAGAATATTTCGAATAACGTATTTCGGTTTTGTTGTTATTACTCGATAGTCACATATACCAATGCAAGGCTAGACTTATATACAAGAAGTTGAATCGATTTAATGTTAATATGATTGGTGATATATGTATAACTTGCATGCAGATTATCAAAATCGAAAAACCGTTTTAATTGCCGAGCGGTTGTAATTTTAAATTTAAGCTGATGCACGGCGCGCGTCGTGAGTAACCTTGTGAGAAGAAGGCGTAACCGCCGTGTAGATCGCGGCGCTTACGCGTATCACTAAGAAGGCCTTTATTCACAGCACTATCACTTCAATGTTTTTGTTATTGTTCGTGTTTATACACTTTTAAAAGCACTGAATAGTTCCAACACATACACTATTTTAAAGTTAAAAGAATATTAATTAATTGTGTGAAATTAAAACTTGGTAAGTTCACTTTAGACAATTATTAACAATAAAAATGTACAGAGCGCAGCTGCAATGATGTGTATTCGCCCGTACCTACCCACAATTCTTCAGATAAAGTCTACCAACCCGCACTAGGCCTAACCACTCTCAATAGTATTCTCGATTGTAGTGCTGTCCCGTGTCCTGCAGTGGCTCGTATATAGGCTGATACATAATTAATTTTGCTGTTATTTTGCATTTTATTGCGTAGTTTTCATAATTATTTTACAGGATGCGATGTGTTATTGCCGCGTCCTTGAACAAACGCGCTTAATTAATATAATGTCTGAGGTTACACGCAAACACATTTGCTGTCAGAATATCAAAGGGGATCAGAATATAGTTATTTGAATTTATATTAAATAATTGATTCAAAACAGTACAATGGGAATAAGGTAATTAGTAATTACGTGCTAGGTTTGCTGCCGTCTTGTTGAACAAACCACAAGGGGCTTGGTTTGCCAAACATAGAATATTTAACTATGTTAGCAAGTGCAGTGTCCTGGGTACTGCATACTCTGGGCATTGAAACTATCGAAATACCTGGGAGATTCGACCGACTATAATTCTTATTAAGATCGATGTAGTGATTGCAAATCTAAAAAAAATCGCTGTTGTTAAAAACTAGCTCAAGTTTTGTTTTTGTTCCGTTAACGAGGATTTTAGGTACCATTTATTAATAAAATTATTATTAATTTTGGAAAATTCCAGGAAACTGTTCATAATCGTCTTTTTCTGTGCATAGTACTTGTCTACAACAAAGGGTCTGATTAAAAAGGCGTGGGCCATAATCAAATTATAATAAGGTCCTTTGCGAGATAGCTTCGAATTTGATATATTTTTTAATAGGACCTTCATTCATCATGACTAGAAATCAATATTAATACTCCTAACAGAATATTATTAGCTGAAGTCCCTACAACGACACATTAGATGTATTGTTTGTTGGTGTTTTAGGCCTGCGTGGTGCACTATATGGCCTAACCACTCTCAATCGTTTTTTTTCGATTATAGAGGGGGCCTGTGTCCTGCAGTGGGGCGTATTTGTGTAGGCTGATGATGGTGAGATGCTGTTATTGACTCTTGAATGTTGATATTTTTTATTGCAATTATTGGCGAGACGAGCATGCAAGTCGCCTGATGATAAGCAATACGACCGCTCATGGGCAGTAGCAAAACTAAAACAGCACCATTTAATACGAAGCAATGCTTGGCATTCCACTGCGCTCGCCACCCTGAGACAAAGATGTTAAGTCTCAATGTGTCCAGTAGTTACTCTGTTATATTTCGAAATATACATGTTTTAATAATCAGCTTATATGGCTGGCTGATGGACGTATAATGTGAGTATGACTAAATAATAATTAACTGCGGTGTATTCGTAGCTATAATAGATAATATTTGCTGTATTCAAACCTATACTCGGTAATCGAATCCGAGATCAAAAATGTAAACAAACAAATGTCATTGTAAAAGTTACATTTCAGGGTTATGAAACATTTTCTCAAAAACATATTGGGTATAATTTGATTAGTGAATAGATTCAAATTTTGCGAGTACTATGTTTTATTTATTTATTATGTTATATTTATTTTTTAATTTTGAATGTCTTATTATGCCTTTCGACGTGACCCTTGACTTGGGCCCAAACAAATTCTAATGGGTTTAACTCACAGTGATTTTAAAAGGCCATAGTCCTATCGGCTAGGAACACGAGCGCCAGAAATCTTAGGAACAAAATAGAACAAAAACTTAACAGAAAACGTGAAGCCAGCTTCACGGCGTTTTAACTTTATCACATGATGCACATTCATGAAGTTAAGCAACTAAATGAACTAAAGGGAGGTGTCGCGGGCTTCAAAGCGACGTATTTGTAATTAAGGAGACGAAATTTAAAAAAAAGTTTTATTTCAGTGACCTAAGTTTACGAATTTCTGCATAATACCTGTAGCATAAAATATTTTCGTACCATTTTTTTCACATACTTAAAAAATATGTTGAAATTGTAGTTTATGTAAATATTATACCAAATAATCTTTATTTGGCTTTGTTTTATACTTATTTAACGAATGAGAATAATTCCAACCTGTTTTTTTTAACGGTTGTGAACAAACTACCATGACAAATTATTTTATTGTTGTGGTAACACTTTTGTTTACATTTTTGATCTCGGATTCCATTTCCGAGTATAATGATTAATTTGTAGACAGCTTAGGCTTTAGCATAAGGAAGATCTTCCTACATCTACCTACGTTTCAATTATTGACATATTAATATGTGTATCATCAAAAGACAACTATTAACACATAACATATTTCAAAATCAGTTATAAAGTGGACTTTATAATTGGTTTATCGTTATGTTACGGTTAAGTTTTGGATTACAACATAATATATAACATAACTACTTTTATTTTATTATTGGGACAAGAAACGAAAATACTTTTTATTCTTAAATTGTTTTTTCTTAAATGGTTCAATAGTTTTTTTTATATTTATTCGAATGTTACACATTAAAATGAAACTATAATTTACGGATTGTATCACGGTTTTTGTTTCATTTTTACATTTCCTTAACTTCTCGCCGACGCGACATTTCGATTACTTTACAGCTTCGTGGTTGCGGGGCGGACTGAGGTATTTTTAGTCGTCCGCTCAGTGACTATTCGGTATAGTTTAGCTAAAATAAATTGGGAGAACAAATAATACGAACGAATTGTAAAATCGTATACAGTAGTTTTATCAAACCTAATGTTGGTATATACTTATTGTGGTTTTAGTTGCATAGTATTTAAACAATTTTAAATTATTTTCTTTTTCAGGAATATTAAATGGTTTCTTAGATTACACAAATGTTACACATTGAAATAAACCTATGTTTTACGTATTTTTTGTAGCGGGACACGACCGCCCCTTAACCACGGAAACTGTAGAGTAATCGAACCGTCGTGAAGTAAAAAAGTGTAAAAATGAAACTAAAACCGCGATAAATTCCGGAAAAATATTTTTTTATTTTAAGGAATATTCCAATTATATTTAATATAAAACTTTTACTATTTATTAATGAGTTGAAACTTCTAGAAACATCTAAAATTATATTTGGAAACGAGCTGTAAAAAGTCTGAAAGTAATGGTACGCTTTATAAGTGTAAATAGGTTAGTCCGCTATTAAGTCCCAGGACGCGCAACAGTTTGCAATTCAACCACATTTTAAAACGTGTTTTGTTTGTAATAATTAATTTTATTACAATGTTATTTGAGCGTTTAACTTTTTGAATATATTTAACACAAGCTTTTGTACTATTTTTCATTATACGTATTTGCGACAGCGATAAATAAATCGACATGACATTGGAATGTAATATTGCTTCAAATATGTAGCTGTGCGATATCATGTCGAATACAGATCTGATAGATATGTCAACTATTGGGAAAGGGAGCCATAAATTATATCGGAGTGAAATATAAATAATATTGATTGCAGTCTATTTGTATGCCGACTATGTCCTTCATTATTTCTTAGAAAAATTACATTGGTTGTTCTGATTAAGTTTTATTAAAATAGAATGTAACACATTGTAGGGATGAACCAATTTAGCTTAAATCTAACGTCAGGGAATTCCAAACTATTCGGGAATATAATTTCAATACAAATTATTAAGAGAAGTAAAGAAAAATTGCTTATTATTGCTACATTATATTAATGCTTTCCATCTCTGTACCTAATCCATGTAAATCTATATTTTGCTGGATATCCTCAATGCTATCGCACTATCAATTGAATCATAAGAAGAGTTTTATAGTAAAAACGTAATAACCACTGAATCATTCGAGCTACATTATGTTTTATCCGGTTATAAACTGAACATAAATCTAAAATAATGTTCATATTAAATATGCGGTTCTTAGGGCCCTTCTTTTCAGCAAGCCTCATTTCTTCATGATATTTAAACTACATAAATATATTATTTCATTGTTACATTTACCGATCCGTTTGGTAAAACAAAGTGCATGAAAACATTACGGTATGTGACTCAGATCCGCATTCGGTCCGCAAACACCGCGCCAAAGAGTTAATGCTCTTAATGTCCATGATTTTCCGTAATCGTTGATGTTGCACTTCTCATTTACAACCCAATAGGTATTCAGCAACATTTATCGCATTGAAATAAAGCAATGTGAAGTAAAATAATATAAATCACGTGTTTGTTAAAATAGTTCTTTTAACACCACTATAAATTTGTTAGCAGCTGCACTACCCACTAAGCAGTAACTAGTAAGTTGGAGAATCGGTTCGTGTGGCAAGGTGCCCGGAACGCGCGGCGTATTCACTGCTTCAATAACAATACCTATTCTTATTTTGTGCCTGAAGCACCATACGAATCCATAAATTATTTTTGTACAAAACAGCCAAAAATTCCAAAAGTAAAGGCTTTCGCCGTACGTAGTAATTTTATGTCGTTAATATGCTTAATATATGGGCCGTACCTAACACAAAATCTTTTTTTTTTTACAAAGGGTCCGCTTACAATACGTATTGGATTTATGTCGGGCTATAAATATATTCACACATGTTAACTCTTAAAGGTAAAATATACAATAATTTTCGAAATAACAGGTCATAACAGAATCAAATTAGTCGAATAATGTCGGCTTATCAACAAATTATGCATGGAGTTAACTGTGGTGAAGGCCTGCTTGCGGCGGTAGACAATTAGGTAATGACTTGTAATTGTTTTACTCAATAGAGTCAGTAATTAAACCTGAGGTATTGTCTTTACACTTTGTATTTAGGTATTTGCGTACCTATTAGTAAGCTTACTCTTTAATCTAGTAAACTAAGAATAGCCTATTTTGGTATGTAATTGGCAGCTAAGATAGTCGCAGATTTGATGTAAACACTAACGATTTGAATATTCGTAGGAGGTAATCTCTCACTTTAGCAATGAAGGAAAATAAATGGCGCGGAAACATACGTTAAATTATAGGTCTGATAGAAGGCTTAGGGCCCTTTTCGGAAAAAGCTTGCGTCATGCAGGCAGCTGTAAAATTATAAACAAAACGTTTCAATATTATGAGAAACATATTATCTAATCTGCCCATTGATAAATATATGAACAGTGCAGAGAGCGCGTAAAGTGTTCCGAAATAAGTGGTGCGACGCTCCAGTGTATCTACAGCTTACACAAATTTACTAAAATTTGTGTCTTGACTGAAAGTGTAGTCAAAAAAGAATAATTCTTATCACCGTTAAGACAAAATCTATTTATTACATTAAAATATTAATTTTAGCTATTTTATTTTGATGTAAATATTTTTTTTTTAAATCTAGTTGGCGCGGCCTATCCTTAGTATTTAAATAAATGAATCTTCTACATAAATGTGAGATAAGAGGAGGTGTAGTCTGTAGGTAAAATGTTTTCCAATTTTCCCCCAGTGACTTATTCAATTTAAAAATAGAATTTCCTGATAGTTGAATCTCGCATCTTGATTCCAGTAAACGTATTTGTTACTTGCAGGAACGAGGAAAATAACTTTTGAACTTTTTGTGAATTGGATTTAATAGGATTTATGCACTTTTACATTTTATACATAAGGAACAAACGTTTACGTGCGGACATAAAAACGACGACTCACGCGGCGTCGGTGGATACGGAAACATCACAGATTAAACAGGTGTTGCCGCGCCGCGCGGCCACAGATTATGTATAATTTACTTTTTATCGACTGCGTCGCTAACACTCCCCACCCCAGTGCTGGTGCAGCACTCCTCGCCTAATGGGATACGAGCGACGCACGCCGCAGAACGCCGCCAAAATCCAGCCTTAGTTTTCACCTCCACCAAGCGGACACGACCGTCCTTACCTGGATAGATCTTAGTAACAAGACCTCTCGGCCACACGTTCCGCGGTGAATTCTGATCTACGATTAAGACCAGATCGCCAACCTGCAATGGCTTCTTCTCCTCGAACCACTTCTTCCTCGGTAAGAGATCAGGCAGGATCTCCTTTACCCACCTGCGCCAATACATATCAGCCAATCTTTGAGCTTTACGCCATTGTTTATGCAGCTGAAGGTCCTTGTCATCAAATTGACCTATGACAGGCAAATTTGATGATGTACCGAGAAGGAAGTGGTTGGGTGTGAGTGACTCTACACCACCCGCTTCTACTGTGACGTGCATCAAAGGACGGCTATTCACCATATTTTCGACTTCAGCCATTAATGTACTTAAGACCTCGTCCTTAGGTGCACGCTCGTTTAAAATTACCTTTAAGGACGTTTTTACGCTTCGAATTAACCTTTCCCATGCCCCACCCCAATGGGGGCTAACGGGAGGAATGAAGGTCCAGTCCATTCCGTTATTTATACCTTCGTTTTTTAATAATTCCGTGTCCAAATCTCGAACGGAACGCTGCAGCTCCTTATCAGCGCCCCGCATGTTTGTACCATTGTCTGAATACATATGGCGCGGCCAACCGCGTCTTGCCGCCATACGTCGCAAAGCCATAATTAAGGAATCTGCTGTGAGTGAAGTCACTATCTCAATGTGTATGGCTCGAACGGTTAAACATGTAAATAATACTCCGTACCTTTTCATTCGGCGTCTGCCCTCCGCGACTGTCATAGGGCCAAACAGATCGAGCCCACAAAATGAGAATGGACGGTTGTGGTGGGCCACACGAGCGTAAGGTAAGTCTCCCATAACAGGAACTTGCGGCTTGGCTTTACGTATCCTGCACAACATACACCGAGACACAACATTTTTTACGGTAGGTCTGAGTTTTAATAACCAATACCTTTGCTTCAACTCGTTGACCACGGATTCTTGATTTCCGTGAGCTGCCATCACATGGAAGTGCCGAACTATCAATTTAGATACGGGATGCCGGCCATCTAAAATTACAGGATTTTTCGTTTCCAGGTCTACATTAACAGCGGCGTCAATCCGCCCACGAACACGCAGTAAGCCGCGTTCGTCCAAGAAGGGTGTTAAGGTAAGTAATTTACTGTTTTTGGATATAGGTTTTCCTACTTTTAGTACGGCTATCTCGCTGGCGAATGACTCTGCTTGAGCATTTCTCAACAGCAAGCACTCCGCGCGCTCCATGACACTGCAGTCCAACTTACCCGCAAGTCTTTTGCATTTTTCGACAAACCTCAACACTGTGGCCGCAGACCTTTTCAAACGCAACCAGGAAGAAAACCTAGAAGGATCCGGTACAGGCAGGGTTACTAATGGTTCCGTATGTGCGACTGCTACATGTTCCAAATCATAATCCAATGAGTCGTATTCGACTAAATCCTGAGGCCATAATGTTTTATCTTTGTACAAAAAGGTTGGCCCGGTTAACCACTCACCTTCAAATACGGAATAATCAAAATCCTCCCGGGTGCCTAAGTCAGCAACATTTAATTTCGTAGGAATATACTTCCACTCATGAATGCGAGTCAAGTTGTCTATTTCTCCTAAGCGGTTAGCTACAAAGGTTTTATACTTACGTGTATTGTTCCGAATCCAGTGGAGGACTGTAGTCGAGTCACACCAAAAATACCTTGCAGTCGGAACTAGTCTATGTTCCTTTATTATACTATCTGCCAGCTTCGCTGCCAGGCGAGCTGCTTCAAGTTCAGCCTTCGGAATGGTTATAGGTTTAACAGGCGAAACTCGACATTTGCTCGCTATAAATGAAACGCAAATATTATTAGTATTATTATTCCAGCGCCAATATGCAACGGTACACATTGCTTTGCTCGACGCATCGCAAAATACGTGTAACTGTAGGTTGTCGTAGCCGATGTTTCTCGGCGCGACATCGTCATAGGCGAGTGACGTAGCGGTCACAGGATCCGCTACGTTCTCGTAGCCGCTCGTAGCGGGCGGCGCTGGCGCAGTGAGTTCGGATGACGCCCACGATTCGCAAGGCGTTGGGTTCGTGTCCGGATGGTGAATCCGTCCCGAAAATGTACTTGACTCGCACGTAGTTTGTCCAGCTTGGTAATACCTAGGTATACGTAATTCACTAATGCTTTGAAGTAGTTTTAACCACTTGCGCCATTTACAATAAATATCATCCGAAATGTAATCGTCCCATCCAATATTAAGACGCCACGTATCTTGCAACATAATTTTACCTTGAATAGTAAATGGCGATAAGAAACCTAACACATCGAAAATAGACATTATTACCTTTAACATAAGGCGCTTAGTCGGTCGCTCCTTGTCGTGAATAATATTCTCCGGTATGCGCTTTAAGGATACTTACTTACTTACTTACTTTATCAGCCCATATAGGTCCCACTGCAGGGCACGGGCCTACTCTATAATCGACAGTACGATTGAGAGTGCTTAGGCCATATAGTCCACCACGCTGGCCTAGTGCGGGTTGGCGGACTTACATACCACATAATTTTTTATAAATCGCTATGGTATGCAGGTTTCCTCACGATGTTTTCCTTCACCGTTTTAGTGCGTGGTGATTGACTATCAATCACCACGCACTAAAACGGTGTATTGTATTTAAGGATACATCGAATCCCAAAACGTCATCTTTTGGGTACCATATAAGGCCAAGAGTACGCTCACCGTCGTACTGTTGGTTGGTTTTGAACTTCACTGCGGCGGTGCCCAAGGTCGCCTCGGGTATAGTGCTCAACACTGCTATACTATTACTCGTCCAGTTACGAATCTCGAATCCACCTGACTGATGTATATTAGTTATGTTTTTTACCATTTTTATTGCTGTGACGTCATCGTGCAGACTATCTATATAGTCGTCCATGTAGTGCGAGTTGCATATCGCGTCGACGGCAGCCGGTAGGGTTGACGAATATCGTTGAGCATTTTTGTTTTTGATAAACTGGGCTATAAAAGGGGAGCAATTTGCTCCAAAAATTAGTGATGTCATTACGTACGTCTTAATTTCTTCTTGACGAGTGTTCCGCCATAGGAACCTAAAACAGTGATGGTCTTCATCACGAACTTTGATGCGTAAAAAACATGTCTTTAATGTCACCTGTTACTGCAATTTTATTTTCCCTAAAACGAAGCATAATACCAAACATAATGACAATAAATCAGGGCCTGTGTGTAAGTAATCATTGAGACATAATCCACTTACCGTGGCCGCGGCATCGAATACCAGCCGGAGTTTCTTTTTGTTCGGGTTGTCCACTCCAAAATGAGGTAAGTACCACGTCCGGGGAGCGGATTCAGCGTTCTTGAGTTCCCTCGCAAATCCGTTGTCCAAAAGATGTTGGACCCGCTCTTTGTACCTATAAGCAAACCCTGAATCCCTTTCCATTTTATATTCAATACCTTTGAGCCGTCTGACGGCGGCATCGTAGGAGTCTGGCATCTTGCACTCCTTGTTCTTCCACGGCAAGCCAACATACCATCAGCCGTCGTGGAGAGTTGAAGTATGTTCCAACTGAGCAATAGCATGAACATCGTCGACGTTTTGGCGTGGCTTGGCTGCTATTCCTAACGAGTCCAATGTAAAGTAATTACTTACTTCTTCGTGAAGTCGCTGCCAGGCGTCATCGCCTGACACCGAATCGTGCGCGCTTTCGGATGTAGCGAGAACAGTGGCGGCAAAAGGCGAGCGTACGTGCTGCGGCGCGCACACCCTACCGTGTATGCACCAACCTAGACGGGTGAGTGTAGCGGACGGTTCATTTAATTTACCTAACCGTATTTGTAAAGGCAACAACAAATGATAATTGTCCTGACCAATTAAAATTTCTGGTTCTAAATCAGACATACATAGCACATGTTTTAAATCTGTTAAATAGTTATAGTTATCGTAATTAACAAATGACAATTTTTGCGAAGGCAATTTTAACTCATTAATACTGCGCGCTCTTATATTATACACCTTATTGTCTATACCACTAATGTCCATATTCACAACTGTCGCTTCACAAATCAACTCATCCGACCATGCACCGCGCACACGCACTTCTTCGCGGCGACCGCGCAGCCCCACGCGTTTTGCGAGGCCCGCGCTTATAAACGAGACGGTCGCGCCGTCGTCTAATAACGCACTGGAATTCACTATGCCTTTAGGGCCGTGTATACGAATAGGTACCACTTTTAACAACACTTTGCACTCATTATGCGTCTTACTAACATGTGTAACTATTTCGGGTGCCGACGATTCACCTGTCGTGTTATCGCTTTCACGCGGCTCATTATACCCCGCCCGCCGTACGTCGTAATGCAATAACTTGTGATGCGCCTGGCCACAGTTCATGACGTCACATGCTACCGCCGGACAAGTGGCGCGATTGTGCCGCGCATTTATACATTTGTAACATAATCGGTTACGCTTCACGAAATTCCAGCGATCTTTGCGTAAAGATTTGCGAAACTTTTTGCAGTTTTCTAACATATGCTGAGATATATTACAGTAGCTGCATTTTTCACCATTATTGTAATTTTTGTTAAATAACACTGTATGAGTTTCTGAATTTTTCTTTTTCTTGTAGTACGGGTACGGATCATAGAATTTATTTTTTGTGTCTAATAATGCCATAGATGACACTTTTATGGCCTCTTCATTAAGAAATTCTGAAATGTCGTACCACGTAGGTCTTCTCTTCTGCTTTAAAAATTTATAACTATAGTCGGCCCATTTTGAAAGTAGTACTGGTGGTAACTTCGATAAAATGCATGTACTGATGCTTACCCCATTTAGGTATTCATCTCGACCGAGGGCTAACACTGCAGCAACATAGTTTCGCACTTTTACAGAAAATGTAACTATGTCCTTGTAATATTCTTCCGACATTGGTTGGAGTCGTTTTATTTCATGCATAATTCGGGATATGATGATGTCTGGGTTACCAAATAGCAGCTCCAGAGTAGACAAAATGGGATCTGGAGTTGTGGCGCTAATTAGCAGAGATGTGACCGCTTCCTTTGCTGCGCCATGAAGACACTTTCTTAACCTCCATAGGTTTTCTTGATCACTGAAGTTACAAACTTTGCTCGATTCTTCGTATGCCTGCTTAAAATGTAACCACTCCATAGGTTCACCTGAAAAGGCGGGTAATTCCTTGGGCATGCATAAACGACTCAGCATCTTAGCGTTCGATCCATTAGTGGTGGTGGCGGCTGCAAGATCCTTTAGTGCACAAGCCAACAGTTGAACTGTTCCATCAGTGCCAGCATCTGCAGCTGGCGAGCGCGGCGTGTCCTTAGTTTGACCCTTGTCGTGGACGGCGCGCGCTTGCAGTTCATGATTGTGCTCCAGCCATGATTCAACCACTCCATCAGTGCAATGTCACTGTATACTACTGCGTTCGTCGTTGATATCCGCTAGGTCCGCTGCTAGACGTTTGTTTATCAAATCCAATTCGATTTTCGCTTTGGCTTCCGCGGCCTCCAATTCTAACCTTTTTGTTCTTGCAAGCACCGACGATGCTGAAGACTTTTTCGATCTTGGAGGCAATGGTGCGCTCTCTGGAAGCGGAATCTCGACATCCTGATGCTCCTCGTTCCTGTTCGCGGTTCTCCTCGTGTTCACCATATTTGTGGAGAAACCGATCCGGCTCGAAGTGACCAATTGTTACTTGCAGGAACGAGGAAAATAACTTGTTGAACTTTTGTGAATTGGATTTAATAGGATTTATGCACTTTTACATTTTATACATAAGGAACAAACGTTTACGTGCGGACATAAAAACGACGACTCACGCGGCGTCGGTGGATACGGAAACATCACAGATTAAACAGGTGTTGCCGCGCCGCGCGGCCACAGATTATGTATAATTTACTTTTTATCGACTGCGTCGCTAACAGTATTATTGCTTTAAGTAAAGGTACAAATCTTGTTTGGGAAAACCAAATTCTTCAGGAATGTAACATTCTTTTTCTTCAATACTTTTTGAGATGAAAATAGGAAAGGATCGCATCAATTTTCTTCTATTTAGAAGAGTTAATTTGCTCCTTACTTTTTTATTAGTATCAATTATAAGGCGTAAAATGTCATTCACCCAAGGGCGGATCCAGCTTTTACGCCATCATATAGTTCATGTTAGAACAAAGGGTCCGATTTCAATACTCCAATTAGTAATAATGACTTTTTAAAGTTTGTTACAGCCCTGATTTGTGAACACGCACACACTTTTTTACTTTATTTATCGACATACAAAGAATTAGTTGTGCTTATAAATTTTATCAACAAGATAATTAATAAATTTTGTCAATCTGCAGCCAGCCCAGGGGGGGGGGTCATGACCCCCATGACCTCCCCTCTGGATCCGCCCTTGCGTTCACCTAAGTGTATGAGCTACTCCAGCTAATTAACAGCAACAATATCAGGCAGAATCATCTGAACTCACCGCTCTGAGACCTTAGGCGTTACGTCTCTTAATTCCAGGTGGCTTATATGCTGGCTAACATAACATCCTTTATACAGTTTTTTTTATGCAATGTAAAATGAGCATACTATTCGCCTGCTGGTAATCTATATGACCGCTCATTGATAGTAGCAAAACTAAATAGCACCATGAATTACAAAGCAATGCTTGGCATTTCACTGCGCTCGCCATCCTGAAACAGAAGATGTTATGTCTCAATATGTCCAGTCCTTACTCTGGCTACAATATCCGTCAAACCGGAACACAACAGTGCATTTATACTGCTGTTTAACGAGAGAAATAGACATTGCGGTGTTGTCAACTCAGACGGCAAGTCACACGCGAAAGAGCACCACTACCAGTGACGAATGCCATAATACTTATTAATTGCTGCTAGACGATATAAAACAAAAATGCCATTTAATATAAGCAATATAAAAACGGAACAATATTTGGAACCCAATTGCCTGAGTTTGACTACGGTGTCAATTTTTATTACGAAACTTGTCTATAGAGAGATTTAAAAACGATATATTGCTTTGTTTCTTATTTTCACTATAGTAGTTTTGTGAAAAAAAAATCTAACTAGCTTTTGCCAACCAATTCGTCCGATAGAGGCGTATAACCTATAAAAAATAAAAAAGCATTTTTACGCGATGTGCGTTGGCTGCATTCTTCGCTCTGGTGCAACAAGCGGCACTACGTTGACACGTTTCATTTTATACAACACTTTGTAGATTCTGTGTTGCGATGTGGAATATCACACATTTGCAACATAAAGAATACGTACATCATATACTTGTTAAATATCAACTTGAGTTTGTATGATGAACTAATAAACAGATGGCGTACATTAACTGTATCCAAAGACAGAATATTTGTATTACTTATTTTTATTATCACCCGTTAGTGTCCCACTGCTGGGCAAATGCCTCCTCTTTTTCCTTCCAGATTGTGCGGTCTTTTACATTTAGGGGCCATTTATGAAGAAACCTGTCGACTTCATCTCTCCACTTATGCCGAGGTCTGCCGCGGCGTCCTTTCAGAATATAAATTACAAAAAAATATCCGTACAAAAGTTTAGTTGGTAATATCCATCAGAACACTCTGTCTCATATTTTAAGTGACATCCACACAAGTGATGTAATGTGCTTTTGATGTTTGTGAGGCCCTGGGGCAATATCCATTCATTTAGTTACGTTTATTTGGCCAACTTGAGGAACTTAGTTTTTTCCCAACGGATCGCTCCGAACCTCACGAAGACATCTTCGTTGACAGTGATTACAAGTTTTACTACATTGAAATATTTATTTTTCGTCCCAAAACTTTATTTCGTATTTTGTAAATGTGTTAACAGTAAATAGCTATTAAATAAGACAATCTGCTTTTGTACACGTAACCCTAAAACACCGGAACCGCCGAGGTATAAAATAAAATCATGCACACCATGCAAGCATGAGTGTTAATCTGAGGGATAACATTGCCTCATTAAAACAAAACCCTGGATTATCAACTTGGAATTGCACGACTGAGCAATATGAATATTATGAGGTAAAAAGCAATGAAAATTCCGTTTTATCCCTTCTGTATTTCACTTCCCATAAAAACTTGGGATTCCGTGAAATATATTGGGGAAAAAAAGGTCTACACGCTCGATCATTAAAGGTAAATTGCTCTGCTTTATATCCGTTGAAATGTAAAGTGTTGGAAATGTTTGAATGGCACGCTCGAGCTGTCGCAACACTTCTGCAACCGCCGGTTACGGCAACATTACACCCTACATACTTTAACCTTTTAATTTCAATTGAGCCACTATAATTAATTGTAAAACGAAAATCTTCACGTGCCAACAGACAAGGGACATTTAAAATAGAAGAGACCGCTGGAGTTTTAAACTTTACAAGCGTTCAAAGAAGCATTTAAAGTATCCTCGATGTTCCAGATCTTTTTAAACTAGTTCATAGAAATATGGCCCGCTCTTATTTGAAGTCGTGCCACACTTCCTGTAGTTTCCATTAATATAATTTCAAGTAACATAAGTCTAGTATTTTATCTTTGCCATTGTTGGTAAAGAAAATGTAGTAACTTTTCTTTGTAGCTGTTTCTTTACGTTCTAATTATTTATCCTCGTTTCTAAACAATTAACCTTATTAAGAGTCAGTGGAAGTTGCGAGTGTGAATAATAACGTAAATATATTTTAATATAAATTACGTGTTATCCTTTCTTTCTACAAATTTATACTTAGTATGTTATGATCGTTAAAGAATAAATAATGTGTAAACTTAGTTGAGACACACAACCGTTTCCCAAAATTCTGTGATTAATAACACAATGCATTACAATAAGAATAAATAGTCCTTCGGAAATAAACCGTGGGCAGGCTAATAAAGTTTGATCAGGGTCGCTGTGTGGTACGATAAGTGACTTTTTCTACTTCTTAAGAGTCAATTGTATCGACTAGGGAAAATAAATAAATAATACTGCGAATACGGGTAACTTATACTCGTATGTCTACCGTGATTTATGTTAAGACACTCAATCTGTTTGCGCGACAATAAATGCACGGTAAATGGTATAACCAGTCATTTTAGATGAGGTATTAATAGGGTAAAATAAAAGATATTAAGTATATGTTTATATTGCTAGGTGATTTAAAATGAAAAGTAATTTTTAGTTACAGTGAATTTAAATATACAATTCGCCGTGCTAATTGTTCTTTATGGTACTAAAGATCGAAGCTCAACGTAATTTGTGCTGACACGTTTGACGTCATATTAAAACATATTCATACTTGCCTACGTAGCCGTGGCAATTTCAAAATTAATTCTGTATGAGATAATGTTCACTACTTTTTTCGAAGAATTGGTATTACATCCCTATTTCGTACTTAAAGTTGTTGGAAGCATTTTAATTGCTATTATTTCTGAAGATTGGTAGTATGTAAGGCGTAAGCATATGCTCCCTTTTCTGAAAGTACGTTTGGTGTAAGGAGACATATATTTTTTTTTAGAAAAATTCTCCTATATTGTTCCTCTAATTGAAATATTATGTATGGTTATAATCTTGTTAATTTTATTTTAATTTTCATGGAATATAAGAGTAGTTACAATATACCACTCTAACAAACTGATTCGAAGGTAACATATTATATTTAATACATAATTTCTTTTATTTTTTTATTTTATTACACTTTATTGTACAAAAAAAAAAATACAAAATAACTTATTTTTACGGAAAAATTTGCGGTTTTATCGCAGTCGTTCTATCATCAATTATCGGAATGACATATATTTATAATTTATCACAAAAAAATAAATTTAAAGTTAGAGTAAGAGATTTCATCATAAAATAAGACATTTGGCCAAATTCCGCAGAGCGTGAACCGTGCGACGCGCGACGTTGTGGCGTTTTGTCTGCGAAATAATTTTACTTGTATTTCTTCCCTCAGTTATTGTTTTGATTTATTGTCAGTAACTTCGAATATGAATGATGAATGGTTGTAAATATACAAGTTCCGGATGTCGTCAATCAACAACTATTTACAGCGTTGAACTTTCAACCGGGGGTCATTAATTAGCTCTTTAATCTATAAACGATAGAGGTTGTCGCGTAAATCGTGCCAAGTGTATCATTTAAGGCGTTGGAAAGCGAACAATAGGTGGTAATCAATAAGAGCTGGCGGTCGAACCATTGTGTTCCTAATGTGTGGGAATTAGCTATTTGCTCCATGACGAAGACAAATTGTATCTCTGCTTCGATTAATTACAGAGCTTAACTGCGTTGTCGATATTAACATATGAGGTGTACGAACATGCATCTCCAATGTCCAACGTCTTCATGTGTAAAATCATTATAGTGATGTTAATTATAGGACTAAAGCGCTTGTATTATTAAACCTAATTGACTGGATGAAGAATAGATAAGGTAAAGAATATTAAGTCGAATCCTTAATAGCGAGGGTTTGTAGAAAGCATTTTTTTGTCAGTTTAATTGTGTGCCATTATTTATATTCATCAAATAGTTTAAGCTAGTGGTAAGTTAATATTATTTATTACAAGTGCATAATGGTCTTTTGGTAACACACCAGACGCAGCTGCCAATGTGCTTGTGACGGTGGCGCCCGAAAAGCCTAGAGCAAATCTCTGACTTTTAGTCAATTACTACGCGATATAAAAATGAAGGAAAACATAATAAGGAAACCCGCATACCATACTGATTTGTAAAGATTTCCCACGGTATGTAAAGTCCGCCAGCCTGCACTAGGTCAGCGTGGTGAACTAACAATTAAATCATAATCTTATTGTAGAGGAGGTCCGTGCCCTGCATTGGGACGAACATGGGCTGATTCAGGTACAAATACAATTAATTAGTTACCGCTTGCGTACACGATGGTGGAACGCCTACACGGCAAATGTGTCGGGTTAAAGAACCAGCCTGCAAACGGTTTGAAATCTGACGGCCATTGAGATAGTATACATCCCTGAAAGCTGGCAGCATATTTGTGCCAATCGATGAACGTTTATCAGTTTTCTATCCACGTTACTTTATTAGGATTGCTTTCCACGAACCATCCAGTACATTGTAGTCCCTTTGTCTGTTGTCGAGGTAATACAAACAATATATCGAAACCAATATTTATTTTCGGATGCTCATAAGGCTGATGAAACCTGGTAAAGGTGGCGGGAAGTTGCTGGTTGCAGGCTACTTCCTACAGGTGTATGTGGGTGCCTATGTACAGCAGTGGAATTCCTGTGGCTAAAGAGTGAGAGAGAGGAACAATTTTAGTGAATAAATCTAACATTAAAATAAGCGAGATATTAAACTGCCCACTGTTAAAAATTACGGTTAAGTTAATTTCATAACGGGATGAATAAATTACAAGTTTCGTCTGGAGGATTAGCCGGTCGCGGCGTTGTAGCTTTATAACTTGCGCTGTATAAAAATACGTCAAAGTTCACCGCTCAACAGTCTACTTGAAATGCTTCTCATTACGAATTGTCAATTGAAACGTTTACTTCGCTCCAAAACTTTTTGTTCTTCAACTCTGTTGTTCTGTTTGTATGTTGTTTGGCAAATAACTTTTGTCTTGTTTTATGTTAAGGTTATAAATCAAAATTCGAGTGACGTAACCTATATTTAAAGTTAATTGAGGAAACTCCTTAATTTAGCTTGTTTTTATTAAATTCAATGTAGGTCGATAGATCTCGGTCGGCGTATCAATCGATTTAATTACACTAAATTTACTACTTTGGATGGGGTATGTTTTTATTCAAAAGAAAATTATCCTGTTTGTTGCCATCGACATTTTTAGTTGCATTGTGTTTGTAGTCACTAAAACTACCACCCAGATTTGTTTTCGGTAGCAAACTTAATATACCTACCCTTTGTGAATATTATAATTATTGATTACAGGTAACAAACACTCGTGCATAATAAAAACCTGAGTAAAGACATAAGTTTTGTGCAGTGTTTTTAAAGTATGAAATCATAATTCGTTACATTATTATTAATTTATAAATAGGTTTAAGCCAGGTCGGTATTAAGGGTCGAAATCAGATCAGGCCGATCGGTGTTTTCATGGCAATCAGACACTCTTGATGGTTGTTTGATCTTGCCAAACAAATTCAAGCTGATGACTTCCAAACCCACCACAATAATTGCTGACCGTGTGACGCCTATGTCAGAGACGTACACATACCAACTTTACCAGCTTTTACAAAAGACGAAAATTGGCGGTAACGGACTCGTGCCCTATCATTTCCATCTTCATATAAGGGGTTAGTTACTAGTCAAACAGAATTACTAAAGTTTCAATCTAGTCTATATGCTAGAACGAATGACCGGATTGTTACTCTGTCGTGCAGAAAACTGATGTGAAGGAACGAAGGAGCGTGTCATTTCGTTGGTTCGACTGCAGGCTCGATAATATTAATCCTTTTTCCTATAAAGGGAATTCTACCATACCTTTCTCAATACAAAATAATATCCTCAAAAAATATTGACATACGTTTGTTCTAAAAATGAGGTCATTTGTAACTAAAAACTTGATAAAAAGAAAATCTGTGGGAAAAATACATACATTTTAGGATGTGCCAATCACTACATAGTATAAAACAGAGTCACTTTCTCTGTCCCTATGTCCCTTTGTATCCTTAAATCTTTAAAACTACGCAACGGATTTTGATGTTGTTTTTTTAAATAGATAGAGTGATTCAAGAGGAAGGTTTATATGTATAATACGTACATATTATTGTATAGAAATCTATTTGTAGTTTCTTATAAGACATTCCATGGGTACTATAGTGTATATTTTTTTTAGGAAAGTCGTGTCAAAATCGATCAATAAATAATTCTTCTCTGAGAAATTCGATCATATTTCTTGAAATATATAGTGGTTTCGAATTAATTTGGTATACAGTTCTTAACTTTATCTCTTAAACATTGCAATACTTCAAATAAATTATGAAAATCACTCTTCATAATGCTACAAAGTCTTGGTCAAACTAGATTTTTTAATGGTTACTAGAATGGTTGTGTTTTGCAAACTATCTGGGATGGGACTATGTTTTTTTTTGCTGCTATAAATTACACTTTTTTTATTTCACAAAAACTGTAAAAATATTGGTGCGTAAAGTTTAACATAATTGGCAACACACATTAATATGGAATAGAAGTATAAGAACTTACTTTTATTCATATTTATTATTCTAGACTTAAACAAAAAATCATATATCTATTCCAAAAATAACTACTCATTAAGGCAAACCGAAGGACCAAATTTGGCCAAAATAAGAGATTCCCTTTACAAAAGCATATTAATATTAATGTATTGATTATATTAAGTCACAAAGTAGGTACGCCCATGTAGTGGGCAAATAATATCACTACATAGTATAAAACAAAGTCGCTTTCTCTGTCCCTATGTCCCTTTGTATGCTTAAATCTTTAAACACAAAGGATTTTGATGCGTTTTTTTTAATAGATAGAGTGATTCAAGAGGAAGGTTTATATGTAGAATACGTACATATTATTGTACAGAAATCTATTTGTATCCGGGCGAAGCTGGGCCGGGCCGCTAGTAATAAATAAATGTGAAAATAAATGTGAATCAAAAAATCTACAATTGGACAATGGACTAGAATAGGTTAGCACGATATAAGCGTCGTTTATATCTTCCCCATATACAGGGTATATCAAGACTGCTGCCGAAAACATTTCTGGGTTGGTAGTACTAGTGACTACCAACAACAGACACAGAGCCATTGCACAGAGCAACAAAAAATTCAATAAAATACGTGATGATTTTATTTGTCATGTTTTCATCATCATCATCGTATGTAGGTGGATAATACATAATTTTTGCTGAAATAATAATTCTAAGCATTGCGTACCATAATGCATTTAAAAATAAAAGGTTCACTATAATTTTTGAAATAAAAAACACTTCGCTTTTACCACCCATATACGATGATATTTAAAACATCATTAAAGAAAATCGTTGTTATATTAAAATTTTTAGTTGCACTGTGTCGGTAGTCACTAAAACTACTACCCGGCTTCGTTTTAGGTAGCAGTCTTAATATACCCTGTATATCAAATAATGTATTAGTAGGTGTTTTGAGAGGCTGAATGTTAACAGTTATCGTTTCGGGACTCATAAAAAGAGATTGCTTCCAGTCCGTCGACGTTTTATTGACTTATTAACATCGATATCAGATCGTAACATTTGATTCCCTGATCTTCGTCAAATATTTACTCAATATTTTATACTTTGATCTTTGTTATAATTAATAGGTAGTGTTTTATTCATACTGTTACGATGAAAAGAAAACTAGAATAGGAAAAAATATTCTATGAAAAATATTTATTACAATATTACTTGGGTATTGGAAAAATAAGAGACTTATTTGTATTGGATGATGTTCGGTTTATTTATTTAATACTGGACAATGGTTTTGTATATATTGTTACTGCAATACGTTAGTGCTAAATATACATAAACTTATGCCTTTTTTCCAAAAAGGGTAGGCAGAGGTGCTACCAGGATATTCACGTTTCGCCTTGTGTGTCCGTCCCATGATATGATAATGCACGACCCTATCGCTCTATCGGATGCCTAAAAAATACAATACCACTTTGCCCGACCCAGGATTCGAACCCGATACCTCAGCTTTGCAATCATACCGTACAACTGCGTCACCGAGGCAGTACTAAATATGGTTTCTAAAAAGTCATCATATTATGTAGAACATCATGTTGTCTGCAATATTCTGAGTTATAAATACGCAGTAATGTTTCCGATGTTGAACATACAGGTTACATTTGGCCGAAGTTAAATTTTGCAGTTCCTACCACTCACAACGGATGTATTGTGAATATTCTAGAAAACGTTGTTATTCAAATATAAAGAAAACAAGTTGCGTAAGTATGTGCCGTGGTATTTTACGAGAGTCTTTAATAGTTTAATCAATAATACTTACGTGAAACATTCGTCGCTTATTATAGTTTATAACTGTTGTGTAATTTACTTCTTTTATGGTCATTATTTCAACAAAAGTTTCGTTTTTATGTTTAATAGTGAAGTGCACCGCTATGTTTAAGGAAAAGAAATTGTATGCAAAACAGGCAGCCGGAGTAATTGAGCTATGTTCGTGAAAATATGCGAAGATATACTTACCCAACTTTATACCTTACATACTTCTTTTTATGTTAATGTGAGGCGTCCGTCTTTTGAAATTTGCTATGCATATTTGTTATGAGTTGCGAAATACAAAAGCCTTTATAAGTATTTAGTTACTCCATTAAAGAAAAACTTACACATACACCGTTCGAATGTATTTTGTTCCATATCGAAAATCCGAAATAATAAAATGTAAACAAAGAGCTCTTTTATTCGAAAAAGATATATTGTTTCGACTTGTCAATTACAATGAATACGATATAAATAATTCATAAGTCGGTAGAATTCTTTTAACATTTTACCGTTTTGTAACTGGGATGACATTAGTGTTATGAAATATATCAAATCTTAATTTTGTTCAAAATTAAGTTAAACTGATAAATATATATTATATTATGTGTGTGTGTTTACATTGCTATGTCCTAAGGGAAAGCGGTCGTGGCAGTGCAACCAAATTTCACCAAATTTATTTCCGTCCCTAGATGTGTTAGGGGCGAGCCTATCTATCGCCATGCCGGACACCGATTCCAAATTCATGAACAGTTATGACCTATAATTATCACTGAATAGTATCGATAATCTCCCGTAACATTAGTCTAATATTGTCTCTCACTATTGAGGCTCATTGTTTCCTGGTAGGTCAATAAAACGTCGTTCATCCAGAAAATTTAGTGAAGCTTTGTCTCGGTAGATGTAGCTAATTGGTCAATATTTTAGTTAATTGAAATTAAGATGATGTAGTTTTTTCTCCAGTAAGTTTTTGTTTTAAATGACGTGATGGATATTATTTATGTTTTGTATGTACATATAATATACTAGCGTTCCGGACCGCCCGCGTCCAGATAAACTTTTCGAACTGGCAGCTAATTCCGACTATCAATTTAGAATACCGGCCAATGGAACCACGAAAAAGAATACAGTTTCCTTGTATTTGCTAGATTTTTCACTACTGCTTCCCTCCTATAGGTTAAAGCGTGGTGATATATATCCTAGAGAAATACTCGATAAATGACCTTTCCAATACAAAAATGATTTATCAATTCGAACCAGTAATTCCTGATATTAGAGGTAACAAACAACCAAACTCTTCAGCTTCATATATTAGTATAGATTTACAAAGTTTGTAAAACTCGTAGGATATCCTGGGTTGTCTATAAAGCGCGTGACGGTTACCAACGGTTTTCACCCAGTGAACCAGCAATTAATCGCCAGGGATAAGCCGCGATATCTGTAAGTGGCCAGATAGTTTTGGTATAGGTATTCCTGATATAGGGCATGCCGCTGTCACAGCCTTCATTAGGTGTTTCCTCCGGTTTATTACAAGAGGAGTTTAACAACTTTCTCCTTGTTCTAAGAAATAGCTTAGCTACAGGCAGCTTAAGAATTTTCTTTAGAAATCTTGAGGAATATCATTATGTAGTAGCGTATGTTGTTTTAGTCATAATGATTATGAGAGTATAACCCCCTACATTTTAACCTGCAGCACAGATATATCTTTTTTAACCTACCTTGTCATAATAAATGCATTGCGCTTGATGGTAAGCGCAAATATCATCTAAACAGAGCAACGAATGCCATCAGATGGTGGTCCTATGCTATTGGATACAATTATTCTGGCCTGCTTAGATGCCTCTTGACACTCGGGTGGAACGATTAAGGATTATAGGAAGGAGGGAACACGTCCGACAGCACATAGTTCCTTTTGGTTCACGCCATGATGTTTTGGACCATAAAGCTATGGCATGATTCTTTTAAGGAAAGGAGACAAAGTTTCGTGTGATCTGTATCGGCTGCTTTATAATTTGCTTATTTGCTCGGGAATATAACCATTCCGGGCTACTAAAATAAATTAGACTTTTGCCATCAACTCTAAAAGCAACTTATTCATTACTATAAAATAATAAATTACCACATGTCAAATAAATTCATACTTGTGAATGACGGGTCATTAAAAATTTAAAATTTACTTCTACATTATTACCATAGTCATATATTATTTCTTGAGTAATTAGCACGGTCGTGCGAATTATAGAAAAATATTTCGATATTATGACATATTTTAATTTTTTTTGCCAGGAAATTTCATGTTATAAAACATTAAAAAATACACAGACAAAGTATGTATAACGACATTTTAAATATGTACTTTTGTAAATATATCTACTAGGAGATAACGCTAAGACCAAACAAAGCCATAAAGTTATGGTCTGTACTCTCTAGTTACGTTATAATATAAATTAGCTTTAAGACAGTATTTTTGAAACCTTTAAAAGTTTAAATAGGAAACAATGTTTGCGTAAAAGTAAAAAAAATTTTTTAAAGCGATACTGTTGATGGTAAATTACTGGTGTTAGTTCCCTCGTATGAGAGAAGCCGCCTGTGTAGGTACCACCACAATGACTATTTCTCGCGCCAAAAGGCAGTGATGTGCACGGCTGTATTCCTTTTTGAAGGACTTCGTAGCCATAGTAACTACTGAACTACTATTGGTCGTATTGAGACTTAACATCTTATGAATCAGGATGGAAAGCGTAGCTGAATGCCAAGCATTGCTTTGTAATCCATGGTGCTGTTTAGTTGATACTGTCCATGAGCGGTCGTGTCGCTTACCATTAGGCGAATGTCCAGCTCGTTTCGCCATTCATTTCTATGAATTTATAAATTGTAAACGTACACATTTACAATTTTATATAAAACAAAATAGTTCCTTTATTCAAAAATGCATACACAATATTTAAAGCAACATTACATTTAAAAATATAATATCTTTGTTAGACAGAAGTGACCTTTGTCCACAACATTGGCTACACTTTATACCGGAATAAGTTCTAGTTCCCGAGGGATGGCATCCTATTTCAAACCTGAAACGGGGTTAAAAGTAATTAAACACGAAATTATTCGGGATTATACGCGAATGCATATAAACTAGTAGTTTTTTCTGCAACTTGTTGGGAAAACTATAATCTTGTTTCCTTAGGAACGAATATTAAAACAGAGATATATAAAATCGGCTCGTTTATTTTTGTCTTTTTTTTATTGCAATGAATGGCGAGACGAGCATGCCGTTCGCCTGATTGTAATAGTACGAGAGATGACAACCAAAATTTTTGTCTCATAGCAATACGGCCACAACCGCATTAAATTGATAGATTTGATTATTTCGAACTCGAAAATACCAATTTCAGACATTTTTCGCGTAGCGTTTGACCGCACTGAATTTTCAAAAATGTCAACAAATTTTACCGGACTGTATCATAGCAATCTGTCTGATTTTCTGACTGTAGTTATATAATAGCCATAAGATACCGAAAACATATTTTTCAGAAGTTAATAGTGTAGCGCGAACCCAAAAAATAACACTGGTCAACAAAATTCAAACTTTTTCGTGCCACACGGACATTTTTGATATTTTTTACTTTAGTTGGTGATTGTAAGAAAAAATAAACAGTTAAAAAAAATTTGCTAGCCAAGGATTTTATTCTATTGAGTAATTAAAAATATTAAGAAAAAATACAGATCTCGTAAATCAAACTTTTTTTTTATATAAATTACTTAATAATTTAAGATTTTCTTGAATGTTTAGCTTCTGGTTGGTCCCTTTTAATTGTCCAGCAGTAATCCGCTAACATATTTGGGCTCCATTTTCCCTGGTACCGCTTTTCCATACTAGAAATGTCCTGGTGGAACCTCTCGCCGTGCTCGTCACTGACAGCCCCTAAATTGTCAGGAAAAAAATCCAGGTGCGAGTCTAAAAAATGGATCTTGAGTGACATGTTGCAACCCAATGCTTGATATGACAATAAGAGCTCGCTAACCAACTCTCTGTAGCTGTCACTCTTGTGGTTGCCCAAAAAATTTGCAACAACATTTTTAAATGCGTTCCATGCACATTTTTCTAAACCGCTTAATTTTTCTTCAAATGTTGAATCTTTTATTAACTCCCTGATTTGAGGGCCAACAAAAATACCCTCTTTTATTTTTGCATCACTTATTTTAGGGAATTTTTCTTTTAGGTACAGTCAGCGACAAAAGTCGTTGAACACATTCAAAACGCCAAAAGTCTTGCACACATGAAGCAACAGAAGTGGTTGAGCAGGGTCGGCCACAAAAATTCGTGAACACCTTAAGGTTACAAAAGTTTCTGAACAACAAAAGCAACAAAATTCCTGAACACGCAAATTGTACATAAGTCAGTAATTTTTTTTTATATCTTTGTATTGCGCACGTCCACCGACTTCGATATGAACCCGTTAGCTGTTAACCAAAGCTGTTAATTATCTGGCGAATTTCCGTGACAACTCATAACAATATTCAATGTAGTTTCTCAAAATGTTCCTAAAGCCACAACTCGTGTTTTATATCAATGGAGACAATTAAAAATAATAATTATTAGTCAGAACGGAAAATACTTTTTCAACATTTTCTGAGCGACAAAATACCTGAACACACCAATGGTACATAAGTTTCTGAACACCTATAAAAATCAAGTTTGCCGCAGATGTGTTCACCTACTTTTGTCGCGTTGTTATGCATTCATTGTAAAATGTTATTTCATCATTTATAATTTTTGCTTTTCTCTGCATTGACTTATTGTTTTCTGTTTTTGTGAAATAATATTTATTTATGAGAAGTTTTAAGCGTGTTTTATATCCGTGGCGTAAATAAATAATAATTATTATTAGATTCAGAAAGAAAATAGTGGCAGCATTTTTGAACTTTTTAGATTCAGTTGGGTTTAGAATCCATATCTGAGAGACCCTTCGCTCCGATATTCTAAATTGATAGTCAAAATAGAATATTTTGGCCGCCTTTTTTTACTTTTTAGTTATTGGTCCGATTGGGTTCAAAATCAATATCCACTGGGTTCTCTGCTCCGATATTCAAAATTGTAAGATCAATGGAAAACGATAGTACGATTTAGACAATAATAGGTCCACATAAAAACAAGATTACATAAAAACTCAAGAAGTTTATTAATTGATATGTTATATCAAATATTGATTATTTATATAAATTCAACACTTGCATTTTAATTAGAAAAACAATGGTAAATAAAATTAAATTCAAATTTAACCTTTCCAAATAAAAAATAACTGACTTAGAGTACTTACAAATTCAAGTAAACTTTGTATGCCGACACCACGCACAAATTACATTGAAAAAAGTATTAGATATGAAGGGGCACAAATGTAAAACGACTTGCCAACATTCATAAAAGAAAAAGATAACTTCCGTATTTCCAAGACAAAAATTAAATTATTTAAACAAAAATCAAAGCTTTGAATGCGGACCTGGCAGCAAGACTTGGTTAGTGAATTGACATGTGGGTATTTTACTGTGTTATTGTTCCAATATAAGCAAATTGTAACTGTCTTACCCACATTTTTAAATTATAGATTAGTACTGTCTGATACTAGCATAATTTTACCTATACAATTATTATATCTCATGAAGTAAAATTTAGAAAAATCTTTTGAGATAAATGTTTATTTAATCTTAACAATTTATTGAGTAATATCTCGTGCCAATAACAGATGCACAAGACATTTTAACTTCTCATAAATAAATATTATTTCACAAAAATAGAAAACAATAAGTCAGTGCAGAGGAAAGCAAAAAATATAAACGGTGAAATAAAATTTGAGACCAATTGCCCAATGTCTAAAAAGTTCAGAATTGCGGCGACTATTTTCATTCTGACTAATAAAATTATTGTTATTTATTATCTCCACTGATATAAAACATGCTAGAAACTTCTTATAAATAAATGTTATTTCACAATAACACTGGTGGTAGGTCTCTCATATGTAAGAGATCATCTGGGTAGGTACCACCGCAATGTCTTTTTTCCCCGCTAAACAGCAGTGTAAATGCACTGTTATGTTGCGGATTGAACGGTATTATAGCCAGAGTAAATACTGGATATTTTGAGACTTAACATCTTAGGTCTCAGGATGGCGAGCGCAGTGGAATGTCAAGCATTGCTTTGTAATTCAAGGTGTTGTTTGGTTTTGCTACTGTTTTCGAGCGGTCGTATCGCTTACCATCAGGCGAACGGCATGCTCGTCTAGCTGCTCATTGCAATAAAAAAAGGAGGATACAATAAGTAAATGCAGAGAAAAGTAAAAAATATAAATTATGGAATAACATTTTATCATGAATGCATAACAAAGCGACAAAAGTAGCTGAACACATCTGAGGCAAACTTGATTTTTATAGGTGTTCGGAAACTTATGTACCATTGGTGTGTTCAGGTATTTTGTCGCTCAGAAAATGTTTAAAAAGTATTTTCCGTTCTGACTAATAATTATTATTTTTAATTGTCTCCATTTATATAAAACACGAGTTGTGGCTTTAGGAATATTTTGAGAAACTACATTGAATATTGTTATGAGTTGTCACGGAAATTCGCCAGGTAGTTAACAGCTAACTGGTTCATATCGAAGTCGGTGGGCGTGCGCAATACAAAGATGTAAAAAAAAAAAAAACTGACTTATGTACAATTTGCGTGTTCAGGAATTTTGTTGCTTTTGTTGTTCAGAAACTTTTGTAACCTTAAGGTGTTCACGAATTTTTGTGGCCGACCCTGCTCAACCACTTCTGTTGCTTCATGTGTGCAAGACTTTTGGCGTTTTGAATGTGTTCAACGACTTTTGTCGCTGACTGTACAAAAATCCACTCCCACTGCGATCCATTCCCTTCACAAAATTTTTTATTAATCCTAATTTGATATGCAATGGTGGTAAAAGCACATTATTTGGCTCTACAAGGGGTAAATACTTTACATTTTTTTGGCCAGGAACTAACGATGCACGCATAGGCCATGTTTTTTTTATATAGTGATTAGTTCTGTCTCGGCTATCCCATTCACATAAAAAGCAGCAAAATTTTGTATAACCCAGCTGAAGTCCAAGTAATAATGCAACAACTTTAAGATCACCGCAGATTTTGAAGGAATATGTACTGTAATTTATTTTTTCAAGTAAAACTTTCATATTTTCATAGGTTTCTTTCATATTTGAAGCATGGGCCACAGGAACAGACGGAAGCATATTTCCATTATGCAATAAAACTGCTTTTAGACTTGCCTTCGAAGAATCAATAAATAAACGCCACTGAGAGATTTCAAAATCTATGTCCAACATTTTCATGATCTCATTTATGTTATTGCAAAACACCAAATCTCCATCCTGAGAAAAATACGTTCTGAAGTGTTCATCACGGTTTCGAAAATAGCTAACTTTTGTATTATGATGTAGCAAATTCCATTCTTTTAGACGAAATCCTAATAGTTCCGACTGCTTTTTTGACAAATTTAAATCCCTAACCAAATCATTTAGGTCTCCTTGAGTTATCAAATGTGGCTCCTTTTCAATTCCTTCAAACTCAAAGTCATCATCCTCGTCAACACACCGACTTGAAGTAGACGGTTGTGAATGGTCGTTATCAACAGACGTTGTTGCAACTGGTATTAGTTCTGGCATTTTTTTACAATGAGAGACTGGTCTTATAGCAGAAGATACGTTAGGGTAGATAACTGTGTTTTTTTTCTTGTAATTTATACCTCTTAAGTCAGTGAGACAAAAATAGCAATCCGAAACGTGATCTCGCTGTTCAGTCCATATCATGGGTACAGCAAAAGGCATAGCTCGTGCACCTTTCTTCCAGTCGGTTAAATTTTTCACACACGTTATGCAACAGACATGAGGGGCCCAGAATTTGTCTTGATGGGCGACAGAAAAACCAAAACATTGGTGATAACACTCCAGCACAAGATTCGTAAAATTTCGTCGTTGTTTTTTGAATGTAAGTTCTCCGCAGATATAACAAAAAGAGTTAGGGTTATTTTTACACTTCCTCGACATGTTCACAGGATTAATAAATCACAAAAAATATTCAAATTCAACTACAAATACTTTTATGACGATTTACTTGTGAGCGTTTCTGTTAATTTACCGCCGTAGTACTAGTTATGAGTATTACCGTATCACAACAAATATGAGGCTAACAGACAAATGAAAACTGTGATTTAATGATGAGGGTAGATTGATAAAACAAAATTAGCTATCAAAGTTCGTGTGGCAAAATCAGTGTTGACCAGTGTAATTTAGAAAAATTAAAAATGAGACAAAAAAATATGATGATAGCAATCCGTCTGAAAATGTTCTTTACGGGTAAATTAGGATTAGTTAATACGAAAAAAAAATATTTTCAGAAGAAAATTCGGATGCAACAAATTTTGAGACCATTCTAAATATGTTAAGGAATTTTACCGATCGGTATCATAGCAATCTGTCTGAAAATTATTGAAATTGATGAAATGAATTAACCAGATGTAAAAAAAAATTATATCAGAAGAATTCAGTGTAGCATCTCCCTTATCAGACAACTTTTCGATATCGACCGTATTGAAGCGTGACTGATTGCAAGTTGGGCAATCACCTTGCTTTTGTCTTGCCAAAATAGAGCGCGGACAACGTATCTATGCTATAAAAACGTCTATTATAATTGATAATTTTGAAGTCTTAAAATACTACTCTTCCATCCCCGAAAACTTCGTCAACGGGAGATGAGCAAACTATGCCTTATCATTGGGAATAGAAGAAAAAAAACGTCCGCGAGCCCTCGGACAACCAGCGACACACCCACGTCCGCCTGAGCTACTTATAGTTTGTTGTCACTTTAAGTGAGCGTTATTTCAACGGTTAGGACAGCTGGTGAGTGACTATGTATAGTAAGAGAGTGGCAGGAGTATAATATGCGAAAAAACCATTCCCACCGCAGCAGAAACGTAAGAAGCGCTCAGGCATCGGCCAAGCGACTCCAAAACTTTCTTTTCTCTTTTGGGAGTACATGCGACATCTAAAATGTCTGAAAACATTTTTTTTGCAATCTTGCCTTAATTACGAACGGTAGAAAAAAAATTCATTCGTATTGCTATGATACAGGTCGGCTAAATTTGTTGACATTTTCAAAAATTCGCTTCAGCTATATACTACGCGCAAAATGTCTGAAAACCAACTTATTCGTCATAAAATTATAAAATCTATTTACATTTCCAATATCAGACGTATTGCTATGATACCGACTGCCTTTTTTTTTGGACACAGCAGAAATAGCCTCACATGCAATTGCTACACTTTTGACCGTTACTACCTACCTAGCCGGGTTTAGAATTACATAATCTAACGATTTTATACAGTTTCGACCGTATTGCTATGATACATGGTTTTGGTCGTCATCTCTGGGACTATAAGTGATACGACCGTTTATGAATGGTACCATAATCATACACCTTGAATTACAAAGTAATACTTAATATCCTACTGCGCCTGCCATCCTGAGACATAAGATGTTAAGTCTCAATATGTTCATTGGTTACTTTGGTTATAGTTTCCTCAATCCGAAACACAACAGTGTATTAGCACTGCTGTTTTGCGGGAGAAATAGACATTGCGTCGGTACCTACCCAGACGGTCTCACATATGAGAGAACTACCAGTTAATAAATATTAATATTTAAGATAATCTAAGTTTTCAAAACTAATACTTTTTGCGCAAATTGCAACACACGATTGTAAAAGATTTCTTTGTAGGCTTTATTTAAAATATTTAACCATTTTTAGGGTTGGTTGTTAAGTGTTGGTTGTAGAGGTAACATAGTAAAATTATTTATTTATACGACCCAATTTCGTCGGTATGTTAGTCGACAAAGTATTTTTGGGTTTTATCGAGACCGAATCAAGGGTCAACGCTTCAGTGCACACTTGCTGGAGAACGGGGTTATTCAACTTGCAGACAAGATTAAGATTTATGAAAATAAAAAAGTTAAAATATGTACAAAGATAACGCTCTAGTCTTAACAAATAAACAAGCGCAAAATGCTTGGAATTAACATACTTTAAAATTGAAATGAGATTGTATGGTTTAATCTGTAGTAATGTTATCAGCGATGTGACTTCATAGCGCGATCAAGTAGTACAAGTTCTGAAATAAAATATTTCATAGTAACACTTTATATGCAATAAAATGGTTTTCAATCCACTTTTATTTATTTTAATATTACTTTTTAAAATTTCAATTATTTTACATTAAATTTTTTTACCCAGGCGTTTTTTGCAGTATTTTATTCATGTTACAATTTAGTTGTGTATATTAGTACAATTTCGCACATTTGCTCTGTTGGTTGGATCAAAGGATTTTCATTTATTTACATTTAAAATTTCCACAATATTTATACACGTAATAGCAAATAATTGCTCAATATTTCAATTGGATGATCGGATGTATGATTATAATTGACTATTCTAACAAATTAAAAGTTAGTACATTATTTATTGGTTTGCTATTGCATAAGTTTGTCCACGTAACAAGGCCTATTATGAGGCGTAACGTTCGATCAGTACCATAGAAATGGCTAGAAGAGCTTTCGTGCTCCGCTGCCATTAGATTTGTGCTCATAAAATATTTGCCAATTATAAAATTTTCGTGTGTTTTGAGTCCAGTTTGATTACAACGTGTCATTATTTAGTCATGAATTTATTATTTATCGCAGTAATCAGCAATTAATAAGAATCTTGTAACAAAGTGGACTGCAATAGTATAGAAGTTTTTTATTTATGTGGTGTATTGCACGTATTTATCTTGGTATGCTACATATGCTATCCATGTAAAAAAATATAATTAATGTATAATTAATGTTATATATGATATCCATATTGTAAGATAAAAACATTAACTAGAACAAGGTCAGGCCCTTAAAATACTTTATTTATAATATTTTCAAAAAACCCATTAATAGGTTTTTGGCATTCTTAGGATTATATGTCAACTTTTTAATTACCAAAGTAAGTACCTGAAACTGTTAACTTAGGTAAAGGAATGTTTTTGAATTTTGCATAACATCAGTTTATAATATGTATATGTATAATTATATTTAATATCCATAATATTACGATATACATGAGCCGCACTTAGCCTAGACGAAGACAGAAATTTCATATCGACACTAAGTTATGTTTTAAAACTCTACCAATAATAAACATAACACAAGCCGTGTTTTTATTTATTTATAACACACATTTCTGTAAACGAAGCTTGTTCAATCGGGTACGAGTAATTAAGCCGAACATTTAATTAAATTAACTCTTCCAACGTTTATTTATTAAAATATTCACGAAAAGTAATAAATAGGTAAAAGAAAAAACTGAAGTCAAGGTATTTCAGTCTTAAATAACACTGGTATATTAGTAGTACTTATACATATTCATTTGATTTAACGTAGAAAACGCAAAGTTTTGATATTTTCCACGGCATTCGCTACCGTTATGTATGACGCTTCTTCAAGCAAATGAAGTAATGAATATTCATTAAAGAAAAGCTTATACGAAATTGAGGGAGCATTGCTTTTCGCTTACCTTCACTTACATAAATAGCTTGTAGAGACGCATGACATGGTTTTTCCTTTACACCGTGGAGATACTTACACGCAGCGCACTAAGTAAAGGAGCTTGAATTCTCAATTGTATATTCTAACTGAATTAATTCTCCCATGCCTGTATATACTTGGTATTTTTATAACATTTTTTTTTACCAACGAAAAAACCATAATCTTTCTTTGTTTATATTTTAAAATAATTTCCTTTGTTCGCGTAGTTATTTCCGAGCGGGTTTTTGCACCCATATTGGGCATTAATTTTCACTGAAATTTGATATTTTGATTTCACTGGATTTATTATATAACACAAGATGACATATAAAACGAGGGAATAAACACGAGATATTATTGCATGTGATTTTTCTGATAATGACGTCATGAATAAAGAGAAGTGGAAGAATAATTCTAAGAAACTGAAAAGAAGCTCGTGAAAATAGTCAGAGATAAAGATAGAAATGTCTTAGAACACGAGTTTACCTGTAGCGGTCCTCTGAGATGTTTCTCAAGTCGTTTTTCCATCTTTTTAATTTTTTATTGCAATGAATGGCGGGACGAGCATGCTGTTCCCCTGATGGTAAGCGATACGACCACTCATGAACAGTAGCAAAACCCAACAACACCTTGATTTACAAAGTAATGCTTAGCATTCCATTGCGCTCGCCACTCTGAGACATAAGATGTTAAGTCTAAATACGTCCATTAGTTACTCTTCCATCTATCCAATATAGTCTGAAAATCTTCAGAAATCTAACATTCAGCAATAGCCATCCTATACTCCACGAAGATATTATTTTCTTTGTTTTTAAAATAAGAATTCATGCACATGAACGTTTTCGTCGCTCTTTTCGTGCAGTATCAAAAATTCCGATTGAAAATGTGGAACTTGCATACTTGTTCGGCGCTAAGTACCAAAGCTCGTAAACTATGTTGTGATTGCGGTCCATTGATATACGCAGAACTCAGAATCCACATGGGGCAGCACATTTTACTTTTAAAAACGTTCGTAACAGCTACGAGCTTTCCGTTTTCACTTGTGCAAACTTGAATGGTTCTTTAACATTAAATTTTGTTTACTGGAAAATTCTATCAAAAGCCAACACCGCATATTTTCATCGTTGCTACAAAGACCTGGGTCATACACATACGCATGTTCAGAATGAATATTATCTTCAAATTTCTGGATTGATTCTCTGACTTAATTTTGGTAAATGACTTACAAGTATTACTATTAAGACATATACCAAATAATGAATTATCTTCAGCAATGATTAATATAACAACAAAAATTTCCTCAAATGTCCCCTTCTGTGGACTGTTCGTAAACGCACTTGACATATTTTGATAGATATTTCTCATACTTGATATGCGTTATCTATTTAAGTTATATTGAATATCATTAGTATATATACTGACTATTAAAATTTTACTGAGTAAATTAATATATGTTAAAGTGACTCCACAAAAATTTCAATAAACTGTTGGTTACACGGTACTGCGACTTTTCTGTGGACCTTAAATTCAACCGAATAAATTGGCCTGAATAAAATACTATTTTACAAAAAAAAAAAAAAAAAAAAATAAACTTGCCACACTGACGGGTGGCATCGGTCACGTTGGATTTAATGACTGAGCCCAGCGTAGGTTGTTCATTAAGATATTGAGATCTTTAATAGTGTTATTGTCAAAGATCGGTGCTTCTTTTCTGTTCCTTGTGTACTTGAGTAAATAATTATTAGTTTTATTAATTCACATGCTGCCGAAATAGCTTAAGGGGAGTAGTTGTGGAATAAATTTACCTACTTGGCTATCCTCAAAACTAAATTAGCATTGCTAATTTTTTTAAAGAATGTCCTTTCTTTGGACATCTTTTCTGTGGATTTATAAGTCCACACGAAAGACAATGTCTACAGAAAAAATTAAGTAATAATGATTTAACAAGTAAAGCAGTATTTTGCTTGCCTGTAAACGTAGACGTGGAGTGCTGTGGGCTCGATAGTAATGTATTTAGCTTATAATAATATTAAATTATTACTCAGTATCGGAATAAAACCATGTTCCATATGATAGTGAATTATGTGATGTCCGTTCATCATTCTTTAACTTTAGTGATTCAGATAACTCAATTGCACCATCGAAAAAAACAAAAAATAAATTCATTTTTTAATTTCAGCGATGAAGACACTTGCTTTGCAACTATTTTTGATATGTTTGTTCTTTTGTGTAAACACAAGACCCTTCTGTGCTCGAAAAAAAATATTATAATTTCATTTTTTAGCCTAATCGAGGAAACGATCTTGTTTTATGTTTTAATTTTAATATTCTGATAATATCATATTAAATGAGACTGATTTTGTAAAAATCCCGACCATGTTTTTTTTATACAATTTTTCACCTCGTTTTGTGTATGACCCACCTATGGGCCTATGAAAATCTATTTGACGAAATTAGTATTTAAATACAGTTTAGGTTTCAGTTCTACGCTCAGGTCTTATGACATTATTATTCTCATTTTGACAATGCAATCCGAGCGCTTTAGGGACAGGCAATTTTGCTCCGTTTTCGTACTTAAATAAATTTAAAGTTAGTCAACATTTATTTATTTTACTTACGGGACAAATATTGCATGTTTACATTTTAAAGTTATAATTAATAGCCAGCATCGTTTGAAAGGACTCTTTTCAATATCCTTATTTACATACTGTACGATATGTTAATTTATTTAATCTTGATGTTTAATAAGCTCGTAATTAATGGAAGAATTTAATAAGTATAATGTGAGTAGAAAATTTATTTGAAGACCACAGTATCACAATAACCTCTAATATAATATAACTAATTAACCCTCAGTTTATACCAAATTACTATTTTTATTATGGATTTTAAAGAGAGTCGTAAATTAATTTATAACGTGCATGAACTCTCAATAACACATAAACTTTCCATTAACTACAATTATTAATAAACATTAATAGCTTTTTAAAAAACTACTCGGTGTTTTTAATTACAAAGCTTATTGTATAATAAATTAAAAGCATGACTTCAATTTGAAGTGGAGTGGTACTTTGATGTGGAAAAATAAATTACAAATTGCTAAAATAAAATATGAAGACTTGGCAGTGTTCCCAATAAGAGATAATATATTTTGGAGAAAACGGATAATGTTAATGCATATTGGACACGCACTCGCACATTCTAACATATTTCTTACAAAATCAGATAATCAGAAACACATTACAGAAGGAAATTATTATTATTTCGTCCATTTATCTAAGGATGATAGGTAAAAAGCGGTTTCCCGGTAAATGTGATGATTCTCGTTCCATTAGGCATCAGTTACAATTCGTTCTTGGTCACGCGATGCCAGCATTACATAAGCTAGAACATTTTGTTTCTTCATATTGTATTTCTTAAGAAATGTTATACGAGTATCAAATAAATATTTAAATAATAATTTATTGATATAATATTTCTTACAAAATCCGACTGCTTCGGTGGCCTAGTTGTAATATGGTACGGTTATAAGCTGAGGTCTCGGTTTAGAATCCCGTGTCGGACAGTGATATTTGATTTTTTTATTCATTATCAGCTCGGAGTCAGGATTGTGTGCCCGATATGTCTATATGCTCGCCCCTATTACTTAGTGGCACCACTGCCTGCCCCTTCTGGGAAAAAGGCGTATGTATGTATGTAAATAATTATAATTATAAAATAGGTAGGTACTTAATTATTTTATGAATATTTTTACGATGTCAATTTCATTTGTTGAAATCATTATACGATGATTCCGATATAAAACTAAAGCCTCATTAATTACACGGGGATGCATTTATCGTAAGGAAATACAAAAGCTGCATCGTGTAAATATTTCTAATAGATAATGGTATACGATTCTCACCACAAGAAACTCTCTTCATGTAAATTAGACTTAAATAATGTTATAATTTAAAATTTCTGTGACAAAGGGTTTATCTATCAAATAGCTATCTTTAATCTTGATGATTAAAAAAATAGCACCATTGTTCCACGCGCAATGAGTTCCGATTTCATAGGAAGTTAATTAAATATGCTTATCTATCGAATTCGTGTTAGGATATTATCTTTGTTCTGGCATCCCTTCCGGCCCTCTTAAATCTCGCATCTATATTGTTATACTTAATCAAGCTAAAATGATTATTGAAGCTTTTAGATGAAAAATTAAGATATCATATGATTTTATGGCATATTTTTTGCCGATCATTGGCGTCATTTATCATGTTTAGAGAAACGAATTCAGTTTATAATGTAGCTTACTGTGTAATTAATACGTCCATTACAAGTTTACTGTGTCAGCTCATAAACGTCCCACTGCAGAGTACGGACCTCCTCGACAATCGGGAGTACAATATATGTTTTTTCCTTGATTTTGCATAGAAATACAATTACAATTAAAATTAATTATTTTTGTCAAATTAGTATTAGTGTAGCATGTAACATGGGGCAAATATTTGTCTTTCAAGAAAATAATGAGAACATCGTACTGTCTCTTTCACACGCGCACACTGTAACGCACATTAAGACAAGTGACGTCACTAGTTGTGTTTTCCATCCCTTTTCCTTTACTCCTTCCGCAAGATTTAAACCGTTTTTAGCTTGTTTAACTCTGAAATGATTCGTAATGTTTATTTGTGTGTTATATTTTGAATATGGATCATTTTGATAAATGGAATTAAAAAAATGAGTCAAATACCCTATTGTGAGTGGTTAGGCCATACAGTCCATCGCGCTGGCCTAGTGCGGGTTTGACTTTATAAGTTTAACCCACTGTCGATATTTTTCTTGTATTATTATTTTTAGAACTAACAGTGAGTGACTAGTCCCAATGCAACTGATAAAATCGTCGTGCACTCCAGAGCATTCGTCGCTACAACTTCGTAGGCCTGGTTGAAACCAGCAGCCCGGAATAGACTGAAACTTATATTATCGACGGGATAAAATGATTGGTGTTCCATCGTAGTATACTGTAGGCGCTTTGATTATTTATGTATATATTCTTTATTGTATACAATTATTTAACAGAGATATTATGACAACAAAGTATAAATGGCGGTTTATTATTATAATACATTATTATTTAAGAAACAAACGAGATTATTAATTCATGAATAGTTTATTGTCATCATATACATACCTACATATCATAATATACAGCGATCATAGTATTTTAATACCCAAGAGGGACAGAGGTTTTCCAAAACTGGGCGATTTACCGATAGGGAGGAGATAAACTGACGTTTTAGAGTTGCACCTTTGCCTACCCCTTCTGGGAAACAAGCGTGAGTTTAATAGGATATAAAGATAAAGAAGACATGATAAAGAAGACGCATATAAAGAATATAAAACAAAATACGTAGAACTTGTAATTAAAATTCTTAATTATAATATCATGTTTACAATCTTCTCGAGTCAATAAGGCGTCAGCCGAGCAATTTCAATGCCTTAATTATTTTTAGCTAAGTATGCGATATTAGAAATACGCTGGTTGTATTATTGCAATCAAAAATATAATTTTATATTTTGAAGGTATGGAGACTGTATAAGTGATTAATTACACGACTTAAATTCATTTAAAATTTGTATTTTTGCAATCATTTAGAAAAGTCTATAATAACTATATGAATAGAAAACAAATCATTTCCAATAACTCACTCCTAGAAGCTCTAAAACAATTAGGAACTTGTGACATTAAGTAAGTGAGGCGGTAATGAATCTAAGCGGATATAGCCCGGCGTTTGCTACAAACAATTCTCTTGGCTAATTTCCCGCATTCCAATTACAAAAGAATTTGTAACGAACTCTATGCCAATTTTCAGGGAACTATTGCAGTGGCGGCTCACAAGTTAGGTCCCATGGCTCCGCAATTGTTTTCGCTGTTACCTCTCCGGACCTAAAGTTGGGCCAACCCAGCCCCGCGTAATGTGCTTAAGTGAATGATGGCGCCCCAGCGAATTCACCTAGTTCAACAATTCGATGTTCTGTGCATGAACTGTTTTATTATTATTTTTAGAACGTTCTTACGCTCATTAAATTATATCCTTAAATATTAATTTTACTACGTTACTTAAATATTATACGCAATTGTAACTGTACGAAGTTATAAGTAATTGCATGAATCAAAAAAAAAGAAGATAAATTGAATATTTGTACAAGAGAAGTTTAATATAATACTCAAGTTATTTGATTAATTGCAAACGCCGCTGTATGCTAAATTGATGATGTAAAATAATAAACTTTATTAATTTGAAAGTTTTTCTGTTAGCTTTTGTATATGAATTCATAAATTATTATACTATTACACTAAAGCAGATAAAACATCGCGCACTTTCACCAACATTTATATTTCATTTATATAGTTAAATACCAAGTCGGGTCTTTTGTATTTTGTAGCACACATTTTACATTTAGCCGCTAGCCGATTTATTTAAATGGAATCGGGAAGGTCGTATGATTTGTTCGGCAAATATCATCGCACAATGGGTACTGATGGTCAAAAACGACCCAGCAACATAAAACTCACTAGCGAATGGCTGACTTGGGTGCTTTAGAGCCCCTGTGGTCCGTCGTTTAGGGCGTGAGGGAGAAGAAGGAAATCGTTTCCCAGCTGTGGTATGAAATAGGTTTATTTAAAACCGCGTGCTACTGGTAGTGCATGAGAATTTATTTTGACAAAACGAGATTCTTTAAACTTGTTTATTGGACCTCGTTGTCGATAATTTAAAATAATAATTCATTGCTCTACAATATTTTATAAAGATTGTCAGTTTTGCTTTTATTAATTATTATTCTAGTCTCTATCTGTCATTTGTTTGATTTTCTGCAACATGATTTTTATATTACACATATAATTATTGGTAAAAAAGTATATATTAGTTGTGTTACTGCATTCATTGTTGTAGCCTATTTTGTGTTTAATAAATAAAATAAATTAATAAATACACATTAATAGGAATCTTACAGAATATTTTCGATTTCTTAACGTATGAAATTTCAGTTTTAGTACATTTTTCTAATAAAAACATATATAGAAATTTTATGACAAAATATAATCGCGACCGTCGCGCCGTCAGAGCTTTGTCTGCGTCCTATAAATGTGGGTTTATTTGTTTTGATTTTAATTAGAACAGACTCGAACAACATCGGATATTCAAGCTTATTCTAGTATTATACAGTTGTGAGTCTATTAAGTCTGCTGCAAAAGAGTTCAGATTGTTTGTACGTGTTCTTTCTTATCCATGTACTAGGACTCGTTTAAAAAGTCGCATGTTTTGGCTCCACGCCAAAATTAAAATTAACATACCGACAAAGGTTTTGAGGAAACCACTGAAAACTTTAATTCAACTAATGCAGACCACGGCTGAACAGTTCTCGTTTGTATTAAACAGTGCCCCATTTATCAGAAACTAGAATTGATCGAATGTATAAGGCTTGCAATATAACGTTTGTAAAATCTACTTTTAAGCCACATTTGTGATTAAAAAAATATAACGATTTATGTGTTTGTGTTAATGGCTGTCTGGAAGAAATTGCAGTAAGCGAGATTAGACAAGATGGAAAATTGTCATATTTATTTAAACAAGTCGACTTATTTTTATGTTTATTGTTGTATTTGGTGTTCAATAAAGAATTTATTACAAAAAAAATCTATTTAGGGTACAATAAAGTATTTATAAATAAATAATAAATAAACGTAGTAATTTATTTAATTGGTTCCAAAACAGTGAAGTGACAACAGATAGAAAAAACCAGAATGTTAAAGGAATATACTTGTACTTTAATTGAGTCTGTGCACTGTCATAATAATTGGATATGGGTACAAAGAGATTCTGGAAGTGCTCGACGTCTTTGTTCTAAGATCTGAGCCATCAATCAAGCTGGCAGTTGACGGAACACTTACATTTATCTTTTCTTAAAGACGAGGGCTGTGGACATCGACGTAGTTAACTGTAACTTAGCTTTAATAGATATAAGTGAATAGAAACAGATTTATAAACAAAGACGGACATTTAGGCTTGAATAGAATTTGTATGACGTATACATTATTATAGAAGCGATATTGGCACGTTTTACTCTCGAATATCAGGAGGTTCGTATATTATGTGACAGATGTTATTCGCATATTGTTCAACAAGATATTGCGTTCATCGTTCCAAAGATTGCAATGCTAAAGGATATATGATGTGCGGATCGTTCGTGCTTGCAATTAGACGTAGACGCGAACACGTAGGCGATTCAACCAACTTAAATGAAAATAGTTCGTCACAAGTTTCCATAGGGTTAGAAATTGTGATACAGAATGTTCGACTGTAGCCAAGATTTTGCTAAGCTATTTAAGCAAAAATATTTTTACACAGGCGTCCCTTTGACTTATTCCACCAGACATGTCAGCAGTGACTGGATGGATAAAGCAGCAGACCAGGCTATATGGCGTACTTTTGGAGAGGCCTATGTCCAGCGGTGGACTGCAACGGACTGATGACGATGAAAGGATAGAAAATATAAACCGCAATATAATAACATATTTCATCCATTAAAGCTGCCAAACTACGCGTATCTGGATATAATCGCAATCCGTAGACAAACGTATAGTGATGGGGGTCATTAGGCGCGAATCGGTTCAGAGAACAATAGCTAGTGCTTATCGAAACGATACGACATAATTTTGTTAGGCAAGTAGAAAGTATAATTTTGTCAAAATGGTTTGTAAAGGTAGATAATTTAAACGTACTTACTAATGTTGTTTTTTTTTACAATGCATATGCTCTCGCCTGTATTCCAGAATGGTTAGGCAGAACTGTTAATATCACGATCCACAATTTTCGTCTCCAATTGTGACAGTTATAGAGCCTTTAAACAATCAATTGAAATTAAAATTCTTTTCCTGGTAATAGATTATAGGTCGTGTACTATATTTCCAGAATTTACATAGTACATAATCAAATTCATAGGTTAAGGCGAATCATAAGAATATTTAGGTTGCTTATTTAAGCGGTCTACGATTTCAAATGAATTATTCACGATAAACTTTCTTACCACAAAACTGGAATAAAAAGAACATTTATTTTACATTACCTAATTATTAGGAAAATTACGTATTCATAAAAGATTGAGTTTTTCGGTAGCTACCAGATATATTTCTAGCAGTTATTAGCTTTAATGAGCAAATACACATAATAACTTTCATTTTAATCAATAATTTTGAAGTTGTCTTAAGCGGAAATCACATCATTCAGGATTTTTACAACTTAGTAATTTGGTGAACCACAATATCTGCCTCAATGTAAGTAAATAGCACTAGGTTGAATGCGTAATCTCCTTTGGAAAATATTAAATCAGAAAGTCAACAATGATTTATTGTGTCCAAACTTATTTCATAACAGAAAATAAACTTTTATAGAAAAACAGCCATGCATACATAAAACCACCTCTTCGCTAGTTTAATTGAATATAAAGTCATTAATATAAGATTAAAATAAAAATTAAACCCGTCAAAAGGGCTTAGTATTTCAATTTACAACGTATTTAATCGGGATCTCGAAAATCGCATATTGCATTTACTTTCAATAAATTGAAAACCTGAACTTCCTGAGATAAAACTTTAATTGGCATTCATATTAACATTGTTTACTGTAAAGTAATAGCTGTTGATTTATATTTGGTGAGTGAGATGACCTTCAGTGAGATAAGACCTCCAGTTGTGGTGGATTATTTATCTTCACCTGAATCGTAACAGTTGTATACGATGGTTGAAAAATCATATGAAAAACGGTAAATCAGTATGATGCGATTTCTTGCGACAAAGGTGGCGTTTATTGCTATGGAAATACAGGTAATTCGCAAGTTCTTGCGATGCTTCATAGGAACTCGTAGATTTTAACGATGCGACGTCGCATCGCAGTTTTGTGTTTGATACAGAAACCGGGCATTGTAAAACGCGATAAATTAGTATCGCGTTTAAGACATGAATCTCATCTCTCTCTTGATCTAGTTTCAAGAATGCCGAATATATTCTCTTTCGGATTGCAATGAATTTATTAGCACGAGCTTTTTCACTTTACATATTTGTTGTATTACATCGATCACTTCATCGAATATAAAAAATGGTAAATACTAGTAGGAAAATGTTACAAACGATTTAAGGATGCTATCGCTAGTACGAACGTCCGATTATTATCAGCTACTATTTTACAAATTTATTCATGGTTCGATACACGACTCATCTCCTGTAGCCGTCTGCCGTACATTCTGTAATATGTATCTATATTGCTTTGGATTACGTAAACGTTTTATTAAAACACTAAAAGAGAAATTGAGATTGTGAGCATATATTCCCGTTAACAAGTAATGAAATAACTGAATATTTTACAACGTAATATTTGTTGGCATTTGTATTGTAAAACAAAAAAATCTATATTTTTAATTATTTGATTTCAACAAAGCATATTTCACTCGATGGTGAGCGATATGATACCTTATGGAGAGTAGCAAAACCAAACAACACCATGAGTTACAAAACACTCCTTGGCATTCCACTGCGCTTGCCATCCTGAGATATAAGATGTTAAGTCTCAATATGTTTAGTAGTAGTCCAGTAGTTACTCTGCTTACACTTTCTTCTAACCAAAACAACACAGTGCATTTACACTTAATATAATATAATTATAAATTATGAGTGTCAATTGCATGTTGGTTTCTCGAGGAAAATTGGCCTTCATGGGTCAGCGGTACCATTTCGCCCTGAACAACATTTTTCCTTCGAATTTACCGATCACGTAATAATAGCCTATCATTATTTAGTTCCTTGGCAGATATACAAATTCTTTGTATATGGTGTTAAGTATTATTTTTACTCAATTTAATAATAAAGGCTTATATTTCTGACTAGGCTGTGTCTTTATTTGTCGTGGGAGAAAGCGCATTTAATGCTTAATGTTTTAACGGTAATATTTGAAACTAACCACTGCTTGTACGATGTCAATGTTGGTATAATTTACATGGGACTGGAATGTCTGTGGAGAGCATCGATTATAATTTAACATTATAAATCAATAAATCAGGTGACTTAATTGCTGTAATCTGACAGTTTAAGGCTACACGAAAAAACGGTGGTGGTCCATGGGCAACTCCAATGCCTCTAATATAAGGGTACTCAAACTGTTTTATACATAACCTTCTCATCACTTTTTATAATATGGTGAACATATACGTCCTATGAAGACTATGTCTAGCAGTAGATTGCAACGGACTGATGTCGAGAATGATGATGATGTAACTGTAGGCAGGTTTTTATTATATATAAAATGGAATATTAATAAAAAACTTTATATTAAAATACCTAGTAATTCTATACAAAGCCTTAGTTAAATGCTTTGCAGTTAAAATATATAAAATCAACATTTATAGTTACAAAATATGTTAGTAAATTATCCAAACATTTTACATTTAGTAATACATCTATTAAATTATTATACGTAAGTTTGATGTTTCAGCCGAGTACTATATAGTGTTCAACGTATATTGAGTCTTTGATGTGGTTTGATAAAATGTTTTATTTTAATGCGCTATATAAAACTTTTATCAAAGCTTGGATGCGGTAGGGTCAACGATTCATCTGTTGATGTAAAATAAGTTGTGATTAAACATAATTTTACGATTCAGTATAATACAATTGGTCCGATTTAAATAACATGCTATATGCAGCAATAAAACATAAACTATGCTTTAATGGAATGAGATAAGGTTGGTGTAAGTAAAGAAATATAATTTATTTACAATTTCAAATACTTACACGAAGTTATGCGATTTTTTCAAAAACTGAGTCATTATTATGTTTATATTTCTGTCTGGGGTCTGCTTAAGTAGACCGCATATTATTATTTTTACTTTGGGTTCAGTCTAAGTTGACCGCATAAAAATATAATTTCGAATAAATGTTAGTATAGGAATATAATGCGATATCTATTTGCAAAAAACTGTTCCATTATTCAACTATTTTATTTATTTATTTTGCGTTTCGTGTTGTATTAATTTAATTTTCAATTATAAATTACACTTTAGAGCTCTTATGGTATACAAGTGACAAGCGAATAAATATTTTATCAGATAAAGGATACCCCAATTATACCTTTGAGTAAAAGGTGAAATGACCTTTAAACTTTGAGAAAAGAATCTAGGGTTGGTTGAGCCTTCGGTTATCTCTACGAGAAGCAACAGTGGGCTGGAAGAATGCATCGATTTTTTGGGCGATACTTTAACCAGAGCCGAGTACGCCAATTAATACCATCACCAAGACAAATGGCTGTGCGACCGACAATATTTGTTTCCGATCATAAGAAGAAAAGTCTCTTGTATTGTCTGATTCTATACCTTTAGTAAGGACTATTGACAATATGGGACTAGTTCAAGCAATAATATAGCTACTATTAAATTATATCTAACCATCTAATTTCTAATATGTATATTTGTATGTAAGTATATGACGTCTATTAATTTATATATGTATGTATATTAGGGGTACCTATTGATGTCTAATAGATATATATATATTTAATTTTAATGTTAGATCATTCGTTATCTCTTATTCTTCTTTTAAATTCTAGACTTTCTTCATTTTCCTTTCAGGTTTTCAAGGTTGTCTGAAAAAATCGTCTAGAGCGATAAGATTGTCAACCTTACGTTCAATGTTAATCTTTGGGTCAAGTTGAGAATTAAATAAATATCAAGCAACACCTCTTAAGTCGTAAGTGTATTCCAATGATAAATTTAAAATGAAGACACAGATGAACGCCGTTGTAATTATATTATGAAGCGAGTTAGAGCGGGGGCTGCGTTTGTAACTGATCTGTATATTATTAAGTTCACGTGAAGTCTCATCCGTATCGCAATATGACGCTTGCTTTGTCGTTTGAGGGTGGGACGAATTTAGAAATACATTTGTTTGAGGTTAAAATTATTTATTAAATTATTTTTTTGTACTGTTTGGACTTTTCAGTATTTTGTCTGTATTTACTTGATTTCATAAACGAATCGTTAATCATAAGATTATCTTAATAGAAAAAACACAAATTAAATGTACCTAGACCGGTTACTTGTCGTTTATGCGATAACCTGTCAAAAATATGATTCCTAAATGTGTGGGGTAAAAGAGTTTATGAATCTATTAGAACTATCGTGTTGAAAGAGGTGTTGATAAATAAAAAGTTAATCCATTGAATAGTTTTCTTACTGTCACAAGCTTCCTGCGCATAAATTACAGGAATTGAAAATAAAAATACGTAAAAACGACTTACTCTTAGACTAAAAATTACTCTCCAATTTTTATTTAGAACCCAAGCGCTTCCAGTTGTGCACATCAGTCCGTGAGTCAATCAAGCAGCAGCTCTTAATTATGGCACTGATTTATTTAGAGTTTAGATATTAACTGTGAAGAATTTGTGAAGTGAACCGATTTAGTGTAGTTGTATTATCCATTGCCCTTGTATGTAAGCAAATTTACATAAAACAAGCGGCTCGACCAGCTTTGCCTTGGTACAGTTTTTTTTTTATATATTTTTTTTTGTTCCTTTGCTTTTGTAACGGGGTTGCAGGTCGCCTGATGGTAAGTGATCACTGTCGACCATGATATTCCTTATCGGATCTTTTCGTAATTTTTCTTTTCTATCTTTGGTTATTTGGGTGGAAAATACATGGCTTTTCCGAAATAATAATGTACATCCTTTTATTTTTATTGAATCTATGGCATGCAAGGGGTTAATGCAACTGGTGGTAGGTCTCTCATTTGTGAGAGATGATCTGGGTAGGTACCACCGCAATGTCTATTTCTCCCGTGAATTTCTTTCTTCTAGAAGGTTGCAAATATTTTGTAGTTATGTTACAACATAATTATAATGACTATTTTTTTTATGAATATCATTTGTTTGTAACCAGTTTTGTGGACCTAATAATTAATATTTAAAAAAACTGCAATCATTTGGAGAATTCAAATCATCATATTTACTCGTATGTGTTTAAAGTAGCCGAAGCAAAAGTATGTCACGATCGAGCAAAATGGAGATCCATAGTCTCTGCCTACCCACGTGGGTTACAGGCGTGAAGATGTATGTAGATTAGTAAGATTTATTATGAAACATGGACAGTTCCTGTAAAAGGGATATTCATTGGAAGAAATTAGTGCTCGTTTCTATTCCTGGCAGAATTTAACTGATTAAAGACTCGGGTTTTCAGTTTAAGTTAGTTAACTTTAACTCCATGATTAAGAATATTAACTTGGGTTCGGTTGCAGTTTAAAATTCTGTTACTTTACCAAAGAAATTGTGATGTTTAGTATATATGTACATATATGTATTTATGTTAAAATACATAATATGTTGTATACCTATATAAAATAGTATAAATAATAATAAATATAACATTTTTTTTCAGATTTAAAATGTGATGGGTATCATACATACATACATACAGGTATTATAGATTATTCAGTGATCATTCAACAACTTGAGTTACTCAACCGTTTCGACAAGCTTACTCGAACAAATTATTACACATAAATCGTTACCATACAGTTTGATCATTAAAATTATATCGTAAACCATTACAGCACATCCAGAATTACTGACTGACGATTATCAATATTCAGATAATTGATTAAAACAACATTGTTGCGTTTAATCCGGCCCCGGCGTGGCGTGGATATTTGTATTTCAACTGCGATATTATTACGAGAGGTGCACCTGAGTCGGCGCGTGGGGGTGTAAATAAATCTATAGCTATAGAATACCATAGCATTCACAAGTGTGCGACTTAGGCACTAGGGCCCTTACCGTGAGATATGTCAACTAGTCACGTTACAACTTTCAAGGTGAATAATCGTATGTAGATAACGTTGCGGTTATTGTGGCGGTATTAATGTCTATGTTAATTTTCAGAGATGGCGTTCGCCTGAATCGTGTCAAATATTTCGACTGTTTATAGAATTAAGCTGATTTTTATTCTTAGTTTGTGGAGCTCCGTATTCAGAGGGTTATATGGGGAGCTGTAATTTAAAAATCTTTTGCTCGAATCATTTGTCGCAATGTATAAAAAGTAAGTTTAATAAATAGTACATTATACTTTAATGTTCTGATATTTATTAGAAAGTTTAAAGCATAGTTCAGCTTCACATAAAGAATGGTTTTCCGCTCATGTTTAATTTGAATAAAAGTTTATGTTATAAGTTAAATAAAGCTGTATATGCTTGCCTATTTTTTTCATATATTATGAACAAAGTTTCGACAAAAATATTTGTTTTATAGTTTTAATTTACGTTGAACATTTGTATAGTCTCAGAGCTTGAAATAAAAATGCAGTATAATACTGTAGAAGAAAATAAAACATGAATAAAACAAATATCACAGCAAAATATAAAATAACATATAGCACCTACTCGGGTCAATAAGCAAAATAATTATATTTTCTATTAAAGCAGAAAAATAATTTAGTCTAAACCGAGAAATAATCAGGAAATTGAGAAATCATTAAGTACAATAAATGTTAGTTACATCATAAAATTATGAGTTAGCTAAAGAATAAATTTTGTTACTAATAAAATTGTACCTGCAGACCCAGAGCAAAGCCAGGACCAAATCGCAATAAATTTATGAGGACGATTCTACTATCCTTGCCGTTTATTTCTAGAGCTTTCTATTTAATTGAATACAAAAGTTAAATGCCCCGAGTCACTTTATTCTCAGGCGAATATTTGCAAAGTCCATTTTCTCTGAAAGTAAGCATTCAGAGCAAGCATTTTCCTTTCTTAATTAGTTTTAAATTACGTGACGATAGCGGTGTTAATTTGCTAATTTTGGTATAAGATTGTTTATCTTACACTTTAGTTGGATTGATTCGTTTTTAGATGAAACTAGTTGCGCATTTTGCTTGAATACAAATATTCTTTTGTTAAAATTTGCTTTTTAATAGATGTAGTGTACTTATTTCCTGATTGATATATTTATAGGGAGACATAATGGTGAAATGTCAGCGGAGAGGTCCCGTTACGTTAATAAGAGTTATAAAATAGCAATCCAATTAATGGAAACTTGTAAAAATGTTGTAATAAACGACCAAATACATACAATACCAACTAATTAAGTGTAAAATAAAAAAGGGGATGAGAAAAACCTTCTTGGTTATTTAAGCGAGAAACCCTAAAAATAATTAAACATTTCTTATCAAAAGAAGTCGATGCGGGCTGGCTAATTGCAATAAAGTGGGTCAGAATTTTCTATACATTTTTCTTCGATGTTACACCCTTCTATGACTATTTTCTTTCTTTCGGTACTTAATCGAATGTTTATGTATATTGTGTTTATAACACGGCTTACAACCTATTTGCTTAAGAAACTAATTATTACCTAATTCCAAAAGGCGTATCATCATCATCAGCCTATTCGCGTCCACTGCTGGACATAGGCCTCTCCTATGGCACGCCACTGGGCTCGATCTTCAGCCCAACGTCTCCAACCGCTGCCAGCCGTTTTTCGGATATCATCACTCCACCTCGTCGGAGGGCGTCCTACACTACGCTTACCGAGGCGCGGTCTCCACTCGAGAACACATCTACCCCAACGGTTGTCGGTTCTCCGACAAATGTGACCAGCCCACTGCCACTTCAACTTGCTGATACGCTGGGCTATGTCGGTCACCTTGGTTCTCTGTCGGATAACCTCATTCCTGATTCTATCCTTCAGGGAAACACCAAGCATAGCCCGCTCCATTGCTCGTTGAGGGACTTTGAATTGGTGAACCAGTCCCACCGTCAGTGTCCACGTCTCGGCACCGTATATCATTACGGGTAGGACGCACTCATTGAAGACTTTCGTCTTCAGGCTTTGCGGTATTGGCGACGAGAAGACCCGACGAAGTTTCCCAAATGCTGCCCAGCCCAGCTGGATTCTTCTTCGAGCCTCACTCTCAAAGTTGTTTCTACCTAATTGCAGTTTCTGCCCGAGGTAGATATATTCCGAAACAACCTCAAGAGGAGCTCCGTGCACAACGATCGGTTCCGGATCAATATGTTTATTAAACATTATTTTGGTTTTATCCAAATTCATCCGGAGACCGATGCGAGCTGAAGAATCAGCTAAGCTGGTCAACATATGGTGCAAATCCTGCACGGATTCAGCCATTATGACGATATCGTCCGCAAATCTCAAGTGTGAAATATACTCGCCATTGATGTTGATGCCGCGACCTTTCCAGTTTAGGGTCTTGAACATATCTTCCAATGCGTTTGAGAACAATTTGGGGGAGATCACGTCCCCTTATCTCACGAAAGGCGTATAGCTTGGCAAAAAATAGTCTGTTTTAATGAGGACACTAAGATCGAATTGTATGTTAATATTGCAATCCGATATACTTAGACGAAACATGTTTAATATACTTGTTAATTTTATATATTGGTCATAATAGTATTTTTATATTAAATTGGAAAACGGAAAAAAAAACGGTGTGAGAATTTATAAAAATACCTGCGTATAAAATTGTTCAACGAACACAATGACATTTTTAATAGAGTTGCTATAATTGTTTCTCTTTAATGTCAATTGTCACCGCAATGTACTCTTTTTGCCAAGCTATTCGCTGGGTGCGAAGTATAAGGTGGGGGAACCACGAAACGATCGCAGCGCGCGTCATGGCCAAAAAAGGAACTATCGGTGGCGGACGCCGTCACTTTTTACTAGCGAGATTTACGTTTTTAGTAATATGACAGCTAGAATCAATCTGTAAAAAAATAATTATTTCGTTAACACCTACTAATGGTGTAATATATTACGTACTACATCAAAAATTGCAAAAACAGTAAACAACTGCTAACATTCAAGGATGTTTTGTATGGCGTTGATGTCACTGAAGTTTGTCGAATAACATGTGCTTCAATGGTGTGGATCATAGCATCTTCATATTTAATTTCTTTCACATCTTGCACGTGTTGAGCTAAAACTAATTGTTTTCCTTTCAATGTTGTTTGTGGTTGGAAAATGATGTCGTGTGTGATTGGTCGGAATCCAGTTTTTATGATTAATTTGACCATGTTTAACTGAAAATACATAAAAGGATGGATTATTGAGAGCACAAGCACTCATAAATAATCGTCTGCTATTTATATGAAATGCATTATAATTAAAATTATTCGTTTGTAAATAACTCGTCGTAATGACAGCCGGGTATTTGACATTTCGGAGGCCACCGTAGTTGCAACCGCTAGTTGGCGCTGTCGTCGCGCACCCAGCGAATACATAATCTTAAAACATCTCAAAAATACCATCCTATTTATAATGCGAGAGTAATGTTGTCACAAATATATGTATAATTTACTTAGATAATTTCTGATCTTGACATAAAATGTTTTCAACTGTAAAGCTTTGCGTATGAAGTAGTGTGCCGGTTTGAAATGGCGGAATTTGTTCCGTTTTAAATACATCAAATACGGGGATGGTGTTCAATATATTGCAAATAGATAAATCGACGTAAATCAATTGGTTTGAGTCGGCAGTTAAAGTAACATGTGTCACGATCGGCTGGGATCCGGAAATTAAATGTTTTGTATAGAACATTAAACGTTATTTATGTTTATAATGTTTGCATTCCATACGAAATTTGTAACTCTGGATAGTATTCAATGAAATGTTATTATGCATAAATATTCTATGTTGATGTTACAAACATTCTAATTTATATTGTTTTTTTAATGATAATTTGTATGCTACGTTCGGATAATTCCATGGTCCCTTTCCATATTCCTGCATTTAAAAAACATAACAGTCTTTCTATAGCTAGTAGATGTAACAAAATTGTATTTGAACTTTAGTTAAAAAATAAAACGGAGCTTGTAAAACTTCTTGGCATTCGAAATTTTCGTATTTTAGTGCCAAAATGCTAATTAACATGGAAAACGACGGCCAGGGAAATGAGCACCCACCGTCGCCAGGAATCATGAAAAGAGTGGTTCCATTAACTTTTATTATTCGCCGTTTTAAAGCGTGTCGTCCAAATTAGTTGGCCCTATTCGTGGAACATCTTCGCAGCGCTTACAGCTGCTCTCATTACAACAATCACTTTCTAAATTAATTTGTTTATTGTTGATGACGGTGTCGCAAATGTTACCGTCGTAGTTATTTTTGGTTTACGTATTATGATTTTATATTATATAGCGGCTCAGCCCGATTTTTCCCGGGTGCAGATAGTTTTTGAGCCCAGTTCACATCAACAACATATTATAGTTTTCGCAGCGCACGCTATGTTAAGAATATTTTAGATATTTTTTTACACCTATTGGAATTTTAGTAAAGATACCTATTTTTTTAAATAATTGTTAGCATATCACCCGGAGTTAGTATAGGTTTCCAACAGTGAAAGAATGTTTCAAATCAATTCAGTAGTTTCGGAGCCTTTTCAATGCAAACAAACACGCAAATCTTTCCTCTTTATTATATTAGTATAGACTATAGTAAAGTTGTTACGGCTTAATGGGGATCATCTTGGACAAGTCGATAAAAGCGGTGTTAAGGGCCTCGTAAATGTTTCGCGCCCAGGAAACATCTAGTGTGTATTTAATTGAAGCAAGCCACCCGAATGTGTTCAAGAAAAATTGCTTTTTACTCCATACTTTATTTACATCTACAATTGATTGTAGATAGGGATAGTAAAAATATCGATATAAATTAAGCTTAGGTTTAGCTTTCGTATCCTGTTCCCAGCAGGACAGTATAATTGTATCAAACAGTTGAGATAACTATCTTTTAGCTTTGCTAAAGGCGCATTGTCGTCTTTCGTTGTCACTTTGTCGTGTCGGAATATATTTTTTAAAAAAAGTTGGCTATTAAATTGTATTTAGATTACATATATCAGTATATTCTTGAGAAAACATGTAGAGTTTTGTAACCCGACTGAATGATTCCGGTTGAATATTTTCTTAGCTTAGTATGATTAAAAGCAGTGCTTTTCGGTTTTTATTTGTTATGGAAAGTGGTAAGTGGTAAAACTTTTCTGTATTTTATATTTTCAACAAAATCAAACTTATATTTTAGTTCGTTTTATACGATTTACTTTTTATGCGATATTTAATATTGTTTTTCACGTTGAATAATTTTTAAAATAAAGTATTTAAAAATTTTGGTTCGAAAATTATTTCCTTAAAATTGGCTTTCAATTATCTTCTGTAAATATTTCCGTTTCATGAATATACTATATTTCTGGCTTCACTTTAATTCTTTAAATTCTTTTTATAATATAATAATTATAATCCTTGTGAAACACGTAGAGTGCAAGCGTCGGCAAGCATCCCACAGTAATTATTTTTTTTAGTGTTTTATAATTAGCGTCTGCGCTAAACAGCAGCTTCGCAAAATAAAACTTTTCTAAATTCAGATCGATTTCATAAGATAAAGTTAGCATACGATAAAAATAAAAATGAAATACGACAATAGCCGTTGCATTAACCTTAACTTTGCCGCGACTACTCCGTTCCCCGGCTAATATAAGTTTTGCGTAGTTGTTCAACGATTTCATAACTCAAGTTCAAGTGGTTCTTTCATATAATGGGCTTCTAAAATGATGTTACCACTTCATAACAGACGGAAGTGTCATCCATAAAAGAATGGAATTGGAAGTTCGTAGATAGGAAATAACATCAGTGAAATATTAAGGTACTGACGTAACTTTTAGACGTTAAAGAATCGTTTAAAACACGCCTTTTGGGAAATATATTTTAATGATCTTTATATGAATACGCATCGTTGCTATATATTGAAAAATTCGTATTAATTTTCAATTAATAACTTGTTGTTGTTATATCTGTTAATGTCAATAAAGAGTAGGCAATAAATAATGTCCAATAAATAATTCTTCCTTGAAAATTTATGTAGTATTTATAATCATACTGGAACTAAAATGTATGTATTCATATAATGTTTATAGAGCAGTACTCCTCGACGCAAGAATCTCAATAATGTTGAAAGTTGACAATATCGATGAATAACGTTCGAATTTCATACAGTATCAAACCACTAGTTTTAATAAAAGCGTTATATTTCTGGGAAAATTTTAATGTTTGACACCATTTACTTACATTTTACATTACTGGTGGTAGGTCTCTCATATGTGCGAGGCCATCTGGGTAGGTACCACCGCAATGTCTATTTCTCCCGTGAAACAACACTGCTTAAATGCACTGTTGTGTTTCGGATTGAAGGACATTGTAGCCAGAGCAACTACTGGACATATTGAGACTTAACATCTTATGTCTCAGGATGGCGAGCGCAGTGGAATATTTCTACTGTTTATGAGCGGTCGTATCGCTTACCATCAGGCGAACGGCTTGCTCGTCTCGCCATTCATTGCAATAAAAAAAAAAAAAAAAAAATTATTACAATGTGATAAGTCATAATTTTGTCAAATTTTGAGGTAACACTTTTCCAAATAATTCACATGCGTATGATAATTACCATCACAGATTACAAAGATGTTTATGAAAAACGTGAGACGTAGCTTTACTTAGACAATGGAGGCATTTTTCTCATAAACATAAAGCGGGTACCATATGGATTGGTTAGACTAATTACACGGTCTAATTGGTTTGTGTGTCCATCTGTAACAGTGGCTCCGTGGGACGTCCTAGTTAATTAGTGTCCTAACCGAACCCAATGTGATTTGTTTACCGTTTTAAAAGTTTGTTTTTGTAGACATCGGAAGAAATGTCCCATTTGTTTTCTAAACCTTGTGTTAAATTTGTGAATATTTAAAAGAAATGCCGTATAAAAATAATATTTTTAAATAAAAAGCATGTCAAATAACTATTGTGAATGTGGCATAGCTTTGAAAGTTTTGAAATAAAATGAAATGGAATTTGTTTAATGGTCATGTAGGAAATTGAATATCTTTTATGACACATATCTCTATACACAAAATATCAGTTATAGTGTATATATTTGATATCGTAATATATTTTAAAATAATATTTCTGATCCAGGCTGTGCTCCTGTATGGTTCTGAGACGTCCACGTCGCGGAGATGAAGATGCTGCGGTGGATGTGCAACGTTACGTGTTTGGACCAAATCCGTAATGAGCACATCCGTGGCAGACTTAGTGTCCGCAATGTGGCTGATAAAATTCAGGAATCCCGCTTGAGATGGTATGATCACGTCCTAAGGAAACCACAGGAGTACGTCGGTAATGTGTGCCTGAGCCTCAATATTTCCGGACCTCGAACGCGGGGTAAAGCAAAGAAGCACTGGCTAGATGTCGTCAAGGATGATATGAGGGTCAATGGTCTATTGAGGAAGCCGAAGATCGGGCGAAATGGACAGAATTTGCCGTAAGGCGGCCCCTGGCACCGGCCGGGATAACGCCAGGTAGAAGAAGAAGAAGATTTCTGATCCAGGCATGACTAGCGGGTGAATACGGTAAAACTGATTAGAATGATACGAGGAGTCAGTGTACATTAACTGTGCGTAATTTGAATATTTTATAAATATTTTCCATTTTCAACAATGCTGTTAACAACAATACACAACAGATTATTAAAAACCTGTCTAACTTCACCAGCGTCACCGTTTTACACATGTCCAATTTTTTTATTCCACGCGCTGAATCAATCTAAAAAATCCTTTATAGGTAGATATGTCTAACAGCTCGTTTTGCGTCGGATTTTTATCCGTCAATCAAAACAAGGATGATTTAAACTGCCTTTTGTATAATCCAAGTTTTATCCTAAAAGTAACACTTTAGACTGCCAAATCTTTATTTTTCTTGTCTTTTGACCATACCATGATACTGGTTAGACATTGCCTCGAATTATACGACCGCCATTTGTACTCTTATTTGATGTTTAAGAAACAATAAAATAAATAATTAATAAAATGCACTTTTGATTCAAAAACAATTAGTAATTTTCTCAATATATTTTTGCCTTTGTTAGCAAAGTCAAATGAGGGGCTGTACATTGCAATACAAATTGAAATTCGATTATGGATATTATAAAGACTGGGAACCCTTAAGATAAATTATGTCTTGAAGTAGAGAGATATTCCTAAATGTAAAATAATTCCTTGTCTTATTCTTCTTTCTAGATTTTTTCGAGTGTTGTAGGCAGTAGGGACTACACACCAGTGATATTGTTCGTTAAATTCGCTGTGGTCAAAACCACGTAATAACTAAAGGATACTTTCTTTACACCTAACGTGGAATAAGTTTTTCAAAGCACTGCGGACACAAGAAATGATTTAGGGAACTTCATACTATTATTAGCTTTATGGTGCAATATATTTTTGAATGTAGTCCACCGCTTTTAACTCCATACTTCTATGCTAATATTATAAAGATTTGATTGTTTTCATTGAATAGGTTCTGAAACTACTGGACTGATTTGAAAATTTCTTTCGCAATTAGGACTCTACATTAACTCTGATGAACAAAGGCGATAGAATATTCACAAAAATGTATATTCGCACCCGGGGGGAGCCGGGTCGGGGCCCTAGTGTATAATAAATTAAGAAATTAATAATATGTTCGTGCCTTCCAAATTGTTGTAGTAGGTAGAACAAAAACATCGTCTATAAGAATTAAAGAAATCTAATGTCACGTGTTTATTGACAGCAACTGTAATTATGATTTCACCGCAAAGCGTAGGGAATACTTATTTTGTCATGTAAATACTTTTTCGGGATATCCATCCTAGCATTTTTACATGGTGTATTTGATTGTATTTGACGAAACGAGGTAAAATGAAATGGAATGAAAATAATTTATTGAATCCATTAACATATTCTACATCATTTAGATTCAGTTATTTTTTTATTTACCGGTACTGTCTATTATTGGGCCAATTATCTTAAATCTCAGGAAAATAATCCCTTTCTTTATACAGCTAATTACTATATTTGTATAGTAGGTATTCTAAAAAAATGATTTAAAGATTACCCAATTTATAAATTGTAGTTTATTTTAGTTTTTCATTCAAAAGCTTTTGTAGAAAAATAACTGTCAGTGCAACAACTTGATTACCGCAGTGCTAAAAGGCGCAGCAGTATCATAACGTGTGGATAGGTCAACAGCACACATAGATTGGTTATACATGTTTACATTACGCTAATCGGCCTCGTGCGGCTCGCCAATGTGAGCAAGAAGTCAACCGTTATTAGGCTTGGGAAATACATTTTAAATGTTCTTTCTTTTCCCTGGAAACGGTCGTTTAAATCATATTTAGATTAATATTGAGTGTGAAAAACTATTTGTACTTCGCTTTTGTGTTGTATTTTAATTGCTTTTCGTTGATTCTATGATAATTCGTTTTTATTTATTTTCCATGAACATTTTACTTCCTTTAAAATTTCATTTCGGGAATCGGAAGTTAATAAATGTTGCGGGAAGGTGCTGAATTCAGGTCACTTCCAACACGTCGCTATAAAATTCATGGTGCGTCTTAAGTTGAAGATCATAATGATGTTGTTTTCAAATAGCAAGAATGGCGAGATGAGCTGGTCGCTCGTCTGATGATCAGCATCACGCTTGCATATACACAATAGTTCCATTACTCCGACTTTATTATTAAACAAGCCATAGCACTGCAATTCGCTCGTCTCCTAACTCTCAGAATATGGTGTTATAAATTAATGATCTCTACGTTGGATTATAGAGGAAATTGGTTAATTTGCAAATCACCCCTAAAACAATTTATAGAGCGGGAAGTCATTTTATAAAATATATGCTACAATTAGATATTTAGATTTAATTAGTTTAATGGGATTAAGGAAAATGATACATACATATGACGCCTTTTTCCCAGAAGGAGTATGCGGTGGTGCCAGGACGTCCACATTTGGCGTTGTATGTTCCGTCTCACGATGTGATAGGGGGCGAGCCTATCTCAATAAAATTATTATGGAAAAATATTAAGATGTGAAATCGATTAGTGAAACACGACTAGACGATTCAAAGACGTAAAACCAATAAAAAATGTAAAGTTAATAAAGGGACTTATCAAAACACGCGATTGTTCATGCTTACATGTTACAAAATGATAAGAATCAAAAACAAAAAAATGACGGAGAATTTCTTATTTTTTTGCTGCACCATATTGTGTCGTCATCTTTATTACACTTGAACTTAGTCCTTGAATTACACCCTTGATTATCGCAAAGCATTAACTAAAAACCTAACTTCGTTAAATAATTATTACTTATTACATTAAAGTATGGTCTTTCAAATAATTACTTGGTATGATTAAAATTTCGTTTAGGTTTCCTAATTTAATCTGACAACGGACTCTGAGCTTATTTAGTATTACATTGTAGGTATTCAGACTTGTCTGAAGTTCCATTACCCCTTTCTTTGGTACACCTTCACTACGCTACGTCAAGTCACGCGATGCTCACATTATATAGCTCCGAAGATTTCGTTTCCACTTACAAAATCACTTTGTATCTTACATTCTTTGCTTTTTTAATCTTACTCTTCGCTCTTGCGGATAGAACACTTCGTTTTATTTTGTTATGGTTTTACATAAGAAAGAGGTTTGGAAGTTTAATGGCAATTACTGGTTGAATCAGGTAAATGAGGGATGTCACAATTTAGTTGGTTTATTTACTGGTAAACTAATGGATGTAATACAATCATAAAAACATTACACGTGAACTAATCCCTGTTGTGGTTTTGCTAATGAAACCCAATGCATTTGACACAGAATTATTTATGTATTAACAAAAATAAACTGGACATTTTAATGCTAACAAGAATAAATATAAAAATATGTGACATATGTCGTACATGCCGGCGTAATAAAATGTTATAACATTTTGTTTTAAATGTTATTGTACAATGGTATTTAAAATCGTTCGCTTGGTTTCAATGACGGTATACGATGTAATTAAATCTTTTTTTTATCGGTTGCCTAACATATGACATCTGCAAGCGAAGGTAGGTGGTCTCCAGATTGAATATCGATTGTTAATTAAATCAATAAATTAATTATACATACATACATAAACTCACGCCTTTTTCCCAGAAGGGGTAGTCAGAGGTGCCAGGGCACCCACATTTCGCCTTATATGTTCCGTCCCACGATGTGATAGGTGGCGAGCCTATCGCCATATTGGGCACAAATTCCTGACTCTGGGCTGATAATGAATAGAAAAATCCAATATAACTTTGCCCAATCCGGGATTCGAACCCGAGACCTCAGCTTTCTAACCATACCGTAGTACAACTACGCCACCGATTATAAATTAATTATAATCTGAGGTTAATAATTTACTAATTTAATGTGCTTCGTTAACACTATCCTTGCTTCAAAAAGCGTAAAATAAGCCACATCAATAACAATGAAGAAAGTTTCTTGAGCGAAGTTTATCTGCATCCAGGCGAAGTTGTGAAGAGTTGCGTCCAATATTGCACTGATCGTAATTGATTTAGTTATACTAATAAATGGTCAAGTTACACGGTACTTCAGCTTTGTTAGCGTTTGTGAGCGGAGTTAGCGCAACATCAACGAGTCTATACACTATGCACTATGCACTATAGCCACGCTGTACCGTAATATGATGCATGTAGGCGAAATACAATTTATTAACTTCGTGAGTCTGCTGTTCGTCACTGTACATCCCGTCGCTCTTTAACTATTTGTTTAAACTGCTTATGAACTTTGCTGTTAAAATGTGTATCTAATAGTTTAGTTGATTTAGTGCGTATACAGGGTGAAACAAGACTGCTACCGAAAATGAAACCTATTAATATTTATCTCATATTTTCATTACCTTCGGTAATTCAGGCATTGACGGGACACATAAGAAAAGCGTCAAATGTAAAATGACTATTTCATTGAAATATCAAAACAGCAAATAAATTCGTTATCTGGAGCCTCGGCCGAGCCCCCTCCAAGTCGAGCTATAGGCCGTAACATCCTTTTCGCGACGCAATTCAGACCATTTTCAACCCCCTATAACTTCGTTGTGGCTAAAGCATGAAGCCTGAATTTTCAGTTACTAGGCATTGTGTAAACACGGTATATTTAAAATTTCATTCAATTTGAACCAGTAGTTTAATAATTGTAACTAGTCAAACTTTCTTAATTTTGTCACTCACTGACTGACCGATCATCAAAAGTCTAAGGCACTTCTAGCAGACATAGAACCTTCAAATTTAGAATATAATTAGTGTTTAGTGTCTAAAGTAAGGGAAAATTCAAACATTTCATAATTTGTGTCTAGTTTTCTAGATAGACCAACTGCGTGAATAACTTTGTAATCCCATATAAATGTATAGGATTACAAAGTTACATTTGCAGTTAATGAATCATTGTACCCGTATATAATGGAATAATAGTTGTAGATAGATATCTATATATATGAGGCATAACAGGAGGGGATATAGAGAGGGAAATGGTGTATTCAGCCCATGAAACTGTATAACATTCCTCTAGAAAAACATGACGAAGAAAAACTTGCAAATAAATAGACTAAATAGCTCGAAAATATCAATTACAATGAAAGAAAGAACATTAATAATCAAATCCGCTATATTTGTGATAAATTGATATCTACAAAAATAAGAAAAATCCATAAGACAGAGGCTTTAAGAAAAAATCGTTAGTGATATTCTAGAAGTAAGAAGTACCGAAAAGGAAAAAAGTAGGACTCTACAAAAAGACGTGAGATCCCATCAAAAACATCCTGTAAAAAATTCCAAGTCTCGCAGCTCAGGTTTTCTACCGCAAAAAGTTGTGAGATGCATGTAATACCAAGTCGATTAATTTATTTAGTCCTTAAGGGACCTTCTATATAAAGTTATTACGTTAGTTATTACCATATCAATATTAAAAATTCTTTACGTTTTAAATAAATAGATCTACTTGGCCAGCAGCATTATGTATAAATTGTACGATACATTATGTTTTCATGCGATGGCCAAGTCGATCCATTTATTTAAAACGTAAAGAATTTTTAATATTGATATGGCAATAACTAACGTAATAACTTTATATAGAAGGTCCCTTAAGGACTAAATAAATTAATCGACTTGGTATTACATGCATCTCACAACTTTTTGCGGTAGAAAACCTGAGCTGCGAGACTAGGAATTTTTTTACAGGATGTTTTTGATGGGATTATTTAATTCTCGGGACTGTCCGTATATTTTGTTTCAATTCAGTGGAATTAATGGTTTTTAGGCCTAAACTGTATGAGAGACAAACACTGTCCTTTAGATTTTGCGGTTACGATAATATTCAATCAGATTAGCAGCACGCAACAATTATGAACGCCAATACGCTATTAGTGATAAATAATATATTTTATGTTTTTGTATGAATGAAATCAACTGACAGGTTTTTCACCGTAAAGGACCAAAAAACGAGCGTAAAATTAAGCTACACTTGCGAAACTAGCAAGCAAGACGAGTTGCAACGTGATGCCAACGAGTTATCGAGTTAAATTTAAAAATATGAAGAGATAATGCTCCGACATTATATATTCCTTTACTTTATTATTCTATGTAGGTGCAATAAGTAAAATTAAGATGACATATTTAAGTTTGAAACTGCAGTTGAATATGACGTTCAAAGCATAGTTGTATTGTGGCAGGAAGCAACATTATAAATGAGAATTTAGAAATTGCACATGAGAAATGCAGCGATAAACATCAAGTAAAATTATTTATGAAATCGTAGAATATTTGGAACTTATGACGTCTGTCCAAGGGAAGTATTTCCGCGTCAGCTTGACGCCTGCTGCAAGCCAGATACAATTTCACGCCGTGCCAACTTGCAAAATTCGTTGCGAAATTCTAATTTCATACAGAATACCGATGCAAGCACGAAGTTCACGTTTAAATACCACGGACGAGTTTACTCAAAGGCAAGAGCCAAGCAGATGGACGTACAGCCATCACATTTACAACCACAAATAAGCATAATTTATTTTATTACATACGCATTTTTACTCCTTACAAAATATTTTCTACTGAACTGGTAAAACTAATTTATTTTTCTACTAAAATTAAAACGTTGCGAAATCTTAAATTCCTGTAGTTACTTTTCGAAAATTCACTTACAAAAGAGTAATTAAGTTAATTACCAAAATTAATTGTAATTAAGGTGTAATATTTAAACAAGCGCATAAAAAATTTCCAGTGGAAGTGTCTTATTAAAAATGCTAAAACTGGTGAACAAAAGTGGATAATCTGTTTGCCGTCCGGCGAATATTAAAGAAGCCGGTCGGTCCGAAAGGTCTTTTGTTGAGATCAAAGCAATCTCACGGCTTCACTAATTGACCTTTGCATTTAAATGGGGTGCTTTTTAATTCACGTTTATTAAACTATACGAATTTGTGATGTACGTGCTGGAGAATTAATTAGTAATATAACTTAGCGTGCAGTTGTCGACGTTTTTTGAACAAATTGGACGAAATACAATTAAATGAAAAGACGTATAAAAAATTATCCATCAGTTTTACACATGTTTTGGAATTGATTTTTAATTTATTTATTATTTTAGATAAGTGTTTTTAACATGTCTGTGATCAAATAACCTTAAAATAATTACAATGAATTTATTGTTACGTAATGTTTTGTTTTTGTAATCCTTGCTAATAAAGTCAAGAAAACAATGGTCCTTTGTTTATAGAATTCTCTAGAAAAATCAAAAATATTTTTCCATTGAATCTGAAGCGATTGAACTCTGTTGTTGTATTAATTTGCTTTTCTTGCCTACTTTGATGAAAAGATAGTTTTTCACTCAGAACAGTTTTACGTTTTCATACTCGCCTGAAAAGGCCGCTCGACAAATTCATTCTTTGAAAAGAAAGTAATGTACATCTAAACGTTGGAATTACTGTTGCCGTCGTATTCAATGTAGAAATTCTTGTGGGGGTTCTTCGGGCACGCCTCCCGTCGGTTAGGCACCACGAGGCTAGTTCCTAGAACTTTCTAATAGTTTCCCCGAGTTCATTGTACAGCACAATTTGACTTGTTCAGTTTTTAATTCTCATATTTGAGAATTAATGTACATTTCGCAATGCTTAAGTATAATTGGAAAATAAATTGATTGCTTAATTTTGTAAGTTTTCTATGGTGGCCGTAATTTTATGTAGGTCCAATTGTATATACATATCTATGCTCCTTTCTGTCCGTCGATTTAAATAAATAAACAACACATAGGCGAAATGACGCTCATTTTGATATTCAAAGTTGATTTTATTTCAGCATTACATTTACAAATGAATTGATTTATATAATTAATAATTCGAATCATTTCATAATTGATACTTATTAGATAGAAACTCTACGTCAGTACAATATTTTATGATGCTTTTCGGTTTGAATTCGCTTTATGAAATATCCACATATTAATCAAATTAACTAGAACTTTATTAATTATTTATTATATTATTAATTAATTATTAATGTTGTTTCTTGTATGTATTACCTAAATTAGCTTAAAGGAAGGGCTCCATATATCGAATAGCAATAAAAAATGTATTGTTTAAGTAATTATCAGAATTCTGCCGAAGCAGACTTGTATATAGTATTCCTTGCAAGTGGCCGTCGATCTTGTTTTCTTGAAAAAGAATAAAGATTTGTAAGGATTGATGTAAGAATTTATGGTCGCTGTACCAGTTTTATTGGCCACCCTTTGTTGGTTAAAATTCAATGCTATGGTCAAAATACGCATGTAACTAACCGTCTTGTTATTTATATTTACAGCCTACAAGGCCTTTTAATTATTCATGAGAATAGCTTTCATGAGCTATAAAAAACAAACATTTAAATTGTCAGACATAGGTGTTGAGGCGAAATAAAATCGCTGAATGTCATTATCTATCCTTTAAAGCGGTTGTAAATTATTAAAGCTAAACCACTGATAGACACTTGGGCTCCTCGATCTTGCAACGTGCCGTCAAATGGGTCTTTGGTGATATTTGCATCTTGACAGCAACAGTTCATTACTTATTTAAGCATTATTCAGCATTTCAAACCCACCGCTTCAGTTCTAGGTGCCACTCTACGCTATTAATCTTATATAAGCGCTTAAACTATTAAAGTTTTAGTCGGATAAGCTCCAAAACTAACGGCTTAGACACGGGCAGATGTTGATCCGTCGCATTACATTAACATATAAAATTATTTAGATTCAACCAACATATTTTCAAATTCCTCAATAAGTCTGCGTTTTTTTAATAAATACATAAATAATACTTTGTTGAAAGCTTTTTTGTGAAAAAACGGAAAATTAAGCCAGCTTAAGGTAAAAAATATTGTTGGTAAAGACAATGCTATTGAGGTAAATAATTTTCTACTAACGCTCTCTGCTGTAATTTCTCTTTACAGTTTAATTCTTGTTATTGACATGTTATCATGGCTGTAATTATAATAAAATGAGAAAACAACGGAATACCTTTTGCTGCTCTGTTGATTTTATTATTTACTTAAAATTATTATTGATTATCCGCCTCATGAACACGAAACCCGTAAACTTTACAGTGTAAAGTAATCGAAACGTCGAGAAGTTAAAAGATGTAAAAATTAAACCAATACCGCTATCAAATCCGTAAATAATAGCGTTAGTATTTCTCTAACATTCGCGTAAAAAGTAAGGAACCATTATAGATTATTATTTATTTAATTCATTTATTAATTTCCTTAAATGCAAATAAAATAGATTCATTGTTACGTGAGTAAAATACAAATGTAGCTAAAAGCTGTTGCAGCCCAATAATTTTGCTAACAACTGCTCAAAAAAATCCGTTATGTACTACCTAGCATTTTGGGTTAGAAAAGTTCTATGTTCAAAACTACTCTTGCGTTTAATAACTGAAATCACTTAATATTCTGAAATCATTGACGTAATAACTAGGCAGTGAGATAGTTCAACATTTATCGAATGCATTCGAAACGAGCATAACTTCATATATGTATACGTAAAACAGCTGAGTAGAAAACGAGCAGAACTTGAGCTACGTCGGAGCGTCGTCAGAACGTTTGGCACAGAACACGGCTACGTGTCGCCCAAACTGCTATCAAATGTACCAGTGCGACTTTCCGATTAACCGATTTTATAAACTATCTATGAATATTTATTTTTAGTTTTCATTAGCTTCGATTGTTAACGCAATGGAATCTTTTGATTTTTCCTACAGCGAGGTAAAATAATTTGATTTGTATACTAACGAGGAATATTTTAATGATATATCAACGATTCTACATAACACATCGATATTTTTTTATGATAGATGTTTTATGCAGTGGACTTTAAATCGGTACAAATAGTTGGTAAATAAAGTAGGGTTAAAATTGCGAGATATTGCTTTGGAAGCCCAATAATACATTTTTATAGTTTCAACCATAAAAAAGTCCAAAAAAAAAGTCGAGAAATCCAGAATTTTTAGCTTTTAATTAAATGTGTAATAATTATACCTTCTTAACACAATAAAGCATTGTTTCAAGACGGCCACTGTTCGTTTAATTTACATTCTTCTTAGACGTTGTTGAATCAAGAAGTTAATCTACTTAAAACTTTAGAATTAATGAAATATATTTTTATTCACATATTTTAAATAACTACATTTTGGCATAAACAAGTATATGTTTATAGAGGTAAAAGGCAGTTCCATTAAATGCAAAGAATTTTATTTTTATTATTCATAAAAAGCTTGTATTCATAAATTAAGATGGATATATTTTGTATTAGGCGTATAAAATATCAGAGTATGCCATTCTGAGGTTAGTACGTTGTAACCAATTTTATAAGGGTGTCGCAGGAAGGTTGGCGGAACGAAAATGGGTAGTGATTTATTCGCTAAGCTTCTAAAATCTGTGATGAAAGATTGTATTGTAAGCAAGACCTTTATAGAATAGGGCACTTCTATTCGCCAGTATCTTTGATACCATCTTTGTAGAATGAAACTATTGTAAGATGGGAAATTATTTGTCTTTCAGTCCGTAGTTTCAGTAAAAATGCTAAGTTTTTTATTTATTTAATTAGTTTGTTAATCCATAAATGAATGTTTAAGCAAATATTTACAAAAATATATCAATATAAATACTATTGTTTCGAGGTTTCGTGCCTAAAAGACAAAATGAAGCCCTTAGGGCGACACTTCGGTGTCTGTCTGTCGGCCCGCCTCCACAAAAGCTCCTCTCTAACTCATGGGAATGGCACTCAAAATGCGAAAACTATCTATATATATATAAACTAGAATTACATTACAGAGCAGGCACAACAATGAAATAAATATAAAAATATTAAATGCACTAACAGTCATACACGTCTGTAGGTACTTGTTACGTTACCACGCATTGTGAGTGTTTAAGAATAGGCCAGTTTAACAGCAATTCATAACTGAAAGGCTCTTGTCGTGGCCTTTGAGAAAAGTTTGATCAGACAGCAGTCAGCAGTGAATATTTTTTTTAGTTGAACAAACAATGACCACATTTTCCCAATAGGTGGACGAATGACTTGCTAAATGCTGCAGAAATTTCGCTGAATGTATGCTTTCAGCAGGTCACTGTGAATTACCTCGGGGAAAACCTAAATTAAATTTTTTAGTTCTTGTGACTGGAGATGTCCATGAATAAATATTTAGCGTATGTTTTAGCAAGAATGCTTTGTGCTCTCAGGTTTATGAGCTGGGCCTGACACGATATTCGTATTGTCTACACATTTGTATTAGTTATCGGCTATGGTATGTCTATGTCATTTCTCTAGTTATACGCAACCTCAGCACACAGGAATAATTTTGATGTAGACCAATGCTGGAGTAATAAAGAACAAATAATATAGAATTACAATTTCCAGACGCAACGTGGGTCAAATATGAAATGCATCCCTTTAGAAATCAGTAAACAAGTCTTGAAACATCGTAAATCGACATTGAATTGATGTGTTTCGGTTACGACTACGAATATATCAGAACTATTTTTTTCCTATATTATTTCGTGTCTACTAATAAAGGAAAATGTATCCACAGGTTTTTTTATAAATGAATCAGAAATGGGAGAAAAAAAGTGTTGCTTGGCCATGGCCGATCGCATTGTGTATTCGATCGGGCGTCCAAGCGTATGTCGTAACATAGCGTATCATAAAAGTGACTTGTAAACTAGTTTTTGTTACATTCTTTAAATGTTGGAGTTGTACAAAATGTTGAGTACTTTGTAACGACACGGTGTCAAGCAAACCTCAGGTCTCGCGTATCACAGTAAAATCTAAACGTATAAATCGCGGTAACATCAGATAAACTAACTCCGAGGCGCTAAGTGGAAAACTTGCGCTGTGTAATTAACAATTCAACGGAACATAAGCGGATCTAGGAATTTTGATTGCGGGGGTTAAATTCAATATAAGGGAGAATATTTAAAGAGGGCGATATTTGTAAAGTGATTAGTTTCTGCAAGTGTCCTCGCGATAAAAACTACTAAAAGTCTTTTGTAATATAATTATTGTAGAAGGAAATGTTTTATTAAAAGTCCTGTGTTTTTATACGGCAGTGTACTTCTGCGTCTTATTTACGAGTATATATCATAGATATAATAATTTATCTAAAAACAATATAAGAATAAAAAACTAACATTCTTTTACTTATTAAAAATAAAATGATATGAAAAACATATTACGGTAACCAGTGCGGTGATCTGGCTGTGCAACAGCCGAACTTTCAAGCGGGCCGCATGCTCGTCTGTTTGCAAAGGCACATAAAAATATTCTCTGTCGGATATAGGTTACAGGTATTTTTTTTGAATGAATTCATGACTTTTAGTAATTCCCTGGTTCCTTCTGGGTACGCTCATGTACCTACTCGTATTGTGCTCATTGTGTATTAGACAAACTACTTAATTTGGAATTACTAGTCTTGTCTTTATAAAATCTATTTCTATATAGTCAGACTAGCGGTCCGTCATAGCTCCGCTCGGGTACATATACTTTTCAAAATGGCGGCCAAAATGTCCAATTCCAACTATCAATTTCGAATATCGACCAATCGGACCATGAAAAACAAGTAAAATACAAGAAGTATTTGCTAGATTTTTTACTAGTGCTTCCATCCTATAGGTGATGTGATGATGATGACCGTGATGATATATAGCCTTTAGTATGCCTCGATAAATGATCTATTCAACACAAACATAATTTTTAATTTTGACTAGAAGTTCCTGAGATGAGAGGTAAGAAACAAACAAACTCTTCAGCTTGATATATTAGTATATACCGGGTATATCAAGACTGCTACCGAAAACGAAGCCGGGTGGTAGTTTAAGCGATTTCAGACTTCACTTCAATGCAACAGAAAAAGTTGCAAAAAAAGCGATTTTTTTTGTTATTTTTTTACTATGACTATATTTGGGTTACATGTTCACGGTGGTCACGGGTTCGAATCCCAGGGCACACCTCTGACTTTTCGGAGTCATGTGTGTATTGATAGTCAATCACCACGCACTAAAACGGTGAAGGAAAACATCGTGAGGAAACCTGCATACCATAGCCGAGTTATAAAAAATTCTATGGTATGTAAGTCCGCCAACCCGCACTAGGTCAGCGTGGTGGACTATATGGCCTAACCACTCTCAATCGTACTGTCGATTGTAGAGGAGGCCCGTGCCCTGCAGTGGGACGTATATGGTGTAGTGTATTGATAAATTCATACTCTTAGCATCTGTCGTCTCGAACTATACACTACGCGAACCAAGGGTGAGTGAGATAGATATAGAAGGAGATAGATCATAGACATGGAGGACGGAACGGTGTGAAGACGTGGTGTATAGCAAACGAGCCGATAAATATTAATAATTGTATTCTACTACAAGTTACACATATTAACCATAAATAGTGACTATTACATATGGGCTGATACAGACACAGATACAGATATTTGGGTTGTAAATACATTTTTTCCTAAAATAATAGTGTATACCCTTTTATTTATAAATAATCTAAGGTATAAAAGAGTTTAAATTATTATTTTAGCAAAAACTATGGATTTATCACCCAAAATAACGATATTTAAAATATCATAAAAAATAATTGCCGCATTTCTTTGCGAAATTTTTAGGTGCATTGTGTTTGTATTCATTAAAACTATCACCCGGCTTCGTATGTACTATGTAGTGATTCAAAGCTTTCTTTTTATAATTAAATGTGCAATTTGATCTCTGTGAGTTAGAAGGAAATTTTACAAGGGCAGGGATGTTAATTATAAGGATAAAAATGGCGCAATGGGTGCCGTAATAAACTCATAATTAAAGTTAAAATTATTACGCCTTTCCTAAAAGACTTTGTATAGGATAAGCAAAGAAAGAAGAGAAAGGGTAAATAATACAGTTTTAATACTTATTTAACAACATGTAATATTGTGTTCAGTGTTATATTTTATTTCATGTTTATTGTATTTGATATAATTAAATTAAATTAGATTCACGAGGCTGGTAAAGCAATAATAATTAAATTCGTAGTAACCATTTTTTCTTTTAAAAAATATACTTTGTCAAAAGAATGATTATTAGTTGAAATGCTTTGGAGCAATTGAAATATTACAAACGAAATCGATTAACGATATTATTTATTGTAGCTCTAGTATTTGTTCAAATCGTAAGTACGTACTTAACTCGAGTTTATGTGTTTTAGAACAACTTGCGCTGGCTGGTACCAACAGCGCACGGAGTTTCACTTCACACTAACACCTATTACAAAGGCTTAATACTGGCCGCTTTACCACCAAATCATATATTTTAAGTACTTCCAAAACAATTTATACAAAAAATCTTACATTTATATATTATTTTAATGATTTATTATTATATATTATATGGTATGTTTAAAAGACGTTAAATTCATTAAATTTAATCAGAATTAAAAACTAATTTTGGTTTTCATTTTGTAAATAATGAATTCTAAAGAAGTCGATTATACGCCAAGGACTACTAAACAAATATAAGAGTAGTCCTTTTCAATTATTTAATTGGGTTAACGTTCAGAATAATTAAAAAATGGCCATTCAATTAGCAAAATTTGTTATTCGAATGTTTAGTGGGATGCTAATTAGACAACTTTCCATCTCTGCGTTATGGCCACTCGAACACAGGAGTGTACTACAGCTCCACAGGCTACAGCCTAGCGAGTGTAACAGGCTTACCAGTTAAGGGGTTAGGGGTACTCAGAGGCCTGAAAAAATTGTGATTTTCAATAATTTTTTTTTTGTAGTTAATTACTTTATTTGACAAAAATAAAAACATATGTTTATTAGAACACGTTTCGATTTGACTTCACGAAAATTTCAAAAAAAAAAATTAATAATTCAAAAAGTTATCGCTGTTTTTGTAGAGCCCGTTCCTCCCGAAGTCCTTTGCGGTGATCATCATAAGTCCTTGGAGATTCATCTAAAATCAATCGGACAAGAAAAAATAGTTTTATTAATAGATAATCTTGTGCCTGATCGAAGCTTTTTTCTTTTTTTTCGAAATTAACAAAATGGCGGCCTCAGGAAATTTTTTTCAAATTTTCGAGAAAAAAACCGACAGTTTATTGTTAAAAAAAAATCGAAATTTTTGAAAAAAAAAGAAATCCTTCGATCAGGCACGAGTTTTTAATGTATTTCAAAAGTACAAGAAATTTTATTGAAATCTACCGAGCAGTTTTTAAGTTACAGTGATCACCAGTTCAGAAAACATAGTTTTGAGAAAAACGCATTTAAAGTTTTGCTATGGATTTATGTCGAATTATAAGAATTATTTAATAACTTACACTGAGTCATCTATTCCTGGACTATATAATAGCTCTTCAGCCGTCATAGCAGCTTCCAAAATATCGATTTGCTGGTGCCTACGTTGCAATCGACCTTCTCGGGTGTTATCATTAGCGCGCTTATCTGCTACTTTGATACGTGCAGCATCCATTCTTTCTGCATACCGATGAGAATTAGGCCCACAATTAAGTCCTAGTGTATTCATCAAGACTAATAATGAAACCCGAAAGGTCGGTTGCTTGCAGTTGTTTCTAGCTACCTGCTCTCGAATGCCACGTAGCACCCGAGCGTCCTTTGGTCATTGTTAAATAACTCGAAAAGAATTTGTCGGATTCACTTCAAATTTTCACACAATATTTTTAAAATATTATACTTTAAGAAAATGCAAAAAAAAAAAATAACGATTTTTTGAAAATTCTGACTACCCCTAACCCCTTAAGCTTTACCTCGTCTGAGAACTGAATTTTTCATTATTGTATAATTTATTCATGGATTACAACGAATATTTACATTTATTTCAATATTAATCACTTTAATATTATATCACAAATTATGATTCGCTCGTGGATTAGCTACAGCCAAATCCTGTATTAATTGAATTTTGCCGAATTGCTTAATATATTATTTAATTAGATTAATGACCTGCGCCCGACAGAATATGGGATTATTAATTTATCGATCTGTCTCTAGTAATGTGGAGCAGAGACAATACAGATCTTGCAAGAGGATTTGATCAAGCCCAGTTCAACGTAATTAGTGTGTAAGCGTACATCGAGTGTCGTTACAGAAACTAAGCAATGTTTGTTAGACAGGATGACCTAAATCTCCTTACTATGACATTAATTAAACTTCGCCATAAAAGTTTGACGTCCATCTTGTATAAAAAAAAACTACTAACCGTAGTATAAAAAACGAAAAAGTGCATTAAAATAAAACCATTTGCCTTGCCATTGCTTAAGATATTTTGACTTTCAAATTGAACCCTCTATAATCTTGTACTCGGCCAGTGTTGGATTATGACAGTGCCTCCCCCTGTATAATGACAAGGACGCTAGTGGTGTGCTAAGTACCGACGAGTAATTACGACGACACTGGAAACCTCGACACACCCTATACATTGTATGATCAGACTGTATGCGTCACAATGCGGAGGACATAACTCCTTTAAATTACTTTGAAGCAGGTAAAAGGCTTTCTCAGAACTACACGTAAACTTAATTATTTACAACACAGCAACAATATATTTTTATCTTTTAATTACTTCCTAAGGCACACACTATGCTAGATATTTTAATAAAAAAACATTTAGAGAGATAATGTAGACAGTAGAATCTTATTATTTATTATGCAATTAGGTCAGTAGCTTGGGTTGCATCTAGAAATAATAATAATTAGTCACGGAAACTGATATTGTTTAATTCAATATTTAAAAAAGTTAAAGAACCGTCATACATTTTAATGAAACTTTAATTATAAAGCTAGGTCCTGTTTGACCTTAAAGACCCGAAATACCCACACCATTGCTCATCCTAATTGGTATACCAGCTTTCTGACAGTGATAACTAGGATTTATAAAAAAAAAAAAATACTGACTGCGTGACTCACGTATGTAAAGTACTTTAAAATAGTGAGCTCATGCTATTTTAATACATAATATAAATAAATAAATACACCCAACAGTCACATACGTAGTTCCGACTTCCCACACTGAAATCGAGTCTAGTGTCGTGGGTATCAGAAACTTCGAGAGACTTTTCGGTCTCATAAACACTTAGACCCGAAACAAATACCTGTATAACACAAATAATAACATAACGGTGTATTATTTAGTTTACAAAACAAATTTATTATGTTGAGTGATAATATCTTAGTGCAATGCAAACCCAATCAAACTCGGCAAACTCAAACATTGAGAATGTCCTCGTAAACGAGTAATCGAGTGTTCAATTGAGCAAGATCTCGATTATCCAGAAATTGAAATTGAATGCGGCCGGCGAATTGAAAACGAATCTTTAACGAGTAGTGGTTCGTTTTTCCTTTTTGAGCTCAAAAGGAGCTTGTTGAAAATTGTAACAGCATTGTCTTTTGTCTTCCCTCTTTTAAGGATTCAATTAATCTCCTTTTTATTACTACGGTCATTAATTACTTATCTTGTAAGTAAGAATACCTTTAATATGGCCAAGAGTAGCTAATTAATTACAGGAAAATAATAAATTTGTCTACTTACCTAATTTCGTCCGTACATGGATCCATTGCTCGAGCTGTATTCATTTATTTGTATGTGTACGGATCAAAGTAGATTTTTGTATTGTAAAAGTAAATATCACGATATTTATAGATTTATATATTTAATAACAAAAATACACAATAAGAATTTACGATCACACTAACATTATTTTTGAAAGTTCCTCCGCCTATTTACTTCCTACTTGGGGCGGATCACCTAGAAACCAACTTCTCCCTAATTATTTTAAATTTGGTAATCTCAATAAGAATGACATTAAAATAACCATTATTGTCACCATTCTGAATTGAATGTTAAAATTGGTATATATAAAAATAGTTTGATGTATTTTATAAAATGAATCAATCAGCTAGGCATCAGTTTATGAATCCTTTCAATTATCAAAGTCTAGGAAATTGTACAAAGCGTTACATGTACATTAAATCTAAACTAATATTATAAACAGGAAAGATTTGATTGTTTATTTGCTCTGAATAGGCTTTGAAACAACTGAACCGATTTGCAAAAATCTTTCACGATTAGAATTCTATATTATAACTGATGATCATAGGCAATAAAATATTTAAAAAAAAGTGTATCTTGGACTGGACTTATAAAAAATACGATAGTAAAATTGATAAGATACGCCAGTTTTTCGCACCTTTAGATTTAGAGTAACCGAATCCAAAATAAAATTGTATTTGGCTTTTAATCATATTGTCGCGTCCGCTACCTGACGTGGGTGCCTGCGGGGAAGCGGCGGTGCGCGGGAAGAGAGCTGCCTGCGCGGGGCGCGGAGGCGCCGCGTGCGCCGTGCCGCCGCGCCGCGCAGAGAGACACTAGACGGCAGTCGCCTAAGCAAGTCGCGCCTAGCGCTCTAATTTGACTCGCCAACCTTTGTACCTTTTATGTAATTAAATTCATATTTTAAAAACCAAAGTCTATGAATCTTATGTTCTGCGGGAACATAAAGTGGCGACCGTGACAGGACCTGCGATCTTCGTTAAAACCAGCAAAAAACCGACGCAAACCGGTTTGGACAAGACGCGTTGAGACACGTGGCGCATGGGACTGGCCTTTGGAGCGAAATATCGACGTGAACCATCTGCGAAGTGGAGTCACCAAATTAGTGAGCCCGTTCCAATTCCTTAAGTATTAAATATATTTATATATTTTCATAACGATTGCGCGGCACCCAATATACATAAGTAGCTATATACTAACGCCTAAGCATCTAATTAATGCCGCATGATTTATATAATTGCAATTTTTAAGCCTTATGTCCATGTGTGTGTGAGTGTCTTCTTATTTATAGCTAAATTCTAACCCCAGCACGCCTAATTCACCCATAAAGTTATACATCACGCCATTGTTTTAACACATCTATTGTGCTTATTTTGCTTGGTTCATGGTTGTAAGCACACCTACAACAATCTATTCCAGCGCATGCAATGCATGGTCAGTGCTTCGCGCAGAGCGTCGCTTCTTTCAAGTAGCGGTGGGCGATTATGAATGATCGGCTTAATCGATTGATTTTGTATCACTAATGTTGATAATCGATTATGGAATTAGTAAAAAATATGTTTTCATAATCGAATGATGTTAGTAACAAGAACTAGGTCCTAATCGTGTTTTATGAAGTTAACAATTGTTCCGTGACTTTAGTAGTAGGAGGCATAGAGTTATAGATAGACATTGGTAGTCACAAATTTGGTAGTTGCGACTGACTGACTACTAACTGTTATAATCGAGATATCTCGATACATTTTCATAATCGAATGATTTCCTTAGTATCTCTCATAATCGCCCATCGCTACTTTCAAGTACCTACTCAAGATTTCGCGCTTTCGGGCGCACGTGGCAACAGCGAGCCAGCGGGCGACGCGATCCGGTTTTTTCCAGTTCTGCGCGACGCGCCCGGTGAAGTGAGGAGCGTAGTAGTAACACTGCGCGAGCGTATGCATGCAATATTTTCATTTTCCTTTTGAGTAATCCATTTTGATTTCGCACGTTTATTTGTTACTATGGAGGAAATTCATTACAATCGTTTGGCGTTAAAACGCTCATCAATTAAAGGTCGTGTGACAAGATTTGTCAATTATTTAGAAGTTCTTAAAGATCAATTGTTAGACGATACGCAAATTAACGTGCTGAAACAAAAATTAGCTAAAATAGAAGCCCTATTCATAGAGTTCGATGGCGTGCAATGTCAAATTGAAATTTTGGATGAAACAAACTTAAATGTAGAATTGGATAGTAGAGAAACTACCGAACAATCCTTTTACGATTCTATCGCACACGCCCAAAAAATTATTTCAATGTACAGTACGAATCAAAAATCGTCTGGCGAAAGAAATAGCTTGGCAATTCATGATGAAGACAATCGCGAGGTTATAGGGTTTCGTTTGCCAATTATAAAAATTAACAAATTTGATGGAACATATAATAAGTGGTTGGAGTTTCGCGATACATTTAGTTCACTAATACATAACAACTCAAAAATACAGAACATACACAAATTTCACTATTTAAATTCTTATTTAGAAGGAGACGCCGCAAGAGTCATTTGTAACCTTGAAGTTTCTGAACTCAATTATTCTGAGGCGTGGAATCTCATTTGCCAAAGATATAATAACACCCGTCAATTGATAAACAACCACATAAAGTCCTTATTCAATATTGAGCCAATGCGTGAGTCTGAAAAGTCTTTGAGATTCCATATTGATCATGTCACAAAGAACTTACGTGCTTTAAATACATTAAAACAACCCACTGAACATTGGGACACCCTAATAGTACATATGATCTCATCAAAGCTAGATAGCAATACTCTTGTGAAATGGGAAGAGTATATTCAAGCAAACGTCAGCGCACTTGAAGTACCCAGTTTAGAAAACTTTATGATATTTTTAAAGGGTCGCGCTGAGGTTCTAGAATCTGTTTCTCGCAATAAGCAAGACAGAAATTCCAAGCATTCCAACCCTAATCAGGGCACTAAATATAATGCAGTTTCGCATACAAAAACCTTTGTCAGCTCTGAGCACGGTGAGCCTTCATCAAGGCCTATTAAATGTGTATTTTGTCACAAAGCTCATCGTAATCATGAATGCCCACAGTTTCATTCAAAGACTGTGGAGGATAGGCTTGCTTTAGTAGCAGATCTAAAGCTGTGTTACAATTGCCTGCGTAGGGGTCATAATCTACATGCCTGCAAACTCTCAGGCACATGCAAAACATGTAAAAGGCGCCATAACACACTCCTGCACAGGCCAACAGAAACAGACACCAATATGGCAGATTCTGTGCCTGTTTCAATGTCAACCGTTTCATATACTGAAACACTTTTGTGTACATGTCTAATAGATATAATAAATCCTGCCACAAGTGAAGTTGTTACTGCTAAGGCATTACTAGATAATGGGAGCCAATCTTCATTCATAACTGAAGCTCTCGCAAAGAAACTAAATCTAACCTATTTTGATTCTCGTGTACAAAATGTTGTCGGCATAGGCAACACTATTGCCAAACTCAATTCCAAGCGTTGCAATGTTTGTATCCGGTCAAGGATAAACTCTTTCAGTGCTATTACTTCATGTTTAGTTATACCTCAAATATCAGGAAAATTGCCTAGGTTCCATTTAGACATAGCACACATTGACTTGCAGTCTGTCAAACTAGCAGACCCCACCTTTTATGAACCTTCTGAAATAGAATTGCTTATAGGTGCTGACTTGTTTTGGACTATCATAGGAACCGAACAGCGCTCTTTAGGTGATGGCAATCCTATACTACATGATTCCAAATTAGGGTGGCTGATCTCAGGACCCATTCATAATGTTAAGCCTGGCAGTGGTGCCAATTCAAGGTCTTCCATTAAGTGTAATTTTGCCATTGGTGCAGATAACACTAACTTAGTAGAGTTTCACAATGATTTACAAAGGTTCTGGGAAATTGAAAGCTTGCCACAAAGCTCACTTCTCACTGATAAAGAAAAGGCTTGTGAAGCTCATTTTTTGAAGCACACTGAACGTGACCATGAAGGTCGCTTCAGTGTCAAGCTTCCTTTGGTTAAAGGCCCAGAGTGTTTGGGCGATTCTTATTTTGTAGCCAAGCGGAGATTTTTGAATCTTGAACGGCGCTTTCGTAAGCAGCCTCAACTTAAAACCGCATATACAAATTTCATTGAAGAATATTCTCAATTAGGACATCTGTCTGTATCCAAAGTTGATCAACCTAAAAATGGCTATTTTGTTCCATATCACCCATTCGTGAGGACAGTGAATCCACACGTCTTTGTGTAGTTTTGATGCTTCGGCTCGTACCACATCCGGATTGTCAGTAAATGACATACAAATGATAGGTCCCACAATTCAAGACTTTCTTTTCAATATTTTAGTTCATTTCCGACAAGGCCGCTATGTATTGTCTGCCGACATCGAAAAGATGTACAGGCAGGTGTGGGTGCACGAGTCTGACCGCAATTTACAGCTGATTCTATGGCGCAGCGAGGAAGATAAACCGTTACAAACACTTAGACTTAACACCGTCACCTATGGATTTACTAGTGCTAGTTATCTCGCGACCAAGTGCCTCTGGCAATTAGGTGAGGAATGCTCGAATGATTTGATCAAAACTATAATACAAAAAGACCTTTATGTTGACGATTTGCTGACATCTAGTGATGATGAGAACCACTTGAAAATGATACAAAAACTAACACACGTGACACTTGCTAAAGCTGGTTTTAATCTGCGAAAATATCGCTCTAATTTGCCTTCTTTGCTTTCATCTGATGTCATTCAGTCCAGTGGAAATTTAACGCTAAGTCAGTCCACAAACACACTTGGTCTAGACTGGAATCCTTCCACAGATACCCTTCGTTTTCCTGCAATTGTGGAACAGTTTAAAGTGTATACAAAGAGAACTATTTTATCTTCCACTTTTAAAATTTTTGACCCTTTGGGGCTATTATCATTGACTACTATTATTCCCAAAATTTTAATTCAGACTTTATGGTCACTAAAACTAGACTGGGATGATCCTGCACCCAGCCAGGTTGTTAAACCATGGAAGCAATTTGTTGAGGGTTTGAAATCTATTTCGTCGCTGTCCATACCTAGATGGACATGCATTGCAGACCCAACTACAGTCGAAATACATTGTTTCAGTGATGCCTCTCAACATGCTTATGGCGCATGTTTGTACCTTAGATCTACCGATGCAGAAGGAAAGGTGCATGTTCACCTTCTGTGTGCTAAATCTCGCGTAGCTCCTGCATCCAATCCTATTACCATACCTCGTCTTGAGCTTTCAGGAGCTCTACTCGCTGCCGAAATGTCCTCGGCAGTGACCAAGGCTTTGCGACGCAATATATCGCAACATTATTGTTGGACAGATTCAAGTGTGGTGCTTGGTTGGCTGCGCCATGGCTCTTCCAATTTAAAAACCTTTGTTTCCAATCGAGTCGTTGCCATAAAAGAATTATCTGAGACAGATTCATGGCGTCATGTGCCCACTAAACACAACCCAGCTGACCTCCTCTCTCGTGGAGTAAATCCACAGCAGGTTGCCAGTTGTGACTTGTGGTGGCACGGTCCTAACTTTTTATCTCTGCCTATGTCTCATTGGCCTTGTAATCCACGAGAACCTATAGAATTAAAGGATTTGCCAGAAATAAAGGCTCATCCTGTGACTACTTCTCATTCAGATCTGCCAATAATAAACTTTCATAAATATTCAAAGTTAAGAAAATTACAACGTATAGTGGGATACTTGCATAGATTTGCTAATAATTCTAAAAATTCCAAATGTAAAAAGACTGGGTCTTTAACTAATTCAGAACTAGACAAGGCTTTGCTTTCGCTTGTATATGTTTCACAGTTAGAGTCATTTCCTAAGGAATATGATATACTTTCCAAGGGGAATTCATTAAATCCTAAATCAAACATTTCTGCACTAAACCCCTTTTTACATGATAAAATTATTAGAGTAGGAGGTAGAATTCAAGCATCAGAATACAGTTTTGATATGAAACATCCTATTTTATTGAGTTCTAATCACAATTTTACCAAACTTTTATTCCAACAACAGCACGAACGCCTATTACATGTAGGTCCTCAAGCTTTACTTTGTTCTTTAAGGGCGCGATTTTGGCCCATCGGTGGCAGGAACCTGGCAAGGCGCGTTGTAAACAACTGCAATGTTTGCAGGCGTTCTAGGGGTCAAACAATGAAAACTATAATGGGAAACCTTCCTGCCCAACGACTTACACCAGATTTTCCCTTTGTGACAGTAGGAACTGACTTTGCCGGACCATTTTTGATCACTGACCGCAAGGGCCGTGGCTGTAAAATTACAAAATGTTACTTGTGTATTTTCATATGTTTTAGATACAAATGCATTCATTTGGAAGCAGTGAGCGAATTGTCAAAGGATGCTTTCATTTTAACCTTAAAACGCTTCATATCTCGAAGAGGCATGCCTAAGCAAATATTTTGTGACAATGGGACTAACTTTGTTTCTGCCGCTAGAGAGCTTGGTAATTTTTTTAAGCACAATGCCAATCATTTCATTGACTTTGCTGCCAACGAAGGCATTGAATTTCGCTTCTCACCTGCATACGCTCCCCACTTCAACGGCTTAATGGAAGCAGGCGTCAAATCTGCCAAATTTCATCTCACTAGAGTACTGGGTGTCGCGCATTTAACTTATGAAGAATTATCTTCCTTGTTTTTACAAGTAGAAGGAATCCTTAACAGTCGACCCCTTTGCCCTTTAAGCTCCTCTCCTACTGACCTTTATCCCTTGACCCCGGGCCACTTTTTGATTGGTAGACCAATTCCTTCGCTTCCATCCCCAAACTTTCAAGAAATTAAAATTAACCGCCTCGACAGGTATAAGCGTCTGGAGCAAATCAAACAGCATTTTTGGCAGCGTTGGAGCCGGGAGTACATTGCAGAGCTGCAAACAAGGACTAAGTGGCGCACAAGATCCGGCAGCCTACAAAGGGACGACCTAGTCCTACTAAAGGAGGACACCCCGCCATTGTGTTGGCGCCTCGGCCGTGTTGCTGCCCTGTTCCCCGGACCTGACGGTGTGGTGCGCGTCGCGGACGTTGCCACCGCAAATGGAGTGGTGCGACGTGCGCTCAACCGGATTGTGGACCTTCCGAAGTCTGAAACCCTGTCCAGTGAAGTGTTCCAGCGCCGGGAGGATGTCGCGTCCGCTACCTGACGTGGGTGCCTGCGGGGAAGCGGCGGTGCGCGGGAAGAGAGCTGCCTGCGCGGGGCGCGGAGGCGCCGCGTGCGCCGTGCCGCCGCGCCGCGCAGAGAGACACTAGACGGCAGTCGCCTAAGCAAGTCGCGCCTAGCGCTCTAATTTGACTCGCCAACCTTTGTACCTTTTATGTAATTAAATTCATATTTTAAAAACCAAAGTCTATGAATCTTATGTTCTGCGGGAACACATATTTTGGCTCAAAATGACCTATCGACCCGTTATTAAAGAAGGACCTATTGACGCATGAAAGGCAGGTATATGTTTAAATCGGTCTTCTAGATGTATCTTCCATGACTACAAAATTTCTTATGTTACAAATCTTTAATGAACGTTTCCCAAAAAATAAGATTTTTTAGTTAGGTCTCTATAATTCTAAAGGTTCGATATGCTAAATGTTAAAATACTAAGACTTGATTATGTCAGATACACATTCTGCGGCGTCCTGAAAATCAAAACCCAGACAAATTGTTGCGGAGCGCACAAATATTTGACACGATTTAAAAATCGAATCTGGGTCCTTTCACGTCACAGTCAGCTGTGCAGATATTGGTGCACGGAAGGTTCTACGACATCTGTGTCATATATTGAAAGAGCGTAAAAGCACCGAATATTTATACTAAGGTTTATTGCGAGTATTTAAATGTGTGGAGTTCGAAAACTAAATACATTGACTTATTAGATACGCGTTAAAATAGGTATATGGTGCGCGATAGCGTTAATTTTCACCAAGAAAATAAACAATTACATACATTAGGTTATTATCGTCGTGAAATAAAATATTATATGACAAAATTGCAAATCTTGCAGTATAGTGTTTTTTTTTAGTTTACGCGAACGTTTCACATTGAAATAAAACTAATTTTTTCGCGGACTTGATTAATATTTTTTAACTTTCCGACGTTTTAATTGCTTTACAGTTTACAGCTTCCGTGGTCACGGGGTGTACGAATTAAATCTGTCTGTATTTTAATGAGGAATACTTTTAATTACCCTCTGATCGGCCTGAACACAGCCTATATAATATTACCTACTTATTTTGAAGCGATCTTGAAATATTCTGGTTGTATAAAAGGCGTCCCTGTATTATAATTTATAGCCTTTAGCTTAAATGACCTCTTTTTTCTGGTAGCTCTCATCTCATACTTGAAACCAACCTTATGTGATTTTCTTTATGTCTAAAAATATTATTATTATTTGTTAAAAATGGTTTTTTAATATTATGGTTTACCCAACGCCAAGTAGTTGAAGGAATAATTCAATAGCAAGGATATCGTTGTTTTCGAATCTAAACTCACACTTAGTGCATTCCCCAACTAGAGAATCGAATACAGGTTATTACGGGTCTCAGCCATTACATGTTATTGATATTTTACACTAGACTATACTAAATTACTCATACTTATTCTTATATATCTAAAAAACAAAGTATCTCAAGGCTTATAAGTTTGAAAATGAATGATTATATTTCATTCAAATCATAACATTAATATTATTAGAACATTTACAAAGAGTCTTCAATATAAATTTCTTTATGTTTGTATGTGTAAAGGGATATATTCAGGTTCGCAATTCATTATTATTTCGTCTTGAAAAGCAGTTTCACTTTCATATTTCGTGAGTTCTATCTGTTATGTTTGCTAAGCGCCTAATTACCCACTGCCAACGTTTTGTGCCCGACAATGAAGAAATAATAAAGCGCGTACAAACACTGGGATGAGCTATAAAGTTTAATGTCAATACAACACAGAGGTCGTTCAGATTGCGTCGAATAATATCTCTATTTGCAGCCAAGATTTTCTAGTTAATCTATGTGCTAATGTATAACAGAAAATACCGTGTACTAAGCTCGCGGCGTATACAAGTATAATATTCATTTCAGTTGTACCGGCTCGTGTTGCGGATATTTACGCAATATAAACAGTAGCGAAAACGTATTACACGCTAGATTTAATATTCACGATTTTTAATAAAACTCCGCGAAATTTCTACGTGGGAGTAAGTAACGGTAAAAATTCTTTCCTTCAGCTTTGCACAAAAGTGTGATCAAGAAACTAACCAAAGAATAAAGAAACAGTAATAAAATGAGAAACAAGCCAGGGAGTGCAATTCGGTTCATGTCGAGCGGGAAATGTTGTTTCCGCACTTTGCAACGAATAACTGTCTCGAGCGCGACCTGTACCTACTGTTTGCTTTGAATTTTTGTAACTGTACCTTTTGTAATAAAACGCTAACATTGTAGCAGAGCACATAAAGAGCCGCTGATGTGACGACTGCTGGAGAAATAGCAAAATATCAACCAAGCACGATACACAATTACGTGACGAGCTTCACACCAAGTTGTAAGATGAAAAAGGATAATACTTTGAAGTAAACACCAAGTAAGAACATTTTAGCGTTGTTGATTTGCTCACAATAAATAATACACTTAAACATTGAGTTACTACTTCTGAATAATAATTATTTTAGTTGTTATTTATTTACAATGCTTAACTTATACTTGCTAATGTATTCTGTTCATTGACACCAAATTATACATGGCGAAGTTATTTTAATTATGTTTTTATAACTATAAATGTATTGTTTTTCAACTAACGAATATTTTCAGTCATACTTGCTCAATTTAGGTATTAAAACCTCAACGTAATCATTACGGATCGTGGCACATTTATACAATAACATTCAAATCGAAAAGTTTGTTCAAAAATTAATAAAATTATTTTAGCATTAATTTATGCAGAACGCAACCATAAATCTCGATATCGAAATTTATGCAAATAAAATGAACCAGCACGCTTCGTTACGCGATATCAGGCGCTCGGCAAAGATCGGAGGAAGTCCAATCCACACAGATGGATCTTTAATATCTAATTTTATTTTCGCTTTCGTTTCCAAGCATATGTTCAATATATTCAAAGAATCTGATTTCTAATTTTGATTTTATTCTACATACATAAACTCACGCCTTTTTCCGAAAAGGGTAGGTAGAGGTGCAGCCAAGATACCCAAGTTTTGTGCTGTGTTTTCTGTCCTAAGATACGATAGGGGCGAGCTTATTGTTATGTTTTTTTCGCCACTAATATCACTGCCCAACTTGAGATTCGAACCCGAGATCTCAGCGTTGTAACCGTACCTTAGAACAAGTGTGCAACCGAGCGGAAGCAGTACAAATAATATTCCATAACATAACTATGGATAAAAGAAGAAGGAAGAATGTTATTTGAAGAATATTGAAGTAGAACGGATTAAATATCACTTACATATTTACTTATTTAACACTATTTAGTGAAATTACTATTACTACACTATTTATTGGTGTATCGGTAGCACGCCCAATACAATTACTCACCGTGCAGCTTTTATATTATTCAATCAAACAACCATTCCTTTGATGTTTATTGCTTTCCCCCCTAAATAATGGTCGGCTATTGGATCAATATTTCCTTGCACTTTAGGGAAAAACCATGACTCGTCCCAACGATTCATGACGGTACTACCCCGGGGAAAGCGCCTTCATTTTTAAAGAAACTAAACTTTGTTATATAAGAATTTATTTATACTGCCGTACGTCTCCGCATATCGTGTGCCAGAATAAATCTGCAAAGTAGATAAAATACTTAGCACAGGCAGTATTCAAAATGCATTTAGAGTTTGTTCTCGACACTCGATAGAACAATAGCTATTGTTGTAAAATGTACCAAATGAAGGACGTAATAGTGTAAACCGTATTATTCCTGTTGGATCCTTGAGGAAAATACACAGAAATGGATTGCTAGCCCCGTAGGTTTACAAAGCTGTCGAAGAGACGTCCGATAGCGGCCTTCACTATCTATATGATGTGAGTGCTCCAGCAGTTCGCTTGTAGAAACGTGGTATTGTCGCACGACGCACGTGAACGCTCCCCTTCCAGACGGAGCAAACTTTGTATTCAATCTCATAATTGCGTTATTTCAAATTGTTTGTGGTATCCATAACACAGGCTATGATTAGATTGTTTACGAATGGATTTGTCATGCTATTGTTCTCCTAGCAGTTCGAGGAAGTGTTAGAACAATTCACAATTCTCTGAAAATATAGGTTATGTGTGCAGAGAATTATTTAAATAAAACCTCAACCTCGGTTATGCTACGGGTGTTGTATATTGCGTTAAACGGTGGCTGGTCCGTCTTACAAGCGCAAATAATACTACTGGGATTCAGAAAATGTTCCTAAAGAGTTCTCTCGATATTCGGTCGGGATTATTGTGGAGTATTCGTCTGAAATATAATGAGGGTGGAACTTTTCCACAGAAAATTAATTTTGTGCTTCTACCGGGTTTCTAGTCTAGTCGAGTTATATTTTAAACAGATATATAGCCATAAAATACATTGGAACACATGGTTATTAAAATTATTTTAAAATTTCAAAATCTATGGATTTTTATTGTAAGAATTTGAACTAGGGATTAAACATATATGTCTTTGAATATACCTTAAAAATATGAAACCATCTGAAAATACCGCAGAATAGGCTGCTATGGTATGACAAATAGTAAAAGAATAAAGTATACACGTACCTAAATCTATTCAAAATATGCTAAAGTTTATTTTCCGTCCTCTGATGGTAAATACAAGGTGCTTAAGAGCAACAATAAGGATCAAGACCAAAATAGAAAGCTTAATACTTGTGTGCTTTCCATATTATGTTGTTATCTTTACAAATTAATGAGACATGTTTCTATTTTTATTGAGCAGTAAATATATTCACGAAATACTTTCCGAAGAAAAATCCGAAAATAATAATCTAAGTGTGTAAAATTCGAAAAGCATATTTCCACAAAGGTTGGCACCGCAGAGAATAAGCCTGTCGGTTTCGAGAAAATTGTCTTTAAAGGAGGAAGAAATAAAAACGTCGCATTGAGATTTATGTTAATTTCGTGTTGGAATAATACCTACTAGACTTAGTGCTTTTACCTTTATCCCTTATATAATATGTTAATGCTCGAAAGCAGGTGTATGAGCGTACATTCGTTCAAGTTAAGAAGATTCAAAAGCCAAAAGCGGGATTAGGTTTGAGGGCCTTTTAAGAAATCTACAGAAATAAAGACATTCCCAACAAATGTTACAAAATGGTGAATTTATTTGCATAATTCAACAAAGCTAAATCCTTTGTCCGCCGCCCGCCGCTCAAATAATAAATTTACTCCATGTTCTTCCAAACGTTATATCTGAACAAAATTATTTAGCTATTTAAAAGCAGGCATTTGACTGGTAACTCTATAGCCTCAATTAAAACTTCATTACGTCTGTTCGTTTCCACTTTTTGGGTTGAGTGTTACAGGACTCGTTTCGTCGCGGATATTTCTCGTGATAGCTTTTGATATGGAAAATGATGAGCGATGATTCTAGTATCTAGTATGTAAGTGGCATTGTGAGAATAATTCTGTGATATTTCACCCCATCGCATTGAGTATTCCGATCGTACCCTACTCCGGCGATTCTACCGCGAGCACAATATGTGTAAATTTAGAAAACGTTTTCGGCACATTATTACGTTTAGGGATTTTCAAGAAAATTGCCTTATTACCTTTTTGAGTTCGATTCTAAGCTTGGATATAGAGGGATTTACAATAATTTTTTGATAAAATGTATTATCTACGATTGCAACTATTTTCTAGTTCCAGTTTGTAGGGCTATTAGGCTCGCACGTAGCGCTGAATTCATAACATCAATAATTCGTTAAAATGCTTGTGAACAGGATTCTGTACCTGATTCATTTTAGTGGCACATTTTCGGCGCTGTTGAAAATTGTGTACGTGATATTACAGTGAATGTTATAAGGACTGAGACTGAAAGTTCTATTGTGATAGTTATTAATAAAATTGAAATACGTATTGTAGGATTGCGGATTGTATCGACAATGATAAAATAATTATGATGTGCTTCATACAGTATCTGTTGATATCAAAAACTGCTTCCCATTCATGGGCGGATTCGATAGAGATGTATAAAATAGCGATAGTAAGCCAACACGCGACTTACAGGCAATTCAGTACAGTCATCGCATCATAAAGCACGCAGGGTTCCGTTAGCTGGATTCGCGGCACGTATCACGGGCTGGTATATATTGAACAAACTAAACAGTTGTAAGAATACCTCAGCCGGGCTCGTAGGTAAATTGTTTCGCTTGTTATTTATGTTTCCCAGCTTGCTAATACGTGCGCGGCTTGTGAAAGTGCCAAGCTCAACGTATTTGCTTTCGTTTACAGTTTTTAGTGTTTGATTCCGCAGCTACTTGTTTCTCTCGCTGTAAACATTTATCTAGCGAATGTTGAATGTGCGCCGTTTTGTTAATTATTGTTCATGTGGATAATGTGTTAATATTAACTGTTTTATTTTGTGCGCCTAATACTGTTGTGCTGCGTTTGAGGTAATGTTTAAATCGTCCTAATACTTATAGTATAAAGGCGAAAGTATGCTTGTTTGTTACTTCTTCACGCTCAAACGACTGGATTGGACTTTTGTGATACTTTTGTTGCTGCAGTTGACACCCTAGATTAACAGTAATTGCTTTTAATCCCGAACAAAATAAGTGTTCCCGTGGGATGAATAAGGCATTTAATTAATATATGTGCTACTGTTTCAAGCTTGGAGATATGGGATGGGATAGAGTATAGGACGGATGAAATAGAAAAGAATGCGGCGGGGCGGAATGGGATGTAACAGGACAAGACCGCCGATGCGGTATAGCGAACAGTAGTCATGTTTAGTTTTAATATATAAAATAACTAGCGGCCTGACACGACTTCGACCTGGCAGATACTTTTTAGTTCAGTCCACATTAAATTATTTCGCGCACTATTTAAATCTAAACTCAACTGCCGACTTTTATACTGCGTTTCCCTTCCTATCCTATCTAGTCTCATTTGTTTCAATGACTTGAGTCATGCAATCCTGACCCTATACATCCTATTTCATCCACTCTATATTCATTGTCATCACATCTCTTTGAGTTTGAAATAGGTGCAAATATACATGTTTGAATACCTACTTTGCTTATCCCACTAGAACACAATTTTAGGTATAAAAAATAAAAACCGACTTAAAAAAACTATAAAGTAAAAAAATATATATACATTTCATTATATTTTCTTATTGACTTGATGAACCAATATATAATATTGATAAATAAACCAAAATATATATTTTATATATTGAAGGTGGGCCGCTAAGTACCACTATAATAAAATTAATATTATTTTTTACTTTTTAGTGGGTCTTTTTAAGTCGGTTTTTGTTTTTTATTAACTATTTTGTTATTTGTATCTTTTTAGTGTTGATAGAAATTTATATGACGAAGAAGAGGGCATACAAGGAATATGTTATTTCCGATGTAAATGAAATTCCTAAGATCTGTTAAAAGCTGCCGATGATATTGGAGTATACACATGATTATTAATTTTCTCACCCCTTCTTGCCCACAATCCTTTTTCCCTTTTTCCCACGCTATCCCAGATTTTAAATTGAACCCAATGCAAAAAGAACCATAGGAATCATACTTCATTTTGAATAGTTCAACAGGCCGCCACACACATATTACGTCAACAACAAATAAATCTTGTTTTTTTTTTCATTATTTAGGTCCCTTTAAACTGACGTAATGTGATAGAAAACTTAATGTTTTATAATTAATATTAGAAGAACTTGTACACTGCTACAAATACTGACACTATTTTATTATTCAAAAGGGGGATTGAGATATCAGCTCATTGCTATTACTATGATATCAGCGATATCAGCGATGTATCCTGGGACCACGGTGAGCATGATGGCAGCCGCGTCTAGTTCGTTACCAACAGGCCATCACGCACATAAATACTACAACTACTACTATTTATTTATCTTACAAGGTCCATAATATTATTATTATAGTTAAATTCCACTGCTGACTGCCTCGATGACGAAGTTATGGAACGATGACGACACTGAGGTGTTCTGTTCGGATTCTGGGTCAGTCGGGAAAAACGCGTGAGTTTATGTGTGTATGTATGACGTATTGCTGAACGTGCTACTTATTATCTAAAAATCAACTTTATGAATAATTATAATATTAGCATGTAATTTAAATATTAGCGTGCACTTGAATTTAAGAGTCGTCTATAAAAATTGAGAAACTCTTTTAGACATAAAGTTATGGTCATATTGCTTCTGATATTCTACTCAGGTGTAAAAGTTACGAAAAGGTGCAACTTCAAAATAATTAGTTACTCACAACGAAACGCGTGAATTACCGTTGTACACGCGAATTTTTCTTATTATTTCGTAGTTAGAGGCCTAATTAAACGTAAATTATATCAAAATTATTATTTGATTACAGTTTCTTAGATTGTGTAACACGCACTCTTATGCCGCTACAGAAGTAAGCTTGTATTGTAATGGTCGATTTTGACATAAGTTTAAGTAGTTGTATTAACAATACATAAAATCTGCTTTAAGAAATATTAATTATAATTGGAATGTCATCTGTGATTTTTATGGTTTTATGAATATTAAAAATCGTCTTACTATATGGATGCGCAAGTTATAGTAGTTTATAATGGCTACATTAGAAGAGTGTGATATGTTCCTGCAAAAGTTCAAAAATAATAGCGAGAATAATGTTTTTATGCTTTAGAAATAGTTCTGGATTTTTAGGGAGTGTAACTACTACTAACTAAAACAAAATGAAGTAGTATATTTCACTTTTAATCTTTAAGCACGTACTTAGAACTAAAATAAGTTTCTTTCTATATATTTTTGAAATCCTCCGTAGCGCATTTTTTTAGACACCGCCATCGAATGGGAGGCCGCGAGTTCAATTCCCGCACCGAGAGAAATGCTTGTGGTCCCACAAATATTTCTTTCGGATCTGGGTGTTTGTGAGAAAGTCTCCCGTACTTTCTAATACCCACGACACAAGATCTCGATCAACACGACTCGATCGTAGTGTGGGGTGATACATATGTCACTGTTGGGTTTTATGTATTTATTCATATTAAAATAACTTTTGTAAATAATAATTGTTTAATATAAAATCAAATATACCTGCCCATGTGAAATTCATTGTTAATCTTACAGTGATATTTACAAAAGTACATTTGATCATTTAAAAAATATGACACCGACAGCAGAACAAGCGTAAATTAAAAAATTGTGAAAATACGACGAATAAATAAAACGCCGTCATCACAAATAGAGTTTAATCGAATGGCCGCCTGATTGTACCGGCCTGCATCGCGATACGTGGTACCGTTTTTATTCCGATATTTGTTTATAAAATTATTATTCAACTAGGACAGCCGGCATATAACAGCAATTTGGAAAAATACAACCGAATATTATAAATAATAGGATAGATCAAACTTGTCTTTGGGATCTAAGTCGTATTATCTTAGAAAGTTAAAACAAAATATGAAATGTCGCGACGAAAATCATGGCCATAATTATTTGATTTCTTAAACGATAAAGAGCGCATTTAAAAAATAAATATTAATACTTAAATAGTGGTCATTCAACTGCAGAATTGTGATGTTAATTACATTCGATTGTTACCAACTGCAACCTACAACGACGCTGTACGAATGGAAATTGTAATTTATTTCTCGCAAATATTTCTGTATACGGTCACATTAATTGTTCGAGATGCCGAAACATCAATTCAAAGGTAACTAAGTTTGATTCAATTATTAAAGAACATATTGTGTTGTATTGCGAGTATGAGTCTGGCGAGCTCGTTGAATTTAAGCTTATTTCTCTTTTATGATCAGACAATGCGGTGGTATATTTGTTTTTGTCTATTGTACAATATGGAATCGAATTCTATGAAACTTAAGAGCGTATACACCTTGCGCGCAAAGTCAACTATAGGTATTTCTTCGTTAATTTCACGCACACATAAGCGACCAAAGCTGTGTGCGTAGAGCTGCCGCGTCGGCTCGCTATACAATCGGCTCAAACAACTTTGATCCGTGCGCTTCAAATATTCAATTGAAATGTAACTGTAATATGATATCATAAAAATATTTTATTTGCATTATAAGTAGACAAATATTACTGTGCAAGCAAAGAATAATACAAATTTTGGATACTAATCATATTTTCGTTATTATTGTAGACAAGTTAGCTCTTGCATTCCAAACCGAATAGACGTGTGACGCTTCGCTCTGTGAATTTATTCGATTTTAGAAGTTTGAGTTGTGTGATTGGTTGTTAACAACTTTGCTCAATTCCTTGTCGCACTCGCAGTGTTTTTACCTGTTGTGTACGCCTACTGGGAGGAGCGCGAGAGGGATAGATAGCTGTGACACAGCATGGACATTTGAACCGTGTGTATAAATCTATAAACTTAACAATAATTGAATTTTTTGAATTTTTAAATATTTGAAAAAGAACTCTGAGCCAATAGGTTTCGAACCATCGACCGGCGAGCTGAGCATCGTTGAAGGGGCGGTCGCTGCGAGTTGGGCCAGCGCGTGAGCCGCTTGTGCTGTCGAAATAAGCTTACTCTTGCGCTGCGTTATCTATCTACTTGCTCGCTTTGCAGTTGTCACTATCAGATCTGTGCATTTACTCTCAAGCTTGTACTTTTCACTTTATAAAAGCTATGCCTCGCACTATTCGCTCACCTCCTCAAGCTACTGCGATTATGATTCAAGAGACGCAATCCGAACCGGATCTCACCGCTACTGCGAGTATTTCGGAGTCTTGTACATATGATACACATATACCAACGAGACCTTGCAAGCGATCGAGATGTGACGGTAATTCCCATGAGGCCGATAAATTTGAAGAACTAAAGAATATGCTCCAGTCCTGGAAAATTGATCAAGATGCCACATTCAATAAATTAGTAGATGAAATTTCTGAATTAAAACAGCAATACATAAAAATACTTAAACACAACACCGAATTCGAGAAAGCAATGACATTTATTAATTTAAACTATGAAGACATGAAAGGACGTCTTGAAATACTGGAAAACAAATGTAAAGATTTTGATAAGCGCATTTCTGGTACTGAACACAATAACAATAATCTAATTGTAGCTACCCTTGAAGCAAAAATTGACTCGATGGAGCAACAGGCACGGCTATGTAACGTGGAAATATGCAATCTACCTGACAAACGTAGTGAGAATCTTCTATCTATAGTTGAGTTAATCGGTAAAACCGTCAAGTACCCTGTATCACTTGACGACATAATATCCATACATAGAGTACCACATGCACAACATCAAGATAATAAGCCCAAGAACGTTATTGTAAAACTCAAATCGCGTATTATTCGGGACAACCTCATTAGTGCCTACAGGAAGATAAAATCATTGAAATCCGACCAGTTATCTATACCTGGAACCTCGGTCCCAATATATTTGAATGAACACCTAACCCTTAAAAACAAAGATTTATTTCGGAAATCTAGACAAGCTGCCAAAGAGAACGGTTATAAATACGTATGGATTAAAAACGCAACGATTCTCGTTCGTGAACGGGATGGAGGACCAGCTTTCGCTATTCGCTCCGAGGCTGATCTTAAGAAACTTGTCAAGCAAAGTTCACAACGTAACTAAGTTTAATTTAAGTCTTGTTGCTTCCTCGCACCTATTAATATTTATTTATGTGATTCCTATATATAATTTAATCTATACTGTAGTTAAAACTTTGAACATTTATCTATTTATATTTTTAATTGGGTTCCTACTTTTAATAATAAAATCAATACCATTTAAAAGTTACGTAATTCTTGGCTGTGTTATTTTATATAATTATTATCAAAAACTGATTCAAATCAAGTTGTGCGGTCTCCTAACTTCTTATACTCATCTAATGATAATTTATTTTCGCTGTATATTCATATTCATATTTTGCGTGGTACGTCATATTCATGGTGTAAATCTGTATTATTTTAAAAATAACCATGGCTCCTAATGATATTGTTTTCTACTATCAAAACTGTAGAGGAATACGCACAAAATTACATTCATTATTTATGAACATTCTATCATGTTCTTATGACGTTATCATACTGACGGAAACTTGGCTTATTCCTGAAATTTTGGATAGCGAATTTATTGACGACCGTTACCTCGTTTTTCGGCATGACCGCAATCGATCCATCACTAATAAACGCGAGGGAGGCGGTGTTTTGATTGCCATACTACGACAGCTACATCCTACCACAAAAATTATGCATTTTCGTAATTGTGAAATTGAACAGATAATGGTTCAATTTCCAGCGAAGTTACCGAACAAAAGACATATAATCTGTGCAGCTTATATCCCACCTCGGACTCCTGAAGACTCATATTCAGAATATTTTGATACCCTAGAGGAGGTCTGCAATGATCCCACTTGCTCCTCATATTTCCTAGTAGGTGACTATAATATACCTGGCATCAACTGGATAAACCATGGTAATCACGTAGTTCCATGTGCCTCTTCTACCACCGGACGTCTCTTAGCGAATTTAATATCACAAGTAAGTGGATCGCAATACAACAACAATAATAATATGTTAGGTAGAATCCTTGACGTATTTATTTCCAACCTAAACTGTCAAATTGAATGTTGTAGTCCCTTATTATTAGCCGATAGCCACCATCCGCCCTTTTGTGTCACTACTAACCTAGATATTTATTCAACATATTTGAACAGACGTCCTTTATACAAATATAATTATTTTAAAGCAGACTTAAGCATCGTTGCATCTGAGCTTTCTGACATTGATTGGGAAAACTCTCTTCAACATCTACTTTCTGAACAAGCTGTTGATATATTTTACAATAAACTATATGGTATTATCAAGTCACACGTTCCTTTGACTCGATCCCGTAATTCTCGTTTCCCTATCTGGTTTTCTCCTTCACTCAGGCGCATCTTCAAAAAAAAAGAGTGTGCCTGGATAAAGTGGAAGAAATATCACAATCTCTCGGATTACAATAACTTTTCTAAATATCGCCACCTCTTCCAACGTGAGTGTAGAACTTGTTATCATAATTATATAATCTCAATTGAAGATAACATTCCTAAAAACATGAAGATATTCTGGTCATACATATCAAGCAAAAAAATCAAGTCAAACTATCCCTCCGAAATGTTTTTTAAAAACACAGCATCCGATAACCCTTACACTATCTGCAACTTATTCTCGTTTTATTTTACCTCTGTTTACGAGCCTTCTTATTTTAATCCAGAAACTTGGCAACCACCAGATTCAAACTCAGAAAATTGTTTGTCCTTGTGTGATATTCACTTATCTCAGGAAACTGTGCTTAACGGGCTCAAATCCCTGGATGCCTCTAAAGGGGCTGGACCTGATGGCCTTCCACCTATACTATTTATTAGGACTGCAAATAGTATATACAAGGCCCTATATATCATTTTTAATAAGTGCTTGCGTGAAGGAACGTTTCCGAACATATGGAAGAAAGCTTTTATAACACCCGTATATAAAAGCGGTGAAAAAGCTAATATCGAAAATTATCGCCCAATTTCCATACTTAACACTCTATCCAAATTATTCGAACGCCTTGTACACAATGCCATTTATCCCAAATTGCACCATGTAATTATACCAGAACAACACGGGTTTGTACAAAAACGCTCCACTACGACTAATCTCATGATTTTTACGAACTATCTTTTTGAAAATATGGATCGTAGGGTTCAGGTGGACGCTGTATACACAGATTTCAAGAAGGCATTCGACAAAGTAGACCACTCCTTACTTCTAGATAAAATAGCCTATAACGGCATACGTGGCAACTTACTGAGGTGGTTTGCGTCATATATTTATAATAGGACCCAGAAAGTTGTAATAAGTGGCTACGAATCTGACTATGTCACGGTTCAATCCGGAGTTCCTCAGGGTTCCATACTGGGGCCACTTCTCTTTATCTTATACATTAATGATATCAAATACTGTTTCCGTAACTGCAACTTTCTCATGTATGCGGACGATTTAAAAATATACAGGAACTGTAAAAATGACAATGACTGCAAGCTTCTTCAGGATGACCTTAACCGATTATACAATTACTGTCTTATTAATAAATTATTTCTCAACACTAGTAAATGTTATGCAATATCCTTTACAAAAAATAAAAACAAAATTAATTTCAATTACTCTTTAGCCACCGAAATTCTTACCAACGTTAATTTAGTAAAGGATTTGGGTGTCATGATGGACTCAAATTTACACTTTGATTCCCACATAGATTATATTGTCAATAAAGCTTTTCGTCAGTATGGTTTCGTCATGAGATCGACATCAGACTTTGTGAGACCTTGTACTTATCTTCTGCTTTATAAAACTTTAATTCGTTCTCAACTAGAATACGCTGCACAGATTTGGAACCCACATTATAAAAAATATATTAATCAACTTGAGAACGTTCAAAAAAAATTTTTACGTGCCATGAATTATAAATGCTGTAACACGAAAATTCCATATAATCAATTATTAAAACGATATAATATTTTGAGTTTAGAATCGAGACGATCACTGCTTGATGTTATGATGCTGCATGGTTTGTGTAATAATAAGTATGATTGTATAGAACTTACAAATAAGATATATTATAGAGTACCAAGAACTGTCATTAGGCGAGGGGTGCGCGTGCCTCAGTTATTTTTCACTAGTTCATGTAAAAGTAATGCTGGGGTACGTGCTCCAATTCACCGTCTATTAAATAGCTACAACTCACACTTTGCTAATATTGATATTTTCTCCCTCTCTAACCCAAAGTTCAAGAAGATGTCTATTCTTGAAATAACCAAATAAATTCCTAAATAGCGAGTATTCCGCGTTCAATATGACTTTCCTAGTCTTTAATTTTATCTGTCAATATGTGGACAATGGTGTGGGCTGTATGTTTATTTAATTTTATTATTAAGTTTATATTTTTATTTTAATGTTTTAGCATACTGTCGTTTTTTGTCCCTTATAAATAAAATAAAATAAAAATTACATTGTTAAGTTGCATTCAAATCAGTGTTCAATCAGTAGACACTACGGACGTTTTATTAATCATTTCGTGTTCGAACACATAAATAGTGTTAGGGGCCTTACAACCCCTTACAATTTCGAAATATATTTAATTTTATATTACAATACATAACATAATTTAGCCTCGGAATTACATCCCATTATATTACCTGAAACATAATTTATACTCACTACAAAATCATTGTAGGTAATAAAAATAATTAAATATTTTACTACCAAAGTACTAAGATGTGGTAATCGCATTCCGCGCGTGGCTATTTTTACTACGCGCGGCATAATCGACTGCAGCCAGGCCGGAGCGACGAGCGATACGTCCTCCCTCTAGAAGGCCTTGCGGCGGTCTGATTTGATCCACGTCGGACAGCGTGTTTTATAGTGGTTTTTAAAATATTTGTAGAAAACATGAAAACTAATTTTGTTGAAATATAAAAATGGTAATTTATTGATAAGATGTTCTTCTATTGTAATATGCAATTGCTATAAAAAATTATGTACGATAAGTTGGTGAAAAAAAATATGTTTTTGACGAGAGTTTCTGAATAATTTCGCATTGTTTAAATTTTTATTTTTCAGGAACTAAACACAAAAAGATTATTTTTCTCAGCAAAATCCCTCCATAAGGGTCTTATTAGTCTGATAATATTTTTATTTTCATCTTATATTTAGTGGTTTCGGATATCTTAAGCTTCTAAATTGCCATTTAAAGCCTAAATAACGAAACTTGTGTTCAGTAATCCGTATAGTACTCACAAATTATCCATCAATCTATAATGTTTTCCACCAAAATCCCTAGATGACAACCTTTTCTAAAATAAGTACTAATTATTTTTCCTTTAAATTGTTTATTGGTGGCTATTAACTCATTTGAAAAGTCCTGTTTTTAAGCCAAAAAGCGCGTGCAGGGTATAAACGCTCTTAAGTGCATAAGTACTGTGTGGTGTATCTCACAACGGTTGGGCAGAGGGCTAAAGAGAGCTCTCGTATTTCGTGCACAGTTTGAATTCCTATGATCCGTCAGAGATAAGAGAGTCAGAATATCGCCGTATTAGGCAGAATTTGATCCAAGTTAAATTATAATGCAGTATGGCTCATTTAATTCATTCTTTATCCTGAATCGTTCAATCGCGGTTTAGAGAAGCGAGTCATTGGACAGCATAATTTTAGCAAGGTTCGTGAGACAAATATTTCCAATCGATGTTCAATTTAAGAGTTATTGCACTTATCATCAAACAAATACGATGACGATCATACGAATACTCACTTAGACGAACACACGAGGGACACCCATTAATAATAGATAAATGTATTGTTGCGAAGATTGAACACGCATTTTTCCTTTCACTACCAGCTTTACGTCCACAGCGCCAAAGTGATTTTCGTAAGTATAATTACGAAAACGCAATTAGGTTCATTGGCACGAACAAACGTGCCTACCTAAATTACGTACTTTTATAACTTCATGCCAAATAGACCTATTAAAATTTTCGGTGCCTTTTCTTGTTCATTAACAGTTGAAATTATAAAAGTTACTTGCTGTGCTGCGATTTATCTATCCATGGAGCAAAATGCCTTTTGATTTGATTTACAGGTTTACTGACATTATATTCTAGCAATAGGGTAACATTGGTCATCCCATTTTCCAGCACATTTAATTTTATATATTTTAATATTTTTTTGGGTTAGTTTTTATACGTACATACATCATGTGTGCTAGCTTAAAGGTCTTTCAATAATTACTAAACCCAATATAAAGTTAACCATGTGATAAATGTTTGTGTTCTAGTAGGTAGTAGTCGGAAATTATATTTATTATGCAATATGGTTGAAGAAACGTCGACTATAAGTAAGTGTGCCATAAGGACAGGCAGATCAAGACATAATAAAAAGTTAAAACAAATAGAAATAAAACCATCCATGTTTTAGTAATAAGACTAAATATTCAGTGCAAGTAATTACGTAATAAAAGTCAGTTCTAATACGACGTTGGAAGTTAATTCTTTGTTTAATGCATTCTAATTGACGTTCCGAGCTGTTTCAGATGGGAGGCTTGCATTTTCTTTTACCTTGTTGAATGTTACTGTTCGTTAAAGTCCTTAGTGCCGACCTATTTTAAGCTGACTGTGAACGTGAGGCCCCGGGTTCGATCCTCGCCCTGAGAGAAATATTTCTTGATCGTTTATTTTTTGGCTGTTGTGGTGTAATAACGTAGTGTGGTACAATTTGCTATTTAAGATAAAAGTATGGTGTGTGACTACTGGGCGTATTCATTGTTAGAGATGGCCTACGATGTATAGTAATCTAACGAGAATGGTATTGTTAATGTTATGCTAAAAATGTGATTTTTTTATAGTATTTATATACCCGATGCGGTTATATGCAAGCGTTATTAAAGAACTACAAGCGAAAATTACTACTTATTTAACTTAAAAACTGATGAAACATGAGAGAAAATTCATTTCAAATGTCTCTTAAAGCGCTCATCTGCGATTATATTCTTAATGCATTTCTTCTCAATTTTTTGTCAGTCAATTATATAAAAAATATTACTAGTTTTATTACTCAATTATTATGTTTGTTGATTCGTGGCAGTATTTACTAGATCCCTTTTGGTATTCATTCAACGATTACATGGCTTTTTACTGCAAAACACTATTCACTTTGTCAAATTTATGAATGAGTAATGGCTATTGTTGTTCCACTAAAAGTTATTCGTTCTGATGTGGTGAAATGCTTTGCCGCAGAGGCTGTGAAATACAATAGGAAGCCATATTTCACAAGCCCACTTACAATTCTGTTAATTAATTGAACGGTATCACAGATTACTTTGTTTTAGTTATTTAGTTTTTATCATATTCGATCCGATATTATGTTGTATTTTATCAATCATTTTTGTTTTTGTGTGGGATCTAAATTATGTAGAGAAAACTCAGGGTAATAATCCGAATTCGGTTTCTCACACCCTTTTCAATTTGGATGTTATTATTAAAATTATTCACGATCAAAAAATAATGAAAATGATTATATTTTAAAATAACGTGTTATTGTAATAATACAGAGCTTGAGTAATACGTGGAATTAGAAAAACTTTGAGCACCGACAAAAATCCAATGTTACCTGGAAGAGATTGCCTTGTTGTTTGAATAAGGGGGCCAATTGAATATTCTAATTTGGTTTTAATATCTGTATCTTCTAATAGTGTTATTCAAACTTACTTTATGTTATGTTTAATGACTCAAATAATTATTCAAACCGAAAATGCCGTGGTGGGATGTATAATCACAAAAGTTGACGCAAAGCAGTGCGTTGAAAGTCGCAAGCTATACCAACTGTAAGAGCCACTCAAAAGAAAATAATCTTTCCTTTTAAGTTATAACTAACATAAAAGAGAGACTGATTTCAGATTTTATTTAAACGTCCGATGTTATTTAACAGCCTTATTCATAGATATTTTTAAACCTGTTTTCCCTCAAACTGAATTTAAAAGCCGTTCGAAAAGGATTTTGTCCCTTTCCCATTCGATAACTAAAATTGCTTTCAAACTGTTTATAAATAAAGCGTAAGAGTAATTTAATTATAAATATAATAATAATATATAAATAATTGTTTAATCCTTTTTTACACTGTAAAGAGAAATAACAAAGAAATCACATAATACGAGTAATTAATAGTACAGGCGGCCTTATCACATTAGGTAATATCTTACAGGCGACTAGAGGATGGATATTTAAGTAGAAGAAAGTAAGGTTGTAATGCTTAACATATCTTCATAACAGCCTGGCTTAACCCCCCTTCTCAATCGCGCTCTTGATTGTAGAGCAGTTCCTAGCGGTGGGCCATACGCGTTGGTATAGTTATTAAAAGATTGTGCCAAGATTCAGTACTCCAGGTAATTTTTAAGATATTTTTATTTATATACTAGCTACATATGAACAGCCTCATATTCAAATTTTGCAAACTTTTTGCATCACTTCATTCCTGTTTTTATATTTAAACATTTAATTGATGATAAATATGTTCATAAAGAACGCTTGTCATACCATAAATATATTATTACCTAGCTTTATTTAAAAAAAACCTCTGCTTATAATAATATATTAAATGTATTTTAAGTCAAATACGAGGTTGTACCATGACCCCGGTGTTGCAATTTCAATAAAATTTGAAAAGTTACAATCATTGCGTAGTTTGGCGTTTATTTTATTTTTTATTGAGTAAATAAACTGTAACTTCTTATTATATTTTTAACAATAAATACAGATTGTCCTGACACACATATTTTTTATTTCTTTATTGTGAGGAAGAACGTAAATAAGGTCATGTACCATAGGAAGTGGCTCAATTAGTTATGATTTTACTGTCTTTATCAAGGTTTGACTAATATATTTTCGTCTTTATAGTATAGCATATAGCATTTATTTTATTTTGAGACTAAACAAACGAGTGTATGTATTATATACGTAACGTAACACTCTCTATTTAAGGATTTGAATTTCAAAAAAATATTATTTTAGGATTATGTACTGAACCTTGCTGACTTTTCTCTGAATGACTTTGTTGTAGAATTTACATGACTATAAATATTTCTATAGGATGCAATATTAATATTTCATAATAGTCATTATATTAAGTCATGGTTCATATAAGGTGTTCTAGTAAGTTAAGTTGGAAGCTCTCATAGGATTTCAGCTGTGACATTGATATCTACCAATGTCAAGTGGTACCTAACGTTCGGCAGCGTCAGCTTAATGTGTCCTTTACCATATTCATGGAGGCATTTCAGGGAGAATATTGCTTTTGCTATTTAATATAGTATCTCTCTTGCATTAAACTGCGCGATTTGAATGATGACGTACCTCAAAAATGTTTCCAAGAGTTTTTCGAATTTTAGCAAAACATATATGTATAACAAAAATATTTTGCAGATTAGTGTAAAGATAGATAGATAGTGAAATGATAAGTGCGTGGTGGCCTGTTGGTAAACGGACTAGACGCGGCTGCCAACATGTTCACGGTGGTCGCGGGTTCGAATCCCAGGGCACACCTCTGACTTTTCGGAGTCATGTGTGTATTGATAGTCAATCACCACGCACTAAAACGGTGAAGGAAAACATCGTCAGGAAACCTGCATGCCATAACGATTCATAAGAATTTCTATGGTATGTAAGTCCGCCAACCCGCACTAGGCCAGCGTGGTGGACTATACGGCCTAACCACTCTCAATCGTATTCTCGATTGTAGAGTAGGCTCGTGCCCTGCAGTGGGACGTATATGGGCTGATACAGATACAGATACAGTGTAAATACGGTATTTGAACATTGCCGCTCATTTTGGACATTTTTGCTTCAGAGGATGCTCACGTTTAATTTCCGGACTTAGCATAAATAAGTACTATTCTAGTAGATAAAATGACTGAAGTATTCTATATGAGTGATAAATTGAAAATTAGGTAATTTGGTGAAGCATTTTGCAACTACAACAATAATTTATAAATAATTTATAATTTATATATATATATATATATATATATATATATATATATATATATATATATATATATATAAATTAAATAATATATATATACATATATATTACTATTTTATACACCTTAGACTGCCCGCTCATTTTTCCTATCTCAATATCCATCCAAAGGTTGCCTGGAAGAAATTACCTAGAGTGATAAGGCCGCCTCTTGTACTACTATTTTTGTGTTGTTTCTTCACTGTATTTTTTTATTTTTGTGCAGTAAAGGATTAAATAAAATAAATAAAATAAATAAATGGGCGAATATTCGAGAGAAAATATATCACAAAATTCAAATTTAGAAGACGTTCCTAAGCCTGTTTTTAAACTTTCAAAGTTACAATATTCTGAACACTATATTTATCTTTTTTTAAAAATACCTTCGTGGAATTTTGCAAATTGCGCACATTAAAAATACTTTTAGGGTCCGCAAACTGAAGGTGTAATCGGACCCAAAATCTTATATATGGTATCAATCGGTATGTAACATTTCTGTAATAAGACACATACCGGCTTCCCCAAACTAAGCACGTCTTATTTTTGTTTTTATTTCAGTAGCAAGTACCTTCTAAAATGTTTAATATTTAAAATTATCACATTTTATTTTAACTCCAATGCTCAAGATGTAAATAGATTAAATTGAAATCAAATTTGATCCGTAGGGTAGCTGTTGATGCACAAATATTTTTTTCTCAAGATTATTCTCATCTAGTGTCAAAATCTACTTACAACTAATCTATTTCACTACAATTAGTTATATAAAGCTTGTATATCATAGTTGCATTTTATTATAATATATTTGTCGAAGAACCGACTACCGCTGGAGCAGACGTGTTCTTGAGTGGAGACCGCGTCTTGGCAAGCCTAGTGTAGGACGCCCATCGGTTAGATGGAGTGACGATTTGCGAAAGGTCGCTGGCAGATGCTGGATGCGACAAACCGAAGACAGGGTAAAATGGCGCAACTTGGAGGAGGCCTATGTCCAGAATTGGACAACAGTTTAGGTTGATGATGATGATAATACATGTCCCACTGCCGACCACATGCTTCCTCTACAATGAAAAGTTCGATTGAGATGGGCTAGGCCAGTTCTGGGTTAGTGCGGGTTGGCAGACTTTACATACATTTTTTTACAGAAATCTGATATAAATTTGTAAGTAATTGTCCTAATTTCGGAATTATATATTTGACTAAATTCCTGAATTAGCGCTAATAACAACTGGTTAAGTTGAAAATAGACCTCGTTCTACGATGTTCTGAAAACCAGTGATGTTGGTTTTAGCCTGAGCTAATTTAAAATGTTCCACTTTGACGTAATATGTCGAACATTTATAATATATACTTTGTTTTTTACCGGCGAGTGTTATCCACATGAGCACGAAAACCTCAGCGCGGAAGTTTTACTCATACTTTACCGGTTTTATTTTCATTTTGCGGTTTTGCTTCGTATCGTTTGAAATTGTTGAATTCTCGCAGCGGATTGAAAATTCGTTTATTCATACGTTCAGTTATGTAGCGGTGTTCTATTGTGCATCTACAGCGTTACTTTACAATTTCAAACCGATGTCAAAAAAGAATGGTATTTATTCATTTTAGGGTGGAACCGAAAAATATGCGAAAACATCACTATCATTTTTTCAACCCTCCCTGGTTATTATCTCTCTGACGTTATATCTGTAATCAATTATAATGTTTATGTTACATTACTACAATTTAATTAATAGAACAGTATTACGTAACATGATTATAACACAATGAAGCGAGAGATTTAATTTGCCCATCTGGCTCCCCAGAATCTTTTCCTTGCGTAGACCTGTGGTCAACGGTTTTTGTGACTTTCAGCGCCTATAATTCCCAGGATATCCAGATTTTGATTGGAGAGATAAATACAAGCGATTATTCTTTGGTCTATTCCACTTTGATCACCTGGGTGATCATAGGATACTAAATTGTCGCCTGTACACCTGCGATTATGATCACCTGGGTGTTCATAGGCGACTTCAATAAAATTATTATTATAGTGTTCTATGATCCTTCAATTAAATATTACCACCACAAATTTTTAAACTTTGTTTTACAGCTATTCACCCACCTTACGACTCAACATATGATTCACCACACTAACATTGGTGGTAAGATCTCTCATAAGTGTGAGGTGATCAAAGTGGAATAGACTTTGATCACCTCTTTGGACTTTCGAAAACAGGACTTCTATTACAATGATTCCTCTAGCAAATAAGACCTTGGCACCAAGCTTAGCGGGGGTAGAACAACAAAAAGGAAGGAAGTGAATTCTTTGCCACCCCTTGCTGGCTTCAAACTCATTGCTATACGTGAGTTACAATAATTCCTATTGCAGCGTTAATGAACCATAGTTTTCAGGTTGTTAACTTATTTTTATAGACACACATATGTATGTATTAGATCTCTGTTCTATGTATATAGTGCTCATTTTATATATGTATAGGTAATTCGCCTCAGATTTTTCTTTATTTAATTTCTTACGTAAACATATAATAAGTCGCATAAATAGATGCCATTTTTAAATCATTTGAAACATGCATCCGTCTCACCATGGTTCATAGCATTTTCATTTAACGAATTAATTTAACTTTTTGCCGCAATATTAATGTCTTTTGTGTAAATTCCAGACACGGTTTGATTCTTGCGAGCCAAGGAATATTAAAGTTGATGAGAATTTTCAACTCTTTTGACCAATTATGTAAATGAATATCTGTTTTATCTAGTCTTTCTTTCTTGTTTTAGGAAATACTCGATCCATTTTATGGCGAGCTCGTGGATCTTGTTTAATTTTGTTCAATTTAACGTATAATTGGCTGGAGGCTAACTATCTTTCTTAAGGTTTGTAATAGAAAAAGGTGTTGACATTGCTTTTTAATCATATTTTACGGGTATTTCGCGTTCGATATCTGATATTATAAGGTTTTGTAAAACCTTACGTAAAATGACTTGAAATTTCAGGAAAGTATACCTATATTAAAAATAGTCGAGTCTAGCAATAGCTAGGACTAAAAAGATATACAGAGAATTAAAAAAAATTGTACATTGTCTTTAAAAGAAATTCTAATAATAATATAAATTTGGTCTAAAACTATGATTTAGTACAAAGAGTGGCGCGAAATAAATTTCCTTCGCAATCAAATGGACATACAATTTATGGTCGAATACGTTATAGTGACAGCTAACAATTCACTTATTGATGCTTATTGCTTTCTGTTGATACATAGCATATAATTAATCGGTGCCTTTCGCTATTGCCAATGTAGGGGGTTATTCGGGATCATGTGTTACGTAAGCTGATGAACTTAATGTCATTATTTTCGGGCTCTAATAGGTCTATAGTTTGCGGAAATTATGTTTGTAATTTAAAAGTTTATTACTAACCATAACATGATTTTAGGAAAAACCATCCATTCATACATACATACATGTACATACATACGCTCACGGATTTTCCCACAGAGGTTAGGCAGATATTTTACTACGACACCCATGTTTCGACTTGCGTTCCATCCTACAATGTGGTAGGTTTCCCGTATTATATATTAGTCTATAGTGATATGGGACGACGCTATCGCCACAATCAATTGAAAATAATTAGTTTATGCAAATGAATTCAGAATACACTACAGAGTGTTTGAAATGTAGCCCAAACATGTTACCACTAGATCTATGAGGTAGCCCTTTATGGAAGTCTACCTAGGCTAATTACAGTCATTGTTTAATAGTTGCCGTTTTACTGCTCTTTAACCTATGCTTCATATTATTAAGCAAGTGTAGCGTTATTCTATAAAATTGTAGTACACTGCCATCTAGCTTCTAAATATGTATAATTTCAAGCTACTAGCCAGACATCTAAAACGTATTTGTTAACAGACTATACTTGTGACTTCTGTGCCCACACATAGATGGCGTTCTACAACAACCTTCGAGTAAAAATAGATTTTCCTTATGGATAAAGTTTGTAAGTGCAAAAAGACATTGTATTATTATTAAAAGATCATTTATATTTGATAATTGGTATCAAAAGATTTCGCATTGAGTTAGGGAATATTTATCATAATACAAAAGCATATTTTTATAGTAAAATAGGCTTTTAATCTGTGGTTGGTATTAGTGACAGGGTTTTTCTGTAGATGGCGTTTATCTACTTAAAGTGTATTCATTAATTTTAAACGTAAATACGAAGATTAGTTTTGGATTTAATTGACCTTCTTTAAATTCGTTAATTATTAGTTAAATACAATAACCGATAAAATTCAAAGGTTATTGTTGAGTATAATATATTTGGTTTTATTCAACAAAATCCACAGCATATAATATTGCAATTTTTTTATAGGAAGGCGGTGGAAAGTGTCTTTCCGATGAAGTATTAGAGTCTGACGATTCAATAATGTTATTAGTAGTAAGTAAGTAGTAAGTTATTATATGAAATATGTGTACCGCTCTACTGGACGATAAGAAACCTAAGTGGCTCATCAAAATCCATTGATACAGTTATTTCCGTCTCAATTAAAACTGGTAATGTTTTAGAATAATAAATAATGCTATGAATTAAACATGGTTTTAAATTCTTTAAACTGACAACCGTGCGTATCGAAGTTCGATTCCCAGATTAGCTACAGAGTTTTCGATTTGGAAAATCTTTCATGAGTTACCAGGAACTAGAATTTTGAAAATTTAGAAAATTCATAAAGAGAAAATAGTAATATTTAAATCGTCGCTTAACTCTAAGAATGGTGTTAATGGTTTAGTTAAAAACATACATATGTCAGAAGAAACTTTTCACATAATTGCTTGCGAAGTACTCGTATATGATGTCAACATATATTTATAAGAGCCGTTGTAAGCCCATGTAAAAAAACAAATACAAATATAGAGCGTGTAGAGAGCATTGTAAAAATATATAAATTATTAAAATACAAACATATTTAGTGTTTGCGCAACCAACTGGTGTGGTCGCGGTCGGTATTCCTATTGTCTGGACATTTAACATCAAGTCATATGAGGAGACCACTAACCTGGATATCCACTGCCCTTTGCCGGATGATTCACTAACACATGGAGCCTCGATGTCACACCCAAGGGGTATAGTAGAAAATATTGAAAAATATCACACGCTGAGATGTTTCTTATGGCCGACCGAATGCCAAAGTGACGGGCAGCGCAACGCCCCTCCCGAGTCCATAGTTTTGTAGCCTACCTACATATAAAATGATAAAAAATGCCCGAACATTTAGTATAAAACATATTATTACATAATAAACTCGTATAACCATCATCATTTTCAGTCAGAGAAGTGAACTGTTGACGTAAGACTCTCATAAACAACTTCAGAACAACCAGTTGAAGACGGCCTACTTCTAGCTTCTTTTTGCACTACATGTAATATTACGATCATGTAATAATTAGTTCCAAATATATTGAATAAATCTGAAAATTGAGCAGTCCGCTCGGGTGCAGATATAAAATGTTCAATTTCGACTGTCAATTTAGAATATCGGAGCAAAGGGTCACTCAGATATTGATTATGAAACCAATCGGGCCACGAAAATCGAATAAATTTTCCACGTGTATTCTAGATTTTTTAATACTGCTTCCCTTCGGTCATAGCGCCATGATAGCATTTCTTGACGAATGAATCTGAACCTTTCAAACACAAAAATATTTTTTCAATTCGAAGCAATAGTTTCTGAGATTAGACGTAACAAACATATAAGTGCGTGTAGTATTGAAGCGCGTGGTGGCCTGTTGGTAAACGAACTAGACGCGACTGCCAACATGTTCACGGTGGTCGCGGGTTCGAATCCCAGGGCACACCTCTGACTTTTCGGAGTCATGTGTGAATTGATAGTCAATCACCACGCACTAAAACGGTGAAGGAAAACATCGTGAGAAAACCTTCATACCATAGCGATTTATAAAAATTTCTATGGTATGTAAGTCCGCCAACCCGCACTAGGCCAGTGTGGTGGACTATATAGCCTAACCATTCTCAATCGTACTTTCGATTGTAGAGGAGGCCCGTGCCCTGCAGTGGGACGTATATGGGCTGATACAGAAACATATAAACAAACTCTTCAGCTTTGTATGTTATGGATAAATACATATTGTGCAAAATATCTGTATCTGTATATATATCACACTTTATTCGTCCCACTGTAGGGCACAGGCCTCCTCTACAATCAACAGTACGATTGAGAGGAGTTAGGTCATTGAGCCGGAAAATATCTAGTGATAAAAATATTTTATAAATACTTTTTATAAGTACAAGAAAGTAAAAGTTTTATACCAAAATTGTTCTGCCGATTGGTTATAATCAACGTGCTATCTGCACGTTTTTCGACCGATGGCCATTATACGCATTGCATGTACAACTTGCTAAACATATTATCACTTGTGTGTCAGTTTATTTTTTTTAATGTGTGTTTTATAAAATTATCGTGTCGAGTACCATTTCGCTGTTGCTATCTTCATAATAATTGGACAAATATTCGTACGGACGTGCTAAGTGTACTTACTTATACTATAATAGGTATTCATGTATGGAAACGATAATATATGTATTTAGTATCAGTGACGTAGCTTGCCATGTCACAGACGCGACGGAAATTTCGCCGCGTTGATAAATACTAATTCTATTTTTGTTAATATAAATTGACACATGTCACATACATTATTAGGTATAACGTAGGTATGATATATTATTATAAATATTTCCATTTCACATATCTATAAAAGCGGTATACTAACCACTGAATCACCACGAATATTTTGATTCTTCATACAGTTCAAATGACTAAAAGCGTTTGTATGGAACAGCAGCAAAACCAAAGAACACCTTCAATTACAAAGCAAATGTATCCCACTGCGCTCGCCATCCTGAGATATAAGATATTAAGTCTGTATATGTCCAGTAGTTATTCTGGTTACAATGTCCTTCAATGCGATATACAACAGTGCATTTTAACTTTTGTTTGGCGGAAGAAATAGATATTGTGGTGCTATCTACTCAGGCGACCTCTTGCGTATAAGAGACCCACCACTTGTAAAAATAGCTCTACGATACTAGTAAAAAGTAAAGATATTTTCTACTCCACATTGTGACTTTCGTCGAAATTCTCGACTACTATACTATTCGAGTAGATACGCATTCATGGTTTATTTTCTAGTAAAAAAGAGTAGGTAATGACTCAATCTTAGTAAGATTTTCACACAAATTGTGGTTTTATTATTCCTTTCGCTATCAGTAATAGTATCACGAATGTAATACGGTTTTAAATTAACACGAATATCAATTTGGCGCTCTCCTTTAGAGTGAGCGCTGAATTGGATCTCCAAATTTGCTTCTAATGATAATATTAATTACTTTGTTTCTTTTTTCATTTTTTTATTTTTTTTATTGCCTTTCATTGCTTTTGCTGAACAGTGTATACCGGTTCCGCGGTCAGGGCGACCACACTTAACTCAGCCGTACAATATAATCATTATTATGAATAATTTATGAACTGCTCTGAATTTCAACTCCTGTATGATCACTGTATTGTAAACTTATTTTGAAAAGAGCAACTCTAGGTTTCTTGCCCGTTCTTCTCTGGCGAAAACAGCCTTGTGAACTGGGTAGTAGTGGAAAAAAAATGACTGAATCTAAATAGTGTACTATGACATTTTACGGATTCAATAAATATTTTCATTTCAAATATTTTCATTTCATTTCAAATGAATCCAGCTGTTATACAGTACTGTCATAATTTTGGATCTAACACAATACACATACCTCTTTTTTCTATATAGTAAGTTTAAAACAGAATGTAAGTTTTATATTGCTTTTTTCATTGCAATGAATGACGTCACAAGTATGCCGTTCGCCTTATGGTAAGCGTTACAACTGCTCAAGAACAATAACAAAACCAAACAACAGTTTGAATTACAAAGCTATGCTTGGCATTCCATTGCACTCGCCATCCTGAGACATAAGATGTTATGCCTAAATATGTCAATTAGTTACTCTGCCTATCCTTTAAACCGAAACACAACACAAAATTTACACTGCTGTTTGGCGGGAGAAGTAGACATTGCGGTGGTACCTACCCAGGCGGCCTCTCACATATGAGAGACCTACTACTACCATATCTTACTATTATACAGTACCATCTCCATAATATCGAATCTAAAGCAAACCTCTTTTTACTATAACAAGATTAATTCGGAATGTAAGTTTAACGTCGAATTTAGCACTATCCTAAAGTGAGAGCTAGATTGTAGAGCGACAGGTGTATGTGTCGTACTGTTTGCATAATCGTGTAGCATCATAATTATTCACTCTTTTTTCTATATTAGGAACGTGTAAATCGGTATGCTAGTTTTGACACCTTTATTATTTGCTGTAGGCTTTGCGTTAATGTCCTCGAATACGACGCACTGAGGTCAGGGACATTGGCAATCTAAGTGTTTGTATTTTATTATTAATTTTCTGTGGTTGAATTGTAATAACATTACATCTTCCGGAGGTTTTAATGTAACAGAAATAAAGACTCCAGAGTACATACATATTTGATAACGAAGTTTGCATTTCATGACGCTTAAATTATTTGTCATGTACATCAACTTAAAATACAATTCCTAACATAAATAAATGCCATGTTTTAAGCTGATTTTATTGCTGTATATACATTTTTCTGGTAATCCTTACAAAACATAAACTTGCAAGGTTTTTCGATTTTATTGATGAGAATTACGAGTATATTTCTAGATTGTTTTTGTTGCTTAACGTCAGAGGGCGCCCTGAATTGATTGAATGACGTCTCTATGTAAAATTTATTCTGTGAGACGAGCATAGCATCATAATAATTTACAAACGTTCGTACACAGAAATTAGGTTTCGTACGTCTATTATCGTTCTTTTCTACTATCAAACATCGATTACACTGAATTTTATATAGCTATAGATTTATTATTTATTTTAAATGTTACATGCATTATTTGAATTGAAATGGGATTGGGCGGGACTCGTCACCAGGATGCACCTGAAAAGGTGGGCGAAAATTGCCACGCAATGGACGCCCCTGGATGGCAAGAGGCGACGTGGTAGACCTAGGAAGAGATGGCGTTACGACCTTGACAAATTCAGCTGCGTATGGACGGCAACGGCAAAAAATAGAGACAAATGGAAGGAGTTGAGGGAGACCTTTGCCCAGCAGTGGGACACTATAAGTTAATTAAAAAAAACATGCATTATGCAAGTAACAGAACTACAAGGAATATAAGTCATCGTTTAGCGCAGACGTTTTCATGACGTACACACAATAAAGTACTGCAATGTTTAGCAAATCATCACGTTATTTATGTTCATTTTATCATTTTCCACCGAACGATATTAGTTGTGTCAAGGTATGACTTAAACACTATTGTTCAGTTAATATGTGGTATATTTGTAAAGTATACGCACGGGAAATGAACACAATTCTACGCTACTGTATATTGTATAGGTATCTAATTTTTGTTACTGGCGTGTTTTCGTAATACATAAATCCAAAAACTCACGCCTTTCTTCCAGAACGGTTAGGCAGAGCAACAGGCATTTGGCAAGCGTGGCTGAATATAAGGATTACCACTCTCAATCGTACTCTCAATTATAGAAGAGACCCGTGCATTGCAGTGGTTGTATATGGGCTGATACCGAACAGTCAGGCAGAGCTGCAACCAAGACACCCACGTTTCGCTTTTGTATTTCCATCCTACTATGTGACAGGGATCGTGTTTTCAGTTGGAATTATAAATAAATTAACAGCCTGGTTCGGCTGCGCCTGAGTGACGATAAACTTTTTGATAATATTCTATCGCCTATGTTCATCAGTGATAATGTAGGGTTCTGATGGTGAAAGAATTTTTCAAATCAATCCAGTAGTTTTAGAGCCTATTCAGTGCAAACAAACATCAAATATTTTCTCTTAATATTATAAGTTTAGATACATCCAATATTAGCATAGTGTGTGGGGATGAAACTACGTCGCACATTGCTGTTTTGACACCCAGACCCTAAACAAATATTTATGGTTCACAGCATACTATGTACCTTCTGTGGAAGCTGTCAGTGATGTTTGTATCTTAAAATATTATTTCTGCACGTATTTTTTAATTAATCTGAAGTTTAAACACGATATGGGTTTTGAGTGTTACGTAACGTTTCAGTTTTATGAGAGAGTTGATTTCAGGCAGAGGGCCTGTAGTCAAATTAATAATATCAAGAAAAAGATTATCTTTATTATGTTAAGTCCAAGGTCGCATCTGTCAAAGGTTGCCTGTATACAATGACTTCTTTCAGGTATCAATATTATACTTAAATTAAGTCCAAAACCATTTCATACATTTCATAGGGGTTGTACAATTTCTCATTGCGATATTTATATTGATTGTTATATTTTCATGTTCTATGCAATAATTATATTAATATTAATTAATTACGTTGTAACGGCAATAGAATATGAGAATTTAAGTAAGTAATTGTTTGCGTCTAGCATCAGTATGTTAATTATTACGATTTATGTTCAGTACACATACATGTGTGTTTTAAACACTCCTTTGTATATTTAAATATTTATATCAATGTCGAATGGTTAATGAGGAAATAAATGTTAATTAATAAATTAAAGAGAATTGCACAGACGTTGCGTTTTAAAACATCCAAAATACTTTTCCATATTATAGCTATCGTAACATTTTATTGTCTCGTAAATCCCAATTTATGAACTTGTATTGAAAATCATTAAAACAACAAAAAACGATTTATGTATCATAATAAAACAGTTATTATGATACATAAATCTTCTCTGCATTTGTTTCGTTCTTAAAAGTTTGTAGCCCAATTTATTGAAGATTGAGAGTAGTTAGACTTTACCTATTATGATGGAGTCTTGCGAATTGGTGAATTCCAAATATTGTCTAATTGGGATAGACTAAGCTTAAGTGTGCAGGTTTCCTTACAATGTTTACCTTTCCTAATAATAAACTATAATAACGTAGGAAAACGAGTTATCTCTAAAAGTGAAAGGTGTTCTTCTCCACAACCAATGTAGATATCGATAATGGAGGCAGAATTATTGCACAGCTGTAAATACCTTTACAGCTGTGTGAAAACCACATATGTATACAAATCAGTGATATTTTGATGACAAAATGCGGAAAAACGAAATATTTTAGTATTCGGATCTCGGAGTATTGGTGTAATTTTAAAATGAGTTATGACAGAAGTCCGTACAAAAGTATACAGTGTGACAACAATGTGTAGGTAGGTAAATATACTAAGCAGGTGCTTCTCGTCATGCTTGTCACGTGTCGCCCGGCATGTTGAAAAAACTAGTCAGGAGTTATTATCAGACGCTGGTAAACGGTTTGTCTCATAATTATACTAAAAGGAAAGGAAAATATTATTATTCAAGTAAAAACTATACATCTTTAAAGACCTTCATGACCGTGTAACTAAATCTAGCAGTTTTATTGACGAATTAAAAGGCTTAACCTTTAAAATATATTGATAACAATATGTTCTATTTTGCGTATAATTCGATCAAGCGACACAATACAGCGTCAGTGTTTTTTTACATTGGTCTTTAAGTAAGATTCATGAACCAAAGAAAAATCATAATATAAAGGATATCATTTATTTTAAATATAAATATAACTATATCTAAATAACAACTCTCACATACTCTTTGCTAATACTAGAAGGCCAATCTCGACAGCGATGTAAATTTAACAGAATATCACTGAGACCTTCGATATAATGGAAATTGTTATATTATTGACAGGCCTAACTTCCTTGTAAAACCAAGGAATAACAATACTAACTACAAAGTTCCGAAAACCTGAGCGCAGCGTTTCCGAATCATCAGTCGAGTAACACAACTGTCACAATAATTTACAAAATACTGCTATAAATATAAATTTGTAGGAAACATTTACACGAACACTGTGCCAATTCTGACTGGTGATTTTGGTTTCGTGAACAAATTTGAGGCAGTTTTGAAGATGCTGAGGAGCGGCCTGAAGGTGGAGGTTTCCGCCTGGTAGTAGGTCTCAGGTTGTTGGTACTGGTACTGGTATTGGTTGTTGTACTGGTTGTAGTATTGGTTGCTGTACTGATAGTTGAAGCTCTGAGTGTCGCCAGTGCTGTCGGGGATGACATTCGAGATGTAGCTGTTGCTGTTCTCCTGGTACGATGAGGCCGTGTAACTGGCCGCTGTAAATAAAAGTATTCATTAGAAAAATGAAAACATGCTTGTTTAACACATACAATTTATTTGTATATAAATTGTATTTCTAGAAAGAATACAAAAACAAATATTATTTTTAAAATGAATAGGAAAACAAATGATTTGTGTACGTACTGCAAAAGATAGAGTTTTTAAATTTAGTACGTACCGCAAAGACCAGAGTATTTTCTCGATTCGGTAAGGCCAAAGCTGCTGCAAGCGGGATGGCCCTTCTCATAGGGATTGGATCCAATTACGTTGCCTCCGGGACCGTAGTTGCAAACGTACAGTTTGGTGTAGCCACGCGCAGGGTCATAGTAGAACGTGTAGCCACAGCCAACAAGATTTGTCTCGCCCCAAACCAACTGCAATAAAAATTTGCATATTATAGATATGTTGTATAAAAATAAAATACATCATGTTATTATGTTAATTAAATAAATACAAGTTTTCTTGTAGAGATCCTCACCTGAGAGTAATGCCCTGTTCCGTGTCCTCCGCTGATGGGTTTGAAGCCGTATATGCGGACTTCATCGAACCAAGAGTTGATTTGTTTCTGGAAGTCGGGCGCGGAGTCGGCGGGCGAGCTCGGCGGGCGAGTGGTCCAGGTGGCTGCGAGGTTCTGTCCCACGGGGAACCTGCCGACGTCACGCTGGTTGGCGCGGTCGTGGGCCGTGATGCACTGGTCCGACCAATGCTGCGCCGTAGCTGCCAATTCATCATCCCAGCTCTGTAAAACAAAGTCACAATCAAATATATTGTCTTCTCCAACATTCTTAAGGCGCCATTTCTAAAAGGCTAATGATGACCAAGCGCTAATTTTGGATGTGCTAGTATGTTAACCGGACATTGAACTTTCTCGAGGTCGATCGTTTACAACCGTACAACATTATAATATTTCTTTATATTATATTTCTTTTACGGCATTTTATATAACGAGTTTAAATTCAATATTTGACACAAATTGACATTGGCTCACGTTTCGGGCTAATTTAACGTGAAGTTTCTCGATCTACGCCGACATATTATTCAATTTGCTAATAAAGAAACTTTTGATGATAATAAATGGCAAATTATTTTATTGGGCAATAAATTTAGATAATCCATTGATCCTTGTTAATTATTTTATTGGTAGGAACTGAATATTTATGGCTACTCGTTAATAGTGTTACATAAGACGATGAATACAATATTTTAGTAGTGTATGTACTTGATTTGGTAAGTACGTACCATCTCCATCATATTGGCTGCCGGGGGCTGGCTGGACACTTGCCCTAGGGCAACGGATTGTCTGAGGCGATTGTGCGCGTCCACGATTGCTTGTTTCTCGTACGCCGTCAAGCCCCCAGACCCTATGAATAAAACAAAAAATATTTAATATATTATAATTCAATCATCAGCCATGAACTCTTCTAGAATACATTTTCTTATCAAAACTACTATTGTTAGCTCGCGATGTGGTTCCATCCAAAGTGTCAAGGTAATATTAACATAATAAGTGTGATTTGATAATCCTTCAGATTTATTCAAGTTATTAGAGCGATGCGTGCTAGGATAAGTGTAAATGACGATAAAATTTTACGATGTCCACCCATACCAGTATGTTAATAGGATTATCTTTTCTTAATATAACTGGTTCGCAAATGTAGACTGGGTGGCGGCAAAACAAATTTATTGCTTACAGGATTTCGATATGCTAATTTTACTGTAATTCTTTTGAAATATAGCTTACAAATTTTATAAATAATTTATATTATCATTACGCTTCTGTAGATTTTAAAAATAACTTCAAGTCATGCAATAAAAAAATATACAACATAAAGTCGAAATATGGTCATAAAGTATTGTAATTAATTATTTGGAGATTTAATTAATTACTTTACTTCAATAATAAATACAAGTTTTAGTTAAAAATCTATAATGTATAGAAAATAAAAATTACTTACGTATTAATTGTTTTCCAGCTCCACAGCCTTCTGTTGCTGCGAGAAGACCTCCCAAAACAAACAACACTAAGGGCATCATCTTGATATCTTTAAAGTTAGTTCACAGAACACTTGAAACTAAAATTGAATTCACGTAGGTATAAGTTGAGATTCGCAACTAAAGTTAGATATAAGTTCACTTCTAATTTACGAAACGTCAAACTTGATAGAATGTTATATATTCCCGGTGATCCGCTGCACTACGTGCGGCGCGCTCCCCAGGCGTTAGCAATCTGTGCAGCAGCCGGCCACGCGACCGCTTAAGTACTCGACACCGGGTTACCATGGAGACGGAGCGACGCCGCCCGCCGCCGCCCGCCGCTGCACGGCGCTCGCCCGCCCTGCCGCCTCACACCACGCACCCCGACATCATCCCCTGCATTTACAAACTAATTTGACACATTGAGCCATTTTATTAATTTTACTCGACAATTTTAATTTCCAATATATCCAATGAATGCTCCGGTGGGCCTATTCATCGATCGTGCAGTATCTTCAGTTACGAAATAATGAAAGGTTATAAGGAACATCGGACGGCTACTTTTTATCTGCAGTAATAATTTAAAACTCATTATGCTGCACACGGTGGTTGTCAATGAAATCGAGTTCTTGTGATGTGTCCGAACTGAACGTGGAAATATGTTGACAGATATTGGTCGAAGCGGAAGTGGTCTTTAAGCAAAATTATAGGCAGCTAAAAACAAGGAAAGAATAATGTGTAATCACCCTTTGCGTCGATGGCTACTCAGTCTGCTTTTTGGAAAATTTTAATAAATTCTCTTAGCTGGTGTTTGAAAAATTGCAGGATAAATCTGCGTAGTGAATATCCATTAATAGATATGATATAATAACTATAGAGGTATTTATTATAATCAAAGTTAATGAGGTGACTCAAGTTGCGATTCTTTCAGTTCATTTAAATTTTTGATTACAATTTATTATTTTAGTGACAACATCCCGCTTTAATGATAAATGTATCGTTTGATAATATGACGAAAGTGATAAATAATATAACATTATGTGAATTCAGCTTCCGCACTTTTGAAAATATCAGCTTTTATATTTATCGCAATGATTTTTATGTGTGGTTTATTTTTATTTCATAAGAGCGGTCTTTATTAAAGCCTATTTTTATTGCTATATTTTATTAGAAGATAGAAGTGTGCACAATTTCTCAGAAATCGCCGCAGAAAGTCGTTAATATGGACTAATATTGGTCAAAAAGTTTTAGGTGACAACTTGTCTGTTACCAACCAATCCGGTTTACCACCTGAGGTGAATATCTGTATGTTCTTCATTATGCATATTAATGACTCTTATTTTATTGACTTTTTATTTTACATGACGGCACACAGGCTGCCTCTCAGAGCCATTATCTTTTTAATTAAATGGTTGGATCTAATCAAGCGTCTCAAAGTCATTATAATATTTAATTTAAGGTTTATAATGTCACTCTTCTCGACTTTTTCATCTGTAGCATTGAGGGTAACTGCAGAATGACTTCGGAAGTAACTAAGTTCTTCCTAAATGCTATATATCATTCACTCAGTTTAATTAATTTTTTGTGATGTATTGAAAACTGTGGGAATTTATTTGACGTGACCTAGAGGGTCAATATATTGCCTTTGCAGTAGATGTCCGAAATAAATTGGTTGTCTCCATGTTTAATACATACTTATAAATGAGTTACAAATAGTTTTAAATATTTATTTTTTGAATAACGAAAACATTTGGCTTAATTTTAGCCATGAATTTCGATTGCTCAATGATATGAAATCATGATTTCCGTATAATCTATAACATGAAAAATTTACAAAAAAAATTTACCCCGTGAATGATAATGAGAAATTATCAGAATCAGAATTCTTAATAAATCAGGCACTGCATCGCAAAATTTTGTTCAGAGGTACGAAAACGGTGGTTAAATGGACTCAATTTAATATGTTGTATAATACCTATATCAAATTTGGATTAATTAGCGTGTTGTGCCAAGCTATGTATAATTTTAATTTTGATATTTTTACAGAGGAAAATTATTTTATTTATATATAAATACTATATTGTTCACCACGAATTAATATTAACAGAATATTTGGTATTGGTGACAGAAAAGCTTTGCCCCATATCACATTTCAATGCCATTGTAAAAAACATGGCATATAAATTGACGTTGAAATAAGTTTCGTCAATACAAAAAAGCCATATCGATTTCTTTTGCAATGTTGTCGACTAAAACAGTCACCACTTATTTTCTTTTTATTTATTAAGCTGTGTAATAAAACCAAAAGCGCCACATTTGAATTCAATAACGATATAATAGGTAGACTAAAATTTGCAATTCTAAGCGTGTAGAATCGTTTAGACCTTGGCAGTGGACTTTCTTGACCTTCTTCGGAGATTCTCTGTTATACAACTCGAGATTTTCGTTATCTAGTGTTCAATTAATAACAATTAGTTTATAAGTTTAAAGGGCATGCCTTGAGGAAAACTATCCATATTCCGCAGTCTTTAAGTGAACTTAGCTATAAATGCAATATACCGTTTAATATTTTACGTACTGTCTGTAAAATCATTATGATTTTATGTTCTAACAACGCATAAAACTGAGTTTACTACAACTGACTGAAGGTAACATTTTAAGTGTATAACATCCGAACACGTTGACATTCGCACTAGTACTGTATAGGATATCAAATATTATATTAAAAATGTTAAATTATTCGCGTATTTCTTATCTTTGATAGTAATAACCCATAAAATACAGTGGATCTCATCTTGAAAGTCAGAGCCAGTTCGTGTGACCTTTAAATAAATGGCCTTATTAATATCATTAAATAAACCAGTGATAACGTTCTAGTCTACTATCACTTAGATTAAATTATGCTTTCGAACCACTGCGTTACTTTAGCGAGATACAAATCGCAACAACTTTTACTACAATTAATTGCTGATATACATTATTGTGGCTTTGAAAGTACTGATAATTGCTGATCTAGCTATTTATAACGCATATAATATGATTAAATGGCCAAAATGGTTCCCATATTTTGTTTGTTTAGCAGTTATGAAAACTAAAGTGTGTTCGCGGACTTAACACCATCATTATACTATGCAATAATTAATTATTAAATTAAATATATATTCCACTCACAAAAAAAAATATAAAGATGCGTATATTTATCTAAACTAGTATAAAACCTGAGTCAGGAGCATCCGCGTGAGTATTTTGTGCGAGTGTGGAGGCGACTACGTTGTCTAAAACAACTTTCCGGCGGTGATGTAGAGGTAGCGAGCCTGTTTCAGCGCCGGCAGACAAAGCGTCGGCCACGCAGACGCAACATAAGCATCAATTAAACACGGCTCCAAATCTGTTGACAAATTTACATTTTGATACACTATACATAGAATATAATGCAGTTGAATCCATTAATAACAACTTGTAATCTTATTATTTCTGGGCTAAAACAAAGTCCTGAGAATTCAGTCAGAAATTTAAGTTTATGGAACCCGACACTGAGCTCTTGTAAACCTGGATCCATCGGCTTTTTCTGTATTTAATCCGCAACAAAATCAATTAGTAAATAATGAAATAGCTGAAATTAGAGCTTGGTATTTAGAAGAGTTTGAATTGTTATATTAGGGGTCCTTATGATTTTTTTAAGTCGATATACGAATTTAGAACGAAAGGCAGTATTACTGATCACCATCTAATGAACCGTTTGTTGTGAATAAGATATATGTATGTGAAAAGCAGACAACAGTTGTCCTGGTTTACCTCTACAGATATAGATTTTACACAAGATAGGGATAATAAATTAATTAATAATTCAAGACTGATTTCCGTTAGATTAAGTTTGATAAATGATAGCACCGGGAGTTCATAAACAATTATGTTTTATTCATGTACACTTCGCGTGTCGCGTTGATAAAGTCAAGGTGTGAAATAGTCTATGAATTATATGCTCAGTAAGCTTTCGTTTAGCAAACGCTGCTTCTTTGTGTCATCACGACTTGTTGCAGGAAGCGAGATCGGTCGTGCCTGCACAGTCATGAGCAAAACCACTGATATGCAAATACTTGAGGACTTGGTGCCTTGATTTCCTCATTGGCGCAAATGTTTGCTCACTCATAAGCACTTCAAGTATTTACACAATACAACACTGTGTCAGCTGCAATAATTTATATTTATAACTTTTATTCTTGTTTTAAGCCATCTGAAATATTGTCAGAGGCTAATATTGTCTTGGTACAATATTTAGTAAGTCAATTCAAAGAAATAAAAATTTGTTACCGGATCCGGGGTACTATTTTGCCAAAGTATACAATGGCACTTGGTCAATATTGTTCTTTTTTATAACATTTCAAAGTTTATATACGTATTACTTGTGTTGCGAGTATTTGGTTTGTCAGTTTGTTTACGGACAACATTGCACATCCTGCTAACGACGTATTAACGTTATGAAAACAGATGCTTAATTTTGTAATTACTATTAATGGCGAGACGATGGTAAGTGATATGACCGGTCATAGACATCCAAAACCAGCCAACACCATAAAATACAAAGTAACATATTGTAATATAATGGTATTTTACTGCGCTTGCTGTCCTTACACATAAAAGTATCAATTTGTCGAGTAATAACTTTGGCTAGAATATCCTTAAAACTGGAACAGAATAGTACATAAACACTGCTGTTTGGTTCGAGAAATAGATATTCCGGTGGTCCTACCCAGGCCTCTCACATATGATAGACTTAGCACTTATCATTTTTATTTGTATAATTCAAGTTTTATCCCGAAAGTACACTTTAGACTACCCATTTTTTTATTTTCCTACTTTTATTATAGACATTCCGGTGGTACCTACCCAGGCGGCCTCTCACATATAAGAGACCAACCAGCAGTGATTATTATTAAGGCAATATCTAATATTAGAGACGACTTGAATTTCCAAATGGTGATTGGATTTCCAATCGTACGAATATATAACATTATAATTTCCTCGCATCAGTGGGGAGTCTGTGTTAATGTCACGGAATTAATAAGTTTAATTTACTTACAACTAAGTATAAAAAAATACTGCCACTTATGCAATATTTTAAAATGTGGTCATGACACAAATTATTCTTAAAGTTCCTTAAGAGTCAATATACATATTAATTAAATGCAGATGATTTTAAGTGTAATTATTTTAATACGATAACTTAATAGTTTATTAATTATTTACGAATATTCTGAAGGAGATTAATACATGCAATTAATAAGAATATCTCATTATGATTTTTTTTGTGCTTTGCTACTTAATGTGCATTTAGGAAACATAAGCATTAGTGACAACATACTTATTTGTAGATGCCCCCAAACCTGTTTACTTAGAATAAAAAATGGTTGTATTAATGTAAAATTCAAGTTTACATTTGTTAAGGAAAAACTTGATTTTCGTTTGCATATGGTATAAAACTGTCTTGGAATTAATTAGTATAACGTTTTATGGTTATTGTACGCAGAAACATCTTAACATCTCATTAATTACTCTTGTATTTTAATCGAACCGAGCAGACATATTGAGATCGCTCAAATGAGCCTCATAAAGAACACAACTGCAGTTAACTGTATCAGCCCATATACGTCCGTCACACTGCAGGGCACGGACCTCTTTTATGATCGAGAGTACGATTGAAAGTGGTTAGGCCATAAAGTCCACCACGCCAGCCAATGCAAGTTGGCGAACTTTACATACCATAGAAATTCTTTTAAAATCAGTATATGCAGGTTTCCTCATGATGTTTTCCTTCGCTATTATAATGCGTGGTGATTGACCATCAATACACATAAGATTTCGAAAAGTCAGTGGTGTTGCCTGAGAGTTTATCCCTCGACTATCGTGAACATGTTGTCAACCGCGTCTGGTTTATTAAACAACGAGCCACCACGCACTTTTACAGCCGCTGCCAATAAACAATCTCAATCCAAAATTTCCCATTTTAGATTGACAGCTCAATCTTTTTTCTGATACTATATTGCCAATTATCAATCTCAGTAGTGAAAAAACTATGACAACATAGTAAATGACAAATCGAAAAGAAGAAAACAATCCAGATTGACTTCAGTCAAATTTTTTCGATTGATAATATGGGCATCGACCGTTAGAATACACGAGATATTAAATATTTTAAAATAGCAAAATAATTCATTGCATAACAATAATGAACATTATGCTTCTTTAAAGTTATTGAAGGTTAGATTATCAAAATATTGTATACGTATTTAAGCACACGGAGAGAATAAATCTAATTATACACGGTTGTAAATATGTTATGATGAATTTTATATCGATCATAATAATAGCTCTCAAAGGACATCGTAATTAAAACGATTTATTTGCAGTTACATATACAGGGTATCTCAAGACTGCTACCGAAAACGAAATCGGGTGGTAGTTTTAGTGACTTCAGACACATTGCAACAGAAAACAACAGAAAATGTTGAAAAAAAGCGTCGTTTTTTTTCCTATGGTCGTATTTGGATGGTGAATTCATTTTTTTCCTAAAATAATAGTGTATACCCTTTTATTTATAAGGACTCTAAGGTATTATTATTTTAGCAAAAACTATGGATTTACCAACCAAAAATTACGATATTTAAAAAATCATAAAAAAAATTGACGCGTTTTTTTGCGAAAATTTTAGTTGCTTTGTGTTTGTACTCACTAAAACTATCACCCGGCTTCGTTTTCGGTAGCAGACTTGATATACCCAGTATATACTTCCTTAGATTTACATTTGACATATTAAGTACTAGCGGTCCGGCCCGGCTCCGCCTGGGTGGCTTGGTACACTTTTCAAAATGGCGACCAAAATGTTCAATTCCGACTATCAATTTAGAATACCGACCAATCGAACTACGAAAACCGAATAAAGTTTCCTCGTATTTGCAAGATTTTTATAGCGATGAGATAAATGAACTAACTAATACAAAAAAAAAAAAAACAATTTGAACCAGTAGTTCCTGAGATTAGAGGTAACAAGCAAACAAACTTTTCAGCTTTATATATTAGTATATAATAATATTATAAAGGTGAAAGTTTGTATGGATGTTTGTTACTCTTTCATGAAAAAACGGCTCAACAGATTTTGATGAAATTTGGTATAGTGATAGCTGACACCCTGGATTAACACATAGGCTACTTTTTATCCCGAAAAATGTAGTGTTCCCGTGGGATGAGTCAGGAAACCAAATATACATATTTTCTACTCTTTCAAATTCAAATTGTTGGCACGGGATGTCCTCTCCTACGGAAGGGAAATATAGTCGACGGCACGCGGGAAATATAGTTAGTAGACACGCGAAATAATATGTTCTTGATGTGGATTGGACTCAAAAACTATCTGCACCCGGGCGAAGCCGGGCCCGACAGCTAGTATTAGTATAGATAAAAAATATATTAAATTGTATTTAATTAAATAACAAAACTTACTCGTTTACAATGCAACAAATACAGTGTTTATAATGTGCATATGTTATTAAACAAAGCGTAAGATTCCTTTAAAACTACTTAAATTTAGTATACATAGTTTATTACAAAAATACACACAGGTTGTATAATATAATTAAACATGGTAAGGAAATACGGCGCAGATTCTCATTTGATATGCAGTTACAAGCATCGGTGCGGTTGCGAGAATCACTTAGCTAAGCTTATTGCGGTTTTTATTCATTATATTGTTGCAGGAAAGCTTGCGTGATTCACTGCGCAGTGATTCAGGGGCCCTACTTTGACGATACGAATATATCAACTCTGTGAATGTTCGGATTCGTATAACGTACATCGTAACCATAAGTCAATAACGACCTTAAGTCTATGTAGATACATTCGTATCGTCATAAACTTCGATCGTCCGAAGATTCGAACTTTGTTTCGGATTTTTAGAGTAAGGCCCCAGGATCGTGAGACAAGGAGTGCCACTCTGTCTGTTTGGTCAAACGCTCTTTTAATTATGTAAAATGTTATACCATATAAGACATGTATAATTATGGCGGAATATTTGCATAAAATATTTCATTACCTTGTTTTAATTATTATCGTTTATGCTTCATTATGCAAAGTTATCTTATTTTTTTATTTTTTTTGCGAAATGTGTTTGCCGTCCGGTTCGTAAATTATTATATGAGTACTTCTAAGGAAACGATTTGTTATTTATGTTGACAGTTTACTTTCTAAGTGTATATTACCTGAGTCAGTTGAGTGCCGATAATGTATATATGCTTATTGTAAGTAGGTACTGTTTGATATGTACATATGTAGGTATATATGACAATTTTCGATACATGGTAAAATATCCTATCCAAATACAGTCGCTATTTACTTGCGAATTTTCACCCATTGTTTTTGCTAAATAGCTCTAGCTTTTAATCTATTTAACATGTGTTTAACTGTATAGGATATTAGACTATAATATTACAACAACATTATTTAATGAAACATACAATAACATTATTATTTATTTGCTGTATTTCACTTCTAAATGTTACGTAATGAGGATTGTATTTTTTGGATTACGTATCATTTTTAAGTGAACGATAGGTAACTTGTGCGCATACTAAGATTTCCGATATAAATTATTTGAAAGTTACACCTATCAATATTCTATGAAATGTCACATACATGTTTGACGAGTTAATTAGGATATAAGGAAACTGAACTCACTATATTCGGGGAACTGTGCGTTCATATTATTATTTATCTTGTACAAAATGTAAAATCTACGCCTTAGGATATGATTCATTCTCGGTGAAATGTAGTATTAGAAAGTGAATAATATGAATCACGTACTTATACTTGTAATACAGGCTACATTTAAAACAACTACCTCTTATCGGTACGCGGATCTTTTCCTCATTTGCGTCACTCTTTCCGCCCCAAAGTATCACGAACATCATCATATTTGTAATGCATAATATCCAAAAATTCATAGAGAATGCGTTTGAAACATATACTAGCTTAAGACTTCAAAAAAAATTGGGTAACTTTTCCTTTTACATATTATATTTTAACATACAACCTATCGATTAAAAAATTCTAACGTGTTCTTTTCATAAAACAATAAAACCACAGTAAAATAAAATTCAACAAAGTTTGATAAAAATTGAAATTAATGAACCCATTTACGCGAAACCTTTTTTCCCTTCTAAAGAGTGCATTCGTTATGAGAGCAATGACTGCTAAAAAATCAGTCGAACCCCATTAAATATTGTATTAATAATGTTCATTTCAATATTCGTATTATTATTTTTTATACTGGCCCGGCATACTGACTGAACTGCACTTGATGGTAAGCGTAAATGCCATCCAGGCAGAGTATCGAATAGCATCAGACGGCAGTCCCATTCCCTTCGATACAATTACGCCGGTCTGTTAAGATGCCTCTTCACAGTTTTTCACACGTTTTTATAGAGAATTTGGGTTTAAATGTATTTTTAGTTTATATATTTTACGTATTTTTCTGTTTATTATTGTTTGTTTGATAAATTATTTTGTTACCAGAAGATGGAGACGATATAGAATTTCATACGAATAAAAAAATACTGCCAAAAAGGATATCCTATTATTCTATGACATAAGCAAAGTCAATTTACTTATGAGAATCCGTTTAGCTGTTGGGACGAAACACCAATACAAATATGCCCAACCACACAACACTGCCTAACTCTAAGCATTCTATGAAAAAGCTTTACGTCATACTAAAGTTTCTGTGAAAACCATCGATCAGCATCCGGTCAACTCAGAAGTCACATAGTATTATCGGAATACATACATACATACATACATAAACTCACGCCTTGTTCCCAGAAGGGGTAGGCAGAGGTGCGAGGGCACCCACATTTCGCCTTGCATGTTCCGTCCCACAATGTGATAGGTGGCGAGCCTATCACCATATCGAGCACAAATTCCTGACTCTGGGCTAATACTGAATAGAAAAATCCAATATCACTTTGCCCAACCCGGGATTCGAACCCAAGACCTCAGCTTTATAACCGTACCGCAGTACAACTACGCCACCGAGGCAGTCTTATCGGAATATGACTTTAGAAATATTTAAGAGGAGTTGTGTAAACCCTCGACATAAAGGCCGTAATCTTTAAATTGGCAAGTAATTACAATATTTTGCTGACCAAAGTTTACAGGTAAGAGCCGACATCGACGAACGGGAAGCGTTTTGAATTTTAAATGGCATTCCACAACGCGTATTCTGCATGCTTGCGCAAGAAAATGTCATTATCCGGTATCGCCGCAAGTATAATTTTAAATTAAGGAATCAATTAAATGGGGTTGACAAGAAGCAGACTCCGTTAACGTCACCTGTTTAATTAACTATCTGTTGGTAAATACTTTCTCAAGGAAAATATAAAGAAACCAGACAAAGAAAGGTAAAATATGCAGTCGTTCATTCGAGGAATAAATGCTTCAATAAATAAAAGACGATCTCAAAGATTCTTGTTGTTTATGACTTGAATGGTTAACATGATGAATCACAACGTGAAATGCGCAGTAAGTACAACAAAAAGTATACAAATGAGGTCGGTGACTGAACATCGCGAGCTTTTAATATTTTTACCTTTACATTGTATCTTTGATGCTAGCGGCCCCTTAACGAAAACATTTGCATTGATGTATTTATTATAGCCACCTTTAAATATTCATAATGAAATTAATGTCTTTTTTGGTTTATTTAACCGTTTTTATAATGCAAATGTTTTGGTAGTACTCCTCGAAGGGTATAACGCTGCATGATTTGCCGTTTGTTGCGCGGATTTAGTTAAGTGTTTTGGTAGATAATCTTCAAATAATCTGTAAGATTATGGCGCTAATGGAACCTTCGTTGAGCACTCGCAAAATGCTACATGTATAAAAATACAATATTTTATTATTTAGCGATGACATATTGCCTTCGGTTTTGTCTATTTTTGTTACTAACAGATGAGATTTTCAAAAAGAACATCTTGATTTTAAGTTAACATACCAAATGGTGATGCTAGGTAAAAGTATAGAGATAAAGTATATTATAGAAGAAATTATACTACTTACCAGGTTTGTAGCTGTAATTTTCAAAGCGACACTTGTAAAATATAATATTTGAAAGAAATATTAAAAGTGAGCGCGCCTTCCCTGCACTCCTTATAGAAACCGTATGAAACTTTACTCGGCCAATAAAAACTAAATATATTGTAATATCAGGTTGTAAATGATCAACCTTGGTGATCACAGTGTCAACTGCTTCTTAGCGATGGTACTAATAATTACACGACATCACTGTTACTTATTTGATTTAGTTACATCGCTTTGTTATTAAATACATTTGTTTAATCGATTTCCTGGATCAAAGTTTGATATATTAAACGTTAAATATTTTACATTATGTTTATCTTTTAGAATCATAATTAATTCATAATTTAATTCCTAATTGCAAAGTGTAGTATATCGAAAATTTGGAGATAATATACACTATTTATGTATTTGCATATATACGTTCTGAGTATGAGGTGACAAGAGATAAGAGATAATTTTGGAAACGCTGGGGCCACGCTGTTGTCAGTCATGAATGGGCAGGCTCACCTGGAGCGGTACTACTGTCTCACAGGAAATCGACGTGAAGCTAGAGCTTAGTGTCGCATTTCGTTCGGTAAGTGAGATTATCAGAACCGCATAATCTCTTTCCTCATCAAATTCACTTTTCTTTGCGCTCCTCTCCCGATTTGGTGGACCAGCATCACATCTATATTCTGAGCCTTTTGGATGTTCATGGGCGGCAGTGTTCACTTACCATTATGTGATCTGTTTGCTCGGTTACCGAAAGTTGGTGATATAAAAATATCCCTCGCTTGTCGCTTGTTGTCATGTTGATATCCTGTCTGTACCAGGGTGGCCTGCAATCTAGGTGGCTTACAATCTCTACATAAATAAAAATAAACATTAACTTGAAACAATAATCAAAATTGTATCTATAATGTTCGTTTGTCAAACATTGTTTTTTTTTCTGAAATTGTCGTGTCGTACTGATATATGACTATTTAGAACGTTAATTTTTGTACAAACATTTGTCCGTGTGACTGAGCGTTTTGGTGTTTTTAATTACAGTAGAGGCCTATAACTGTGACTTGCCTACTACAGTTTTATAATGATGAAATGTATTGCAATGCTTATTGGAATCAAACTTTGTAAATCTTTTCATGAATATTGTGTGCACGGAGCAGGAGTGATAATTTGGCATAACATATTCTAAAGTAAATTGGAAGAACTCTAAAACTTTTGAAATCCGTTCAGTAGTTTTAGAGACTATGTAATGCAATCAAGTCTCTCCATTTCATAATAGTTGTTTAGATTAGTTTGGATATGAGTTACCGCTTATTTCATCAATTTAAATTAACCATTACTGATTAAAATTAAAACGCCAATTTCAAAATATAATATATGTACATAGAACATATAAAATATATATTTTGTTGACAGGTGATGTAATAATACAAAGTGCAAATAAAAAGTTATGCAATGATTATGGAATAATACTCTTTTATGTAACAGTTAAGATGGATTAAATACGTTCAAACTACAAGTAATAATACACCATGATTGAATTTCGACTACTGTGGATACCATGTATAAATCGTATACCTTATAGGTTGTATAAGAGTCTTAAATATCACTTTGCAAAAATGAAAGGCTTTTTCAAGGCCTTGACACCTTCTTTGTCCTTTTAATATTATTAAGAAGGCGGCTGGAAGAAAGAAAACTATTCACACAAAAACAGCGTGGCAGGCGCACAGGTGTTTTATGTTATAAAAATAAAGATTACTTTTAACCACTATACATTATCATACGGCCGTAAAAATAATATTATTGATATAAAACCTTGACACATCATCGTATAGTTTTCCTTATTTATAGACAACGACCCTGAAAGTTAAGAAGACCCTTTATCATAGACTTTTGAATTCGTCTGATGATTTTAACACTTCCGATTAGAGGAAGCGCATTTATAAAATGCAACTCATATTGGAACAAAAAATAATTATTATTGGCCTTGACGCATAAGGCCCGGGTTTTATTGAAAACCCAGACATGCAAGTGAAAAGTCAGAAATGGGTGCTTCAAGCTCGCATTAGGCATAGCACTTTGTGCCTTATATATCCTTTTTTTTGCTTGCCCTCATTCCAAATTGCTTTATTATTATTATTTTTTTAAATATGATTCCTGTCTTTTATGTGTATGTTTAACTCTATCACCAATTAATTTACATTAGAAGCTTCGAATTGGTAACGCGATCCACTCTCAACTAGACTATCGCCCAATACTTAGAATACGGGTGGTATTCTAAGACGTTTCCTCGAATCTTCCTCAACCTAATCTCTGTTGAGGTGATATTTAAAATTAATTCGAGGAATCCTCGAAAATGGTATGCTTAGTTAAAAATATATCTTTCCTAGAGTATCCTCGAGTGTGGTTGAGTCGAGGAACTACGTCATCAAATACGTCATTGATGTGTTAATAAGGTACAGATTTATCAAAAACTATTTGACATTTCAACATTATGCTCACTTGAAAAGTGACACTCAAAATTTGTCATGTAAATAATAAACACTGTTTCCATAGCGAAAATATTTCCTCAAGTATTCCTTAAGGTAGGTTGCGAGGTACCTTGAGTTTGACAGTTGATTCTTTTCCTCGAGAAAAGAAAAGTATTGCACTCAAAACGTCACTACGTTGAGTGGAGGAGTCTTTTTAACTATGAATACAGATTTCCTCCAAGTAAGGCCGAGTGGAGCCGAGAAATTTTCGAGGAACGTCTTAGAATATGGGTGTCAGACGATTCCTCGAATCTTCCTCAACCTTATATCTGTCGAGGTGACGTTTAAAATGAATTCGAAGAATCCTCGAAAATGGTATGCTTAGTTGAAAATATATCTTTCTTAGAGTGAGGTTGAGTCGAGGAAATACTTCATCAAGTCCGTCATCGATGTGTTAATAAGGTACAGATTTATCAAAAACTATTTGACATTTCAATATTATGCTCACTTGAAAAGTGACAGTCAAAATTTGTCGTGTAAATAATAAACACTGTTTCCATAGTGATAATATTTCCTCAAGTATCCCTTAAGGTAGGTCGCGACGTACCTTGAGTTCGACAGTTGATTCCTTTCCACAAGAAAGGAAAAGTATTGAGTGACGTTGAGTGGAGGAGACTTTTTTCAACTAGGAATACAGATTTCCCTTTAGTAAGCCCGAGTGAAGTCGAGAAATTTTCGAGGAAAGTCTTAGAATATGGGTGTGAGTGACGTTGAGTGGAGGAGACTTTTGTGAAGTTGGTAAAACCAATCCCGTATAAAGATATATTATATACGTATAATTATATGGATTATATTCAATTTATCAAAGAAATATAAAGATACTGTCTTATTTGTTTAGGAAATATCTTTTTTCAATCCATGGCCGATACCATAAACCAACAAAATATTATAAAATATATATGTACATACTGGTTGTTTCGCTAATTATACAAGCTTAAACCAACACTAACTAAAATGTCTATTTGTTATCTTCGTATACGTATAGGCTAGTTAGAATCGTAAGTTCGGTTATCAAAAAAAAAACAAAAAGAAATAAAAATACAATTGAAAATAAAATATATATTATAGTCCAAGATAAACACATTAAATTGGCTTTAACGCATAGAAAATAAAGTTTTATTTAAATAAAAAAATATTAGTATGTCTTTGGTGAATATCGATTGATTGAAACCAGGGGAAAAATTAATTAATTCAGGAATGGGAAGTACTTCGCTGATGCGCTCAGTTAAGGTTGTGTACTAGTAGCTCTTTGGCCGAATATGAACATTCTATTCGTGATATTAGTTTTCATGATTTTGGGCCACCCTGTATACATACGAGTATTTTTACCGCTTAGCTGAACTTTACTTCAGTTCTGGAACTTACATGAGCCGCAAAGACTTGTACCTATACGGATTCATCAAAAGCTTTGAAAACTAAAATTGCGCTATGTTTGACAAAGCTACCAGGCAGTTTTTGAAGTGAAAACTTCTTTAGCGGCGTTGAGCACTTTTCTGTAATGGGTATAAAATCTTAAACTCGCGTCAGGACACGTGACCTGATCGAAAAAGCGTAGGACGGCAATGACGTTTGCTTTATAAACATCTTAGTAGGACGGATGGAGAGTAGACAGCTATCCCCTCTCTACAGCGCGGCGAAAATGTATGCCTGGGCCTACTGTTTCGTTTTTTTTTTTCAGTTTCACCCACTTTTTCCAAAATTGTCCCATAGCCCCCCCCCTGCCTTCCCCCACCCTTATTCCGAAATAGTGCCTATTAGCCTCCCCACGAAACCTACCCCCCCTCCCCTACCCCCACCCCGAAAATTTACCTCACCCCCCCAATCCTATCTCGGCCAATATAGATCGTAGACCCACCGAGTTTGGTATCGTTGGAACCGGCTCGGTGAGCTCTACAGATTGGCCCCAACCAAATCCCCAAATTCCTCCCTCTCTCCCCTAAAATATTTGTCCAGGCATAACTCCGTCATTTCTTAAAGTAAACCCCCCGTGTTTGGAGTCAGAGGAATCGTCTTGACGAGCTCGACAATCGAGAGCAGGCAAAATACGATTTTTCTTATTTTTACTATGGGATCAGGCTGGGGCAGCAGTCTAAAATTATATGTAATTTGCAATCTGTACCCACGGTCTTCCCCCGGTATTTTTGAAGTGAAAACTTCTTTAGCGGCGTTGAGCACTTTTTCTGTAATGGGTATAAAATCTTAAACTCGCGTCAGGACACGTGACCTGATCGAAAAAGCGTAAGACGGATGGAGAGTAGATAGCTGTCAGTTAGCTGTCAGTTTATAAAGCTTTGATGAATTGCCAATGATTTTGAGTGGAGATTTCAACATAAACTTCGCAGACGATAAAAATCAACTATTAATTGAATTTTTAAATAATGAATTTGGTTTAACTATGTCGAATGATCGCAATTTTAGCACAACGAAATACAAAACTACTATTGATGCGGTCTTTATTAGACATTTAAATAGGTTCGAATCAAAACTGTTCGTTTCTTACTTCAGCTACCATAAACCTATCGTATCAGTTTTAGAGATTGGCGATGATAGTTCTGGTAATGATGATGGTGAAAAAGTCGTTGAAATTATGGATGAAAGTTGATTTTTCGGAGAGATAAACTTTTTAATGTAAAATAATTGTAATAGTTTTAAAGTGTTAAATTTTTAATGTAATATAAATTGTCATGTTTGTGTACGATAGCGCAATAAATGAATATTGTATTCTACCACATAAATGATAGTACTTTTATACTGATAAAGCAATTGGTGCAAAATTATTCCCTAACCATTCCAAAATATCAAACATGCTCAACGTTAATAATCAAGTTTTCACTTCTGCCGGCACTCCCGGAGTGCAACCCGTCTTTTTTTTTTTCTAACTTGGTAAAATGTTACCCGGGAAGGTTAGGAATATTTGGTTTAAATTAAATAACATAACAAATGTTGTCAATATCACCTGTATATTTTAAATAATTTTCCGAATACCCGATAACTAAACTTGAGATTAAGGTTTGACGTTTGAGTTATTTGTGACTCGGCAACTTTATTAAAAATTAACGATTTACCTTTCCATTCGAGACAAAATGATTCTGCGTTGTAACCTGCCTCGTTAGTTAGTTTCCATTCGAAATTAGGACTCCCGTCAATCTTACTTGCTTGGATACAAGTTAAGCAAAATACAATTACCTAATTAACATATTTTTTGTCCATTATACGCAGTCACAGTTTGTTTTTTTTTTGAGTCGTGTATTATTGTATATCGAGTTATGTAAAAACTCTTGTAAACACTTTAAATAATTAACTCTTGCAAATACGTACTTAATCGATAACAAAATAACATACAATCTAATTGAGAACCTCCTCTTGTTTTTGAAGTCGGTTAAAAGCACATTATGGTAAGATAGTTAACGCCTGTGTGTCAGAATATTTGAATGTTTTCATGCATTTGATGTTATTTAAAATAACTTAATACATATAAAGCGACGCGTTATCCTTATCAAATTCCATTCCCACACGTTTTCTAGGAATTCCCGGAGGTAAAGTGTGTACGTGGTTTGGCATGGATTGCAAATGCCAATGAATGTTTATTCTTGGTTACTATTTATACCAGTTACAGGACAAGTTTCACTTTTTACTTTATTTTATTTAATACTCTTAAATACTTCTGTAAAATATTTTGGATATTTTGTAAAAACTCTTTCAAGATATTTTTAGTTTCAATACGGAAAAAATGAGTGTAGATGATACTTGGTATATATTGTTACAAGGTTTTCTAGGAAGATAACACTCTACTGAGAGAAAAGAGTGTTCATGTTATTCTCAAGAATTCCTTTTAATTTCTTTAAACATAAGGCTATGCTGTTATCAATTTTGTTCGTCATGTTCTTAAAACTCATTTTTTTAAGCGTACCTTCATTTACCGTTACCGGTGTTAAAAATTATTGCAATCATAAAAGCAATCATTTCTGTAGCGTAATATTAAAGGTATTTCCAAATAAACATTATCAAAGTTATTACGATGGTAAGATACATGTGCCCTAAGTGGATGATTTCACCCTTGTAAATTTCTTTATTGGGACCATCTTTTCATTTCTCTCCTCATAACCTTTTATTACGGATTGGAACCAATTAGTTTGTAATGAGATAAATAAAAATGCTTTATTTTAATGTTAACTTAAAAATATTTATTCATTTTCAATACGTCTAGCGAGATCATATGTTTTAATTGGTTTACATAATACTATTGAATCTTCACTATTTTCATATGACGTTTCTTACTACATATAAATATTTAATTTACAAGTGGTAAAGCCATTAGATACTTGCCAGATATGTATTATGATTGGACTGACTGTACCTCATATTATAAAGGTGGTTTTATTGAACATTTTGGCTATCGCGTTCTATTTGGCAATGAGATTACCGTTAAATGTAATCTTTTCTTTCTTTGTTCCCCAATTCTTCTCTATTGTATGTACATCAGAACAAAGGCTCTTAAAATATGCATACACTACGTAATGTTTGTATATCTTGTGCTTTCTTTTTTTCATAGATCCGGAAAATTACCATACATTTCACCTGTTTGTAAGTGATCACCGCTGCCCCTAAAATCCACAAAGTTTAGATTAGATCATAGATTTGTTGCCGTACCATCAAATTGGGAGAGGGAAGGAAAAGGATGGGAAGAGGAAAGCGGTATTGGACGACCGGCCATCTCATTCAACGAACAAAATGGGATCTAAGCAGTCGCTTCACATGGATTTCCTGCGTTACCGCCGCCCAAGGGCCTGTCCATTCATGCTTTTTTTTTTTTTATTTCATTGGATGGCGAGACGAGCAAGCCGTTCGCCTGATGGTAAGCGATACGACCGCTCATAACAGTAGCAACATTCCACTGCGCTCGACATCCTGAGACATAAGATGTTAGGTCTCAATATGTCCAGTAGTTGCTGTGGCTACAATGTCCTTCAATCCGAAACACAACAGTGCATTTAAGCAGTGTTGTTTCACGGGAGAAATAGACATTGCGGTGGTACCTACCCAGATGGCCTCTCACATATGAGAGACCTACCACCAGTAAAAGCTGACTCATGACTAAAAACAACATGACTCTACCAGTCTTAAAATTATTTTCGTATCCATTCTCCATATACTTTTGCACTTGGATGTCCAGCTAGCAACGTGATGTAACATTTGTATTTATAAAATAATGTTTTATTCATGATGATATTAGCTGGAGTACCTATGTACGCACACATACCAATATTTATTTTCAATTAACAATATCAATACTTCACAGAGAAGCGTCTGCATTCGACTGGCGTACTCGCAGACATAACTTTGGATAATTTATTTGTGGTTTTTTACTACATACTCGTTTGTATTGAATTTGTATTCGAGTCATGACCATACTAATTAGACATACTAAAAAAGGTCTTTTTAACATAATTAAAGGTGAAGGTGAGGATATTACGCACTGTCATGGCGGAATTCAAAATATCATTTATGTACCCACAATAAATCGCTATGCTTGTTGTTTTTCGTCAATTAGTTAGGATCATCTGTAGTCAAAAGATTGTAGACACGTTGCCATAATTAGACAGATCACCTTGATGCATTTGGTTAAGACATCAGTTAGCAATTGGGATCTCTTAAATTTAAAGGAAGATCGTCATCCAAAGCGTACTTCGACCTTCGGTTACGATCTCCCTCGTTTATCATACCTTAGCTATCAACATAAATAATACACAATAATATTTTATAATGGATAATTAATTGGTTGGACTTGTCAGCGTACCGCGTAGTGGATAGATCGTACAAACTATTGTGTTGGAAGAGCAATTATTATCAAAGAGAGCAATTTGAACAGTACCTCTAAGTTGTGGCTTCCCGCAATAAAATCACGAAAATATTTGAATGGACTAATCATCTGGAAATTACAATGTTCAATAACGTTGTACAAACACTATAGGTTCATATTTCAAGTATTATTATTATTTCCAATAATCATATATACGGCAACAGACATCCTTTATGCTAATGATCGAACAAATATCACTTATTCTTGGTCGAAATAGACTTCAATGAACATATGGTATTTTTTTTAATGGGCATTGGTAGTGCCTTTTAGGTTCGCAATTTATTATCAATTTCCTTTAGCAAGCAGAAATGTACGTGGTGTTTAAAATACACTCATTCTATAACTACAATTATTATGTCCATATTTTTTATGTTCACTCTGTGGGTATACTGACATTAGTCATTAACATATTTGACATATAGACATATTATATCACATTGCGTGCCATCGCCCCTTTATTTTAGGAATCTGTTAGATCGCCGAGTATAATAGGGTAAGTTTTTAATGGTCTTAATTAATTTATCTTGTGGTGTCGTATATGAGCGTGATTCCACCTATTTTTCGACTTAAAACATGATTTGCCCGGGAATAATATTTTTTTCGAAATGTCTATATATGTAATAAGTTTTCATGTATATAATGCAAAATTTGCATATTTTATCAACTTTCTGTATGGGGTAAAAGAAAAAAATATGTATTATGCCTATAAAATAACGTGGGAATACGAATTATATTTGGGTAAAACGAATGAAAAATATGGATAACTATTAGTCACATCTGTATCTGTATCAGCCCATATACGTCCCACTATAGCGCACGGGTCGTCTCTACAATCGATAGTACGATTGAGAGTGGTTAGGCCATATACTCCACCACTCTGGCCTAATTCGGATTGGCGGTCTTTACATACCATAGATATTCTTATATATCGCTACTATATGCATGTTTCCTCACGATTTTTCTTCTACCGTTTTAGTGCCTGGTGATTTTCTATAAAAAAAGTGATTGAATATCAATGCATATAATATGACTTAAAAGTCAGAGTTGAGCCCAGGGATTCGAACCAGCGACCACCGTGAACCGCCGTGACCGTGACCGACCGTGACCCCATAATGTATTTAATTAGTAAATAGGCTATACTACATCCTGTACCATGTTTGCACTCTTTATTCTATTTGCCTATTAACTATTGATATGTCAATACAATAGTCATTAATAATACGAGTATTATATTTTCTTTGTTGATGTCGTTTTTACCACAGCGTTCTTCAGTTCCATACACTTTGGTTTTTATTGCCCCTTAAAAGTGTTAAAGCGTGTATTTTGTACACGATACGTAATCTTATAAATAATATTAAATGGGCGTGAATAATGTGATAAATCAAAATTTTGGTCAACATTATGACACTTAATTACATTTCTTTTAAGCGGTAAAGTTTATAAAATGACCTTTTTCAATTTCGACCGATCAATTACATTAATTCTCAGAAGTATGACCGTAAAATCCAGGACGAAGTTTACTCTTATATATGTCAAGTATTTAGGTTTTCGAAATTGGGTAATTAATTTAATGCGTTCTGTCTGTACGCTAACCGCTAATGTATAATAATATATGTCTTGTTGATATATTACGCGAGCGGCTATGTTCGACATATTGACCTTACAACCTTTACTTTTACTGTCACCGTTATGGTTCATATTGCAAATTTTAATCTCACACAGCGTGCTTCTTGTGCTCAAGAATTGGGCTGTGTTTAATCTCTACTAATATTATAAATGGTAAGTTTATTTGTTACGCTTTCACGCGAAAACTACTGAACCGATCATCATGAAACTTTTTACAAATATTCTTGAAAGTATTAAAAGTAACACAGGATCTGAATGAAGTTTTTTTTCACAAAATATTTTTTTTTCGTACTTGTATTTTTGGCCTCCATTTTAAAAAGTAAATCTCTAATAAAATATTTAAAATTTGACATGTATTGAACAAATTAAGTCCGCCAACCCGCACTAGGCCAGGTGGACTATATGGCCTAACCACTCTCAATCGTGCTCTCGATTTTAGAGGAGGCCCGTGCCCTGCAGTGGGACGTATATGGGCAGATGAAGAATTGACCAAATCCAACAAAAATGGTAGGTCTCTGATATGTGGGAGGCCGCATGGGTACGTAACATTGCAATATCTATTTCTTCTGTAAAACATCAGTTTAAATTCAATGTTGTGTTCCAGCTTGAAGGGAATTGCAGCCGAGAGAAACTACTGTACATTTTGTACTTAACATATTATGTCTCAGCATGGCGAGCGCAATGTGATGCCAAGTATTGCTTTGTAATTCATGGTGTTGTTTAATTTTGCCCCTGTCTCGCTATAGACTGCCATAAAATAATACAGGATAATATACGGTCCTGAAAACAAATATATGGTAATAAATTATAATTAATGCAAACACGACCCCAATAACGTTGTTTTTGGACGGACAAATAAAATTATTACGTATAATAGTAATGATATATATTTCTTATTTTCGAATATACAATATAATTTAATCGCCTTCGTTCCTTTATTTGTGGTCAAGAGTTTACTGGGGATCATGCTGTGTATATTGATTTGATTGCGATTTCGTATTTATTTATTTGGGTGATGCATTGTGAGGTCAAATAACCGTACATACGTCTCAGTAGAACATTCTTTGAATCGAATCTATTTATGTGTACGACTGTACGTAATGAATCATATTCTCATTGGTTAGATATAAATATTATATTTATTTATACTATAATATTCTTACCAATATTTTATTTAACTAAATACGAAAATTAACGCCACCTCACACTAGGCAAGTGTGGTGGACTATATGATCTAATCACTGTTAACTGTACTACTTTAGTATTCTGTGACTGTACTCATGATTGTAGAGGATACCCATGTCATATAGGGGGACGTAAATATGGGCTGATACCGTACAGTACAGTAGGAAACACAAACAATTTTGAAGCGCCTGTCAAAGGGGGATAATAATTATTATTATCTTAAGTTCTTAGAAGAGCTTGCTTTAATTATCTCGTGTCATCATTTATCACACGACATAAGTGGGTTATTTCGAAAGTGGGTGCCGTATTTGAAATTGATTTTCAACCGAAGATAATACCGATACTAATAACAAATTAGTTTTGTAAGCCTTGGTTCCTAGTATATCACAAAACAAAACAAAGAGAATATACGAAATAAATCAAATAATAAATTGAGTTAATAAATAAAATTGAGTTATTGTTTTAAATTATTTGTTTATAGCAGCAACGTAGACAAATTGGACGCCTCTTGTTTATCATATTAATGATAATTGTTTATTTTTAAATAAATTATTTAATCGTTATGAATTAGGAAGGGGTCAAAATGATATATGCTTACATTTAACTTGTTGGACATGTGTTTATGATAAGATATCCATAACACGTTTTAGTAGCATATTAGTGAATACAGCTATTTTTACATTAAGACCTAATTAGATTTTATTACTATTTTACATATTATAGTTTATAGTTGTTTAAAATTTAATAAACACATAAAACTACTAGATTATATATGAGTTTTAAATGCTAAGCGTGTCAAATTTGAGATTATCTTAATGGAGGACCGTTTTACTATGCCGTTTGAGGAAAAATAGTTGAAAAATCTTAGAAGAATTAATAATAAAATTTGAACTATTTTATCTAGAATATTCATAGTTTTTATTATTTATAGTGTACCACATTCAGGTGTATCTACTTGGAAAATATTACATGCATTTTCATGGTTCAAAACATTTTCAGCGTTGTTGGTAAGACCAAAGATGGTAATATTGATGGCTGTTTCACAAACTAGCTATAGAATTCACATTCATTCATTCTTAAGTACCATTACATGACGATCACAGACTCTTGAATTTTCATATATATGAAAATTTAATAAAAGTAGTGTTAGATGGTGTCCATAGCTTCTCATCAATTTATGATCAAACGATACTCAAAAGTGGACACATGAGGTTATAAATGTCATGTTCCAATTTATGATACTTATATTTGCATGTCAACATGATTAATAATTATAATTTATGGTTCATAACTTGACTTAAAAAAGATATTATATGAAACAAAACGGTAGATTACGCACATATTATTATGTCATGTGTTTTAATCAGTTCTTCAAGTCATCAGAAACTGTATTTATTTGATTAATTACATTATTTATTAAGACATTATAACCTTGGTTGGTGAAACCTTGGTGTGTTGGCTAGCTATCCGTATTTCTTAAATAAATTAATTCAGTGATTGACCCAAACCAACGTGTCAATGGAACGTCCTTCCCGCCTGCACTATTTATCGTTGGATATATTTATTGAAATGGTAATCTCTAAGATATTGTTATATTAAATTTGATTTCAAGTCACGTGTTCAATTAGCATTTAAATGAACCATCTGGTAAGAAATTATAATTTAATTTATATCTTGTTTTGATCAGACCAATTTCAAAGCTTTAATGTCCCCATAAACAAGAGGCAAAGAATATCTTGAAATTGGTAGTGATTAAACAATGTCACGCTGTCAGAAAGTTTGTGAAAAAGATAACTTTGTAGATTTGTAGATATTGTATGTACTCTTGTACTCTCACTTGCATTCATTGAAACATGTTTTAAGGCTTTGTGACGTTTTTATTTTACTTTTAATTGGGCTTAAGTTTGAATACTATCTATATTTTTTTACCTAATGACAATCTTAAAGTCTCGATTAGTCTACATACATAAATGATAATTTTAAATGAGGGGCGTTAGTTTTTAGGACAGGTTTAAATATTTTTGAGTCGATTTTTCTAATCCAGTTTAAAATTACCTACATTGTTTATATTCAAAAGGCAAGTGCGTGAATATTTAACATATGTTTATGAGACAAAAATAGAATTGTTTTGTTTATTTTAGAAATGGGCGTAGGCAGGTTTATTAGTAGTCTAAACTGTCAATTAGTGACTCAAACTCGAAAATATTTTTTGTGCATTATTATCGTAATATTATTTATTCAAATATTCCCTGATTTAGTATTACCTCGTGTCTCTAAATAATTCCATCTAACTTGATTTTCATTAAGAATCTCGCATATTTTACAGTAACAGATGAAAAAGCCGCCCGTAAATAAGGGCCTTATACAACGGGCGAGCCTTGGGCTCGAACCTATAATTAAAAGTGTCAATCGGGTTTGCTATTAAATAAGCCATGGCTCATTCCTTATAATAAAAGACGCGCATTTTTTTTTTATTATGGCCTGGCATAGTGGCGGCATTGCACCTGATGGTAAGTGCCAATGCCGCCCAGGCAGAGTATGCGACTGCCGTCCGATGCCAATGGAAACAATTATGCCGGCCTGCTAAGGTGCCTCTTCACACCACGGCGGAAGGACCCAGGATTGTAGAAACGAGGGAACACGTGAGACGGCAAACAATTCCACAGCCTGACGGTGCGGCACAAAAACGAGTTCGAGAACCGTTTGGTTCGCGCCGGCATGGTGTGGACCGTCAAGCTATGGTTTCGCAAGCCAGCACGCGTGGTTCTGGTTAGGAATGGAGAGGAGGGGATCAAGTTGAACAATTCTTCAGAGCACTCACCGTGACACAGGCGGTAAAACACGCTTAGAGAGGCGACATCTCTCCGGAGTTGTAGCGACTCTAAGTTGTTCGTAACGTCTGCATCATTCACAATGCGGATGGCCCGCCGCTGCAATCCATCCAAGGCATCGAGCAGGTACTGGCATTTACACTAAACCGTAATTATTATTATGGATGTTATGTTTACTTGTCTACCCTAATGTTTCCATACTTTAAGCACTCACATCATTGACACTGCAAACAAAATATTTGTAACAAGATGAACAGTACCGTACCAGTTCTTTTATTTCGTTTTCTGTCACGCCTTTGCAGTCACATCATCTTTGCTCTCGCTTCACTCGTCTGTACCATCACAATCTGTATCAGTCCATATACCCTCTGCAGGGCACGGGCCTCCTCTATAACAATCGAGAGTAGGTATGATTGAGAGAGCGTAGAGATTTTGTACATTCTGCGCAGCACAATTCGCAGAGATTTTGTTCCCGACATCCGCTCTATATAATACCTCATTGATCTACATACAAGCATTCACCAAATGGAGCAAAATATGTAGGCGGCGGAGTAAATAAGTTCTTGCTTATCCTCAGCAAACTGTTGACAATATGCCGCGAAGTGCAAAGTAATTTTGGTCCCAGTACGTTTTACAAGGCTCCTTGTTAGTTCATATTGTTTGTTATTTGCTAGAGTTACTCTCAGACATTAAGACAAACAAACTGAAGGAAAATATATATTTCTAAAGTGCTTGTTACGAAGATTCGTGTTTGGGTTTTAGCCATATTTTTTATTAGGTCCTGAGTAATTATGTTTTTGTTTAAACATCAAAATAACCTGTTTTTCATGAATGCTTTTATGAATAGAAACGTATCTCCAATAAGTTAAAGGAGTACAGCATGGCATTGAACCCACGAACGACATTGGCCGTCGCGTCCGTTTGAAGCTGCGCTGTCGCACACTTCATTTTTACACACAACATTCTAGAAAATCTTTACACAGTTTTAACTGCTAATATTATATTGAAGAAGATAACTTAGCATAATGGTATACACATGATAAAGGTAATGAAAGAACAGGTTGTATAAAATGTGCCCCAAATAAAAATTACGTGATTCCACAAAAATGTTAGTAAAAATAAACGTTAGGTTTTATTTGTGTTTCTCTGTCATGTGTGAGGCCTTTATCTACTGAACATTTATACACAGCTTTATTTACATACATCTCATAAACTAGATATTTTTTGTAGATAAGTAAAGGTTGTCAGAGCGAATACAATACAAGTTTTACATATTAATGTTCTTATAGTCTTACATTTATATTTCTGTACTTTCTGCTTTGTAAAAGCTATTCGATCCACACTATTTAAAGGTTTAACAACATTTAATTAATTTATTTATTTTCTGCCATTACGAAGTAACGTCTAGAAAAGTGCAATTCAAATGAGTATGCACCGGCGACAGATCTGTTGTAGCTACCTAAATTTATAAATTACTAGCAGTCGGGCCCGGCTTCGCCCGGGTACAGATAGTTTTTGAGTCCATTCCATATCAACAACATCATATTTCGCATACTAAATGTTTTATACCTTAGGTCAATGTGAGCGCCGTCGACTATATTGCTTTTCCCGTCCAGTCCCGTTTTATCTCGTTCTGTCCCGTCTTATAACATGCAATAAGAGCATGCAATCCTGCCCCCTGCTCTCAAATAGCAACAATAAGATCAAATCTATATTGGTCGGTGGAACCTGCACGAAGGAATTGCTCTCATATATCTTTTAAAATCGGCGCAATGTTTTTTCTTTCTAGCAACCATTTTTTGGACACGAGACCCAATTTATTTGAAGCTATTGCACCAAACATAGTAACCAATATTGAACATACATCCTCAAGAATTATTACGTAAGTGTAAATTCTTAAGTATCGACAATTAATATGATAATAAGTTTTTAAATATCGGTGAGATATGGTTTGGTATTCAAACCGGTGTGACATGTGCACGGTACGATCGCAGGCTCAGAGTCAGCGAGCTGTTAATCAACATTCATGTTCTTTCTATCGCTTTTTGTGTTCACAACACCGTTTAATATCCACACGTGTTCATTAAACGAGACCTGCCAAACTTTTTCTAATTAATTAGCTTCGATTTTATAAATTTATGCTTAGTTTTTTATTTTTAATATAGCCATCATCATTAATAGCTCGATATTTATTATGCAGTAGAGACTTGCCACTTTTTTTGTTTAGTTTTAATGTAAGAGTGTTCATCGAATATATTTAGACATAAAGTACAAACCGTTTAGTACCTACTTTTATTCGTGTATTTACTAGTATCAGAAAATGGTATGTTTATTAGGAGCCAAATAATTGAGGTTTCGGATGCTCTAAATATCTGGCAGAAAGAGTAAATTACATTATTGTGTAGTTTGTATGGCTCATTTTCTTTACTGGTGGTACGTCTCTAATATGTGAGAGGCTGTCTGGGTGGGTGCCACCGCTATTTCTCTTGTCAAACAGCCGTTTAAATGCACTGTTGTGTTTCGGATTGAAGGACATTGTAGCCAGAGTAACTACTGGACATACTGAGATTCAACATCTTATGTCTCAGGATGGGAGCGCAGTGGAATTACCTTGAATTACCAAGCATTGCTTTGTAATTCAAGGTGTTGTTGGTTTTGCTACTGTTCCTGAGCGGTCGCATCGCTTACCATTAGGCGAACGGCAAGCTCGTCTCGCCATTCACTGCAGTAAAAAATAAATACTTTATATGCTATATTTACTATAAATATGATTTATACACTATAAACGTATGATTTTGGTTGTACATTGCAAAAATGTGGATTCTGAATTATCTATCCCATACGAAAATACACTTAAATATTATTCCGGTTTAACTTTTCTAGTTATTTAATAAAGATATTATATTTAAATAAATACATTGATCGTGTAAAAAGCGTTGTACACAAACTCTTGGACAACAACGGTTCAAATGAGTCGTAACAGAGTTGAAGGTCAGCGCTACAACGTATGATAGTGAAATGTGACTTTACTTTTACATTACATATTAAAAGAGCGATGTTCCGTTGTAAAAAATATTATATTATGCAAAGGGCATTATAAGTGCGTAAATATAACTAATTCAAATACGTAAATGAGCCTAAGTAATATGTAACCTAATGAATCTAGTAATTAGACTCTAAAATGATAACATACAAAATGTAATTCTCTGCTCTAATTTTTTGATTTATAATATATTAATATGTTCTCGAAAAAGGACCGCTTAATTAGGAATTTGTTTATTTTAATAAAAATGTTTTTTGTAGCGATAAGATTGAGAGACCTCTGCTTAAAAATATTTGATTCAAGATGATAAATTTGATTGAATTAATAAAAAAGGTTTAAAATAAAACTACTTAGCTAAGAATAAAAATAGTCCTATGATGTATCTTCAGCATTTATTAAATATCAAAAGATAATTATCTTAATTGCAGAAATTATATATAAAAACAAGCCATTGCCTTAAAAGTTTAAGCGAGAAAAACGTTTATTTTGTTTTGTGTGCGTCAATAATGTTGTTAAATTTGTGGTTGTTTATATCATTTTAATCTAAGTTAATTATCTATATAGTAGTGGTTTTAAAGTGACAAGAATTACCAGGATGATAAATGAAAAGAACAATTTTTTAAGGATTTTATCGCAAATTTGTTTTAATTTTTCTATCCGTATAAATTAGTTTTATTTCAATTATCATCCTGTTAATATTTGCCACTTTAAAACCACTATGTAAATAACTAACTAAGATCTAAATGATGGAATAAACAACAAATTAAAAAAAAGAATACACCCACAGGACCAAATATTATTTTTTCTCGCTCGCTCGCAATGTTTATGTAACATTCGCGTAAATCTTAGAAATCATTAGGGTGATAACTGTTTTCTACATCATTGTCACACTATAGAATAGGCTATTTATTTGCTTTGACCGCGTGAAATGCGTCAACCATTGTGAGAATAATGACCGCAATGAAAAATATTATGCAGTTCACCATACTCTGCGTACATGTAAATGATTTGTAAATATTTTGCTCTTCGACACTTACCATGGAGTAGAAATGACGTCAGAAATCGTAAGTCTCAATGAAAATATTGATCCAGTCATCTCACGAGTGAAACAAGTAATTAGTGTTTGTAATACCAATATTTATTTAACATATACATTTATTCTGACTTCAAAATTCTTAGATAGTTTGATACTGGTGGCAGGTCTCTCAAATGTAAGAGGCCGCCCGGGTAGGAACCAACGCAATGTCTCAACTCCGATCAAACAGCAGTGTAAACGAACTGTTGTGTACCAGTTTGAAGGATATTGTAGCCAGAGTAATTAATGGCTTAACATATTATGTCACGGGATATCGAGTGCAGTGAAATGTCAAGCATTGCTACTGTCCATGAGCGGTCGTATCGCTTACCATCAGGCTAATGGCATACTCGTCTCGCCATTCATAGCAATAAGAAAATCTTTAATAGAGGAATAATAAATCAGTAATCGTTCTAGTTTTCTTTTAAAAACATAATAATTGAATTCAATCTTCGTTCTGCTGTTACCAAAACTATTAATTTATAGCATCTATTTAATAAAGGTGAGGATTAAAGTATTAAATTATAATTTAGGACCCACATATTGAGAGCCATTAAGGATTTATTTGAAGTGGGACATAATTAAAAAGTCTTTGTTTTATATTAAGTTATGTATCTGGTTTATTAAGACTTTTGAGAGTTGAATATAAATATGTTTTACAGTAGGCGTTTTGTAATGTGACCACACCATTGCTCTCCTCCAATCAGCATATACTTCTTGGTCACCACCGTTAGAAAAACTGTCACTGAGTCGTAAATATAGAGATTAACTTAATTTAGAAGGTCTTTCACCGGACAAAATGGAGCTAAATGATCATAATTTGAATTCTAATTTTATATGGAGATGATTGGCCAAAATCTTTTGTATTTTGTGATGTTTTATAAAAATGTTTAGAAAATTATAAACTTGCTCTATTTTCATAAACGTATTTATTGTGACACTTTTATTAATGCTAAATTTTAAAAAATATCAGTATAGGTAATTGACCTTCAAATTTGTTGCTGTCGGGACTGTTACCTTACAAAGACTTGGAAGATCAATGGGCATGAGATAAATAAAAAATGGGGTAAACACATGATTCGTAATATTGGTCACTCAATTAGATAATGTTTTAATTAAAAAAATCAATTTAGTACAACGAATGGGATGCCTCGGTGGCGTAGTTCTACTACGGTATGATTGTAAAGTTCTCTGTCTTAGGTTCGAATCCCGGGTCGGGCTAACTGATATTGGATTTCACTATTCATTATCAGCCCGGAGTCAGGAATTTATGCCCGATATGGTGATAGGCTCACCACCTATCACATCGTGGACGTCAAATATATGGTGAACCGCCTTGGTTGTACATCTGCCTACTACTTCTGAGAAAAAGGCGTCAGTTTATTCATGTATATACATATGTAATGGGAAGTCTGTGTTTTTTAATATAGCTTTAGCCTATATAACAGTCAAAATAGTTCATCAACCCTATATTTGCATTGAATAACTCAGGTTTTAAATTTCAAAAGTAATGATCGACCTGAATGAGTCTACATCTCTTGTTGGGTAAACTAATCTCGTCAGAAAATGTGAAATTATAAGTAATAATCCATTAAACTGGCTTTGTATGGGAGCTATTTTGATTAGTGATGGATAAATAATATGCTTGTAAAGTTCAGTTAAAATCTTTTGACGGCGTACATCTTATAGCTAAGAATCTTGATAACCCGGGTTTACTTTCCATGTCGGACAATCTGCTTTGTGTGAGTTTTTGTTAGATAAATATGTATCAATAAGTTTTTTGAGACTGGATTATATATTTTTTAGCCAAGCACACTCACCGTTGAAGGACTTGGATAAAACTTAGAGAATGGATAATGTTTATCATGGACATAAGGTAATGTTATCTTAGTAATGCACTGTAATAGGAATAGTTAATTTTACACTGGTAGGTTATAATGACTGCAATGCACCTGATGATAAGCGTAATCAGACACAACTGTACCAGCCTGCTAATATGCTTCTTCATACTATGGCGGCAGGAACGCGGATTATAGAAAGGAGGGAACATGTATGACGGTAACGGTAACTTGCGAACCTTTACGAAGAGATGGTTTGAACCATCAAGATAGGATTCTGTGTAGAAAAGGAAAGTTTTTGTTCAATTATCACATTATTAATTACTCGGTGTTTAGTGTTGATGTTTTATTGATTTAGTTGGAGTAGCCCTAGTTAACCCTTAATATTGGAAAAATAACGAATTAATGAAAACGGGTGATGTAGATGACAGAATCTATTTTTTTTAAGTATAATTTATATCTAAAAAAATATGTTATTATATACTTATAAGACACGTCGTTTTACATGTGCAATATTAAAAATCAATAAGTGTTTTTGACATTCTTTATTAAGGTGAGTCTGCGCATAATTCTTACCCTTGTCAAATTAGGAACAGAAAATGCAAATTTAACGTAATCCAATCAGCGATAATCGAATAAGTTGTAATAAAAGCGTGTTATTGTGTCTGCTTAATATTGTCATCGATAGTTTTGTTGGGTGAAACGGAGGACAATGCGGGTGCGTTCAGGTCAAAAAGACAATTTAATTGATAAAACTAAATCGGCGCGTGTGAGTCCTACCTATTGATGGAAAAATAACAATTTCATTAATTAATTATTTATAGGCAATTACCATATTTTCCTTATGTAGTTTTATTCTTATTTTGACGCATTTATACATTTTTTCGTTTTATAATTCGGTCCAATTTGGCAATAAGGGATTGTTTATGCAGTCGAATTTTGGTAAAACAAAATCAACTTTATTATAAAAATTTTAGGACTTTACTGCTGCACATATTTTTGATTATTTCTGGCACTATATTATGTAAAATAGATAGTCAAAACAAAGTTATATGATGACATAAGATTATAAAATATTTCCAAACAGATTTCAGTATATTTACCAATGAAGGTTTAGTGGCACCCGACACTATATTATTTGACATTATAAAATCGGGATCTATTACTTTGTCGTATTATTAATCCCTGTTCGAGCAATCCGTTAAGTGTACTTTGCCTATAAAAGTACATAATTGACTAAATAATACTATTTTTTATTAACTAAATAAAACATAAATGACAAAATATAATACACTTATTATCTACATATGCATCAAAGTTGTCTTATTTTGGAGCTGCGAAAGAACGTTTGATGCAAAGCCAGAGCAGAACAGAAACACTTATCTCTTATTGCAACAAACCATAATGGAATTTCTTAGTTTTTAAATAATCATTAACTGCAAATGCACGATTAAATAAGTACATACATCGCACACGTACAAAGAAGTCCGGTAAAATACTTCGAATGTAAAAAGCGTTACAAATTGCACGAGCGCTGCAAATTGATTCTACATTGTTCATTGATGTTTCACATACACTCCGATATTTTATGTGCGACAGTAAGCGATGATTCCACACGTTTCGATATTTATCGAACTGCCAAACATTTTGTCCGACCTTATGAGGTGAATTAAGCGAACATGTACATTATATTCAATTTGTTTTTAAGTAACCTAAAAAGTTTCTGCTGGCTAAAAATCCAATAAATGGGTAGAACATTCAGATGCCTTTTTTAATATTAAATATATTAAATATTAAAATTATGTACGACTGCGTCGGTGGCGCAATAGTTTTATATATGGTAAGATTACAACACCAACGTTTCGGGTTCGATTCCCGAAGCGGGCAAAGTCATACAGGATTTTTCAATTCATTATCAACCGGGTGTCAGGAATTTACGCCCTCTATCACATCGTGGTACGGAACACACAACGCGAAACGTGGGTGACTTGGTAAGATATCTGCCTATCCCTTCTTAGAAAAAGACCCTAGTTTATGTACGTATGTATACATATTATGATTTACATTTTTGCATAAGAAAATATAAATGACCAATGCTTTATCTGTGTTTTTAAGAATTAATCTTACTTTCATAAATGAATATTTAATTGAAAAATTCATTATTTTTTTATTTAGGCCGGTAAATAAGTGTTTGCATTTGTTTAAATTAAAAATCATGTCGCTGATGTCAGACTTTCTAATTAAAATTAATGGATGTCAAAAGTCAGCAGGTCTCGATACATTTTGGTCGAATGCGTGACACATAAATTGTTGTAAACAAAATAATCTATAATAACGTCAGTCATAAATGCATAGTTTACGATTGTATTTTTATTATTTCATGCATACGAATGCCAAATTTGCTTAATAAACTTCACATTATATTAAATTCTTGCTTACATGCATAAGCTCACGTCTTTACCCAGAAGGGGTGGGCAGGTGCAGGTAATAGTCGAACGTTGAATTATTGAGTGTAAATTGTTACACGGAACATGATTTCATTACATTTGGGATGAATCAGAAATTCAAGACGATTAAGAAAAGAAGCCATAAATCATCTTATTACCGCGTCAAAAAATCGAATTATATGGGAAAAATATTTTCGATCTTATGAAAATTAAATAAGATGAAAAAATTCTTGCAAGTCGCTTCCGCAGTCTTGAGTGATGCAAGGTTTCTTATTATTAATTTTACATTTGTGTGCGTATTCAGTTATGGCGAACGGGAAATTTTCTAGGCAAGAAACACTAGTAGTATTTTCCTCAAACTAGCACATATTGTACATAAATTTAATTTAATTTACTTATCTAGGGACACGTTAGTTCCACGGTGGAGCAGTCGTATTACTACGATTACATAGCTGCGGTCTCAGGTCCTGGGTGGGCAAAGTGATATTGAATTTGTGTACACACTGTCAGCCCGAAGTCAGTTTGTGTCAGCTGTGCCGATAGGCCGTCACGTTGTGGGGCAACATACAAGGTGAATGGATGTCCTGGTAGCAAGTCTGTTTCAGGGACCGAAACCCTTTCGACATAACGGTACCGGCATCGACGAATTTCGGTTACCTTTAAGATTTCGGTAACCGCTATGACGCAATATAAAGGTTACCCTTATTATACAGGAACAGTTTTAATACCGGTAACCTAAAAAGACCTTGAATGCAAAAGAAAATGCGTTGTTGTTGCATAACAAATAAAAATCATACTTGTCGTGTTGTTTACACAATATCGCTGGATACGGTTCATTTCAATTTTAGTGGGTAATTCTGTTGAAAAAATCATGAAATGAGTAAAGATAATTGTGTGGTATAGTGCCATAATGTTTAGTAAAGACAAACGGCGGTATAACCACACACAGGCACTGCCCCCGCTTTGACTTATAAGGAACCTCGCATGAAACATAAAGGTAACCCTTATTTCGGTTACCGGTATGATACCGGTTAAATTCTAGGAATCGAATAAAATTGGCGGATACCGGTTACCATTAAAAATACCGGTATTATTTTTTTCGGTTGATACCAAAAAATACCGGTATTTTCGATACCGGTTTCGGTCCTTGGTCTGTTTACTCCTTTTGGAAATAAGGCGTTTTTGGATGTATATATCTATGTAATAAATAACAATATCAAGAGCTTGAATGTTGAAATAAATATAAATTTGTGTTTGTTTAATCATATTTGTGTTATCAGTATTAAGTGTTCTGCTGACTACAGCGTATCTTGAACGTATTGAGGTAAAAAGGTGTACTAAGCATGGGCGTTCATTAGACATTATTAGGCCGTTTGCTATGCCGGCCTTGTTTAGCTACGTTGTATTGAGCAAACATCCCAAGAAATAGCCTTAAAATGTTCCTATTCTGCACGTTAATGTATGAACAGTTAGTAAATAAATGATGTAGTACAAAAAACTCATTCTTACTTTTTTCCTACCTAAGCATTCTCTGTAACTCAGATGTCCAATAAACCAGTCCACCAAGCTAATGTATTCCACTTTTACCATGGAACTCTGTTGCGTATTCACAATAATAAATAGAATGTTGACCTCTGCCAGTTATTAATTAATATTTCTCGATTAATCGTAAAGATGGCGCGAGATAAATCTCATTTGGGAGTTTTATCTCGCAGGTATGGTCAGGTGGCCGAAGCGTCACATCTTCTTTTTATTTGCCGTTGGAAATTTACGATCCGTGTTTAATATGTATTGGACGGTCACGTTGTATTATATATGAACTTATGTTAATTTCGTCAGAGAGTCTGCAGACAGAGTGGCAACAACGTGTCGCTAAAACTCAACCCACGATGATCAATATGTTTATTTAGTGTGGCTCCGGTCATATAAATCTGTTTAAATTTACCTTCGGCGACTAATTTAGCATTAATCACCAGATGTTATTGACGTGCACCTGCAGACAATTTTAGTGGTCGTGTTATTTTTATACTTCATATATTCAATATTTATGTCTTCAGTAATTATGATTATTTCTTTTCGATATCTGAGATCTCAAGCTAATTATTGCTGTTTGTAAATTGATTTTGAAAAACATAATATCTGTCGTACTTTTTTATATTATAGTTATCCACATTTGTGGAAATAAAATGTACTGAAATGTTAGACATTTATGTTTTATTACTTCTTAAATTTGAAGTCGACTTATTAGGAACTATTGTAGAATCACAAACCCATTTTTTGCGATCTGGTGACCTGGCTTCTTATTACGGGATATGAATGCGTAGAAAAAGAAAGTTTAATGGTGCGCTTTCTTTGACCTTCTCAGTTAGATATTTAGGTAACTCCTTTTTTTGAAGCCTCATGTCAAACACAAAACATAATAAGAAATATTTTCAGATAATTGTTTCAGTAATTCGTAACATTCAACAATAACTTGGTACCGTTATAAGCTAAAATATGCACCTGTCTTACAATATTTCTTGTAGTATTTGACAAGTTTAAACATATTCGATCGTTAATTTTTTATGAGTGTTCGGAATAGCGTTTACTTTAGCACCTTGTTAACCTTCAGTAGTTGTCCAGTCATCTCTCCAAGAGGTACCTACCGCAGGCATGCCTACAAAAATTATTAATAACATTTCTTTGAGCTTCTTGACCAAGTGACTTAATATGAATCCACGTCCCATAGTTAAGTTATTAAGGAAATAAATTAATGTACAAGTCTTTTGAACCTCAGTGATTGAATATTTATTCATCAATCCAATAGGGACCCAGTTTATGTTCTCGTCTTAGAATCTAGACCAAGTAATATTAAAGAACATAATACAATAATAAGAGGTGCACCTGTATGTAAATAAGGTATTTCAAATATATTTTAAAACACGTGGCTTCACTATTAGAATTGTTAATCTACACCCAGTTTAGGTTGATACACATATAGCAAATGGTGGATTGGTGTCATAAATACACATAAAATTTCCACTTTTTTCATTCTCTTTTTGCAAAAATTAAAGGTTGCATTTAGATTGTATCAGGTGTCAAGTTTCACCGCGTCCGATTGGTCAGATCTTTGTAATTTATGAAATGGTTTTAATTATTTAGTGCCAGTATCAAAAACAGGTGCACTAATAATGATAAGACTAACTAATCAGGTATGTTAGTTAATAAGTAAACTTACTTAAGAAGGAAACAGGAAAGGGCAGATTTTTTAAAAATGACGTAATGACATTGAAGTTTTTATATACTGAATAAATTAGTATAATGATTTATTTTACTGTATCGTTCCATTTAATAAACTACGTTATAAACGGCGCGGCTAGTATAGGGTCAACAGTTCAAGCGCAGTATCAATAATTCTTCTACTCTTTTAACATTTTGTAGACATTAAGTAAAACAGTAAATGATGTCACGAGCGGTGAGTCACGTCTTATTTCAATTAATAATATTCAACAAAATTCTACAATAGAAAATTTACATACGCGCTAAAACGTTTGTTCTGTAAAATATAATTTTATCTTGCTTCCGAAACAGTCATGTGGAAAACGGGTGTGGTTCTGGGAACAATTCGCATATCAATTAATGACTGGCACATCAATAAATAAATAAGTACGCCTATTTCTATAAACAGCTCATTTAATCACATTATTTTTTGTTATAATATGTTAAGTTTAGTTTCTACATTATGTGGTAATCATAATGTCCAAACTTGTTACGTAAATCGTCGCCAATAATGATTGTGTAGTTCGTGTCATATTATGAGGGATACTGAGAATAATAAAATATAAATAAACTGAACAATAAAATATAGAAGATAAGTAATAACAGTCATTTTTTCTATACCCTTTAAATTTTAAATTATTTTAGTAATTTTAGTAGATGTACTTTATATCGAACGTTAGCTTAAATTAGAGTAATTTAATTTAATGTAATTATTTAAGGATATGGATAAGAATAAGTTTAGGATAAGGACTTTTCTAAATTTTTTTCCGCCTTTATCTGTCTTTGCCTTAATTGATAGGATCTCTCCTCAGTAAAGAGCAAGTAAACAAACAGTGAAGAGTCCTAACTGCTTGCATGAAATCGTCTACACTTATGGTCCCTTCAATTTGGTGTGTATTATTTTCATTGCACCCCGTTTAAGTATATGTGCATGAAAACACCGTAGCAGGCATTCCACTCCGTGTAAGTTTTAGGTTTGTATATCTCATATTAGATGAAGGAAAACTCTTTTCGCATATAGTTTGTATAATTTTGTAATAAAATCTCTTTGGCTGGCTGGTTTTGATGACATTAAAAAGGTTACATTTCAAAAAAGGAAAAAAAGTTAGTATAATGTTGTTGCTAGCTAATATTGATATTCGTAGCTATTTTTCTTTCTATCAAAACGAGTGAATCTAATTCTAAGAAACTAATGAATAAATCCAACAAATTAAATAACTGTATATAAAAAAGTAACAAATTCAACCTAAATCTCAAAAAAAAGTGCAACGTTTACCGATCTAATGCAGTTTCGAAGAGAGCAGCACACAGTTGGTTTAAGCCCTGTTTCCAAATGAGGGATTTTGATGCTTCTTGTTCTGGTCGCTATATAAGGGATAAAGAGGATGCTATTTTTGAAAAAGTGGGGCATGATTAGCATAACAGTATTGACGACATAGCTTAAGAACTGAAAATTAAACACGAAATAGTTTTGATGCATTTTAAAAAAGCTGGGTACACAACAAAAGCTCTCTATTTGGATACATACGAGCTCAGAGAAAGGAACCTAATGAGTCGTGTACTCATTTGAAATTCTTTAGTGGGACGTAATAATACGAATTGTTTTTAAAAAGATTGACATCTTGTAAAGAAGAGTGAAAAGTGGATCAAAAGTCTGACTGACCTGTTGACTCATATGATTCTGCTGGTATTGTGAGATTGGAAAGGCATTGTTCTGTTCACGATGAAGTTAAGCTTGAAGCTCATGCTTATACTGCCAAGTAGAATAAAATCAAACAGAACCATCGTTCGGATCTCTACTGCCAACAACTAACGAGATTAAAGCAGTTCAGAGAAAGCAGCCAGGGTGTGGTCTTCCATAACGATTAGGCTTGACCACACAGATCTTTACTCATTCAGCGAAAATTAAAAGCGTTTGGCTAGAAGATGTTAAGTCTCAATATGTCCAGTAGTTACTCTGGCTACAATGTCCTTCAACCCTAAACATAACTGTGCATTTAAACTACTGTTTAGCGGGAGAAATAGACATTGCGGTGGTACCCACCCGTATGGACTCTGGTAGGTCACGGTGGTCGCGGGTTCGAATCCCAAGGCACACCTTTGACTTTGGAGTCATGTGTGTATTACGCACTAAAACGGTGAAGGAAAACATCATGAGGAAACCTGCATACATACCATAACGATTTACAAAAAAATCTATGGTATGTACAGTCCGCCAACCCGCACTAGGCCAGCGTGGTGGACTATATGGCTTAACCACTTTCAATCGTACTCTCGATTATAGAGGAGGCCCTGCAGTGTATATGAGCTGATACAGATAGGACTACCAAAACTATTTGTTGAGTTGTTTTGATCAGAAGTCACACACACATTAATTAGAGCACAGGAATCAAAGCACAACTACTTAAAAGATAGAAAAAGTCATTCAACAGAATGGAACGTAATATTTTTTGTAATTAAATGTAAACCAACTTTTAGAAAATGTTTCAGTTTATTTATAATATTAGAGGAAACTTTTCCTCTAACCCAATATAATTTTCCATGTACTGATTTTTTTCCACTACATAGCGATGATTAAACATAAAATAATAAGATAAAAGTAATTGCCAAGTTACTCCCCATCACATACCTATAGAACAGATAAACTTGGCAATGTGTGAGGGGCACTAAAAACATAATATGTGATTACACTTCCGCGCATATAGTTATATTCTAAAATTCTCTATATTAGGAGGAAATTATTGTGTACAAGAATAAAATCCCAATTGGTAATATAACTATGTAATGAATAAATAAACAAAGATCCAACAGTCAAATACAAAGTATTGATCCCACACTAAGATCGAGTCTTATATCGCGTAGTGGGTCTCCGGAACTATGAGCGACTTGTCGGTCTCATAAATACTCAGACTTGTGATAAAATCCTGTAGTAATTACAAATACATATCTCGGGGATCGAGCCCGCGGGCTCTCCGTTCACAGCCAGCGTCTAATCAACTGTGCCAATAGGGGCCTGTCAAAAATTATAGTTTTTATAAAAAGTTGCACGATTTTATATTATTTTCCATCTCTTGTATTAATATCTTGTATATACCTACAAGCATACATATACTCACGCCCTTTTCACAGAAGCGGTAGGCAGAGATGCTACCATAACAAACACATTTCACCTTGTATGTTCTGTTCCACGATATGATAGAACAAGCCTATCGCTATATCGGGCACAAACGGACTCCCGGCTGATAATGAATACAAAAATACATTGTCATTTTACCCGACCCGGGATTTAGTTCGGATTCGGTAAAGTAGTAATCTTGTATATGACAATGTTTAAATCACAAATAAATGGTATTTGTTGAGATGCAAATAATATTGGCTCTTCATTTATTTTGCACACAATTTTGCACAAAATTGACGACTTTTTAAACATCTTTTATTGTAGCCAATTTTTATATGTCTATGTTTTTTTATGTTAAATAAATGTTGGAGTTTAACCTCACGTGAGGTTACATTTTTATGGCTTACCTAGATAAATAAATTAGTATCTACTTAATTTTGATCATAAAATCAACTACATCTTATCTATCTTATCATACATCTCTTTTATTTCTAAGGAATTTATTAAGAAATGGACAAACTAATTTTCAATTAATTGATATTCATTAATTGTAGACTTACAGTGTTATGCTGCTTTAGAAATACGTTAAACTTAGTGCAAAATCCTTACTAATATTATAAAGGTGAAAGTTTGTATGTATGTATGTATGTATGGATGTTTGTTACTCTTTCATGAAAAAACGGCTCAACAGATTTTGATGAAATTTGGTATAGTGATAGCTGACACCCTGGATTAACACATAGGCTACTTTTTATCCCGAAAAATGTAGTGTTCCCGTGGGATGAGTCAGGAAACCAAATATACATATTTTCTACTCTTTCAAATTCAAATTGTTGGCACGGGATGTCCTCTCCTACGGAAGGGAAATATAGTCGACGGCACGCGGGAAATATAGTTAGTAGACACGCGAAATAATATGTTCTTGATGTGGATTGGACTCAAAAACTATCTGCACCCGGGCGAAGCCGGGCCCGACAGCTAGTGTTAAATACGTTTCCGGAAACGTTGGTGTGAATAGATGACAAGACATTTGCAAAAACTGTGTGCGGCACCACTATATAATTGGGAATGATAAATTGAGATGCGTGTGGTTTTTTGTCCATACAAAAAGTCAAGTATACATTTTAGCGCAACTTTGAGGGGTCAAAAAGTATATAAATAGTGATGTCGGAAGCGTTGAATCGCCTCTTTTTATGTTTGAACAATCATTAATTAGATGCCTTTTTATTGGCTTGTTATCGATGTACATCTCTGATATGTGCCGAGTGACAGATTTATTACTCGTACAAGGTAATGTCTTGTTCACTCTTCCTGGTGCTAAGGATATTTTGTGCATTATTGTTTTGCGCCTAATTTAATACTAAAAACCGCATCGATAACCTTTTCAGATTGGATAACAAAAAATATTCTTTGTTTTTTTATGAAGGACATTGTAGCCAGAGTAAATACTTGACATAAAGACATTTAACATCTTATGTCACAGGGTGGTGAGTGTAGTAGTAGTAGTAGTAGTAGAGAATGCTGAGCATTGCTTTGTAATTAATGATGGTGTTTGTGTGTCAAAAACCACCACGTAATAATATTAATAAATGCACGTTATTTTACATCATACATATGGCCTGATTAACAGTACAGAGCTAATGGAATATAATGAGTTTGTCAAAACTGAGTGAAAGGATCAACAATATATCAATAAGTAATATAGATGGTGATATTTATTATCACATTTTGATCAATAAAGTGGCACGATTCGAGTTCAAAGGCGCCCGCCACTGAATTGATACTGTGTTCCGTTTTGTAATCGATGTGTCGCATAATTCATGAACTGACTACATGCAGCCCCACCAATCAACTAGAAAAGGCTTATTAAGATTAATTTCACATTCGCTGATAAACATCATAACTACACCATACTATCTGAAAAATAGTTGAAAATATTAATGTTATATTTATATACATTTAGATAAGTTTAAAATAAAGCCACTTTATTGAATGCGGCAATAAACGCGTCAGCCATATATTTACATGGCGTTCGATACGCAACCAAGATACACATTTAAAGGCGTGCATTTTTATTTTAATGTCATATTTTCGAACCTTTTGCGGATACCTTTGTCGTGAGATGACAATATAAATGTGAAAGATGATAGCGTTTAATCTGATACGATTAAAATGTCAAGCGTCCATTTGCATCGTGCTGTTGCATGACAATAATGGCAGAGCATTTCTATGCGTTACATATGGCTATGGGAGGAGGCAGCCTCTACAAGTGTATGTGTGAAAGGTCAGGGCAGCTCAAACTACACGGTAATTAAAGGTTATTTTTGGCGATAACCATCAGTAAAACAGTTACCTACGTGCGCGAAATAAAAACCCGATGGTTCCACTTCAACAAACCTTGGGAGGAAGGGCCTTCGCAAGTAAAAAGTCAACGCGTTCACGTATCGGTTTAAGACAAAGTTGAGGGCTAGAGGGTACTTTTTAGTGTCAACAAAATTTCTTTATGAAATTGTCTGTCAACTGGATTTTTTTTTTTAAATAATTTTGTAATTTAGTGCACGGTAGGCAATTTAAAATACAATAAAATTCTTTCGTGTGAAGTTATTTTCAATTAATTTAATCTTTATGCGTAGTTAATCGATACGGTAAATACGTACGTTCATTGTAACATTATTAAATGTTTTAATATTTCCATTCTTTCATGAAGTTGAAGTAACGGCACATTGTTTCGCATCGATAGTTTAAGAACAGGGCTTATCCGATCCATCGCGGCGTACAATAAATTTAAGTAAATCTGCCGAGTCAAGGCGACTCGATGTGTGTTTTTTCAACGGATAACGAGTACATCTGATCAATATCCAAATAAATTTGCCAATATAAATGACATCACAATAAATGATCAATTTTGTCCTGTTTTGCCTGAGTCATCGCTGTTTTTCGCTCAACATTAATAATGTTGTCCAATCGGATGTTTCATTCACGGATTTATTTGAGCACCGTCGCTTGTAATCTGTCCAGATTAATCCGAGATAGCTCTCTCTACAATTGTTTCTTTAATACGTTAAATGTTCCTTTAGAATATTAAGATAAATAAATATAGAAGAGTAATACGTTGCATGTGTTGCGGCAGTAAATACTGTTACAGTCAAAGTTGTCTCATGGTCCGCTAGCATAAAGATAAATCGGTCGGCACAAATTAAAGGGAAGCATTGAATATCCTGATTTATAACTAAAATTACAATACAATGGACATCTTTAAATTTATATATTCTTTTCAATAATCCCTTGCATTACACGTGAAATTACATTTCGACGTAAATTTTGTGACCATTTGTCAGTTGTGCGGGGAATGGACAGCGCCATAAACCCGCTTTAGGAATATTGCGTCGCTTGAAAATGTAAAAAAGATAAGATTTGCATAATGGTTTTGTTAATGTATTTTGAATTAAGTGGAGCCGAATTGAAATAGTGGTGTCATCATGTTGGGCAGACGCAATGGCGTCGACTGGCTATGCCTACTCATTTTATAATATAGTTTTGCTGATTTACGATTTTCGTCACGATTCAATTTATTTATCGGCTATAAATAACTCCTAATATATCAATGGGACAATTTAAAAGTATTTTGTAACTGCGTATTATAGAACAAATTCCAAGTTTCATTCTTGACTGTTACATTTACATTTGTAAATTATTATTTTTTATAGCAAAAAAGATATAAATTAAGATGTAGCGTAACAAGTTCTTAAACATATAGATTAAGAATTACAAATAACAACTGAATGTTATATTTATAATACATTTACATTATTATATTTAGCTTCTCAATTACAGTGTCGTTTGTCTTAGGTTTTTGTGAATGAGTAAGTTCTTATTATAGATTATGTTAATACAGACAATTCATATCTTAGAGTTGATTCTTTAAAATTTTACTTAAGTCAATGTATGAACCATAAACTATTATAATGGCCTGAGTTGTAAATTAATATCTCTTGGGTGACAATCTTGACCCTTGGAACGTTTAATAAATAGCTTTATTCTTCCATTTGCCACTGATATTGATAAATAAATGTTAAAATGGGTTTGGCGCATTAGCTTGTGTTCGTATTCGAATTATACTTAACGATTTATTGTAAAGGGAGGGAAGAATTTTTGTTTATTTAAAAGGGTACACGTAAGGTGGATACAACTTGGCGTGACTTGGTACTTTTTCTGATATGGGTATGTTTTTTGTTAAATCAAAAAGGTTAAGTAATATAGCACTATGTAGTATGAAGTGCATGGCGGCCTGTATAAATGGACCAGACGTGGTCGCGGGTTCGAATCCCAGGGCACACCTGTAAATTTTCTAAGTCATGGGTGTATTGATATTCAATCAACACGCATAAGAACAGTGAAGTAAAACATCGTGAGGAAACCTGTATACCATTATAGTGATTTATAAGAATTTCTAGAGTATGTAAAGTCCGCCGACCCACATTAGGCCAGCGTGGAGGACAATATGGCCTAACCACTCGATCGTAGTCTCGACTGTAGAGGAGGCCGTTGCCCCTTAGTGGGACGTATAAGGGCTGATACAGAATATAGCGCTATTCAAAAGAATTAAACGCACACTGGTCGCTCACTAATTTTAATACGAATATTCATGACCTAGCGTCAATTAGACATCTTGTATCATTCGATTTTAGTTTGGAAATGCCTCATATAGCTGCAGGTGGTTTTTATATATTTACTTAATCCGATAATTAATTCTTACTTGGAGTATTCCTTACTTGTCAATGACCTTTCGGTGGTCGGTGTCCGCATTTTTTAAAGTTTATATACAGGATCATTCAGCTTTCATCAGGAAGTTTGGCTGCCGCATTGTGGAATTTACCAATAGCTCTTCATATTTTAAATCTAGTTAAGTGTTTTCAACGAATCGTAACCGTATAACCTATTCTTTACTGGTGGTAGGTCTCTCATATGTGAGAGGCCGCTTGAGAAGATACCACCGCATTGTCTATTTCTCCCGTTGAACAGCAGTGTTAATGTATTGTTGTGTTTAGGATTGAAGGAAAATTTAAGCCAGAGTAACTACTGGACATATTGAGACTTGACATTTTATATCTCAAGATGGCGAGTGCAGTGGAATGCCAAGCATTGCTTTGTAATTCAAGGTGTTGTTTGGTTTTGCTACTGTTTATGAATGGTCGTATCGCTTACCATCAGGTGAATGGCATGCCAGTCACGCCATGCATTGCAATTTACAAAAACCTATTCAAACGCCAGCCAATTTCAGGACATAATATTTATTATGTGTGCATGATTCCGGTATGAAATATAAAAAAATAAGTAGTGTTATTTTCCAGACCATAAAATTATCTATATTCAATAAGCGTACTTTTTTCTGCATGAAGAGTACTTGAGATAAGATGTACTTTTTTCTTTACCCCTGATAATGTTTCAAGTTGTGCGACTAAGTATGTAGTTACGGCATAAAACGTCAAACAAACAAACTCACTTCAGATCTTACAGTATTAGCAAGGTAGGAAAAACCAACGACATTAATCCGATTCGTAATTACTGCCAGAAATAAGGAACGATGAAACGATTTGAAGAAATTTACATTTGATGGAGTGCATAAAACATTTTTTAAGTAGTATTTGAACCGTTTTTATTGAGGCAATATTTAAGCGCGTATCGCAACTTATGTTCCAGTAATTTCTGTATTTATTCGCAACCTCGTCCTCAGTATTATTTTTTACTTCGTGAACTTTGTTATTTATTGATCATTCACGTAAGATTGAAGTCGCAATTTATATTTTATTACTTTTTTGTTTTATAATTAAGTTCCTATGTGCATTTATTATTGTTCATTATTATGGATTTTTTATGAACTCTGTCGCAGTTACTTGTATTTATAGAACAATTTAAGTATTAGAAAAAATATCTAAGAAATAAATATAAAAATAATTTTACAACCTTATTCATAGAGAGTTTTAAAACCTATTTTGGCTATCGAATGTTTTGTCCCTTTCGAACGACATTTGAATTCAATTTGAGCGAAAAAGACAAAACATTTGGAACCTGAAATAGGTTTAAAAGTGTCTATGTTTAATACATGTTTTTCGTAGTTAGTTGCGATAAAAGATAAGTGTTACAACCAAAATGATAGACTTTAGGCACGCATCTGGTTGTAAAATTATAAACCTTATCATTAGGCAACGTGGAATAATTAATTTTGGCTTCACATGTTTCGTAAAATGTATGTTGACTGTTATATTGATAATATAATACAAATATTTTTGCTGAAATGGGGCTACCTGAGTTTTTAACTCTCCTTGACTGATGGGAAAGGAATCCTTATCCAGCAATATGTATTGAAAGACATTAAACTTATGTAGATAATATTGGATAGAATTCGTGAAGAAACTATATTTTGATATGATTTATATATGAATACTTTTTCGCTGTAGCATAATATATTCTGACCAATTAAAATAAATTTATTTTTAGATGAATTACATTTCAACCATAATTTCGCATTTTTTGCAAATTCGCTTAGCTGATAAATAATATAATGAGAGCAAACTTTAAACAAATTATGTAATACAACGACATCTATCGCCATTTTCCGCATGTTTTTGAAGCACTTACAAGTGTTTTCTTTGCAATAGTTCAGTTGGGAGATTTGGCGTTTCATACATGTTTGAAATCAACAACAGATGGCGCTTGAGTGAGTAGCAAAGAAAATTAAATAAACTCACTTCTTTTAAAATCGTGGTTAATGCGTCATCCGTATTATAATCACCTGTATTTTGTTTTAAAAAACAATTTAACGTAATCAAAAGGTTTTATTTTCCAAAATAATATTAACAACTTAAAAACTAGATTTAAATAAAAATAAATTATAAATTAAAATAAATAAGTCCATTAAGGTAAACCTAAAGACACTCTATAAATACTGGGTAACAATTTTTCAACTTTTCACTGAAAACAGCTTTAGCGATTGGTTCATGCGTGTTCCTCATCTTGATAGTCGTATTGTTATTGAGGACCACATCACTGAAGGAATCTAAAATTAAATTATTTTGTGGGTGTGCGACCTCCATGTTTTTTATCTCTTTCGCATGGCCGCTAATGAAGCCGAGTTCTCTGCAAATAGCTTCAAGCTCCGTTTTGGTGTGGTTTGGAGTTGTATAACATTTAGAGTACCACACACCGTGGGAACGTATTATTACTTGTCCCGTTCCATAACTAAAACAAAAAAACAGAAAAAAATGTGAGGTGCTATATTTTAAGTGAAAGGTGGTCTGTTTGTTAACGGACCAGAGGGATTACTCTATGAAACGATACGAACTTTGAATGTTTGGATGTTCGACCTCTGGAGTAAGATATAAGCTTTCCACTTCTAAAAATCAATACTATTATCTAATATATGTAGGATTTGAATGTTAAGAAGAAAGATGAGTAGAATGGAACGTTGACGTATGATTGATATGGAACGTGGTTTGTGTGAAAGAGATGACTAATGAAAGTATTTAAGATGGAAAGAGTAAGAGGATGAATGATTAAGATGTTGAAGTATGCAAGGACGGAATAGAAGAGAATAGTCTGGAAGACGACGAAAGACATGAAGGACTGAAGACGTAAGACGTGAAGACGTATTTTATAAAAGATTGAATATATTGAAAATTATCCAAACGATCCTAGTTTGATTTGACCCGAGGCGGAACTATTCCCACATATTTTTGGGGGCTCGTCCGGGATAGTTCCGTATTTCGGGTCAAAAGAAGAAGAAAATACGACGAAGAAAATTATTATTTATCGTCCGGGATAGTTCCGTATTTCGGGTCAAAAGAAGAAGAAGACGTAACTGGGAAACCGGCACGAACGACGTGAGCTGGCCGGGATCTGGTATGTGACGACCCAAAGTAGAAAAGATAAAGAGGTGATATGTAAGATGGATAGACGAAAACGACAGTTTAGTTGGTATGCATGTCCTAAATTTGATGGGAGGGACATATCATAGTCGTCAGTCAAATGGGCGCAGGAAATTGAAGACGTTTGTGAAAAGTTTAATTTCACACCAAGACAAACGCTGATTGTTGCGAAAAAGTGTCTAACGGATACCGCAGATTTGTGGTTGAGATCTGAAGATCCGTTCGAGACATACGAAGACTTCAAAGCAGCAATCTTAGAGGAGTTTCCAAGCGAAATTTGTATCAAAGAGGTTTTGCGAACTAAGAGTGTCACCGAGAGCAAGCCTAGCGCTCACGGTGTGAATCCCGACAACTGCAATCTCCATGACAACGTATTTGTCAGTTATACAGAATGCAACAACGATGTTGAAATAAATTCAATTAAGACGAGTAATGACGAAAATATTGAAGACGTTTACGAGGAAACATCAGCAAAAATACTGTTTCAGGTTGAGATGGAAGAACTGCAGAACCAGCAAAAGGAAGTTTTCTGCATGGAAGCTGACAAACCTATGGACACCGAAGATGTGTCTATTAAGTTGCATCTATATCCAATAAGAAGTAATAGAGGAACCAGGTACTCGAAAGCAAAAAAGATGAGAAAAGAGGTTGTATCACGAGCAAAGCCTTTGGACGACTTTCTAAGATGGCTATTATTGATGAACCAATACGATGATCTTACTGAACACCGACCTGGAAGATTTAAAGATAGTTGGACAATTTACAGGAGGAAAAGAAAGAAAAGTCAAAATTGTTTTGTATGTTTTGTATTTATTGTAAGAGGTGTAATTTGTTATTTGTTTTTATTAGGATAACATGTTTTGTAGGATTTGTTGTAAATTATTTGATGATGTTAAATTTAGTTGTTGTGATTTTAATGAAAGATGTTGTAAATAGGACCTGACTGAGGGCAGTCAGATGTCAGTATGGCCGAGTTGTAGGATTTGAATGTTAAGAAGAAAGATGAGTAGAATGGAACGTTGACGTATGATTGATATGGAACGTGGTTTGTGTGAAAGAGATGACTAATGAAAGTATTTAAGATGGAAAGAGTAAGAGGATGAATGATTAAGATGTTGAAGTATGCAAGGACGGAATAGAAGAGAACAGTCTGGAAGACGACGGAAGACGTGAAAGACGTAGAAGACGTATGAGGTGAAGACGAGTTTTATTTAACATTATATATATTTAAGATTACCAAGACAATCTTAGTTTGATTTGACCCGAGGCGGAACTATTCCCACATATATGTACTTATCATTTTCTCTGAACTTAGTCTACGGTTACGACGTACGATAGAAGATTCCAACATTTTGTGGAGTATCTGGGCACATTAGTGAAGATTTACGTATGGAGTCTGAATATTCGAAGTTCGTATCGTTTTTATAGAGCAACCCTCCAGACGCAGCTGCCAACTTGGTGGACGCGGGTTCGAATTCCAGGGCACACCTCTGACATTTCAAAATCATTTCATTTCATTTCAAATTGATAGTCAATCACCACGTACTATAACGGTGAAGGAAAACATCGTAAGGAAACCTGCATATCATAGCGATTTGTAACAATTGCTATGATATGTAAAAACTTTAAAGGATTGTAGAGGAAGCCCGTGCCCTACAGTAGGTATATGGGATACAATACTAATATTTTTACTTTCTAAAGCCAAAAATTCAATCATCATCAATCATGCTATCATATTTGCACATTTTGACAGCTTCCTTTTAGAAAATACGACACGAAAAATTATTAATTTGACTTCTAGGTACATAGTACTATTGATGATTTAAAGATTTTTTTAATTTCTTGTACCTATATTATTTCATTGACTTCAATAAATTATGAGCAGGGAGCAGCTCATAATCATCAGTTATTAATTCAGTTTACTATACGAACTATCACTACACGTCACATACGCACTAGTCGTGCAAAGTTCTCAAGGGATATATAGAATTCACAAAGCTTTGTACACTTACGGAGTTCCTTCCGGGGCACTAAGGCCTATGCATGTTTGTTCGTCTTCCCCTCTGGGACAATCCCGGATCCCGTCACACACCATGTCGGGAGCCACGCAGTGATCGCCATCACGCGATTTTCTGCCGCATCTGTACATTTTCACATTAGTAACATTTGTTCGATCCCGTTAATATAGGTTATGTTAATCAATTTGACGGAAAAATTACGAAAAAAATCCGTGTTTTCCGGTGCTTTTGCCATACTTATTATTGGAATCTAATTAAGCAACTCACACTATAGGACCCACGTAATTATTTATCCCATGGTGGTGGGTCTGAGTGTTCGTGAGACCGGAAAGACTCTCGTAGTTTTTGATACCCACGACACAAGACTTAATTAATCTTAACCCCGCCACACATGCTCACACTCGCATTGGCGGTCACGAGCCGCGTGCGAGTGGCTGTATTTAAAACCTATAGCGCACAACCAAACTCCGCATTAATTGCTCGCACGTCCTGCGTACTGTGTCGACACGTGTGAGCAAATGCGGAGTTTGGTACTGCCTCATACGTTTTAAATATAAAATATTAGGGTTTAATGTGGTGTCAGGTCTATGTACAGTCGACTCTCGTTAATTCAAACCTGCGATAATTCGAACCTCTCTATAATTCAAAGTTATCACGAGTTCCCTACAAAATCTCTTTATATTTCGAACTAATTCAATACATTTTTATGCACTTGGTAATTCGAACGAAAAAAACCTTTGCTATATAACAAAACGACGCGTTAATTCGAACTTAACGGCTTCCAACACTCGGGAAATTCAAAGTTTTAGAGAGAAAGAGGAAAACCAGTATAACATAGTCCTTTAGAAATATTAATTAATTCAAATGATGAATACATGTATGAACACGAATGTACCTCTAAAGTTTTGTCATTGTTATTGAATAGCAGTTAATAAATAATAATTGATCAACACTTAATAATTCAGTTGTATTTACTTTCTCTCACAAATTTTGAACCTTTTGATATTTCGAACACTCGATAATTCGTAGTATTTTAAGAGTCCCTCGAGTTTCGAATTAACGAGAGTCGACTGTATTTGGTTGTTGGGTGTATTTATTATTACAATTTAGGCAGAAGAACACGCTAACGAGTTTCAGCATCTTTAACATTGTTATTTACTACAAGATTATTATTACAAAAAAACCTAACTGCCTTCGCTTATAATTGATGTGATTTTAATTTTATTTTTTTTATTGCAGTTAATGGCGAGACGAGCAAACCGTTCGCCTGATGGTAAGCGATACGACCGCTCATAAACAGTAGCAACATTCCACTGCGCTCGCCATCCTGAGACATAAGATGTTAAGTCTCAATATGTCAAGTATTTACTCTGGCTACAATGTCTTTCAATGCGAAACACAACAGTGCATTTACGCAGTGTTGTTTCACGGGAGAAATAAACATTGCGGTGGTAGGTACCTCCCAGATGGCCTCTCACATATGGGAGACCAGTAAGATTTTTTTAAGTTTAATATAAGAAAAGTTACAAAAAAATACAATAACATTTTTTTTTGTTGCAAAATATTGTAGTTTTTATAAAACTTGTTCAAGTATAGATTATTGGGTGGAGGTCGCTTCCAACAGGTTCATGTGGAGATCCTTTTGGGAGACTTATGTTTAGCAGTGGACTTCCTGTGGCTGAGGTGGTGATGATGATAATGATGATGATAAAAGGTTATTTAAAAAAACCCTGGTTTAATATAATAGAAATCCAGAACAAGACTTGAAATTACTTGTATGTTTTCTTTGCGTAACACTTGCAGAATATTGGGTCTTCGTCGCTTCGGTCGTGGCAGTGCAATATTCCGTCACAGAGTTTTGAAGGCATGACCCTGGCTAGATAATCTGAGCAGGTAGTATATCCCGGTTCATCGGTGCCGTCCCCGCAATCGTCGCGACCGTCCCGGAACAAAGATTTGGAAATACAGTTGCCATTCCGACATTTCATTTGGCCCGATGCACATTCTGAAATTAATGCAATGGGCAAAATAATAGGAACATTCTCACCAGGCAATGTTGAGGTGATGTGTAATGTATTTGAGCTAGCTAGCTAAGCTAAATAAATAAATCATGCTAGATGATACAACAAAGTTATTTTTGAAACTTCTAGGGAAGATGTGAACTCCCTGTGACTGAAGAGAGTATGATATTTGTTAGGTAAATTGGAGTTCATTTAACCAGTCAAGTCAATAAAATTGATTTAGTTTGGCATAACGAATGCTTATTGTTTTTAAGTTGTAATAATTTCTATTCAGCATATACAAAAGTAGCTTACCACATCCGGCAGCGAAACGGTCTTGTTCGCATATATTGTGTTTTTTATTGCAAGATTCTGCGGACTCATCATTTCCGTCTTCACAATGTCTGACGCCATCACACACTTCATGCAAGCCTATACAACGACCTCGACTGCATCTGTGGCTGCCGCAAGAATTCTCATCAATTTGATCCATTGAATCTGGTATAAATTTCTCGCCTGAATATTAAATGTTGTCATTAATACCACAAATCTAATCTTGAAATAGTCTAAGTACCATATGGATAGAACATATCAAAGCAAAGAGCAATAGGGTTGTTTTAAACGAATATGTTAATGGATGTAAATGAAGCTTTTTGAACCCTTCATTCAATTTAGTATTATCTGTGGTGACAGCAATTTGCTTTATGATCTGTAATACATACTTTGTGGAATAAAACCATAAATACTGAAAGTATTAATTTGTATTAAATTGGAGTGGTAGATTTTAAGTTAGTTGTAAAATGCTATACAAAATATATTTGTTCTTTTTACAGCAAAACAACTTGACTATTTTTGTTTCATAATACACCATATTGCATGGATAAAAATAAAGACAAATTAAAAGATACATAGGAAGTCTTTACAATACCTAAATGATATCTCATTTCGTTCTTTAGGTTTTCAATTTCAGTTGCCAGAATATGATTTCCTAGACCGCATTCTCCTCTGCTGTCCACAAAAGAAGCCACAGGGTACCAGCCCTGTTCTGTATGGCAAGTTATGATACCAGCCCACTCGCGATCTGACGTGATGCCCGGCTGAAAAAGCATAGCTGATTATGTGAACTTAATTAATTAATTAGGATGAAAATACTTGAAAAGAATGCTTACGCCGCAAATATTTCTGTTTTCTTTTTGTTTGAAACAAATATTGTGTGAAGTGCAATTCTCTTTTGTTTCTTCGAGAAAAACATCAACTGTTCTGTTTTCTCTATCTTGACCCACTGCTACGCACATGTTGTTTTTATAAAAATGATTATTCCTGTAATAAAACACACCAATTTGGGTAGTCGTCGATTGTGCAAACATTATAGATACTTGAAATATATTAAATACTTACGAAGATGAAACAAGCATTGGTTTTACCACGTTTGAGTATTTCGCAGGTTTATTAAGATGCAATAAAATTACTTTGTTGCGATATAAATCTTTTTTAGCGTCTATCCGATATATTTGTTCTAGCGGGCCATTTGTAACGCTCAGTATTCTTTGAGCACCAAGTATAACTGATATGAAGTTGTGATTATTTCTGAAATTATTAATATTATTATTAGAAACAACTAAAGCTAATTTTAAATAAAAGTCCTTAAAAAAATATGATTGTACTTACGTATCCCAAAGACAAGAATGACTTATTAAAACCCACGACAAATCAATTAAGACACCAGTGCATTTATAGTTTCCTTCTATATAAATTTTAGCAACCCAAGGCCATGTTTTATTTACTTCTGTTGATGTAGCTCGATTAATAAAATTCTCTTCAGATTCATCAAAGTTTGTAAATAAAGACTGATCGCAGAATACGTACAACGATTTACAAGTCTTAGTTATATTCGGTACACATTGTTCTGGAATTATTTGAGGCTCTTTTATGACAATGTGTTTTGTTGATTCGCTTTCGTCTTCAGACTTTCTATAGGCAAAATGAACAGGAATACTGCTGTCGATATCACGTTTCTCTCTTCTGTCATTCGATCTTTCTTTTGTTATTTGATCTTCTTTAACATTTATGTATTTGACAAAATATCTATTTGCAGCCCTTCAATAAAAAACATAAAATGTTATCTTTGCTAATAATTCTTTAACAGATAAAGTTTATAAATAATAATATATATTTTAGCTGTACCTGAATCCTAAATAGTTACATATATGACTAGCGGTTTCTTCTATTTGTGCAAGTGATAATGTATCCTCGCAAACAATATGCCAATCATCTGCATACCTTTTTGTGACGTAACCTTCTATATTAATTTGTGGTCTTTCATCAATATCGTATTGTAGGTCTTTACCATTTGTGAGCGCAACTGTAATTTATCATATTTTTCAGATTATTATACATAGTTATTATTATAGTTATAACTGTAATGTAATCTATCAACCCATATAAGTTCCACTGCAGGGCACGGGCGTCATTTACAATCGGGAGTAGTATTGAGAGAGAATGAGAAGTATAGTTCACCATGCTGTCGGCGGTCCTAGTGCGGGTTGAAAGGCTTTTACACACCATAGATTTCTATGTTGGTAACCTCACGATGTTTTTTTTTACTGTTACATCGCAAGATGATTCACTATCAATGCACACATGACTCCGAAAAATCAGACATGTATCCTAGGACTTGAATCCGCTACCACCGTGAATATCTTGGCAACCACACCTGATACGATCCCAAAAGGCAACTATACGCTTCAAATTTCAGTTCAAATCACTCTGTAATGATACTTACAACAATCTAGTTCATCTTCACCTTGAGGGCAATCAGCTTTTCCATCACATACATGTTTCATAGGTAAACAATTTTGGCTTCGTTTGCATAGAAAATATTCTTCTGGACATACAACTGAAATAAAAACCAACATAAAATAGTACACTGTATTTAATTTCTACTATACAATTTGCAAATAAAATATCTGCACGTGAATAACGCAGATCCGAAATAAAAGTAATTTGTTGTACCAATCATGAAAAATGTACAGAATAAAAATAAGATACCTGGCACGTGTCTGTTGCAAATAAAAATATCGAAATTGTAATAACATTTTACTTACAGCAGTCGATCTCATCTTGTCCATCTGCGCAATCAAAATTGCCATCACATAAAAGCTTTTCGTCCAATGTTGACAGATAATCTATACAAGTACAACCGAGTTCATCTGTTCCATCTTCACAATCGGATTTCTGATTACAGCGTTGGTGAAACGGAATTACTTGTGTTATTCTAAAACAAGTCAATATAATACCAATATTAAAATTTGATATAGTATTAAATATACTGATATTATTTTCAATTTTCAAATTATAGACTTACCGCCCACATTCAAATTCTTTTGGAATCCTAGGTTTTCTTCTTTTTATTGGTGATTGAAGTTCAGAAAATACAATCTCCTCCATCTTTCTGTTTATATCTTTCTTATCTTCAAAATCTTTTAATTGTTTCGAAGGGGCATGTTTACTAATATTACTTTTAACTGGCGGCTCAGTAATAATATTTGATATATCATTTTCATTATCATCAAATTTGTCGGTCTCTGAAATTTCGGTAGTTGGTAGTAATTGAATGAGGAGCTCCTCAGAATTATTTTCTGATTTATCATCTTCAGATATAAATATTGTTGGATCTCGTTTATTTTCATTACTTTCTCTACTAATTAGGGATTTACTTCCTTTAACGGCTTTAATTTCAGTTGTCGATTCCAAGTCGGTGCTAGAGAGAGATTCGGAATCTTCATGAAAATTTATAGTCGAAGTCGAAAGTTCTGTTGGTGTTATGTTGTCTGTGGTCCAGTCCCATTTTAAAACAGACTCTTTAAAGAGCTCTGAATCATCGCTCTGTTGATCTAAGTCATTTTGTAAAATCGATGATCTAGACTCCAATGAACCTTTGGTGAAAGATACGGTGATACTTTGGGAGTTATCAGAACTCGTGATTAGTTCATTATTAGTTGTAATTATAGTTGGAAGGTTTGTAGTCGTATCTACTTGAAAATTTGTCAGTGTATCTTCTGAACTTATTGAAAACGGAATTTCCAAGGTCGATGCATGTTCGAAATTTGTTTCAAAATTATCGTTATTTTTCTCATTTTTATCATCAATTGATTCAGTTGATTTTTCATGTGTATTATGTGTTGTTAACATAATATCAGCCATCGTGGTTGATTCAAGTATACTGACACTACTCAACGGATTATTGGTAATATCACTATTGATAGTACTATCGGTGATAAAACTATTCTCTGCTCCTTTAGTTATTCGACTAACTTCAGAATTACTGTTATTTTCACTACTTTTAAACATTTCATTCATAAACATATTATCGCTGAAATTATTGGCTGTCTTTGTAAAATCACAGCCGAGTTCATCTTCTCCTCCGAGACAGTCAATTATTTTATCACATTTCCTTTTATGGGGAATACATTTAGAAAATCCTGATTTACATTTGAATCCCGGACATTCTTGAATTGGTTGTACAATCGGCAACGATTCAGAAGCTTAAAAAATATTGAGTTTTATTAATGTTCTGCATATGAATATCGGATATTTATTAACTTTAATTAGTTATTTGTAGAGAGTTTAGTGATTTTAGCGCAAGTAAAATACTTACAAATATGATACTTAATCCACTTGACAAAAAGACTGACGCGAGTGTAAACGCCAGGTTCATCTTTACGAGCACACCCATCGCCATGACTCACTATACCAGCAATGTGCCATTGTTGTGAATTGAAAGGATTTCTGCACAAAAGCGGTCCTCCGCTATCGCCCTAGAATAAAACAACAAAAGCCAAAGTGAATACAGGAATATGGATTACTCTCTTGAAACATATATTTCTTTAATTAGATAGATTAAAAAAAATGTCAATAAACAATTTAAAAATTGTATGAATATAATATTCCATTTTCCAAATTACCTGACATGCGTCCTTCCCGCCCTCGACAGGGCCGGCGCATATTTCTTTTCCAGCCCTGTCGTCCCGATGTTTGCAATTTTCCCAAATTGGAACCTCCACTTCCCGCATGTGGTCCGCTTGAGAGATAAGTTGCCATATTTTTAATATACCATTTATTTAAGTTTATGTAATAATTTATTAAGGGCATTTTTAAACACCATTGGGAACCTTCGAAAGTCACTAATTTATAGCCAATTTAACAGAAAGGTAGAATATTCTGACGAGCAGGGGCCTAGACAAATGTCACTATACTGTTGGCGTGAACGCCTGCGGAAAGATCAAAATGTATGGTAATGATATTTAGCAATCACACGATTTCTGGTTACATTATAAATAGCACATACTTATAATGAAAAGTGATGTTTGTCTAGGGCTCCAGGTTGCTCATCTGATGTCCTCTCCTATATGTAGAACCTTATTAATAGTTGGATAGAATAGCACTTGGCTGACCATCAGGTATATGAGATGCTTGATTAGTCACTTAGTTAAGACAGTATACTAGTAATGGGAATTATTGCTATTTTAATTAATATCACAAACTTGTTATTTTGGAAGCCTTAGCATGCTCCATATTTCTGCTATTGCTAATTGCCCTCACAGAATTTGTAAACGAAAAAACTAATCCTATATTATATTTGTTTCCACATTTATAATTAAACACACAAAATTGATTGTTCAGTTTGTTCTGTAAATGGGTTCGTAAAAAAATAGATCATATAAAAATATTAGCTAATTGGCTTTGTGAATCACAATCGCAAATCGCAAAATTTAGCTTCTTTATATAACTTGTGTTTTATTATCGCCTCCACTTGCTATTTGTGATTACTAAAGCTATTTATTCCAACACTACTGTAAACTATTATGATAATTTAAGAATAATGTTACTTACGATCAGGCCCGTGCTCAATTGTAGCTCCCCATCCAACAGCAGTACATATTGTTCCTGGAGTAGGTCCCCATAACCAATCAGGGCCTGCAGTGTCAGGTCCTGGCAAACAGACAGGACGCACCCATCGACTAAATTGAATGACAGGTTCGACCCTTAACAACGACAGGTCGTTTTTCATATCTATTTGTCTATAATGTTGGTTTACGATGATATGGGTCACCTTGTGATTATGCTCCTGAGGGGAAAATGAGAAACGACGCAGCATTCCTACTTGTATTTCGTAGTAATGATCCCAGAATCTGAAATTGAAAATGAATGTTTTCTGATGACGCCTTCAAGAACATTATTGCGAATAGGAAGAAAGCTGACCTCAACACCTTGTGGGATTAATAGTCGGGAAGAGAAAGATTAGTTCATATTTACAAACGATTGAAGATACGTTTTTCCTTTTTCGAAATTGATTTTTTTTTTGATGTGAAACATCTAGTCTCACTTGTAAACCGAATTGTTGGCGTGGCGACGCTTGCCGTGGCGACGGGTCGCCACGCTATACTAAGGTATACATTATATTTTATTATTATTATGTTAGGTATATATTATTTATTATTCTTTTATAGATCGTATTTTTCAAGTGTCCATAAATGTAATTATTATATTTAATTAATTAAATTAATATTAATCATATTAGTAATTATATAAATTATATTAAGATTAATAATTATATAAATTATATTAATATTATCTTCAATTTATTATTTTTTAATTGAAATTAAATATTTAATGTATTATTCAAGTATTTAATGTTTATTAAATAAAGTTACCATTTTCTGTAAGAAATTCGTAATACTTCATTTTTTTATTAGGCTATATTTAATTCCTGTAATAATATTATCTTTTATGCATATTACTTGTACACACACGATGTTTCACATCTGCCAGGCGTCCCATGACGGCTCACATTTTTTTAATCAGTTATTCAAGAAATTAATGCTGAATGACATAGTGCCAATAATAATTTTATTTATATTTGGCATGAACCTTCGATACAATTATTTTGATGCTTGTATTCATCGCATTCTAAAAAAATACCTTTGAAATATTTTTAACCTATTGAAATGCTGACATAATATTTCATTATACGGAGTCTCTCCACCAAAACATCATTTTAAAAATTCACTAGGTTTCGAAGCACTCTGTTACAAATATAAGTTAGGAGAGTGTTATTTATGAAAGTGTACGTCGTGGGTGTTATATATGGATGAATAAAATTCCGGCATCGCCTAAAGCTTCGGTATTTGTTGTGAATGGCATCTCATTCAGCTCTACGTAAGAGCTGTGTCGAGGCCTGTGTTTTACAGCTTTGCTATTAATTATGTGCAGGAAGCTTTGTTTATCTTTACCCTGTCACTTATAATTTATCTGCCTTTTATATGTATATCTGTATAGCTAATTACTTGGAAATAGGATGTGTCTGTAGTTAATTATACTCGTAGAACTAGAACTGAAGTCTCCGCGTCTAATATCCTTAATTCCTTAAAAGTTTTATCAACTACTGGCATACAAGTCAATAAAAAATATTGTTTTTTCTAGATTTTTTTGTTGCAGATGACCTATATCCGTTTGGTTTAATGAACACATTTGATGAGACCGTTCCTTGGGTGAACTAATCGGCAAGAGTAATAAAATATATTGTAAAAACAACGTACTTGTGAACGCAATGTGCAGCGGACATGACCCAATTCTGTGTCAAAACTACTCCACCGCAATGAAACAAGCCATTTCTATAAATTGCAACCATCCAAGGCCAAGCTGCTGGTTGACTCGGTCTACCGCCAACCACCCTGCCCTCAGCTCTTCTCTTTCGGATTTTTTCCAATATCTTTTGGTAGATTGTTTCACTATCCGTAAAAATACTTTCGTGTGCGGACTTTGTTTTGAAGTCATCCACGTCTCTTTTTTTACGAGTTCCGTAATACATTACAGGGTATGGTTGATCCGGTAAAAGGAATCTTTTATTTCTTCCAAAGATTTGATTTTCTATGACTGCGTTCTAGAACAAAATAAATCAGGGCGAATTACATCTATAGAACTGTTGATAAAAAGTAAACAAATGAAGAAAAATACTCTTATATTTAATTATACGTTATTAATGGCATCCAAAATTATGGGAGAATGTGTTTTATTTATATCCAAGTAAAACCCAATTTATTTATTTTTATTATTAAAGCCATTTAAACTTACCTCTCTTAGCATTTGGGAAGTACTTAGAACCCTCGTTCCACATAATACATCAGGACAAGTGACGTAAACAGCTGACGAATTAAAACACGTGTCTGTGTGGAATAGACCGCTGGGACCTGGGTTCAGGTAATGAACTTTCATCAAGGGGTCTACAGCCACAAGTTGAATAAATGGAGGTCTGAAAAAGTAACACAGTTTGCTATAACCACCGCAGAAAACGTTCATTATGTTTGTAATTAATGAATCGTAAAATGTAAGATGATGAAACGTTAATTAAATTTTATATCTTGCATTAAGTTAGCTGTGTTATTAAAATGATCTTAAGGCACAATCCATCTAAATGTTTCACAGTTGGCCGGGTTTGTTAAAACCACCTAGTTACAAAACGTGGACCGTAATTAGTAATTAAACATATAATTTCATATTTCTGTGAATCATAATTTCAAAATGACGTAAAAAGTCAGAATAACTGGTGGTTGGTTGGTCTCATATGTAAAAGGCCGCCTGAGTTCGCCTATTACAGCATTTTAAATGCATCGTTGTGTACCGGTTTGATGGATGTTGTAGTCAGAGCAACTACTGGACACTAACAACTGGACTTAACATATTATGTCTCAGGATGACGAGCGCAGTGGAATGCCAAACATTGCTTTGTGATTCATGGTTTTGCTAGATTTTGCTACTGTCCATGAGCGGTCATATCGCTTACCACCAGGCGAATGACATGCTTATCTCTCAGTTCTGTAATATAAAAATATTTACAAAATATCAGCATCTAAAGTGCTGTTATGAACGTTCCAAAAAGGCGTGAAATTAGATTAGGCGTATTTTACGCCCATTTTACCTGATAATAATGCCTGTTTCTCTTCGGCACGCGTCATGCGCCCACATGTATGGGTTTTTACAAACAGCGTACCAATCTCCTTTAAAATTTCGGTGCAAATATCCTTCAGTGTTAGAAATTGCGTATAACTGTAAACATCATAATTATTATCAGTGCATAACACTATGATTGTATGTAATTATTTTATACGCGACAAACAGTATGGATTATTAGATTTCATGGTGTTTTGATTTATTTTAATTAAGATACTTTCTTACTTACTTTAAGATACTTTTAGGTTTAGTGCTATAGAAATTCTAGTAAATAAACTGCTTAAGAAGTCTCAATTTGTATTCGATTTCATTTCATGTAAATCAACATAGACATTTATGTCTCTTTTCTTTGAATATCAATGTTCAATAAAATTTTCAAAACAATTTTCGTTTGGGACTTATTATGCAGTCATTTTGCCTAGCAATATGTTAAAAAATATATTTGACTTTGTACGTACCGATTTTTCATGTAAGCTGGGCGCTAACATATTACATTCAACTTCGTCCCTTTGATTTCGACAATCGGCTCTATTGTCACACCTTTGTTCTTTAGTAAAACAACTACTTTGAGTATTAGCATCCAAATCTTCGCAGCTAAACATATTTTCGTCGCAACCTTTCCAAAAATAAACCCTACGTTATTATTTATCATTTATATCTATCAGATATGTAATAATAACGTGCCATTTGCACTTAATTTTAAATAAAGAAACAAAGTTTAATTACGGATCATTACTCTAAAGAATACAAGTTACATTTGGATATCTGCAGTAAAAAACCTACTTATCATTTTTTTTTGCATTTAATTAATAAAGAACATGATTATATCAACAAAAAACTTACCAAAACAACCCATTTCATCTTCTCCGAAAGGACAATCAAAGTAGCCATCACAGAGTCTCGATTTTTCAACCCTGTGTTTGCAGGCACACTTGGCCTCGTCACTAGCGTCAACACAATCTACGTTTCCATCGCACCATTTTAAGTTAGGAACGCAATCTTCGCCATTGTCACAAGGCACCGTACCCGCAGAGCAAGTCGTCTCTCGAGTTGAGGAATTCGTTTTTAGATCTATTGAAGATACTTCAGGTCTACAAAATTCAAAGATATTTTTTACTTAAATATCAATTCAGCCATCTGTCTAGCTTGTTTTTGAATACTTATTGGCTCATTGAATTCATAAAATATTGATGTAAAAATGCTGAAGTTTAATATCCAATTTACTTATGTTTAACAAACTATAATACATTATTTGATATAATTTTTGAAAAGACTTATTTTATTTAATATGAACCTGAATTCTTATTTTCTTACAAAATTGTTTTTTTATTTATTCAAACATAATACGAACACTTAATTTAGTATTTAATGTGTTATCAATACTTACTTGGTCGTCAAAAGATTCATTAATATGTCTACATCTTGAGGGTGTAATTGGCTTTTTCGTGTTTCGATATCACGTCCTCGAATATAAGATGGTGGACTTGGTGGAAAATATCTATAAATCATAAAATTCGATACATGATAATTATACATGAATTGAAATAATTCGAAAACAATATCCCCGATGGGAGCAACATTAAAGTACCTTGTGTGTGGCAGGGGTGGATGCTCGTAATGAGGTCCCAAATATTCTGTAGCAGGAACGTCGTACATTCCTGTTGAATTAATTAAAAATTGTAAAGTGCATTGAGAAGTTTAAAATACTTTTAGCATGCGAACAAAGTTTAATGTCTACCGTGCACATGAGGATATTTATGTTTCAAGAGCCTCGCTAACAAGCAGGTGTCGGTGAGATGCGAGGAATGTGGCTGAGGAGGATGTAACACGTTTACTGGATTACCATATCCATATGCATGACTTTCCCTGCCTTCTGGGTGTGGAACGGACTCCAATATATTCTGGTGTTTTGCCATATTTATTATTTCATGATTGTTCAATGCTTCATGCGCCATAGCAATGTGCTGTCCACCCGTATCCTCCGGATCTCTACTAATGTCAGTACTTTCTAGTTTAAAATTGATTCTACTTATTTTTTCAACTAAATCATTTTTGTCATTTAAATCGGTATGATCTTTTTCTGCGATCATTTTCAACTTCATATAGAGATCTTTGCATATTGGGGTTTCATTGTCATGGCGACATAGTGAACCGTATCTTGCAATCGTGTCCTTAATATGTTGGATTCTACTTTCTTGTAGTTTTTGAGCGTCTTTTTCAATAGCGGCATCGTTAGAGGGAACTGCATTTCTTTTTTTTCTTTCTTTGTTGATGTCCGTATTGTTTTTAAGGTGAAGTATGATTTCCACATCTTCGTCTTGTAGGGTTATGTTCGGATTTTCTTGTATCCCCGTGACTAAGATAATTTCAGTACTATAATTTTTGTCTGAAATTGAAGTTATAATCGGTATAAGATAGCTGTATGGGTATGTATGGGTGTCATGCATGTATGAGATTATAAAGGGTTTGTGCCTCTCAACTCACCAGTATTATCTAATAATTTTAGTAGTAAAATGTATATCCCTGCACCGAATATGGCTAATAATATCGCTACTAATAGTTTTTTTGTAAAAGATAGTAAACATTTACTCAAATCCCTTGTACAGCGCGCTGAAATAAAAATACCAATAACACATTTTATTATAGCCACAAAATATTTCATAGTTGAAACAATGTAAAATAGTATGCAATTTACCATTACAAGTTGTTTCTGCTAGTTCCATTGGAGGTAAGCCGAGCTTGTCAAACGACCTTTCTACTTTTGTTTCTTGACTTGTCATCTGAAAATCAATGAACAATAATTAACGAAATGGCTTTTTCTACGATATTCGAAATTATTTCACTAGTGGTAAGTCTCTCATATGTAAGGGGCCTCCTGGGTAGGTACTAATGGAATGTCTATTTCCCTCGTCAAACAGCGTAAATGCACTTTTGTGTTCCAGTTTGAATTATCTTGTAGCTAGAGTAACTACTGGACATATTGAGACTTATGTCTCAGGATGTCAAGCGCAGTTGAATGCCAAGCATGTAATCTTTGTTGCGAAATTTAATTAAAGGTGTTGTCTGAACACGATCACGAACGGCATGCTAGTCTCACCATTTATTATATTTTTAATAAAGTTATTATTAGAGTAATTTTGTTCAGAGCATCACAAGGAGTTAATCAGTGTCATTATTGTACTTGTTACGATAACTAATAAGAATATGGTTGCTGGCAAAAAGAATGTACGAGAAAATGTTATAGACGTTATCCAAATTAAACAATATTTACTGTCACTGTACTTCGAATTAATTAATACTCAATAACGTATATAATACAGTAAAACTAATTACAGTACTTATATTACTAGAGGCGCGGAAACAGTCAGTAAGTAATATGTAATAAGCAATATACTCGATGTTGGTCACATCTTATTGTGTTTATTACGAGATGATGAAACAATAAGAGTGCCTCGCCCAGTACTAATAATACTTCGCATCGATACAACTGGCAATAACACTTGTAACAAACAGCCTTGTTATTATACATATACAGTAATATACACGTTAGGTACGCAAAAAATATATAAATAATAAATAATAATAATAAATAACACCCAACAGTCACATACATAGTCCTGACCCCACACTAAGATCGAGTCTTGTGTCGTGGGTATCAGGAACTACGAGAGACTTTTCGGTCTCACAAACACCCAGACCCGGAAGAAATATTTGTGGGCCGCACAAACATTTCTCTCGGTGCGGGGATCGAACCCGCGGCCTCTCGTTTCACAGGCGGCGTCTAACCAACTGCGCTACGGAGGCTGGCTGAGAAATAAACGACCTTATAAACAGTTTAAACCTATTTAACCATTTTTTGATAATGGTTGTAATGAATGGCGAGACGAGCATGCCGTTCACCTGATGGTAAGCGATACGACCCCTCATAAACAGTAGCAAAACCAAACAACGCCTAATTACGAAGCAATGCTTGACATTCCACTGCGCTCACCATCATGAGACATAAGATGTTAAGTCTGAATATGTCCACTCTGGCTACAATATCCTGAAACACAATAGTGAGTACAATACAATGAAGAGTACGGGGAGAATGATTATGTATTGAATATTTTATCCCTTTCGCTCAAACTGAATTCAAAAGTCGTTTAAAAGAGACAAAGCATTATAACATAATATATAACTTAAATAGGTTTATAAACTGTATTTGAATAACGTCGTATGTAGTCTATGCAGGCAAGGGTATGGGCTTAGTGCACCAATAAATAAATAACAACAAACAGTCACATACATAGTCCCCACACTAAGATCGAGTCTTGTGTCGTGGGCATCAGGAACTACGAGAGACTTTTCGGTCTCACAAACACCCAGACCTGAAAGAAATATTTGAGGGCCGCACAAACATTTCTCTCGGGGCGGGGATCGAACCCGCGGCCTCTCGTTTCATAGGCGGCGTCTAAACACCTGCGCCAGAGACTGTCAAATCAATCAATTGCATTTAGGTTTCTTCAATAAAACAGCAGTGTAAATGCCCTGTTGTGTTTTGGTTTGAAAGACATTGTGGCCAAAGCAACTACTGGATATATTGATACTTAACGTCGTGTGACCCAGGATATCCATGAGCAGTCATATCACTTACCATCAGGCATATGGCATATTCGTCTTGCCATCCATTACATAGAAAATAAATCCCCCTATGTCGTAAAGCTTTACCGATAAACTGTATAATATACTTATAATACTTTAAATGTAGTATATTTATACTTGTACTAAACTCATTTGCATGTATTGGTGGTATATCCGTAGTTTGGAAATAATTTTCATGTGAAATTAAACGAAAAACTAATATTTTAGTCATCAGTATCATATCAGCCACAGGAAGTCTACTGCTGGACATAGGCCTCGCCCGAGGATCTCCACAACGACCTGTTGGAAGCGGCCTGCATCCAGCGACTTCCTGCAACCTTAGCCAGATCGACCGTCCACCTCGTAGGCGGTCGTCCGACATTTCACTGGCCTGTACGTGGCCGCCACTCAAGACCTTTAGGCCCCAACGGCCATCGGTTCTACGAGCTATGTGACCGGCCCACTGCCACTTCAACTTGCCAATCCTATGGGCTATGTCGGTAACCTTTGTTCTCCGCATTTCTGATTCGATCTCGTAGGGAAACACCGAGAATAACCCTCACCATGGCTCGTTGAGGTACTTTGAGCCTTTTAATGAGGCCCACAGTGAGAGGTCACGTCTTGGTGCCGTAAGTCATCACAAATATCGAAGACTTTTGATTTTAGACACTGAGGTGTTTTGGACGAGAAGACGTCGCGAAGTATATTTTTAAATATTTGAGTGGGCATTATGCATAAATGGCACTAAAATTTGTATTGGTTCAGGATTCGAACCCTAGGTTTTATACTGTACTGGAGTACAGGAGAAACAATTTTATTTGCTTGTTACGATTGAAAAAATACACTAAATGATAATTCATTTAGTGTAATACGAACGAAATCGTTAATAGGAACAATGAATTCGTATTAATTTCCTGTGTTGATGTGATTTTTTGGGATAATTTTAAGTTTATTGAAACTAAAAAAATATATTTTTATCTATGTATCACTATGTCTAGAAAGAACCATAGCCTTCATGATTATGCATTTTTTTTATTTTTGTAATTGCTTACACATCATTTGAATTTATAAAGTAATACATAATTCACTAAGGTAATTATTTTTTAAATTTAGTGTACGATATAATATAGGAACTGGTTTGATAACAATAGCCCTTATGAATAACTCAAGATTTTAATATAATTGAAATAAAACTTTTATTTACGGATTTTATCGCAGATTTGGTTTAATTTTCACATTTTTGACTTCCCGATGTTTCGATTACTTTACAGCTATTTTCCATATATTCCATACCGCGATAAAATCCGTAAATAATAGTTTTATTTCAATATGTAACATTCGTGTAAATCTAAGAAACCATTATCAAGATTTTAAGAAAAAACAGCAGTGTATTTAAGTACCTTTGGGGCGCCTTGAAAGAAAATTAACAATTATATTGAAGTTACCAACTTTGCCAAAGTTGTTTCATTGTTTTACAACAAATTAAGGGAACTCATGTCGTTTTGGAGAACGAATCTGTTTTTGTTTAAACAGCGCACTTTAACGTGTAATATAAATTTACTTACTTTTATGTTAATACTTTAATTACAATCACAAATCACGAGGACACATTTCGTCACAAATATTTAAACGGAGTACATTTGTTCACGAGTACCCACTGACACCGACACAATGAGCTAACCGTGCTGTTTATGCTGATTGTTGAATTGTGGGGTAGAATCATATTTCACACGTCAGTCATTTGTTTAAACGTAATGTCACGCGTTTTGATTAAATATAAATAATTATGTTATTCTTTTTTACATCTGTTGCTTCCTGCATGACGTCGAAGTCAGTCTTTATACCAGTTTTCCTGACGTTAAATCTTGTAATGTTTTAAGTCTAGATTCTAGTATTGCCAATGTCTCGTTCTATACCTACTGTTCGGTATTTGGTAACAAAGAAAATGCTTGTCATAGTCATTGGCCAAAGGATATCCACTGCTGAAAATTCACCTCAATAGACTTCCAGTCATTAAGCCTTTGCACCAATAATTGGAGAAAGTACTCAGTGTCATTTTTGCCTTTATACGTTGGGGCCATCGATAAACGTCCCACTACAGGTCACGAGTTTCCTCTATAATTCAATCAATTGACACGTGCCTATGAGACGTTGGACATAAACATCATTTCATTTAAAGCGAACGGGCATAAGCCCTATTCACTTATAAGTCAAATGCGACTGTTATTCACTTCAATATACATACATTACATTATGCATGTAGCATAAACTCACGCATCTTTCCTTTTTCTTTAAATAGAGGTGCCAGGACACACACTGTTCGCCCTGTATATTCCGTCCCACGATGTGATAGGTGGCGAGCCTACCACCATATCAGGCACAAATTTCCAACTTTGGGCTGGTAATGAATAGAGAAATACAATATTACTTTGTCTAGCCCGAGATTCGAACACGAGACCTCCGCTTTGTAACCGTACCGTACAACTACGCCAACAAGGTAGTCACTCAGTTCTTCACTCAGTTCACTTTAATATAAAATTATTTATACACATTTTCATGTAAAAATAGCCACGGGTATCGCCACAATATAATGTCTTATTTAAATTCCATCATTCAATCCAATTTCCATCAATGCTGGCAATATAATTATTTATTCATTTTATTTTTTGGAATTGGCAGCGCTACTTTGTTGTCCGTCATGACTCAGCATGAATGGGCAGGCTCGCTCGGGGCGGTACCCTTGTCTCACAGGAAATCGACATAAATCGACAACTTTGCTGTCCCGTTTCGTTTGGTGAGTGCAATTGCCGGTTGCCCAATACTTCTTTCCTCTTCTCGTCTTTTTTTCTTCCCGCTTTGATGTGCTGCCAAAACTTCCATGATCCAAGCTTCGTGGATGTTCATGGACGTTAGCGATCACTTACCTTCAAGAAACCTGTTCGATCGTTTGCTGGGCCCATACAATAATAAAGGTTGCTATTTTCCCCTTTTTTATCGGATATTGCACTGATACCAAAAAGTTTTATTTAATTTTGTATTTATGCTTGAATGTCAGCTCTCGACAAAGAATATATTATCATTCATGTGCCCAAATAGACAGGAACATACTTACACAAACTAAACTAAAGCATTTTTCCCAGAAGGATAGGCAGAGGTGAGGTGAGGTGAGAGGATGTGGCGAGCCTGTCGCCATATCGAACACAAATTTCTGACTCTGACTCTGGGCTGATAATGAATAGAAAGATCCAATATCACTTTGCCCAACCCGGAATTTGAACCCGAGACCTCAGCTTTGTAACCGTACCCTAGTACAACTACGACACCGAGACAGTAAGTATAGTATAGGCAGAAAGTAATAAAATATTCTTACTGTTTTAAAAGAAGGTCTTTTTATGCTGTATGTGAAACTAAGTTAAAATCAAATCCCGACTAAGAAATTCTGTGAATGAAAACATGTGTTAGTGATTAATCTTGAGGGTAACACCTAAAACAAGAGCGATTTTTTTTCTTATACTAAAATTATGTTAAGCTTAAAGCAAGCAAAATAGAAGTTACATTCTATCGTTGCACAGTGTGTTAGCTTAATCATCAAAATAATCCACCTTACGTCGATGACCCGATATTTATTGCGAAAGAGTATGGTTAACAGTCTTACATACTGAATTGCATATTTATATTAATCTGGAGATGAAACTTATTTTTTTAATAAAATATTTTCATTTATCTTTAAACTTTGTAATTGAATAAATAAATTGCATTGTGCATTAGCAACATGTATAAATATGTAAAGATATTGAGGTGTTGGACACCGATATTAAGTAGAAATGCTCAGGTTTCATGTTTGCGTCGAAGAGAAAATGAAAATTCAATCATCTAACAATGGGCCACATAGCTATTTTTTTTATTAGTTTGATTAGGAGAGCAGATACTGACTCCTACTGAAATACAGAAAAAAAACTAGAAATATAACTAGGTCATTCATAATTTCATCATTGGCACCAGAAGGTTCCATGTTACACATCGGTATTTTTAAAACATTTTCAAATATACGTATTCGATGGACACTACGTCTTGCACACCCTTTGATGACTTTCGTAATTTGGTGACACATGTAAAAACCAAAGATACTTAAAACTATCTATAGCACTTGCCATCAAAACTACACTCAAGATGTCCAACTATCTAGACTCGTGATATCTAAACATACAAGCAAAAACTAGTCAAATAGAACTTGGTGAGTACTTAGTAGAACTTGCCCCCCGTCGTGAGTTCATAAGGCGCGGTCGCTTACAACAAATCAATTAGTAATACGCTATTCTAGACCGTTCGATCCATTAGTTAATTGACCAGGATCCTGTACTATTAGTAACCGATTTACACGAAGTTTTGTTCGATACGTAAACCCTTTAGGTAGCTAGATAAGGATCAATTATTGCAATCTGTAAACTAAGGCGATAAGTAACAGTTGCGGTGGTGTCTCGATTGTAATGTTCCTCAATGGTTTCTGCTTACAGCTAGTAGATCCAATTGTTACACATGCCTATATTAACGGCCTTATTCATAGAAAGTTTATAAACCTATTTTAGTTATCGAATATTTTGTTCCTTTCGAAAAATACAAAACATTTATACAGGGTTACAGGTTAAGTCGACCTAGATCCTTTAAGAGGTTGTAGTTTCCATCATTCCTGACTGATTTGACTATGAGACCCTGTACCCTTAACTTTGCCGTTTCCACGTAATTTGACTTTGAAGTTTTTTCTTTAAAATATCGTTTTTTTGTCTATTGGTCCATTTTTTTCTGTTTTCTTTCAATAAATTTATTTGTATTTGCAACTTTTGTGTAGTGTATAAGTTACTTTATTTTATTCAACACTAAAATTACACTTTACTGAACCGGCTGGGTCGTGGGAGACTGTTGAAGTTGTAACTTAAAATAAATTCGTTAAAAATATTTTTTTCTTTCCTAAATATTGCAAGAAAAATCTATGACAATTATACTGCAGATACGTTTAATAATATCTCCGTTTAATTGGCTATCCAGCGAGGTATAACAAGCTAGGGTATAGTGAGCAATCTTTTTAGAAATACTGATCAAAGGCTCCCAGGTAGTAGCAAAAAATAACAGTACTTAAGCGTACATTTTTTTACTTGGGTCAGAAAACACAATAATAGGTGCAAAATAACGTTTTCACTGTCTGTATCAGCCCATATACGTCCCACTGTAAGGCACGGGCCTACTCTACAATCGAGAGTACGATTGAGAGTGGTTAGGCAATATAGTCCACCACGCTGGTGTAATGCGGGTTGGCGGACTTACATATATAACAAGTGTCAGAGAATGGCTAGACACTAATTATCCCAATAAGTGGATCGGAAGCTAGAAGTCCAGACTAGACCCCCATGGATTTTTGTGTGGGGACACATAAAGAGTTTAGTTTACTACGAGACTACCCCGATCACGTCTGTTGACATTATGAAACAGAAAATTATCAATGCGGCAAATGTCATACGAAGCCGTTTAACAACTGGTGTAGTAATAAGTGGATTAAGACACAGAATGAGAATATGTGTGCGAAACAGAGGTACACATGTGGAACATGAACTGTAATCATTTACTTTCTGCAAGAATAGTAAAATCTTGAGTTCGAATTCCGGGATGGGCAAAGTGATATTGGATTTTTCTATTCATTATCAGTCCAGAGTCGGAAATTTTTAGAGACTGTCCCGCCCTCACACCCACCACTGTAACTCCTGTGAGCCAGGATCAACAGTGGCACGCAAAGTAATGACACCGAGCATTGAAGCTCGGCGAGTCTCCGGGAATGTCTAACTTGTCTTTAACCCGCAACGAAATTAATCAGAAAGTTAAATTAATAGGAGTTGGAAATAAATTATTGTCCACTTCCCTCCGTGCAAAGCGGGTGACAAAACATTGAACTGGAGAGGTAAATAACCTCGCAAAAAGAAAGAGTCGGGAATTTGTGCCCGATATGGCGATAAGCTCGCCACCTATCACATTGTGGGACGGAACATACAAGGCGAAATGTGGGTGTCCTGACACCTCTGCCTACCCCTTCTGGGATGTAGGCGTGAGTTTATGTATGTATGTAGAAATAGTAAAAACGTTATTTTGTACCTATTATTGTGTTTTCTGACCCAAGTAAAAAAATGTATGCTTAAGTACTGTTATTTTTTGCTACTACCTGGGAGCCTTTGATCAGTATTTCTAAAAAGATTGCTCACTATACCCTAGCTTGTTACACCTCGCTGGATAGCCAATTAAACGGAGATATTATTAAACGTATCTGCAGCATAACTGTTATAGATTTTTCTTGCAATATTTAGGAAAGAAAAAAATATTTTTAACGAATTTATTTTAAGTTACAACTTCAACAGTCTCCCACGACCCAGCCGGTTCAGTAAAGTGTAATTTTAGTGTTGAATAAAATAAAGTAACTTATACACTATACAAAAATTGCAAAAACATATAAATTTATTGCAAGAAAATAAAAAAAAATGGACTAATAGACAAAAAAGCGATATTTTAAAGGAAAATCTTTAAAGTCAAATTACGTGGAAACGGCTAAGTTAAGGGTACAGGGTCACATAGTCAAATCAGTCAGGAATGATGGAAACTACAAGCTCTTAAAGGACGGTCTTAAAGGAAGGTCGACTTAACCTGTAACCCTGTATACACATATACATAAACTCACGCCTTTATCCCAGGAAGGGTAGAAAGAGTCTCAAATGGGATACCAACGTTTAGCCGCAAGTTTTCGGTCCAATGACATGATAGGGCGAACCTACTGCCATAACAGGTATACATATATACCTGACTCCAGGCTGATAATGAATTGAATAAACCAATATCACTTTGCCCGACCCAGGATTCGAACCTGAGATCCCAGCTTTGCAATTGCGCAACCGTGGCAGTCCATAATTAACAAAACAATTAATAACTTAAATATGTTTAATATATATTATGTTAAAATGTATATTAATAAGGCCGTAAAAATTTACACGGAATATTAAAATTATTATTAGTGCGTGGTGGCCTGTTGGTAGTGCGTGGTGGCCTGTTGGTAAACGGACTAGACGCGACTGCCAATATGTTCACGGTGGTCGTGGGTTCGAATCCCAGGGCACACCTCTGACTTTTCGGAGTTATGTGTGTATTGATAGTCAATCACCACGCACTAAAACGGTGAAGGAAAACATCGTGAGGAAACCTGCATACCATAGCGATTTATAAAATTTTCTATGGTATGTAAGTCCGCCAACCCGCACTAGGCCAGCGTGGTGGACTATATGGCCTAACCACTCTCAATCGTACTGTCGATTGTAGAGGAGGCCCGTGCCCTGCAGTGGGACGTATATGGGCTGATACAGATTAAAATTATATTATTTACTAAAATTTTAAACGTATCTTTAGCATACATACTTTTTCTGTTTTACATTGTAGGTTGTTGTAATTGGACAGATAAAACGGAGAATACAGGTTCGAAATCAACTCACACAGCATTGGTTTGTTACGAGTGTTTTAATGGTCAATCATCGCTCGTTTTAACTGCAAAGAAAATTATCGTGAAGAAGGTTGCATATTCCAGATTTTGTCAATGAATGTCTAGATTTGAGACATTCAATTTCGCATAGTTAAAAAAAAACATAAAAGGTAACCTATGTTACTTCTAATACCCCCAAGAATAGGTGTACAAAGTTTCATGATGAACGGTTAAGTAGGTTTCTCGTGAAAGCGTAACAAACAAACTTACATTCATATATTATAAATATTAAGTACCCGTAGGATTAAGGACATATGTGAAACAGCTAAACCCAATCACCTCTTCTCATTATACTAGATTTTTTTACTGAAATTATTACGAAAATATTAATGCTCGTTTATTTGGAAGAGAGATCGACAGCAAGCTATCAATGTTCAGTCTTAAAATATAAAGACCTGACAATGCATATTTTATGCTAAGTGATTCTTAACAACGTCAAACACTTTTAGCAGTACCTAATTAAACATTTTTACAAATATCGTTACAGGTTCGAACGGTGTGAAAGAAAAGCAAAAAATAGACATCAAAGGTACTCGTCGACTAAAGCTAAAAAATCGCATATTCTGTATCATTTAACGAAGCGATTTCCATGTCAAAGAAGTTTTCGGTCAGTTTCATTTGAGCCTAAAGGCGAGGGTTTAATATCAAACTGACTCTGAGGATACAGTTATACATGCGATGTTTTTGTTCCTGTAACAAAATGTTATTTACACATTTTGTTTTCTAACACGTTATATCTTGTGAAAGGCCAGGGGAATATTTAATAAAAACAATTTGGTTTAATACTTTAAATTGATTTACTGTTTTCATTAGTTCTTTTTTTTAATTCCAATGGATGACGTGATGAGACAGTTATATTATTCTAATGGTTAGCGATACGACTGTTCAAGTACAGTAGAAAAACTAAACAGCTAGCTCAAGACAATAGTTCAGGCCAGAATGGTGGTAAGTATCCCCCTATCAGTACGCTATTTGGATCGGAAATAAGCTCAGTGGACTGTAAGTGGAACTATTGACATCTTCGTACTATGTAAGTTGAAGCTCATTTTCCAGTTTGCAATTGTGGGATAAGTGCATTATGACTGCAGCTGATTAGATTTTTACTCCCTCTTATGATATTTTTATAGCTTTCTTTAACGATACGAGGCATCATAATAACAATCTACGAGTATTGTAATTAAAAATAAACTTGGCAATATAATAAAAGTATTTAACGCCAGTAGTAATATGATTTCTATCTTTACTTTCTTTATCAGTCCGTATACATCCCACAGCAGGGCACGGGCCTCCTCTACAATCACGAGTACGATTGAAAGTGGTTAGGCCATATAGTCCACCACGCTGGCGTAAATGCGTGTTGGTGGACTTACATACCATAGAAATGTTTATGTATTGCTATGGTATGCAGGTTTCCTCACAATGTTTTCCTTCACCGATTTAGTGGGTGGTGATTGGCTATCAATACACACATGACTTAGAAAAGTCAGAGGTGTGCCCTGGGATTCGCACCCGCGACCATCGTCAACATGTTGGCAGCCGCGTCTAGTCCGTTTTACCAACAGGCCACCACGCACTTCACTTATATACAAAAAAATTCATAAGTATCTGACGTATGAACTCGTAGAATAGTATAGAGTAAATTGATCATATAAATATTATACATTTTTTGTATTGTTATTCCTATTTTCAACACACACCCCTCATTTTCATAGTGGTTTCTGTTGGATCATCACGTGACGTTACATCCAATGTCATATATTGGCCGACATCATGAGCTAAAAGCAACAGTCAAGATTCCGCTAAATAAACACCTATTAACATGTCAATTTTTATAGAAAGTATGCAATAAATAAAACGAGGGTGGTCAGTGGATACAGCACACATCGTCATGGTGGTGCACAAATGCCTATGTGCGTATGTCTATTAACATGATTTGGTTGGCGATCACGTGGAAAATTGTTCGCTTTCTATCGACTGAGGGGCATATAACCTAAAGGGGTCAATGAGAATTTCCATTCTGTGTGTGACCTTGACGATAGACTGATGTGCCTGGAGAACTTTGGATTCATCATTATTTCCTGCTCACACTCGTAAGTATATAAGTATTGCTTGGAATTTAAGGGCTTTTATTATCTGTGCAATTTTAATTTAGTTAATTTTATGTTATGCTGTACAGAATGTAAGGGTATAAGATTTAGTAATTTATATTCAATTGATTTCATAACTATTGTCGGATTTTCTTAACACCACTAATATTTCACAGTTTTATTTTCAATAATGAATAATATAATAAATAAACTATTGTAAAACCGATGTCCTGAATTTATTAATACAATCAATAACCGAAGACTTATTTTAGTTTCAGCTATTATTCTTCTTCTCTGCGAGACATGGGACGAGTGGTGGCTATTTGAATTCCGTCACAATGCGTGCTCGAGCCGAATATATTGTTGTGGTGTGGCTGTTTGCTTCATCTGTAATTAATAGTTGCCACGGAGAGCAGAAAGATGACACAGATACGTATCTGAGCCGTTTTATTGCAGACTTGTGGTTGGAAGGCGCTGATGTCGTGCGTATTTTATGGAGAGATTGTTCCAAAAAGGTAATTTCTTTTGACTTAAGTTTTTTTTGTCTGCGGTATGATTGCATAGTTGAGAGCTCGGGGGCTAATCCCATATCGGGAAAACTGATATCGGGTTTTACTATTCATTATCAGCCCGGAGTCAGGAATTTATACCCGATATGACGATAGGCTCGCCCTATACCAAAAGCCAAAACGTGTCCCGCTAGCATGGATGTTCTCTGCCTATCACTTTTGAGAAAAAGGCGTGAGTTTATGCTGTATGTAAGTGGTTCTTGCGTCGTATAAATTCCAGACGTAACGACAAAAACTATCATAGTTTTGAGTTCTAAAATTACAAATATTAAATGATTGAAATAAAATCCATCTTCTTTTAAAGTGGAAATGATTTTCTCAGAATCATAACCTCGAATCCACCATTATCTCCCTTTAAGGCTTCTAAATTGTTTTAATTTTTTTCCTTTATCTATAATCGAGTTCCAAAAATCTTTATTCTATGTTATGGCTCTGAGTGGTTTTAATTAAGTACACAAAGACGTTTTATCTACCCGATCCATTAAAGTCTATTTAAGGACATTCAACAAAGTGTGCTTTACTCATGTTGATATCTAGTATAATCTCTTCAATAGCCGCTCAGAATCTAGTAATCGGCTTAGCCAACATTGGATGGACGCTTTCGTTCACTTTAGTGGAATTAAGCCAGCATTTATAAATATTGCTACATTTTTTTATTCAAATAACTTTCCACAATTTGATATTATACAACTGTTGTATGATACCACTTTATCTTTCACCGTTGTCAAAGACAGATGTATGGGAGATTGCGTAAGATTTATTTTTAAGCGAAAGCAATAATAGTGCGTTAATTAATAAATGTAATTTTAGGAATAAAAATATCATCATGACTTTTCAATATCATAGACTGAGAGCCTTTAAGATTGCTAAAATAAATATAAAGAAACATGTGTAATCTTATCTGAGCAAAAAGCTGTCATTAATCAACTGCAGCTTAAAATTAATTACAGTAAAAAATAATATGTGTTTTATTTTTTTACAATACAGGTGTTTAAAATTATTAATATTGTTGATTCTTTAGAACCAGTTTAAAGTTACATAATTTATTACTAGAATGACTCACATTACCACTTGTTATTTATATTTCACCTCGGTAGAAATTACACGATTTGAAATTGCTTGTCTAATGTCGTATTACTTTAGTAAATTCGAGATCGTAAATTTTTGCAATGGCAGAAAATATATTGTGTAATATAAATTAAAGTTTTTAAACGATTCAATAGCTTTTTTTGTTATTTATAGATTCTAATGTGCCTTAAATAGAAAACGCTAAACGGAACCGAAAATGTATTATATGTGTACAATTTTGGAATAAATAATAAAATAAAAGGAATTGTGAACTTAAAAAAATAGTCAAAATCCGTATATAATATTTTTTATTAAACTACTTTTAAATGGAATCACCGTTTTTGTACAATGTTTTGTAACATTGTACGTACTGTGGTACGTACAATGTTCATGATTACTTTCGCTGCACAATTTGTACCGTCTAGTCTCTTGTAGTTTATTTCAATTACTCCAAGCGGTTTTATTCTGAGAGCTTCGACTTATTCGGAGTTAATTTTAATAGTAAATGTGTCTTTTATGCGGAGTTAAATGAAAAACTACCGTTTAATATATCATTAATTATTCAAGGATTGGGACTGTAAAATTGTTTTCCACTGAATATGTGTTAACAAAGTGTACAAATTCATTTTTTTTTAATACAAAAACTTCAACCAAGGACCTAAATAAACTTTAGTTTCTTTCTTTCTTTTAGTTAGTTCACGCCAACAGATTTTTTTTTAATATTATATGGGGCAAACGAGCATGCGGTTCACCTGATGGTAAGTGAAACACCATAGGGCATGGAGATGCGTTGCCGGCCAAATTGACATTTGTCTTGGCCCCCTGCTCGTATGGGTCACTCCTATAATACGTGTAATATTTCAAAACTAGATGGATTTTATTAAAGTTATTAAGTCCTATACTTGGTTAAGTAGTTACAATAGGATTAAACGAAAATTTGAATTTACACATTTAAAACTACCTCTGCTACTTCCAATAAATTGTTTGGGTTTGTTCAGGAATCAACCTTTTACAAAAACTAGGTGACCTGCACTGAAGCCTGCAGTTTTCCAAACTATTACTGAAACTTTACTAAAACGGTTTAGTTGGTTAACCGTTTAAAGAATGAAAAGAAAAAGGAAAGCGCTGGTATTATTCAGGATACCTAACTTCACACGAGTCTCAAACACAATTTCGATTTAAGATCTTACAAGCTCTCTTTACCATGTAGCACTTTTCACATACCAGGTAAAAAAGTATTCTTTCTATGAATTATTAAGGAGGCTGCCCACTTGACCGTTTTCTCACTGACTGGTGTTGTTTCATAGTATTTCATAGAAATATTTTTTTTACCTGATACGTTAACAGGACATTTACAAGTCTACACTTATCCGCCATTAATACGCTCTTTTATGTTCACAGTTGATGGACTTAAAGGATGTCATCGACCATAAAGAGTACTTCCCGAAGTTCGTGAGATGTATGAAGCGCAAAACTTTGCGAGCGCTGGATCGAACACTAAGCCCTGACGTAGTGCCGATAGGCGAAGGGGTTAATTTGGTTCGTTTTGAGCTCGTCGACCGATCTGGTAACATCATGCCAGAGAACTATACTAGGTATGATATTTCTCTATTTAATTATGCGTCCATACTACCGTAACCTTTTGAGCTACACTATGTAACAATGTTATCGGTCGCTATCATGTTAGGCAACATTACCTTAAATATTCTAAATATACATAGTTGTAATGTGATCTCATGAAAAAGATAATAAGAAAAACCCTGTCGAAAGTTAGTTGCTCAACCTGTTTTAAAAGTAAGGACTCACTACTCAATATACGCAATAACTTTATTGCACACCACATGCTATAAAGATGGTAAAATTTTATATAAAGGTACAATGTGGACACACTGTGTAGGACTTCACTGTCCAGAGTCATGCTGCTACTAGATCAATGAGGCGGCAGTTTCTTCATATATCACGATAAATCACAATCACAACTATGTGCATTTGGATTATCATTGACACATGAATTTAATAAGTTAGAACGGTGAGCGTGAAATTCGTATTCACTGTAGAAAACTAAGAATAAATCGTATGTAACATTGTAATGAACGGTTTCTTAACAAATTGAATTGAAATCTTTGGAATGTATATAGCATTGTAGGATTTAATAATAATAGGTATAGTTGATGTTCAAATTTAAGATCCATTTAAATCAGTTAGTTTGAGGATCAAAGTACCATCTTCCTACAACTTTATCCCTGTTATTCCTACGAGTATTAATTAATCGAACGTATTGTGGGAGTTTATGTCTACGAAGTGTTGGAATAAAAAATCCACCCGTCAGGTTACTGACCTCGAACAATTCGTCAACGTCGCACGTTGAGTGGATGTCGTGTAAAAAATTGCGCAACACGCGCTCCAGTTTCACCGAAGTGGCGAAAATATTGATGCAGCGAACGCCCCTAAAAACAGCGGGCAGCTGACGTAAAAAAAAAAACATTTTACATGTTATTGGTCCACTGCGCGAAACTATTATAACAGTGGCTATTAAAAATATAATCAAATACACACACTGCGAGCGTGTTCCGACAAAGCCTTTAAAACTTTAGTCTACGTTTTTTAATGTTTATGTGATGTAGATGTTTGCATGGCTTTAGTTTGACTCTGTTGTTGAGCTCATGTCTTCAGATAGTGAGCTTTTACAACAGAGTAAATTGATCAGAAGAGAACGCTACTTAATGATTCACACGACAATTTATTATTAAAAAAAATGACAAGAAAAGGTACACGAACTAGAACTGGTTCCTATCAAATAATAAGACTTTTAGGATGTTATTTTACTATACATTGGCCAATATTAAAACGTTTCCTACTTATTAAGAATATTCAAGTGAAAATTTATATAAGTTATTTTTGTTTAAAGTTCTTGGACAGACAGAGAATTAGAGGAGGGTGATTGGCGTACGCTTGCTCTTCAGAGAATGGCAAAAGTTCTTCGAACACATGTTATCAAGTTTGATTTTGATGATGGAAAGTCCATCGAAAAAGGTATATTTATTAAAAACAAATTTCTTGTAAAATACAGAATAAAAAAATAAGACAAAGTCAATATTTGCTGCATTAATTCTAACTATAACGTAGTTTGTCTCGTTGTTATGAAATTTTATTTTTTGATAAGACAAAGTAAATAAGAGCTTCAGTAACGTAGAAAGCATATTTATTTGGTTTTAAAAAGAGGATGTTTTCACAGTGGAGTATCGTGGTCGCCGGCGACATCAGATGATGACGATGATGATGTTTGGTATCGTCTCTATTGGAATGGTACTTGTACCAATGGGCTTTCAATTCCTGGCTGTTCTCGGCGGAAAGGCACTTCTCCTAGCCAAGATGGCTCTTATCCTTGCTTCCATACAAGGCCTTAAAAAGGTAAATATTTAAACTTTCATATTTCATAGTCGATTAAACTTATAACTAACAATATGACAATTATTTTAACAAACAACATTAACAATTAATATTAATATTTGTGTTCATTAATCTCTCTACGTCAGTGACGGCTCGATGGTTTAATTGACATAATATATTATTAACTCAATAAAGTATGATACTTCAACTAACTGGCTACTGAAAAATTAACATTCTTTTTTAGGTAGACAGTAATAATGATCATGGGTATCATGGGTATCATGACAGAGGGAAGGTATGATTTCAAATTAATCCTTTCCTACTTCTACATCTCCATGACAATAGTATTAATAGATTAATATTACACAAATAGGCTTTAGAGCACTGATACTAATTGCCATGAAGATAACCCGTTAATAGATGTTCTGTTCCAGATCGCTGCAAGTCCGCTGAGCTACGGGTTCTACCACACTTACCCACCGTACGACCATTACGAGAGGCGAAGCCATGACGACTGGCCACCACCTTCGGTTATGGCTGCCACGCCCCCACCAGCTATGCCTATACACAATCCATGGACAGATTCAGACATGAGCAATATCAAATCCGATAGAATACATATTGCTCAACCTAAAAAAGAAAACAAAGAAACAAAACGAAAAGTTGATGTCGTGACATGGAAGCCGGAAATTCCTAAAGCTGTTAAGCAAGAATCGGAACCCAGACTTTATCCTGTCTATTCCGGAGTGCCAGACAGTCAAGCTATATTTACTGGTATCGATGCACCCACGCCGCTCTTCGATCTGACTACACGGCCGGGAGAAGTTCAAGCAGATTATACCTTAGATCTGCCTTTTAATAGGCTGACATTTCAGAATCCCACTTCTGTGGTTTCAGCTTGACGTATTTATACAATTGTTCAGAGCGTTATATAACGTAGTTACAAGTATTTATTCATATTTCGCTCAAGTCCTGTATCCTAATAGATACGTTGGATACATTAATTATAATGAAGTCGGTTAAATAAATATTGTTTTACGTATAAGCTGTAGTTGCACATCAGTTTTGTAAATTGTTTTATTTTAGAAATACACATATTGAAATGTTTTGTTAAACAGTTCATTCGTATTTTATTTATTAGAAACTCATCACGTCTAGTATCCTGTGGTTTCCATTATGGGTTGAGAATAAAGAGAAATATTATATTCTATTATTATTGTCTGGTAGAATTGCTTTAGTGTGTATTTATTAGTTTGCAAAACATAATATATATACTATATCTATTTTTTATTTATTTGTATTTAGCACCCCATATTTATAAATGGATGTGTTTATGTATAGATGTATTTTTGGGGTGATATTTATTAATTAAATTTTAAATACTTTTCAGTTTATTTTGTACGCCTCTCATTATCGCTCTCTGCACCAACCAAAGATTGACTGGCAAAGAATGCCTCTGGCATTAAGCCGCCTTTACACAATTTATGTATTAAATAAAATATATTGTTTTATTTTATTTTATATGGGAAGCTTACAGCTAATTTTACATGATAACAATAACTTAAAGTAAAAAAAAATTAAGTAAATCCAACATGATGACGAAGAAATAATAATTGCGTAGATATTTTATTTTATTTATTATACTTATATTGGTGGCAATTTAAAAACAATACTTTTTACCTTTAGCTTGCAATCTCGCCTCTCTAACCGTCTTAAAAATCTGAAATCAACGTATGTATGAGGGTACGACGGGGGTTGAATTCCAACCGCCAAAGTGAGCCGGGCCGCTTAATAAAACACCTGTTTTTTTTCTCTAGCACAAAAATGTGGACCTACACCCACTAACAGTTATAATTTATTTGATTTAACAGAACCTTACGTATTGCAAAAATAACCCAGCCACCATAGGTTCTACGTTTATTGATAGGGTTTATGATTGGTTTACCACGTTGGCCTAATATGGTAGAGCGGACTTCACGTTCCATAAAAATTCTTGTAGACTTAGTTAAGTTTTCTTATGAACTTTTCCTTCACCATTAATGTATGTTGGATACCTCCATTTAGTTTGTGCACAAGTTTATTCATTATATATAGCCTTGTGAAAAATCAGAAATGAGAATTCGACGTGCATTCAAACATCTTACGTTTTGCATCTTTCACAAATTGCCAATCGATGTAATCAAAAGCTATTTCCTTGTTGTAGGAAGCAGCGTGCTCGAGCTTCTATAACCGCCGTAAATGTTTACAGACACTGTCATATAATTGATTACGATATAAAGATTGGAGACCAAATTTTACTCGTGAGACCATTTGGGTAGGCTACAGCGCAATTTCCATTCCTCCCGCCGACTAGATGTGTAAATGCACTGTTGTGTTCTGGTTAGCCAGAGTAACTGCTGGATGTGTATTTGGATATATTAAGACTAACATGTTATGTCTTAGGATGTCGAACGCAGTGGCATGCCAAAGACTACTTTGTAATTAAATGTATTTGAAATAAAACTATTATTTACGGATTTTATCGCGAATTTGGTTTAATTATTACATTTTTTGAGTTCCCAATGTTTCGATTACTTTACAGCTTTCGTGGTCACGGGGCGGACTGAGGTATTAGACGTCCGCTCTGTGACTGTTACAATTCAACTGAATTAATGGTATTGTTTGGTTTTGCTACTGTCCGTGAGCGGTCGTATCATTTTCCACCAGGCGCATTGTTTGCTCGTCTCACCATTCACTGAAATAAAAAATAAGAGTTGAAAATGAAAGATTTATTCAACCTAAGGATATGTGAACTAAAACTAATTTTATCCATGCTGTTATCTTTAGTATTTTGTTCCCCTTCTATCTCTTTACCCTCTAGCTAGGATGGATTTTCTGAATACGAGTTCTGACACACGCAGCAAAGAATAGCGTTAACTCAACCCGGATTTAATAAAATTGTATTGCATCCATTGAGGTATTATGCTAGAGCGGACATCGGGAACAAAATCTCTGCATATGGTGCGTGCGCAAGGGTACACAGTGAAGCGAGAGGGAAGATAATGTTACTTCGTTGGCGTGACAGCGACAGAAATAGAATGTACCCTTCATTTTGTTACAAAAATTTTGTTTGCAGTGTCCCCTCTAGTATATTATCTCAATGATTGCATCAGTACGAAGAAAAATGGTCCAAACAATTCGATGACTCGATAGAAAATTTGTGCCGCAACCATTGGCCGCAACCTACTATATTCACTTTTACAGCACATTTTTAGGGCCTGATTAATAACATTTTTTTCTCCTAAAATAAAGTAGTAAATAGGATGATGTTCATTAATATACTAATACTCCTATTGTAATAGAAACATAGACTCTTTGTATGTACATTCGTGCCCAATTTTATTCTGTGTGGTAATTTCGTTATTTTTTTTTTTTTGTTTAATCATAGCATGTTACCGTTTATTGTTATCTAATAAATTAAAAAAAAACTTAACGTATACATAAAAGCGTATACATTAAATAAAGGCTCGGTAGAATTTATCATTGGAAGCGTAACACTGCTCTCAGCATTTACCCCGAAAACTCGTCAAGAACACAAACATTCTCATATCAGAGAATTACTTTTTGTAAAACAAATACAATTTTTATGATTGTGTGAGCTAAGTTTTTGCTGCCAAGCCGGCCTTAATTTCACCATGTTACATTTATTTACCGTCTATTCGATTGTACTGGAGTTTTATTGATATAACATCTAATGGAAAACCCATTTTGACATTAAGGTGGCGGTCGTAAATATGATGTACGTAACTGACTGTGTTAAAATACACGACGTGCCTAGTCCAATAACCTACATTTTGTTATGTTGACGTTGGATTCTTTATAAAACATTTTATAAGTGGAACGCATAGCGGTGTGTTGTGTGTCATTCTCACATAAGATTTAACAGGTAAACATAATGTATGCCAAGTGCACACTTGCGTTATGGAAATCCTAAAATAAGTAAATTATTTGTAGTGCTTAGATTTTTTTATACATTACTAGCGATGCGGTCTGGTTCCGTCCGGGTGGGGGTATTTTTCGAGTACAATTTATAAACAAAGGAACTATTTCGCATAATAATTAATCAACATATTTAAACTCAAAGTTACTGCTGCACTTTAAACTACCCAACCCATTCTTTCGAGTTAGAACGATTATCGAATATATTTGACTTAAATGCTCATCCCATGAGAACACTACATTTCGTCGGGAAAATAAGTAGCCTGTGTGTTAATTTAGGGTGTCAAGTAGCTCCATTCCGAATTTCATCAAAGTTGGCTTAGCGGTTTGGGCGTGAGAGGTAACGAACACAAAACTTGCACATTTAAAATATTAGTAAGATAAACCGTTTCGACTATAGAACAAAAGCATGAAGTGAATGATGTAAACACAAAACGCATTGAATTTGTAGTTGTAAATTAGATATGTTAAAATTTTTCCCCCAAATAATAAATAATAATAAATAACACCCAATAGTCAAATACATAGTCCTGACCCCACACTAAGATCGAGTCTTGTGTGGTGGGTATCAGGAACTACGAGAGACTTTTCGGTCTCACAAACACCCAGACCCGGAAGAAATATTTGTGGACCGCACAAACATTTCTCTCGGTGCGGGGATCGAACCCGCGGTCTCCTGTTTCACAGGCGGCGTCTAACCAACTGCGCCACGGAGGCTGTCCTCCTCCAAACTAAACGTATTGATTGAACGAATTTTATATTATATTCCGCTCACGCATAAATGTTAAAGTTGTCAGCACCCTCCGTCCCAAACTATGTGCACTTAAAACTTTATAGTCTTTGAGACGGCGATGTTCTGCGATTGAAAAAATCTTTCTGACAAACTTGCGTACTTTAATATTATAGGGAATATAATGAGGCGACTCGAATACCAAACAGAGTTTCTAAAGAAATGCTTTGATTTCAGTCAGTCTTTGATATTGAAAATTCAGCTAATGATAGAGTACTAAAGAATTATAAATAACCAGAAATAAGATATCTAAATATTTATTTAAATCTGTACACAAAAAAAAAATACAATGAACAAAAATAAAAAGTACAAATGACGGTCTTGTCGCATAAAGCAATATCTTACAGACAACCACACACTAAATATGTTTTACTGGTAATAAATTTTATGAAATTCGGGTGTCCTGGTAGCTCCTCTGTCTACCCCTTCTGGAAAAAAGGCGTTAATATATGTTTATTTATATTAACTTATGTATGGGACAATGCGTTCACTTGATGGTTAATTAAAGCCTGATTATTATTATGTTTCAAACGTAGATAACTCAGCAGATAGCTCGTGCTTATTTAAGCGCTGATACTATTTGTGTAATTAATCATGTGAGAAAAATGTATTATGTTTAAGATCCGTTGGTATACTAAATATAAAATTTCTGAAATTATTTTTCTTTCTACCCAAAAAGTACATTTTATGTTTAGGATATTAATACTTATGTTCCTCCACAAAATTGCGTCTTCAACGCCCGTACAGTTAGTAATATTATTACAAATATTTTAGTCTTCTTTGCGGCGAGAAAAACGTGTAGGCTCAGTGCAGAACGTATGAAATTTATTAATACAATATTAACAGGCGCTTGTTGCCCGCAGGGTATCAAAGTTAAGTATATGAACTAATTTACTGCTGTAGAATTTTAACGTAGAGGTGTCTTATGATATTAACATGTGGCTACTTATGGATGTACTCGTAGTTAGAAGAGTGGTGGAGAGAGTGCTGGAGTCGGGTTATTCGTGTATATCCGGGTAGCAACTCAACCTGTCATAGTATTAAAAATGTATTACGTTCCAGGTTTACAATGCGCATACCGCATTGAATCTAAGTTCAAAATTACATCGACCTATCATTACCCAGCTGACCAGCATAATACGTGCCGTCAGTGTTCAAAGCTGAATCATTGCGTTCCGGGTTCGGGATGTGCATATCTCGTTTTGATGGCTATTACATTGACTTAATACTACACATCATTTTCCATAATAAGACGTGCATCGTAGTCGCTTTGATGTGCCTTTTTAAATACAGTCCGTAGAAACTCACCGTGCTTTAGACAGATGTCGACAACGTCCAATATATCTCTTTGAAATTGAATTACAAATCCTGAGGCTCTTATAATGAAGAGCATATGATGAACATTAGAAAACAGTAGGTATATATTCATATAGGTATAATATATGCTAGAAAATATCTTATTCCTGACTCATCCCACAAAAACACTACATTATTTCGGGATAAAATGTAGCCTACGTGTTAATTTAAGGTGTCAGCTATTTCTACACCAACTTTCATCCAAATCGGTGGGGCCGTGTAGCAAATATATATATTTGGATTCCTAACTCATCCCACGGAACACTACACTTTATCGGAATAAAATGTAGCCTATTTTAAAATTGATTAAGCCGCTTTTACGTGAAGGAGTAACAAACATTCATGCATCCATCCATACTCACAAACTTTCACCTTTATAATATTAGTAAGGATAAGAATTAGTAGCGTCGTGAGGACTTAGTTTGTTATTCTATAACTTTATGAATACAATGTGATAAATTGTACATGAGCCTGCCAACATTAATTATGTCCTTAATAATAAATATACGATTAGAGAGTAAATGGTCGGTTCAGGTCGGCAAATACTTTATTGTGATTAATAAATATAAATCTACCTAACAGTCACGCATATTATCCTGACAACTACACTAAGATCGAGTCTTGTATCGTATGTATCAAAAACTACGATAGACTTGTCGGTCTCACAAGCATAATAATGATGTTAAATAATTATTTTCGCTCACTTTTCTGGTAACAACACTATCTGTTATAACAATATGTATTTACCGGTGATAACAATGCAGTGGTGTTACTGTTATAGCTTAAAAACTTTTACGAATATTCATAATCATCATCATCATCAGCCCTTCCGCGTTCACTGCTGGAGATATACCTCCCCTATGGCACCACGCAACTGAGGTCGATTTTTAGCTGATCCTCTCCAACTTCTACCAGCTATCCATCCAAATTATCCTCAATTAAATATCCAGTAAACGCGGTACTGCAAGTTTGTATAAAGTTTGCGTCTTTCTGGTAATTTATAGTTAAATCCGTCCTAATGGACTAATGGACAGTCGCGGTTGTATGGGTAAGTTAATGGGCTTACCGCTGCGCCGTGTTCTGCTTGGGCTATTTTTATGCAAATGGATTATTGTTTATCAATAAAGACATAAAATAATTGCTTCTTACTTTCACCTATCAGCGAATCCCGTCAAGACCTCTCCTTACAATAGTGAATGAATTGTATTGTTACCATATCCAATTTAGCTACTTTGTTTTAGTATCAAACCAAAATAAAGTGAATGTGTCGAAAGCAATCTTTTAAAAGATTTTCTTGATTGAACAACGAAAGAACCGTTTTTCAAACTCTTTTGAAAGTGTAATCTGATTTTATAGGGACAACCCTATAAGTAAAAAAGAACGAACAAGAATGAATCCGCATGTTTAACATAAGAGTTTTATTCCATTGAACATCTAGGACAAGGAGATTCTGCAATCAAATATCCCTCTTTTATTACAATATGCAAAGGATCTTGAAGAAAGTCGATTATTATTAAAGCGTTTTATAAATACGCTACAGCTTTATATGTCAAAGCAATTTTCTTGAAAACAAATTAGAATCAGTAATGAAACATTTTACCTAGATCCGTTAAAGTTTAATAGAAGTTGCCTTGTCGGTCATAATTTCACATTGCATACAAGATGCAGCCTCGTGTCTCTTTAATTTATGTTTTAACTCGCCCAGTTGATATTTTCAATAAAAGTGCAAATTTGTTTTTACACATCATGTGTAATTTATAAGACCGAGAAAGATAGTTTACTCGTATTTTTTTCTGGCACGACAAAATGACTACATCTGATGTTAATGTAATTCAAACAGTAATGTTGACAATTTTGTCGGAATTTTCGAACCTACACCAGGCTGAATTTGAAAGGCGACGACACAAGTGCGTGGACGTTTGTCACGGGTTTTCCACCAACATGTACGGTAATTGTTTTCCGAGGCATGACAATAAACGACCAACAGCGAAATTCCTATTTTGTAATTTCTCAGGAATAAACCAATAGAAATAACAATGAGGACGAAAACAAGAAATATCAATGGTTAACTCACAACGTTGTCCACAAATTATATGCACAGATAATGCGATTGACTATACATTACGAGTTAAAATTATATAATATATAACAGTAATATAGTTTCACAGCCTACTACAGATCCTCCTTGCGTCGTGCTCCTCAATATTGAGGGTCCGCCCCGTGAACACGAAAGCTGTAAAGTAATCGAAACGTCGGGAAGTTAAAAAATGTAAAAATTAAACTAAATTCGCGATAAAATCCGTAAATAATAGTTTTAATTCAATATATATTTTGAAATATTTAGTTGAGCGGCGCGGTGCACGTAAACCAGCATTAGTGCGACACGACGAAGTAGTAAAGAAAAATATCATACTCAAACCGCCTTTGAAGTTATGAACCGGGTTTTTACACGAGCACTAATTAAATTCGGGTATTAAAATTCTGTCAGTTGTATGTTTATTATCACAATATATTTATTTAAAGCGTCCTTTTTATTTTAACACAAATACAGAGCATTCGTGGGATTTATTGTGGGATCAGGCTGCTCTTTAAATAAACAGCTTAATTGAAATAAAAATAGATTATTTTTTACCTAGCTATTTCATATATTATTGTACCTATATATTTCGACTAAATAGATTTGTAAGCGCACTAGGGTAACATAGTCAACGTCCATAAGTGCGCTGCGGACTGTAAAAAATTGGAAGCCCTTACTCTGTCCCAAAAACTACTGAATGATTTTGATGAATCTTGCACTGATACCTAATTAGGCCTACACTAAATAAAAAAATATTATATTAAAAAAATATTATATTTACTTTATAAAGAGAACGCAATATATTTTACGCTTCAATTTTCCTCGACTTTATTAAAACTGAACAGACTAAGGCTAAGTCGAGACAAAGTGAGTTCTTAAGTTGGACACTGAGTAATATTATTTTTCTGATCATTTTGACCAACATTGTTGATAATATATATGGAAGTTAACTAATTTTGTAATTCCCCGAAAGCGAGAAATACTTGGACTTGAATACGTTAATATATATTAATAATATTAACGTATTCAAGTCCAACTCAATTTTCACTCAATTTTCACCTCAAACATAGCGTAATTTTTATTCACATTACAATAACTTAATTATACAACAATGATGAAATGTAACTCCGGTTAAAACCAAATTGTTGATTTATGGTAATTAACGGACTGAAATGCCGAAACTAATGCGGGGTTAACAAAGATAAACCATTATTATTTCACGAATGGATCCATCACATCACGTAGTATGTGAACAATTCAATGTTACTTATATAAACAAGTTTGAATTACGAGTATAAGGGACCGAAGGCCGTGGTTTCTACGACGTAGCCATTATTAAAATAATATATTTTTATCGTATTATTTATGTATTTTTTGCATCATAAAATTAAGCCTTCTGTTTTCCCCTGTCTTCCCCTAACATAAAATATTTTTATTCTGTGGAAATGGACGCATTCTGGAATTGCGGGTGACGCGCGAACAAATATTATTAACAAATTTATATGTTTTCCTATTTGGTCGTATTATCCTCACAATCTTGTAACGTTTGGTACTTTCATGTATTTTATACTGACAAATAAATTTAAAATGTACTGTCCGTACTACAAGACACGCGAAAGAATTACACACACTACAAAAACTAAATGTGCATTAAAAGTGTATGTAAATGATACCTGTATTAATATTTGCATGTTTAAATACGTTTGACTACGTATATTAATTATTTATCTATAGCTCATGTCCGTTATCTCATCTACAACTTGACAACTATCTTCAAATACATATTGTACTAGAGTAAACAGGGAATGTCATAGTAGTGTTTTCTTTGCATTTTTACCGCCATTCTTGGTCTTCATGGACTATGAGCCGTGAAGTCTTGGGTTCGTTTGTGATTTCAAATCATATATGAACTTCAATTTATGATTTAAACTAGTGGACGGACCAGCCTCCACCCGAGTGCCGATAGTGTTCCCGTCCCATCCCGTTATAACTCGTTCTGTTCGTTTCATTTTGTCCCATGACGAAAAGTATGTCCCACTGTGAACTGTCTTCTCCTTTTGCCACCCATTCAAATTTGATTAGTAGCAAATATCTATCTTTGAATTACTAACTCGAACCACGGTAAACTATTTTTTTTAAATAAAAATTGCCCTATGTGTTAATCCAGGGTATCAGCTACTCCTATACCAAATTTCACTAAAATCTATCAAGCCGTTTTGCATGAAAGAGGAATTAACATCCATACATCCATACGCTAAAACGTTCGCGTTATAATATTAGCCTTTACCTAGTAATGTCACAGTATTGACAGGATTACTACTTTATCTTTCTAGGAAGTATTCTATCTGGTAAAATATGTTAACAGTACATAGAATTTTGTCTATTTTTTCTGTTTTAATCGAATTTATAAAGCCACGCTGTTGTCAGTCATGACTAAGCGTGGATGAGTTGCAATATAATAGAACTACTAACATATTCTATGAATTAAAAAGTCTATAAAATAATAAATTTGATATTGATATTCATTTCTCAAAGCATGTCCCATATTCCTAATCTTGGATCTTGGATATTTTTAATGTAATCTTTGTGTTAATGAATAATCTTCAAGAGATCTTCAAGAGAGAGATAATTCACGAATTATTATTTTATTGATTCATATTTCAGGAATTTAGAGATAAATACGATAATGTCAAAGCAGGTAAAACAGTTACTTGTAATCTTTTTAATATAACAAATAACACTTTTATGAGAACATTACACATTGCATTATATTACATCATCCGAGGTTCGACTGGTAGAGAATGCCTCAGGCAATAAACCCTATGCAAATTTTGTAAAAAATACTACGGTAAATAAATAAACATTAGTATTGTAAAAAGCTTCCAATTTAAAAGTAAGAACAATAATATGTGTATTTACCCTTACCATAGAGAAATAAGAGCGACATTTTTTATTTTTTGATTGTAGTAAAATCAAACATCTTTAAACGTTACCATATTATCATTATCAGAATCCAAACGTAGTTATTTATTATAATACTTCATTTCAAAAACCTATTATTATATTTTTAAGGATGTAGTTTAGGTTCTTACGTACCGAATTTCAGTTATACAAACAAAAGACACAGATAAAGTTCTGCTCGTATTCCACGCAGATAACACTTTAGTCGCGCCATTGCACTGACAGGTGGTTCACGATATACAGGAAAATGTTCATTCCTATCACTTTGCATTTCATATATTTTACCCAAATTTACTGTTGGAAACATAACAGTATATCTAGGAAATAAATTGAGCCTAATTTAGACAGACGTTAGGAAGTGTTCACGGTGTATGAAAGAGTTGTTAAGCGCAGTGGAGGGTGCGCAGTAACATTCGCCAACCCTATAAAGGGAAAGGAACTCTCGCCCCATTCACAAGTAACCTGACGTCGACGTCACAGTAAACTTGGGACTAGTCCATCGACACAACTTTGAGCCTCGATCTCGGCTACATTTTTGTGAAGTGAAATTGTGTGAAGTAAAAATATGAGAGCGTTTATATTAATGGTAGCTGTGGCTCTAGCGTGGGATGCAGTTCACTGTATGTATTTTCCGGTGAGTAATATTTTAAAATTGTTATATGCAACAAGAAAGAATTATCCCATCAAAAAACATCCTGTAAAAAAACTCCAAGTCTCGCAGCTCAGGTTTTCTACCGCAAAAAGTCGTGAGATGCATGTAATACCAAGTCGATTAATTTATTTAGTCCTTGCTTAAGGGACCTTCTGTATAAAGTTATTACGCAAGTTATTATCATATCAATATTAAAAATTCTTTACGTTTTAAATAATTGGATCGACTTGGCCATCGAATGAAAACATAACGTATCGTACAATTTGTACATAATGCTGCTGGCCAAGTTGATCTATTTATTTAAAACGTAAAGAATTTTTAATATTGGTATGATAATAACTTACGTAATAACTTTATACAGAAGGTCCCTTAAGCAAGGACTAAATAAATTCATCGACTTGGTATTACATGCATCTCACAACTTTTTGCGGTAGAAAACCTGAGCTGCGAGACTTGGAGTTTTTTTACAGGATGTTTTTGATGGGATCTCACGTCTTTTTGTAGAATCCTACTTTTTTCCTTTTCGGTACTTTTTACTTCTAGAATATCACTAACGATTTTTCTTAGTCTCTGTCTTATGGATTTTTCTTATTTTTGTAGGTTTCAATTTCTTGTTTTTATAGAGGAATGTTGTACAGTTGGGCTGAATATACCCTTTCCCTCTCTTTACCCCCTCCTGTTAGTGTCATATATATAGATACCTATCCACAACTATTATTTCATTATATACGGGTACAATGATTCATTAACTGCAAATGTAACTTTGTAATCCTATACATTTATATGGGATTACAAAGTTATCCACGCAGTTGGTCTATCTAGAAAACTAGACACCAATTATGAAATGTTAGAATTTTCCCTTACTTTAGACACTAAACACTAATTATATTCTAAATTTGAAGGTTCTATGTTTGCTAGAAGTGCCTTAGACTTTTGATGATCGGTCAGTCAGTCAGTGAGTGACAAAATTACGAAAGTTTGATAAGTTATAATTCTTAAAATACTGGTTCAAATTGAATGAAATTTTAAATATACCGTGTTTACACAATGCCTACTTAGTAACTGAAAATTCAGGCCTCTTGCTTTAACCACAACGAAGTTATGGGGGGTTGAAAATGTTCTGAATTGCTTCGAGAAAAGGATGTTACGACTGTGCCGCTTTTTAGCTCGACTTGGGGGCACGGCAGTGCCCCCTGATTATGTATTCAACAAAAAATTATGTAATTTCTTGATTATTATTTTTGCTATTACTATTTATAAGTAGTGTGATTGTCGTTTTTGTGTTTGTTTTCTGTTCACCTGTATTTTTACATTTACTCTTTAAAAGCTAAGTGATCCTCGCCAATTAAGGCATTAATTAAATCTCCCCAAAACTGAAACTTTATATTTTATTCAGATACCCGTGGGTATCAGGTGTCGAACCCGATATCGAGACATTGAGATAGCTCGAGTTTTCCTCAAGAAGCTGTAAATTCACTTTCCGATAAATTTGGAACTCGATACAATCTCGGAGATTTTGTGCGGATCATGTGGCGTTAGGTAAAACTGACCGGAACAAAGCTTTGATGTGGTTTATTAGATTTTCGAATCCCGTAGTAATCCGATGTCCCAAGTTAAGCCGATAGGAATGTGAATATTGCTCTGTATTATATTGCGTATCTCCGGCATACTATTCTTTAAGGAAAACAAAATTAAATGTTAAACATACACAGATTTTCGGTGTGCTTTCAGTAATGTTATTGTTTGCATAATATACACGTCTCTACCACTATCTTCACAAATAATAAGTAAATAATAAACATTGGTATTCATGCTGAAGAAAATATCTTCTTTGATAAAATTACGAGATATATAAAAAAGTTATTTGAGTAAGGGTTCTAACGCAATATACTAGTTAAATAAAGCATTAAAATTTAAAGACAAACAAGGTACTACGATGGCATTAAGTAGACCTAATAGTATAATTAAAATGCTACTCCTGTATTCTTCTTATTTCAGTGTTTTTTTGCCTCCTCCCATTCTTGGCGAGAAACCGGTTATAACTGGAATGTCGTATATTCGATTCTCACACAGAAACAAAATATGAAATAATATTTTTTCATAATATGTGTGTTTCTCAAGTCTGACAAATTTTCTGTTACCCACCACGCAAGGCATACATCTAAAGGCGGGGTTGAAATTACATTGATATACATATATATTTATTCCCGAAAAGAATGAATGTTTTTTAATATCAACATTAATAAAAAAAATATACTTGAAAAAAAATGTGTTTAGTTTATTATCTATGTATACTAATATACAGGGTATATCAAGACTGCTACCGAAAACGAAGCCGGGTGGTAGTTTAAGTGACTTCAGACACAATGCAACAGAAAAAGTTGCAAAAAAAAGCCACATTTTTTTTCTATTTTTTTTCCTATGACCATATTTGGGTGGTAAATACATTTTTTTCATAAAATAATAGTGTATACCCTTTTATTTATAAATAATCTAAGGTATAAAAGAGTTTAAATTATTATTTTAGCAAAAACTATCGATTTACCACCCAAAAATGACGATATTTAAAAAATCATAAAAAATATTTGTCGCGTTTCTTTGCGAATTTTTTAGTTGCATTGTGTTTGTAGTCACTAAAACTACCACCCGGCTTCGTTTTCGGTAGCAGTCTTGAGATACCCGGTATAAAGCTGAAGAGTTTGTTTGTTATCTCTAATCCCAGGAACTACTCGTTAGAATTGAAATATTATTTTTGTGTTGGTTAGGTAATTTATTAAGAAATGATATAAGCTATATACTATTACGCTATGATTGATAGGAGGGAAGCAGTAGCGAAAAATCTAGAAAATACGAGGAAAATTTATTCGGTTTTCTTGGTCCGATTGATCGAAATTATAAATTGATAGTCAGAATTGAACATTCTGGCCACCATTTTGAAAAGTATATCTGCAGCCGAGCGAAGCCGGGCCGGACCGCTAGTAATAAATAAAACTTTTTTTTAATTTCTTCTCACAAGTGACACCTACACAATAGATGGAACGCATACTTTTATATTTTATAAATTAACATATTTACTACATTTGACTTTCGAATGAAATATAAGTTGATGTTGATGCTCAGGGATGATATGTATAGGTGTGAATAAGAAATCACACCCATTTCAATTTTCAATCATCCAAATTCAATCCATTTATGTACATTTCCGACGACGCGACGTTTGGATGTTAGTTTATAGTTTCTGTATTTATTTGTTTATGTATTCTGGGTTTCAGGACATTCGAAGTAGGAATTTCATAATCTCAAGACTGAGATATTACTCGTAATATTAGTGTAGAACGTTCTCTCTTTTCAAGGGATTTAGGATTTGTTCACATAAATTGGCCTCCATCCGCATTTAATTGTAAAAATGTAAATATTACGAAGAATTATATACCTACATACATTTGGAAATGAAAATAAATGCATTTTTATTTAAAATGACTATTTTCATTGGGTGAAATGCGTATAGATTTTGATTGGTGCTATTCAACATTTCCAGACTTAAATCAAATAAACGATAAAAGCAGAGTATCGTCCAAAATCAATTTATATTGAAAAGTCCTAAATCTGTTATCGGATAGATACAAATGGGAGTATGAATTGTCTATTTTAATCGAAAACCACAAATTATTTGAACGGCTATTCAATTGCAGTTATCATTATAAATAGATCGAGCACGAGTATATTTGCTTCATTGTACTTAAGCTAAAAATATTACATTTGAATATAAAGCTGTTATGAAACCGTCTACGTGTAGGCGTCATTGAGAAAGGATATAAAATACATTTACTAAGTAATAAATACCGCATGCATTTCCCCTCGTATTTGCACACATGGTTTCTCGTAATTTTACCCGGTTTAATCTCTGAAACGTTTCGTAAGTGGAAGGTGGGTACACAAAGGATGCGCACGGAGAACTGCTGACTGAACTGATCAAAGTAACATCAAACACTTTGGGGTCAAGTCAAGCACTTGATTGAAGATGGCTTCTTACGTCACTTACAAACTAGATGTTAGTTGGAATATGGTTAGAAAATATCTTCAGAGTAAAAGACTCACGCTGCGTTGTAATTATAGTGAGTAATTAACTTTTTAGATCTTATTTCATCGCTTATCGCAAGTGTTAGTTAAAAAATGTGTAATTATTTTATTTGTAAAACATTTGGTATATAATGTTAGTTTTTATAACTTTACGATAAACAGCACTAATTTCATTTTGAACAGCCATAAAATAATCACTGCGTGTAATTCGATGCGTTCATATTTAGCGGTATCATTTATCAAAGAAAGATTAAGAATATAAGTAGAGAAACATCTTGTAATACTTTGGAAACCATCGGGTAAAAGACACACAATATAGCAAGTAACTTTTATAACAGTAGAAAACTTTAATAAGATAGCGACTAAGAAACTTGCGGAAAACCAGGTGTGACACACCGACTTATTTCTCCTAAGTCTAACTTATTACATTGTAAGTAGTAGTACAATTCTCTTCTACTTTAATTGTCCTTATTTTACTGAAATGAGGCTGGCTAAACTGATGAGATACTAATTAAGACTAAAAGGAAACGGAAAATTTTAAAGCTAGAAGCATTTTACAAAGAGAAAAGAATGCGCACGTGTGTGAGCGTAGGCGACGACCAAAGCTAAATATGTCCTTAATGAGCTAATTTCATCGTTTTCATTTCTTTGTATCTCTTACAGAAATATATTTTAAGTCACGTTGTTATGTAAACGGCATTGACAAATTGACTCAATACAATCCAAAAATATTTCATCGTAATTGTCACACTATCAAAGCGATGAATGTGTCATGGATAATAATACTCTAGTTATATTCCGGGATACTTATTTATAGTTTAATTTCGTAAATGTAGAAACAAATACAGGATGATATTACCTTATGATATTTAATTTAATGCACATATTTCTCATCACCTCAGGTGACATTAAATAGAACTTGAAAAACTCAAAGAATATTTTTTATCAAAAACCGTGATTTCAGTTTTCATGATTTTTGGCCCATATATAATGGAGTATTTTTACCGCTTATCTAAACTTTAATTCGATTCGGAAACTTACGTGAACCATAAAAGGACTCGGCACGGCGCGGCGGTTGATCAAAAGCCTACATTTGAAAAAGCGATTTTTGTAAAAAATACTTTACGTATGATTTTTCAAATCTAGGGAGCCAGGGTGGTATGGGACTTGTAGTTTAAATTAAATCATCATATCAGCCTGAATATATTCACTGCTGGAGATAGGCCTCTTCGCTAACATCTACTATTTGAAACTTAATGATGTGATCAATCCATCAAGCGGGTGGTCTGCCTACCTTCCTCTTGGCCTTTTCAAGCCACTGCTTCAGGTCATATGCAGTTCGTTCATCTAAAAAAAATAACGTATGATAATTTGAAAACAGTTGCCGCCATTTTAAACTTTTCAGTTTCTGATTCTTTTTTACTCAAATAAATAGCTAACAGATTCGAATTATTTATTTATTTATATAATCGTAATTCATAGTTTAAATTGAATATTTTGGCCGCCATTTTGAACTTTCAAACGATATCTCAGGATGACTTTGACTATAATATTCTAAATTGATAGGTTGAGACTTGTTGAGAAATGAGACTGTAACCTTACAGTCTATCCTTATAGTCCTGTTTTAATTTTTTTAGTAATTGGTGGCTGATTAATCTCATAATCGATATTTGTGGTACCCTTAGTGAAACCGAATATTTTGGCAGCTACTAAGTTTCATCATCCATCCATCCATCAGCCAAAGGAAGTCCACTGCTGAACATAGGCCTCCCCCAATGATTTCCACAGTTACTAAGTTTATTAAAAATTAATTTAGTTGTTCTTGAAATCCAATGACAATACTAGTCCTACGTTTTGTTTTTGGATAGAAAGTCTCATTAGGTGAAATGAAACATACTTAATGTATATTTTATGGCTGAGTAAAGGTGTAGCACGTAAATTTTTGTATATGTACGATGTAATATTCAAGAAGGGAATTTCTGTAAAAAGTGATGTTAAAGGATTTAAGATAGTTACCTTTTTAATTTTAGCAGCTATTCTTCCGTTGTCTTGATCATAATTATAAACGGATTGAGATAAGCATAAACAATTATTATTCTTGTATATAGTTATACTAGATTACAAAATTTTATTACTGTGTCTCATGTAAATATTGTGGATGTGGTAAATGTAACATGACCTAGAACATTATTTACTGAAAGATTACATTCTACAGAACATCAGTACTTAACATACATATATCTCTACTATTGTGTAGAACATAAATACATGTATTATATTAAATTAAACTTAGTACTAAAATGTTGCTATACATTATTTTGACGTGTAATATCCTAACGTTTCCGCTTCGTTGGGTAAATTATGAGTAATTTAACATGGATTACTACATTTCTATAGTTGGAATAGTTATACTTCGGTACATGCATATTAGATACAATCCCGGCACATTAATTACTGGAATAGAGGTTTTACTGGTGGTAGGTCTCTCATACGTGAGAGGCCATCTGGGTAGGTACCACCGCAATGTCTATTTCTCCCGTGAAACAACACTGCGTAAATGCACTGTTGTGTTTCGGATTGAAGGACATTGTAGCCAGATTAACTACTGGACATATTGAGACTTAACATCTTATGTCTCAGGATGACGAGCGCAGTGGAATGTTACTACTGTTTATGAGCGGTCGTATCGCTTACCATCAGGCGAACGGCTTGCTCGTCTCGTCATTCATAGCAATAAAAAAAAAAGAAAAAAAAAGGTGTTTCCTAAATTTGATTTTGAATTGTTGTCAATCTCCGTGGCGCAGTAGGTTACACGCCGGCTGTGAAACGTGAGGCCGCGGGTTCGATCCACGCACTGAAACAAATATTTGTGTTATCCATAGGTATTTGATCCGAGTCTGGGTGTTTGTGAGACCGAAAGGTCGACACAAAAAACTACACAAGACTCGATCTTAGTGTGGGGTCGGGACAGAATGTGACTGTTGGGTGTATTTATTTTAAAAATCATCACCGCAAAATATATTTTATAACAAACAATAATCTAAAACACCGTCAAATTTGGTCGTTAAAAAAATGGCTGTGATATTGATATTTTTACTATTGCCATGGGTATACTCACTTTCTCTTTTGCACCCACGCGTCTTATGGTACTCAAGATGACGTCATAAGACGATAATTGCATCCTTTTCTGTTCCACCTATCACATTTGTGGAACTTATTCATTAGTAAACGGATTTAAAAATTCTTTTTAAATAAATAAATAAATACACCCAACAGTCACATACATAGTCCTGACCCCACACTAAGATCGAGTCTTGTGTCGTGGGTATCAGGAACTACGAGAGACTTCGGTGTCACAAACACCCAGACCCGGAAGAAATATTTGTGGGCCGCACAAACATTTCTCTCGGCGCGGGGATCGAACCCGCGGCCTCTCGTTTCACAGGCGGCGTCTAACCAACTGCGCTACGGAGGCTGTCTTTCTATTCATGTTTTTTAATAATGCGATAAGATTACATACATACATAAACTCACGCCTTGTTCCCAGAAGGGGTAGGCAGAGGCGCCAGGTGCACCCACATTTCGCCTTGTATGTTCCGTCCCACAATGTGATAGGTGGCGAGCCTATCGCCATATCGGGCACAAATTCCTGACTCTGGGCTGATACTGAATAGAAAAATCCAATATCACTTTGCCCAACCCGGGATTCGAACCCGAGACAGGTTTGTAACCGTACCGTAGTACAACTACGCCACCGAGGCAGTCTATATCTATATCCATATCCAGCTATATATATATCCAGATAAGATTACGATATAAATAATATTTAAAAATAGAGTCAACATACCTATGTCTGTATAATTATAAGTAATACCTATGTCTGTATAATTATAAGTATAGTAAGTAATTGCGATCAACAGTTACATGCTAAGAATCGACACTGGGCATCAAAGCTTAGCAAGTCAGATTTGAACACCACCTTGCTCTTAATCTGCAGAGAAAAACTAAACTAATATTATACAAAGGAAAGATTTGATTTTTTATTGGCATTGAATACGCCCTGAAACTCCAGTAGTTTTCTGATTCGAAAAACTCTTTCACAGTTTCATGATCTTAAATTATCTCCGATAAACATAGGAGATAGAATATTTTCAAAAAAGTGTATGTGCATCCAAGCGGAGACGGGCCGGGCCATTAGCGAGAAATAAAACAGTTGTTCATGTGGTTTTGTTGATAATACGAGTAAATACTTAGAATGGCAAAAGCACTGGACAACGTCATTTTTTTATTCAGATAATCTATAGCTATACATTATATAACTTCGTTAAAACTTTATCCCACGTATTCAATTAAAAGAATAGCAATATAAGAAATAGTATAAAAACAAAATCCAATGATTAATTCTTCCTGGCGCTACTAAAAGATTGAATAAATCAAGTGTGACCTTCGGCTATTCATTCAGAAATTGGCTTAAAAATTACAAGCTAAGTAATTAAACATATGAACCTCGCTCACGTTTCATTCACAATACCATTCCTGATAGATTTCTAATACTATTAGCTCTCAAAAAACACAGACAAGTATTTGATATTTATACAGAATGATATTTCATTTTTAATTTTTAAGATTTATGTTGATTTCAATGTGATTATTGATTTGATCCGCTGACGCCAAATGCGGTGATATTTTATTTTCCAATAAATTACGTCTATTTTGTTGTTTTAGGTAATAGTTATTAGCAGACGTGGACATATAACACATGCGATTCGTTTTGCCGACACGTTGAAATTTGCATGATAATTTTAGCTTTAAAAGACGTCATATTAAACATTTTTTATCAAATTTAGAGATTAGTCTTAAATATTTTGTTATATTCAATGCTATGTTTGGAAGTACCATTATTTTACCTAAGAAAGGATTATCCATTATGGAGTATGAGGGTTCCGGTACCTACAGCGCTCACTAACCCTACAGCTGAACCTATGTAAATATCGTTGGTTTGAAAACTAATGACAGGCTCTTCAGTATATTTGGAGTTACAAGAAGATGACCGTCAAAATCGCGCTAAAATAAATATGAAATTAATTTACTAAATTTCGTCTAAACGGTGATAAAAAATACAATTTTATTTTTATTAAACTTTTTGTCATAATACAAGCAAGCGTTTTCAAAATCATTGCGAGTGACGACTAATTTCAATAACGTTCCACTAGAGATGTGTTAGAGCGCGCCCACCACTCGGAACAATACGCGCTTTCCACCCTGTCCATATACATATTTATGTTAATAACAAATATGAGATATTTTAAAATGACTCACGAATGACCATTGGTGTTATCTGCCTGCAGTGGCTGAGTGGCTTTTGTTTTGCTTTAATCAAAAACGTTTATGGGGATGAAATAGTAAGACTACTTTCCAAAACATGATCATAGCGTGGTTGATGTTCTGAAGTTTTTATGAACTTTTTGTCATTACGAGTATTTATTTTTTACTTATTTATTTAATACCTATTTTATACAATACGTACAGCAAACGAGCAAACATGTCATCTGATGAACTTCTATAACGCTGGGTCTTGGGTCATGTCAATGTTTGCCGTCACGCGTGTTCCCTCCTTCCCATAATCCTGGACCCATCCACTGTAGTATGAAGAAGTTTCTAAGGAGGCCGGTATAATTGTATCGAATGGCACGGGGGCGACGTGCTGATGCCCTTCGATGCTCTGCCTGGACGACGTTTGCGCTTACCATCTGGTGGAGTGCAGTCATAATGGCGTGCCAGTGCTACAAAAATGTGTTGCCGGCCCATCAAATTTGGAGGGAAGCGGCAAGGAATACGGATGGGAAGAGGAAAGGGGTATTGGTCAGCCGCTAAGATAACAGGAAGATAGAAAAGCCCTCAAATATGCACTAGGATTTAAGTAATTTCTTTATTGTCGCTATGTCGAGTAAAAATTTCCTTGCAAAAGTTACTATGTAAACATAAGACGCAATATTCTAAAAAAGAGTTATGAGTCATGCATTGAACTAAAATAAAAATGCAAACATTAATTTTGGCAGTCAAAATTGGCTGGTGACTAATTTAGCTTGTTTTAGTTTTATGCTCTAAGATATTTTTTCCTACAAGTAATAGCCATCTTTCCCGTGATAAAAAGTATTTTATCTTTATGCAAAATTATATAATAGTTAAAAAAAAAACTAAAATACACGCTTTAATAAGATATACAACTAAAAAAGTAAAAATAATTGATACTGAATTTAAGATAAGAAAATGGAGTAAAATACATATATTTTATTGTTACAAAGCGTGGGGTGTTTACAACAATTACTTATCCTCCTGCACCCCACGCTTTGTAACAATAAAATATATGTATTTTACTCCATTTTCTTATCTTAAATTCAGTATCAATTATTTTTACTTTTTTAGTTGTATATCTTATTAAAGCGTGTATTTTAGTTTTTTTTTTAACTATTATATAATTGTTTTGACTAAAAACATCCATCTACGGCTGTATTTCCAATCAATAACGCCATCTGTTGGTCAGTAGTAACATTTGACACTTGAAGAATACAAGAAGCTTATACCCAAATGGAGATTGCATTCCGTATATAAAAGTGAAGCACAAAAATTTTACCTTGAATGACGTCGCTGATGCCTGCTATCCTTTTCTTTAGCGTAACAATGAATGAACTTCACGTGAACTTCATTCATTGTCACTCTAAAGAAAAGGATAGCAGGCAACAGCGATTGCATTCAAGGTCAAATTTTTGTGCTTCAGTGTTTTATACGGAATGCAATCTCCATTTGGGTATAAGCTTCTTGGAAGAATACAATGTTAACGCCATCTAGCGATGAATGTAGCAATGGTCATCAATTATAAGAATAAAATTAATCCTGGCGAATCTAATCAGGATAATTATATATTTTAATCGAATTATTGTATTGTCATCGGTCTTTGACAGGTGTGCAAAATTTGAACGAAATCTGGCCGTTTAAAGTGGGTCAAAATCGCGCCCAAAGAAGTCGGTTACAAACAAACATACAAACATACAAACATACAAACATACAAATATACAAACATACAAACATACAAGTGAAGCTAATATAAAGCGTGTAAAAATATGTCGATCCATTGCTCGATTACTGTCGGGTAGAAGGATGAACCGACAAACACAATTTAGCTTTTATATCCAAAGTGTGATAAAAAGACGTGCTTCCAGTGAGTCTTGTCATTTTCTAAATTTCTATCAGGACTATACTTATAGTTATATAATTAGGGTTTACTATTTATTAAACGGTTCCGAAAAGTAGGATATTTACATATTATTCTAACTATCTCATAAATTTTCAGAGAAATTTGATGTTTTTAATTAGTATATTATAATGCATGAGAACTAAAATACTATGCAAACATGATTTTTTAAAATTACGATCATGATATATCAAGGCAATGTTTATAATATATTATATTTAATATTTTTTGTATGTATGTATGTATCAGCCCATATACGTCCCACTGCAGGGCACGGGCCTACTCTACAATCGAGAATACGATTGAGAGTGGTTATTTTTTGTATAGGTCAAAAATAAATAAACGCTTTGTGATACGAAGGGAAGTTGTGGAGGATGAAATTGGCTGGGAGGTTGTATGGGCCTCGCACTTTCCCTGCTCATATCTAAAGCGCGTAATTACCAGGTGTGTGGAGGCGCTCTGTATGCAATCAGAGAAATGATGCTGCCCTTTGTGCATCCACTTGGAATGCAAGCACACCGTGAGATGTCATATATAGCTACCAATCGAACTACAAACTTTAATTAAGAAATACCTTTGTGTCTATACAAGATGCATTTACACTACACGAGCCAGGATTCGTACTCGTAAAAGATTTTTGTTTCTGTTATTTCTTTCTGTTTAATTCCTTTTTAAGTTAATTACAAGGCAGTGCCCCTAAGCAATTTCAATCGTTTTAAGAGACTTCAAATCAATTGAAAATTTGATGCACAGAGCTTAGGCCATAGTTCAACACTTTAGATATTGGCCTATTGCGGGTTGAACTTCAGTTATAATACAAATTCTTGAATGATTTTGACACCAGTTACCGACAGCATCAATAATTGGCATCAATCTCGGGGATTTTATTTTCCTTTCTTAAATGCATCTTGCCAACCCGCACATAGGCCAACGTTTTGGACTATATGGCCTAACCACTTTCAATCGAACTCGTGATTGTAGAGTAGGCCCGTGCCCTGCAGTGGTACGTTTATGGGCTGATACAGTATAGTAAATGTATTTTTGTGTGCTGTTGATGTAAAAATTTAAATAAATAAATCTCGATTTCACATTATCGACAAGATCGGTCTCGAAATTTTAGTCACCAAATGTGATAGTTTTCTGTCAAGTATTAAAATGATTCATTCAAGCGTGATCGAATTGATATGATGGAAATGCGTCTGTGGCAATCGAACAAAGACAAGGGAATTTCAGTAATAAATATTATCTCTTGTGTTATCGAATATGTTCCAATAAAATAAATGAGCTATAAAATGCAATAGAAGTAGGCCTTGATTATAAAAAGGAAATGATTACTGACGCGTATATTTGACTTTTACTCTTCAGCGGTTCAGAAATTGAATAGAGGCGGTCTGTTGAACTTATCGGCTCGTTGATCGAGTTCGTGATACTATGTTAAAAGGAACATCAGGATAGTTGCCAGAGAAATTTCTATTTTATGAAGCCTTCGATTGAATTCTCTCATTGTCTTTCAAAGACTTACATTTAGCTTTGCAACAAGATGCTAGTCTATTGTGTATAAAGTCGCACATAAAATCAAATCTCGGACAACTCATGAGTGGTTAATATGTGTGAAAATATTTAATAATTTTAGAATAGTAATACGAAAAAAAAGGAGTAAGTATAGATCGTCTACTGTCTTTTGATTTTCGAAAGCTTGGTTGTCATGCTGTTACCAAAATATAAGGAACAGTTTTCTCTTTTTTCGCATTGTTTGATATATGTTTTCATAATATTATAAACAATAAGCATTTAACAACATAAGCAACAGTATCAACATATCCAATAAAAATAATAATTATAGTTTAATAAAATGTCAAAGGTTTAAAATGTTAACAGATAAAAGCAAAGCAAAGACATTTAACAGTTTTGATTTACCGTGTAAATATTGACACAAAAACCAATTTAAATGTCTGACTGGATTTAATCCCCAAAGAAATTGCGGATGAAACATCGTGAATAGTCAGTTTATTTGAAAGAAATCTATTTTATTTAGACTTTTAGAGAAATTTCTTCGACATTTTGTAAAAAGACATTTTCTTTGTTGAAATGCCATTTATATTGACGAGTAATCTTGTTTTCTAGACATTTTCATTGATCTTCCGTTTGAACTTGGCGTTCTTTTCAATCTTTTATAACGGACGAAATGGTCCTTGACTTTTTATGTGAGAACGGTTTCAAAAAATAAAGATATAAATTGTAAGATTCTAAGAATTTTTTGAATGAACAGTGATTTGAAGTGATAGCATCTGTCGCCACAATATTATTTATGTGTGATAAATAAAGTTTTATTGTGGCTGTCTGCTGGTTTATTACAATAAATATTTAATGATGTGTCGCGGGGGCCGGGTGTGCGTCATAAACACGTCGTTCGCTGTTGTTGTCGTATCAAATCAATTAATGAATGCAGAGGTACATTTCACGCCTAATTTGATCAATAGGATTTTATATTCATTCATAAACGTGAGCCGCGTTTCAATACATTCGCTAGATGAAAACACACTAGAATCAATCAAAGTCTAGACAAAACTTGCTTCATTTCCCGTTCATTTCCTTTGGCTCTCGATGGATGGTATTGAATAGAAAGTGAAGACAGAAAAAATATTATTAGGTTGGAAGTTTGTGGCAGAATATTAGTAATAAAACTGTTGATAAAGAAAAGAAAAAAGAAAGAAAAGAAAACTTTGTTTGTCACATACCTTACAAATTAAGACGTACAACGCAACAGGTAACAAAAAGATGAAAATTGAGAACGGCTATTATCTACAACGTACATCTATATATTAGGCCGGCGTTGTGGCTGTGACATGTAAAAGTTAATTTTTGTTTTGTTTTTGTTGCAAAACCAGCTTATTATCTGCTAATAAAGATTAGCTTTCGGTTGTGTATACCTGTAGAACCGCGAGTACCTGTATAAAGGCGAGAATCAGAATTGTTAGGCTTCCTAAAGTAGTTTTTTTTTTTGATAAACTAAGTGGACAGCATAGTTGTTATCTGGCGTCGATTTTCTGCGAAATCTTGGCCTGATCGATTTCCTATCGTTAAGGTTACATAGCGAATGAAGTACGTAAAAATGTATATTATCTGTCTATATTTGTTATTGATAAGTATGAGTCGTCGTACATCGCCTTAGACCTTAAAGACAATTTGACATTTACAACAATTGGAGTACCTGGCTATTTTACTGTCAAAATTTTGGAATAATTTATTGTTTTTTTTTTAAACTAATTATGCGTAGCCAGTAAGAAAATAATACGTCTAGGATTTAATTAAATGTTCTTAATTGATATATGTGATGAGACAATCGGGACATGTGTGATGGTAAGTGCGACGACCGCTCATGGTCTACTAACATCAATTACAATGCTTGCTATAAGCTGTAAGCTAATTACAATGCGATCGCCATCATGGAACGAAAGAGTAGTTTTTAGAACGAAGAAAGAAATAGTAGTAGAAAGTAATTACTCACAGACTTCAATGTTTTTCAAACCGGAACACAGCACTGCATTCACACTGCTGTTTTCCGAAAAAAAAAAGACATTGAGGTGGTACAAGAACTCACCCAGGCGGATTCCCGTATATGAGAGACCTACCACCAGTAAAAAACCATTGAATATGCAATACAAAAAAAAAACATCTGTATTATTGCACTAGCTCCATATTTTCCGTAAAACTATTACCATAACACGATAAATAAACAAACTGGTTTAGGACGCCTCGAGCGGCAACGGAATAAGTGATGAAAGTGTTGGATTACTACTTCAGCAAAGTGAAATACGAACTATGTATACAAGCATAATAAATTTCATTCGTGGCTCGTGAAAGCAAGAACCAGTGGGATTGCGAGGTGAACGCCTTATAAAATCGACTTGCTACAAGGAAATAGCTTCGCACACAGTTTATACTTTGCCTATTCATTTATTGCAGGAGTAGCATAGTATAAAGAATTTAAAGTCTGCTCTTTACAAGGACGGATCCAGGGGTCATAGGGGTCTTGATCCCCCGACCTGGGCTGGCCCCATCATCATCATCATCATCAGCCCGTTGCAGTCCACTGCTGGACATAGGCCTCTCCCAAGGTACACCACTGCTGGCCCCAGATTGTCAAAAATTATAAATTATCTTGTTATATGGTAAAATTTATAAGCACATTTAATTCTTTGTATGTCGATAAATAAAGTAAAAAACTATGTGTTCGGCATATCGGGCACAAATTTTAGCTTATAGGATTAAATTAAAATATATGAACTTTCATAGCACATATTATCTCAGGAATATAACGTATAGATACAAAATAATGAAAAGACTTAAGCTAAAGCTTAGCAATATTTTATAATTCTCATTCATATCATAGTTGTACTAGTATCTTTTTCTTAGGCGCTATCCCGGTGCCTGGGTCCTCCTTCCCGCTGAGTTTTCTCCATTGCGCCAGTTCTTGGGGATCCTCAATTGTTGAACATTGACTCTCATATCTTCTGTGACGATATTAAGCTAGCGCTTCTTTAGTCTCCCCCTCAGTTGAGGTCCAGGTATTACGAGGCTCAAGCTCACATTGCCGAGTACTTCTATGGGTTTCTCAGTAAATGACAATAAACGACGATTCTAAAGTTTATCTGCCACAGTTTATCTGAGTTTATATGTTTTCAGTTGTACTAGTATATTAGTATACTATACAGGACCCGCTCTTTAAAAAATAATCCTGTACATAACAACGTAGCTTTCAGCTAAATAAAGCTGTCTAAGGGACCGTCCTGTTTTTTTTTTGCTGAACGCTGTCTTTTATAACGCAATTGAATCTTGTACTCCAATGGATTAGATTATGCCTGATAACATGTTTTTTTCCATAAATTTCCCAAGAAAAATATTTAACAAATTTCATTCCTTTTTCTCACTTCTGCGATATAAATATTATTTTTATGAATTTCTAACATAATGAAATGAGTTTCACTGTAGGGATGTTGGAGTTAAAACGAAATATTGAGTTAACCGCCCACGATTTCATGTCGTGAAAATTCACCAATAAAGGATATCACGTAATACTTTTTATGGAATACCGAATCTTTGGATGTTGGGTCGAATTTATTCAATGGAAAGCTCTATTGATTTAATATTCCCGTATATTTAATTCCATTGCTCATTTCGTCATGAAATATTTTGAATTGAGTTTTGTGAAATTTAAATGTAAGGGAACCTCAAAGCCTTTTGTACATAAAAAGCAAAATCAGGGAACAGGGAAGTCATGCCAGTATTTTTATCGGCCCATATACTTTTCACAGTAGGGCACGGGTCTCCTCTACAAACAAGAGTACAATTTAGTCCACCACGCTGGCCTAGTTGGCGGACTTTACACACCACAGAATTTTTTATAAATAGCTACGGTATACAGGTTTTTTCACGATGTTTCTCATCATCGTATCATGTAATAGTACGTGTTGATTGACTGTTAATACACTCATGACTCCGACAAGTCAGAGGTGTGTGTCTTGGGATTTGAACCCGTCAAAACCTAAACATGTTGGCAGCCCCGTTTGGTCCGTTTATCAACAGCCATGATTTATTTAAAAAATATACATATCAATTATTGTGTTATTTATTGTCATTTACGTGAAAATATTATATATATATTTCTAGTTGACCCAAAACCAACCTATCGTCGTATAAAAATAAGTCATGCTATACGTACCAAAAAATAGGTGTCGTAGTAATGAATTTCTCGACCTATTAGATTCATAACATCCTATTTTTGTTATGAATAACTTTTGTGATAACGTCAATGGATCAAAACATATTGACGTATTATATTTATTTACGTCGAAACCAAAATAAATCAATCTCTATTTTAAACTTGATTTAAAAAATATACTATTGTATTCTTAGAACCAATTTCGTTAAAATTCAAAAACAAGTTTTTTTATATAAATTATATAACAGATAGGCGAAGTTTTATTGCACTCATTAGTCAAGAATTATTATAATTTCAGATCCACGTTGATCTTAATAATATGTAAAGCTTAATCCCGCTTGTATAATACCTATTAGATACTTATACCTAGATATAACATTATTATTTTATTAAAATAAATGATACATTACTTGTTTATATACTTGTATAGATATGCTCGTATATGAGTAAATAAAAAAAAATACACCCGTTAGTCACCTACATGGTGTTGACCCCGCTAAGATGGAGTTTTGTGTCGTAGGTGTCAGAAAGTACGCAAGGCTTTTCGAAAATTGGTATTACCTATGGGACAGAGCATGGAATGCATATTTAAAAATTAGTTACAGTTTATACCTCAGGTATACCATTTATAAATATTAAATTGTAATATCACTACCACAAATTATTGCTATCGATATGTAATTAAAATTATTGACGAAAGTCAAAACTTGCATGCCATTAAGAAGGCAGATCATAGAGCTCCTACCTATGTATACAACTCTTTAACTACGTCATCATCATCACCATCATCAGCCTAAACTGTTGTCCACTGCTGGACATAGGCCTCCTCCAAATTGCGCCATTTCACCCTGTCTTCGGCTTGTCGCATCCAGCATCTGCTAGCGACCTTTCGCAAATCGTCACTCCACCTAGCTGGTGGGCGTCCTACACTACGCTTGCCAAGACGCTGTCTCCACTGAAGAACACGTCTGCTCCAGCGGTTGTCGGTTCTTCGACAAATGTGGCCAGCCCACTGCCACATACCTACGTATTACAAGTGAAATAAATGATTTATGATTTACGAGTTTCCCAACAGTTGGGTCTTAAAATGAACATGGACGAAACGTAGATCATGTCGAACGTCCATGTTGTGCCCACCCCCATCGGTGTTGGGGGCTCGAATCTGGAAGTTGTAGACGAATATGTCTAACATATTTAGGACAAGCAGTCCAGTTAGGCAGGTCCAACTGCGAGAGAGAAGTCAATCACCGAATCCAACTCATTTGGGCAGCGTTCAGGAAACTACGCGACGTTTTCTCGTCCAAAATACCTCAGTGCCTTAAAGCCTTAAAGCCGAAAGGCTTCCATATTTGTGTGTTGCACACACTGCACGACGTGGCCTCTCACTATGGACCTCATTAGGAGGCTAAAAGTCACTCAACGAGCTATAGAGAGGGGTATGATCTGGGTTTTCCAAAGAAATCGAATCAGGAATAATGAGATCCGTAGAAGAACTAAAGTAACCGACATAGCCCAGCGAATTAGTAACTTGAAGTGACATTGGGCGGGGCACACAGCGTGGGGAACTGATGGCCGATGAGGCCAAAATGTTCTCGAATGGATGCCATGCTGCGGAAAGCGCAGCGTAGGACTTCCGCCCATAAGATGGTCAGACGACCTGGACCTGGGACGTTGCTGGATGCAGGCTGCCTCCAACAGGTTACTGTGGGAATTATTGGGGGAGGCCTATGTTCAGCATTGGACTTCTTTTTGCTGATGAATTGGTTTGCTTGGAAATTATTGCTATCGTAATAATTTGCCGCAAAAAATATTTGCACATATCGCTAACTGTATCCGGCAAGACTGAATCTCCTTTCATAAATATAAATAAAAGATCCTTGTGTCTCTATGTGCTTGGAGATATGGGTACTCACCGCAGTTTGGAAGGGTAATATAGCATGTTTCTTTCCACGTTCTCCTCACTTATCTGATGTGTCCCTTATCCTATTCAGCAACCCACAGCATTGTTTTCTATTAAAATAACGTCGATCTAATATAAAATTCTATGGTTCAAACCTTTACATTTCGTAAGTACATATTCATAATAAGATAACTTTATTTGAGTCTTGTATAATGATTTCACAGGAAAAGCTAGTAGAGGTGATCCATTGCATATATTAACAATTTGCCCACGTGTGTTAAAAATAAACTTTGACATTAATAACTTGCAAGAGAAGTTTTAGTGAGAAAAAGTAAAACTGAACAACGTTCGCAGAAGTTGATAACTTTCATTTAAGAGCAGTTCCGCGTGCGTTTACAGACTAGGATACAAGTTGAAACGTCAGCAAACTGTACACAAGACACTTCCTTAAATATTGTAGTTATAATTTGCTGCTTAAAGGAAAATGCAGCGTTGAGTTCGTAAGAAAATTAATTATGCATTAAGTTTATAGGGTTTGCGCCCTCATTTCATTTTTCCGTCATAATAATTTTTCTACTCAATATATGTATGTAACGGCTGAGAGGGCTCAACATGGTCAGCGTCAGACATTTTATAAACTCGTGGGCGGTGATAGGAAATAATAGATCAAGTAAAACACTATTTGTAATTAATAATTATTATTTTTAAAGAGTACAAACAGTAAAGTGAAACGCGCAACGGTTGGGTAACGACCACTCGCTCTTGCTGTCCACAATCAAAGTGAGCGTCTCTCTTGTTTCCCCCAGTCAGGCGAGCGCAGCCACCCACTCCGTCGAACGCCGCCAGGCGGCGCTTGCGTTCCTATTTTTCATTGTCACACTAGATGGCGCTTAATGTCGCGTAATGTCTTATTATAACGCTAGGTGGCGCCTGCGTTTCAATATCCGATTGCGACACGGCCGTCCTGCTTGTACACGTCCTCGTGTTAAGTTAGCCTGTGGACGAAATATAGCACACCAGAATGCTTTGTTTCACTCGGTCATTCCTGACCCAACTCTAGATTTAGCGGATGAAAAAAAAAAACAACTCGACAAGATTACTTTGGTCGAATTTTAATCATCAAGTTAGGCACACATTACAAAATTAATACTAACATGCCTGAGACATTTACTGCAGTCGCCCAAATCAATTTTTTTAATGCTTTACAGTATTACAAACGTTATCTTCCAGAAACTCCATCAAGTAAAATCTCCATCGCCACGGCTCTCTAGCCGACCAACCCAATTACAATTTCAGTACGCATATCCATCAAGTGGATTGCCCGTGTGTACTACCCAGTGCATCCACTGGTACACGAAGCATGTACTACCCAGTGCCACCACTGGTACATACAGCATGTACTACCCAGTGCCACCACTGGTACACACTACGGTCTTTCCAGACCCCGACCTCCGCCAGCGTTAAACGCGCACCGCGCACCCACGGACTACTTGAGTTGCCCCAAGAGACACCGGTTTCTACCGGGCTACGGTTACGTAATAACTGCTGGTACGGTCAAATACTATACGGCTGATAGAGTTCATTACTTGAGTTTCACAAATTAAACATGTTCAATATCATTACAATCATTATCATGATCGATTTCGACTGGTACGTGACTCACAGGCATCTTTCTTAATCTGTCGTGTGCATATTTGTAGGTACGATTAGAATTTAGGGCTTTCAGTGTGTAACGGTCGCCATCCAAAATTTCAGTTACTTTAAACGGACCTTTATACTTTGCATCTAATTTCGTTTGATTTCGCTCTTCATTTTTTAACAAAACAAAATCACCAACATCAAAATTTCGAATTTTTGCCTTCGTTTTGTCAAATCGGGTCTTATCATAACCTGCACACTTCTTAATATTTTCAGAAGCAGATTCGCGAATTTGGTTTATGTCTACATCGGTCTCAACTACATTGCTACACATCAGCGACAATGGCCTCGCAACTTTACCAATTAAAAGCTCCAGAGGGGAAGCTTTTGTCACTCGGTTCATCGTACAATTCAACGCAAGTTGGACATCTCCTATAGAGTCTTGCCACGATCTATTACTTGTCTCTATTGCAGTTAGCATCGATTTAAGAACACTCATGACGCGTTCAACTTGACCATTAGCGCGAGATGATCCTGTCGCTATCAGATGTAAATTAATATTCTTGCTGTCGCAAAAATCGCGAAACTCTCTACTGGAAAAACATCGACCTTGGTCAGCGATTATACGAGTAGGTGCACCAAAAAGTGCTACGCTTTGGTTTACTGCGTGTATACTACTTTTAGTGTCAATATTCTTTGTATGATAGAGCAGCACGTATTTCGTGAACGCATCGATTAACACGAAAATGTATTCTTTTGTGTCATTTTTTTCCGCTGAGCTTACCTGTCGCGTCTATATGAACCGTATGCCAAGGGGTTGTTACCTTAGGTATCGGGTGCAGTTCAGCTTGAACTTTACCGGAATGAGATTTCGCAACTTTGCATGTTACGCAGCTTTCTACGAATTTTTTAACGTATTGAGTCATTCCCGGAAACCAATAAAAATCGAAAAGCTTTTCAGTTGTCTTTTCGGCACCAAGATGAACAATAGAGTCATGGAAATTATTAACTACTGACCATCTTAGAGCCCGAGGCAAGTATGGTAAGCATTTAGTTCTACCATTACGCTGAATTTTACGGTGAAGAACACCTGAACGTACCACATAGGTTTTGGCTGTTTGTTCTTCCAGTTGATTATCTTCTAAGTCCGTTACAATTTTAGAAATCTCTACATCGCGCTGTTGTTCGGCTTGAAGCCAGTTAGGTGAGAGTTCAGTTAAATCAACGCGTTTAGAGTTTATACCGGTTTCTACAAATTTGGAATCAAGCGGCAATGGGTTTCTTGAAAAGAAATCTACATGCGACATACGTTTGCCTTCTCTATACACTATATCAAAATCAAAAGATTGCAGAAAAGCCCACCATCTATGTGCACGAGGGGTCAGTTCATGTTTTGTCTGAGAAGATTTTAACGAGTTACAATCAGTTACGACTGTAAATTTCCTGCCGTGAAGATACTGCCTAAAGTGTTTAATAGAGTTCACAACTGCAAGGGTTTCGAGCTCGTATGAATGGTATTTGCTTTCTGCTGGGGACGTTCTCTTACTAAAGTAAGCTACCACGCTGCGCTTACTATCTGCTTTCACTTGAAATAAGATTCCTCCATATCCTAAGCAACTTGCGTCTGTATGGAGCTCTATCGGAAGCTCTGGGTCATAAATAATCAACACTGGGTCGTTGGTTAAGATAGAAATTATTTTCTGACGAACTTCTTCGTGTTCTTCCTGCCATGCTAAGTTTCCTTTCAAAGAAGTCAATCGGTACAAGGGGGCCATTATTCTTGAGAAATTTTGCACAAATTGGCGAAAATATGACGCTAACCCGATAAACTGCCGGAGCTGGGTAACTGTTTCTGGAGGTGGTAGAGCAGTTAAAGCCTCTATTTTTCTACGATTAGGTCTGATCTCACTAGACTCTACCTCAAATCCCAAGAACTCTACCTTCGTCTTAAGGAAGGAGCATTTCTTGAGGTTTAAAGAGAAACCAGCTTTAGTCAGAACCTCTAACACAGTTTGAATTCTCTGTAAACCCGACTCTACATCCGGAGATACTATTAAAATATCATCAACATAGACGATTACATAATCATGAGCTAGATCACCTAAGGCATTCATAATAGCTCTCTGAAATACTGAAATTGCATTTTTCAATCCGAAAGGCATAGTGAGAAACTCGTATTGACCCTCAACTGTTATGAAAGCAGTACATTCAATTGACTCCTCGCTAACAGGGATCAAATGAAAACCGCTAGCGCAGTCCAATTTTGTGAAATAATTCGCACTATGAAGGCGTGCGATCTGATCGGAGATCAGAGGAAGTGGGTAACGGTCAGAGACGGTATTACTGTTAAGCTCCCGGTAATCAATACACATGCGGTCTGAACCATCATGTTTCTTTACAAGAAGAGCTGGGCTTGCGAACGGAGAGCAACTTGGCCTTATAATATTCGCGTCTAACAGTTCTTTGACACGACTACGAACTATGCATCGCTCTTCCGCAGACATCCTATAAGGTCGTCGTTGCACTGTACGATTTGGATCTAACAACTTAATTTTAAGCTCGCCTGTGGTCACGCGTGTCGTAGGCAAACCGGTGATAAAAAAATAAGAAAATTTATGAATTGTTTGCAAAAGCCTCGACTTGTCGTTACCAGCTACATCCGTCACGATAGTAGTTAAATTTAATTGACTCTCACTACTTTCCTTATGGCACACCGAATTTACAAAAACGGATTTACTTAACGTTAGTTCTGTGGCCGTCATGTTTACAGAAAAACCCTGATTTAAAATTTCGCGACCTAACATGACGTCATTCTGTAAGTAACTGTCCGGCAAAACATGCAATAAAATTTCAAGATGGCTATCGTTAATCACTACACAACACAAAATCTGCTCTGTACTGAATACTCGTGTTTGACCAATGCCAGTCATGGCAACAACGTTGTTAATTCGTTTACCACTAAATTTCGTTGCGAAACTTTCTTTTACTAACGAGCATTCAGCACCAGAATCGTAAGTAAAACCTAAACAGTCACCTCTGTGTTGTAACGTTCCTGACGGTGGTTGCACGACGCAGACATCCACACGTCGCTCACCCCGCGCCGCGCCTGCGCCACCGACGCCTGACCCGCTATGGCCACCGCCGCCGCTGCCGCTCGTACACTGGGCGGATATGTGGCCCGGTTTGCCACATTTAAAGCACAATAAAGGCTTTGATGCTGGCTGATGCACAGATTTGGTCGATGATGACGTAGACGTCGTTGATCTTCCTCTTGAGTCCACCAGTTTGCTTCTGCATTCAGTGCGCTTATGTCCAGTTTTTCCGCAATTAAAGCATCTAAGTGGGGGTATTTTCGGTCTCTTAATGTCATGCGTATTTGATGATTCACCACTGTTGTTTACTTTGCGTTTTAAATGCGAAAATGCGTTCAATTCTTGCTGCAATTTATCCCTTGATGCAATGTTAGTAGTAAACGCCATACGTTGAAGTCGCGAATCATACTGCGATATGTGAGCGAGTACAACCGCTACAGCAATTTCTTCTTTTTTTGCATCTTTCCACTGATTAGTCAGCGACGCAATCAAACGACTTGCGAACGCGGGAAGCGTTTCTTTTTCGCTTGGTTTTTCACCAGACATTTTTATAAGGGTACCTGCCAATGTCTCAGTCGAAATAAATCGTGTTGTGAACAGTACCTTAAACTCGCTCCATGTCATGCCTTCGTAGGCTACCTGGGACAGCCACGACGATGCTTCACCTTTTAGCGCCTTGCTGACCGCCAAAACAAGTTGACCGCCGATTGGTGGATTTTCGGCGAAACACAAATCTGCCGTCGCACACCACGATCGCGCGTCGGTATCACTTCTCTCAGGGTCGAATGTAGGGAGTTCTCCACGGTAGGCCGGTTTTGGAGACTGTAGGGCTTCGATCAATGCTCGCATGTTTTTGTTTTGTTCTTCAAACATTGCACGCCAAACATTAGTTTCCGCGGCTTGACCCGGCACGCATCCCAATTCTGATAACGGCTGAGAGGGCTCAACATGGTCAGCGTCAGACATTTTATAAACTCGTGGGCGGTGATAGGAAATGATAGATCAAGTAAAACACTATTTGTAATTAATAATTATTATTTTTAAAGAGTACAAACAGTAAAGTGAAACGCGCAGCGGTTGGGTAACGACCACTCGCTCTTGCTGTCCACAATCAAAGTGAGCGTCTCTCTTGTTTCCCCCAGTCAAGCGAGCGCAGCCACCCACTCCGTCGAACGCCGCCAGGCGGCGCTTGCGTTCCTATTTTTCATTGTCACACTAGATGGCGCTTAATGTCGCGTAATGTCTTATTATAACGCTAGGTGGCGCCTGCGTTTCAATATCCGATTGCGACATATGTATGTATATGATTGGAATTAAAAAAATAAATCTTTTTTTTAAATTGATGCATTCGTTAAAGGATTGTCAGGCTTCGTAACTGAAGTTGTTTGTGATGTGATAAGCGGAACATTACCATAGTTAATATAATTTATAATCTAATAAGTAATTAGCTGGAGTAATCTCTAATGATTCTATGCTATATTTAATTATTTTTTATATATAAATAATACACCCTACAGTCACATACATAGTCCCCCACACTAAGGTCGAGTCTTGTTTTGTGGACATCAGAAACAATGAGACTTTTCGGTCTCACAAACACCCAGACCCGAAACAAACAAATATTTGTTTCGGTGCAGGGATCGAACCTGTGGTCTCTCGTGGTCGTATTCTTACATATACTTACGTATTCTTTTCTTATTAACAATATTTAGGATACGTGCTACGTTAAATTCCTTTGTTACGTTAATTCAACACCACAGTGAATATTTAAACCAACAACAAAGCATCTACTCACTTTACCATTGAATATTTTCGCTTTCTCTCTATCTAAAATTCCATTTGCGGACGCAACAAGCTTTCAGCTTTGAAAGATCAAACAAATTCAACTGAACTTTATGCATGATAAGTACAGCTTAGTTGCAAAATAGAGTAGTTCAGCTCACTGCATATATTATTCATCTAAACTCTATAGGATTGTGGCGAAATTTGGTACTACAATTAATCTTAATGTTATATTTTTTTACACATTGTTTGAGTTATATTTTATAGTATAAACAACAAGCATTTATATTTGTAATCTAATAGTATTAATTAGTCAAGTAAATAAAATGTGAAGGAAGGAAAACTGTTCCCAATATTTTGACAACAGCATGAGAACAACATTTTGAAGCGAAACGATGGTAGACAAATTGCAACTAGAAATAGTCTTGTTAAATAGCTGGTTCTAAAATTGGACGTTTTTCTTTAATATGAACATAGTAGAAATACTGGTTTGTTTACTGTAACAAAACCAGATTTATAGCGGATTTATTTTATAATGACAAATGTGATACAGATTTACAGCTCGTCGATAATGATATATGCGGATTAAAATTCATTTATAATACTTATTAAATGTATCTCATCAACGGGACAAGTAGCTTGCGGCGACTTTGTGTATTATTTTGCCAATTAATAAAATAATCCTGAATAATATATGATACCATAATAGAAACAACCTCGCATTTCTAAAAAAAATACAACGTTAGGAAAAATATACGATTATAATTTTAAATAAGTTTATGAAACATAAGGATTAACTGACCATAATTTGTGTAAGAGTGCAATGACTAAAGTAGAAATGTCTAAATATTTGATATATATAATAGTAAACAGTATTAAACAGCAACGAAAGTAGCACAATGGAGTGTGAAGCAAACGTATTTCTAAAACTAGCTTTTGCCAGCAAACTTCGGTTCCGTGGTTTATTTTATTTGTGATTTGTTTTATTAACTTGATTATTTCATCTACATTGTTCCCGTCAAAATAAAAATAAAAACGATACATTATCGTCATTATCCCTAACTAGCGACCCGACCCAGCTTTGCCCGGGAGCAAATACATTTATCTATAACTAGCTTTTGCCCGTAATTTTGTCTGAGTTATTAACTGTATGTAAAATATGTTTTATATATTTAAAAATCGGTAAATACTCCCCTAAATAACATATTATGTCCCCATTTCTCCCCTAAAAATGAGAAAATCCTAAAACTCCGACTCACGTCACTGTTCATTTGTGAGTATCCATTTGGCCAAAAGACTGATAATTATTATGATGATAGAATACCTCAAAAATATTGTTCAATTACTATTGATATGTTGTGCACGCAAGGTGGACAGTCCTCAACTAGCTCCTTCCAGCCTTGTGGGTCATGTCGTCGGTCAAGCTAATCATTGACCTTTCCTGTTTTCAATAACCGCTTCTTAGTCTCCATTTTCTCGGCATATGTTAGAGGCAAAAACCGATGTTCCCAAAGATTTTTTTTTAGATAATAATATAGTTCTGAAGTTTAAAAAAAATACATTTGTGAAAAAGAAATTAAAAATTAAGTTCCATTTCCACTAAATACTGAATAATTCTTAATTTTTTTAATACGTAGTTTATGGATTTGAGTTATTTTAACTTGGTTACTAAAGTCATTAATTAGTGCAAACATCGAAATTAATGTTGTAGTTTATTTAGGAGAAAGTTGAAGCAACTTATACATTTGGAGTACAACATAATGGCGGGCCTGAAATAGCGCTTCTGTCGAGTGTAGTCCGGTAGAGCTTCCGGCCCGAGTTTTGCTGAAGCGAAAAGTACTTTTTTTTGCTATTTTTAGATTATTAACTTTGTTAATTAATACATTGCTTTAAGCTCTTAGTTATAGTAAAGAAGGGATATGGATATTAAAGGTAAATAAAAAATATTACTTTAGTTAATTCGAAACGCAAATCAAGTTTGGATTGTTCAGATATTTTATTCTAATTATAGTCAATTTGGTTGTATTTTATCAGCCTATATATGTCCCGCTGCAGAGCATGGGCCTGCTCTACCGTCGAGAGTACGATTGAGTGGGGTTAGGTCACATAGACCAGCACAAAATATATGAAAAATACGCAAATCGCTATATTGTGTAGGTTTCCTCACGTTGTTTTTCATTACCATTATACTTCCTAATGATTAACCATCAATAAATGAACAGATTTTGTTGACCAGGAAATTGTCCTCTTTTTGTAGAATGGAGATTTATTAGGCCCAGAATCAACTTTGTAAGATAAATGAGTTCATTATTCTTAATAAGAACTATTTTATTTACTAAGGTACTGTGATTACCTTTCGTTCATATAACACGTGTCTTATTATTATTGTTAGGTTGTATTTTCGCATTGGTAAATGAGAACTTGAAGAATGAAATGTTTAGTAGAAAAATATACTGATGAAAGGAACGAAAAATGTAGTTATGATAGATATGCTACTAAAAGATGGATACCTTCATTCAGTTGAATATATATTAAACCAAGTTTATGAAAAATCATTGTGCGCTTTATACAACATCTAATAAACCAATACTTAAGTGAATGTTCCAGTAATTAATAAAGTATGTAAATGAGAACCGATTTTTTCATATTTATTAAACTTAAAATAATAAAATAAGGTCGTGAGAAATAATCGGTCCGGAAAATACGATCTAACGCCTTATTTTAAAGTTAACCAGTAAGGTGAAAATGAAAATTAATGTAATGAGATCGTGACACGCAAACCTAGAGAATAATTACGAGATCTTTATTCAAGAAGTCTTTAAACAACTTTTGGCCTTTCATCTGTATGGCATTCACGTTCTAATGGATGAAAGTGCTCAACCATTACATCTAAAATCACTCAAGAGTCGAGGCTTATCCAGGGATATGAGCATTGTCGGAAATAACAATGAATACCCCGCTTCTGTATTCTGCCTATCTTTGAGGATTAAATCGTGCCAAGGATTTTCCGCTACGCTTAATGTAGTTTTAGAGTTAACTGAATTTCTTGTAATGTCATGAAGCAAATATTTTACAAACTTTACAAACAAAACCTTCGTTCGTTGTACGAGTAACTTTACAGTAGATTAATTTTAATTCTAATAGAGATGTTGGAGTCACAACGTATGATGAGCCGAATAACAGGCGAAGGTTGAGCCAATGCATATTTTATATTTCAGTTGAATTTACATTAAGTTTATGTCATAAAGGCCAAACTGCTTTAAATCGATAAAAGCATGATTCGGGATCCTAGCACAAATAGGATTGGTGGCCTCATAGATGTCATAGAACATCCTTGATGTAAATCGATTTGAACAAGTTTACTAAGATATTAATTTATTTCAGAAGTGGAAATGTCGCAGCTGATTATGATAATAATCTTGAGCGCGCTGTAGAAATGACGAGGCAACTCTCTTTTACTCTCCTCTAGACGACTAAATTGTAGACCAGCAAAATAATTAGAGCACAAAACACTTTAGTTATAACAGTTGATATAATTTACGGATTGCCTCGCAAAATTCAATATTCAAAAGCCCTTTTATATTAAATAATAGTAAACTATAAAAGCCGATAATATAGCAAAGAGAGTAGACAGATGTTTAAATCACTCAATCGTTATAAACAAGGTTAGCCGCAATGATTACTTGCTTTGACCAAACAACCAGCTTAGCAGAGTTGTTCAATTGTGTTAAGTTATTAGGGAAAAGTAGTTTGCGTTAACAGACATAATTACATAAATGTGTTAAGGACTCGAAGGGACCTATACACTTTATGTGACACTTTCGTTAATTTCTCTGCCATCTTATATTTTTTTACTATGAAACCGCAAAGGATTTTATTTTCTACGTTTATATGTATGTTTAAGTATATTTATGATGCCTTTTAACTTTTTTATGCTTTTTATCATTAGGGCCAAATATTTTTTTGACATTGATGGATTCTTTTTCATAATTCTTATATACTTAAGATAACAATCGATATTGATCATTGGATAAAATGTATTGACATTTAAATGATATGAAAATACTTTATGGAATCTTTAAAATGTTACACATTATTACATTCAGTCACTTTTATTTCTTTACTTCTGACAGCCTCCGTGGCGCAGTCGGCTAGACGCCGCCTTTGAAACGAGAGGCCGCGGGTTCGATCCCCGCACCGAGAGAAATGTTTGTGCGGCCCACAAATATTTCTTTCGGGTCTGGGTGTTAGTGAGACCGAAAAGTCTCTCGTAGTTCCTGATAGCCATGACACAAGACTCGATTTTAGTGTGGGGTCAGGACTATGTATGTGACTGTTGGGTGTTATTTATTTATTTTACCCGTCAGTTCACACGGCCGTCTTCACCAGAAATGAACGGGCAAGAAACTCTAGTGTTGCTCATTTCAAAATAAGTTTACACCATGTAAGTGTGTTGTATACGGTGAGTATACGGCAACATTGAATTGATGGATGTAATAAATGGTTTCTATTTGTTCACAGGGCAAGGATTTTGGTCATGTGAGGAATTCGGCGCCTGCCTTGTCTTGGTTCTCGAGGGTACGGCGCTTGTCCAGGCCTACGCATCGTGTCATAGACCCTGTTGAAGGCGAGTATAAAGTTGTACTCTGACAACTCAATTACGATTATGTATTGAGAGATTGTCGTCATAGGTCTTTGAAGTAGTAATGGTCTTAGATTTGATCGATTTACCATCGTTAAAACTTAATTTACAAAAAAAAATATTAACCAAATTGCTCTATTATCTTATGGAACTGTGAATTTATTTGTTCTGCTAACATTTGACTCTTAATTACCTATCCCATAAATTACCTTTTTTTGAAACATGCGGTAATAAGCTACATTTTTAATTTTACAGGAATAAAAGGGATCTTGCTAACCTCTATTAAGTATTCCGTTTCCGTTCCTTGTTATGTATAATTCCGCTAATCCACGCGGGTCTGGCTTAACATTTGCCTTCTACGAAAACATATCATGATAATCCTGTATTAATAATCCTTTGCAAATACAGATTGCTTCTTAGTGACGTCAGAGGAAGGGGAGCTGTTCTTTAAATCGCCATCGGATGAGCCTTCAGTATGCGGGATCTATATGATTGCTGAACCAGATAAGAGGATCGAGGTCATATTCAATTATCTCGATGTGCCATGTGAAGATGGGGGATTAGTTGCGGTAATATAAATACACACTATACAGGGTATATCAAGATTGCTACCGAAAACGAAGCCGAGTTTAAGCGACCTCAGACACAATGCAACAGAAAAAGTTGAAAAAAAAAGCGACAATTTTTTTTTTTGTTATTTTTTCCTATGGCCATATTTGGGTGGTAAATACATTTTTTTCCTAAAATAATAGTGTATACCCTTATATTTATTAATACTCTAAGGTATAAAAGAGTTTAAATTATTATTTTAGCAAAAACTATGGATTTACCACCCAAAAATGACGATATTTAAAAAATCATAAAAAATAATTGTCGCGTTTATTTGCGAAAATTTTAATTGCATTGTGTTTGTAGTCACTAAAACTACCACCGGGCTTCGTTTTCGGTAGCAGTCTTGAGATACCCGGTATATATACATATCGACGGTGAAGTGCCAATACCTCCTATCTGAAAATTTGTAAGAAATAAACTTTTTTATTGTCTTAATTATAAAGGTATTATGCCGATGTTTTAGTGAAACCTCCTAAGTGTATTTCTACTATACATTTACATTTTTACTATTCCCCATCAATAAATATATTAACTACTAATTTATTTAACAAAAAAATAAACCTTTTTTATAGTTTGTGTAAATTTATGACTTTGTCAGTTAGGAGTTATTGGCACTTCGCCGTCGATATAAATAATTTCTATTATAAAGTGACATTAACACGTAAAAGTCAATTTACAATTATTATATGGTTGACATCACATTAGATTATTTTATTATCATCTATTTTTAATATCAGAAGATTACGTCATTAGACGACGGTCATGTTCCAAAAATATACAAACCACTTTTTAAGATTATTTTATATTACTTTTCTATAATTTTGTAAAAATATTTCGTGTTCGTGTCATGCTGTTTAAGTTTCGCGAAGGTAGGTACTGCTTGTAACAACTTCTTAACGAGTTGTAGGGATGAGATGGTATGAAACTTCCTTCGTGAAGCTGTTTCTTATATTAATAACTTCCCACATATGCACGCTTTTATACATGAAACTTATCTAACATATCCAATATTGTAATTTTGTGACAGCAAGACCAGAATACTTATTTCATTTATCTTAAGAACATGACTTGCTACTTAAATACAGTTAAGAACTTAAATTGAGTTTCGAGTACAAGGAATTACAATGAGACTTTTAAAACTATTTAAACTCAATTGTAGAACCATTGAAAACTGCGGGGAGGTACATTTAAATTACAAATAGATTATTTGGTTAGAAACTTAAACTACTTTCGGCGAAATTTATTAATCGATCGTGATTTCTATACGTTTAAAGCCGCCGGCCGGCAACATTCCCCGCGGATACAACCTGCCGACCAAACACAAATGGGATACAAAAGAATCATGTCGGCGACAAGCGCCCGCACGTGTTACTCGCCAACATGACATTTCGACAACACAATAGCTTAGCTCGTCATTACGTAAGCAACGTCATAAATATGTTCCTCATTATGTAGAGCCGCTCTCATCACCGACAAAGTTTTCGGACTTGCAATATATATCGCTCATAAAATGTTGCCGACATGGCCCGGCGCGGTGGGTCCGGCGGCTTTGCTGTGTAGTGCGCTTAAAGATCGATTACAAAAACTAAGCAATAGGTTCATAGATATATCGCGAAGCCTACATTTGACTAATCCTTGGTTGGTTAATTCCAAGATTGCTTGAACAGCGGATCACCAACTGAGTACTAGCGGAAAAGCGCATTTTAACAATATTCAGTTGATGAAGTGTTCATTTCCACCGTTGAACTTTTTAGTGGGTGGATGGTTGGGAGCTGAACGGACAAGTGTGGCCTGCGGATTCTTGGGATGATGACAGAGTGGTGGAGTCTTGTGACCAACGTCCCCAACGTAAACTCGTGTCGCGGCAAAATGCTGCTCTCGTGCAATATCGTGTTCCCGCTCAAGGAAAAGGATTCGCAGTCACTATACGGCACGTGAGAAACTCTAGACGTGAGTGCTATTGAGATTATATTTATGACTTATATTATAGTAGCTTCTTTTATCCAAGCATATAAAAATAACTGGCTTTAAAAACTGAATCCTTGGGTAACATTGTTTGTAACTTTCTATTTGGTTAACTGATATGTTTGTTATAGCTTATAGCTAATTTAATCTAGTAATAATGTTTCGACATATTGATTAAATTTAATATATTTCGTCATCATAATTTCAAATTCGAAATGTTTATGGATAGTTATAATTTTGGGTTGATTCATTCGTATGCTGCTTGTGTTTACCTTAAACGATTTGATAGAAGCACCACTTTTATTAAATCCATTCTTAAATTATAGTACTTCACCACTCAACCAGTATTTATTTTCTATGGATTTCCAATCAATTTATTTATAACCTGTATTGTAGAATATATGTTCTAATCTTTAATGATTTTAGCGTGTAACGTGATGGTGTTTGGATCTGAGGGGGTGTACACTCTGCGTAATCACGGTGAAACTGGCAATTGTTCACTTCTTACGGTGTCTCCGGCCACCGTGCGTATCTTGGACCTCAACGTCGGCCAGACCATCAAGAAGGGACGCCTTCTCGAACTGGAAACTGGATCTATTCACCATGTAAGTTAGCAGTGCACGCTATTCCCACATTTTTTAATTATTTTTTTTATATTGTATACTTGTCCGGCATAATAACTGCACTTTACCTGATGGTAAGCGCAAATACCGTCCAGACACAGTATTGAATGGCATTAGTGGGCAGTCCCATGCCGTTTGATACAATTATGCCGACGTGATAAGAAAAAGTGGCATTCTTTACACTAAGGGTAGGACTCAAGATTATAGTAAGCAGGAAATACGCGTGACGGCTAACAACTCCACAACATGACGGTGCGGCACAAAAAGAGTTTGCGAACCTTTTAGTTTCGGACTTGTAAAGTAAAATAATATTGGATTTAAGGGGAGACTGCGTGTAGATGTACGCACAAATTCTAAAGAAGGTGATATAAAACTGTTTAAAATATATTAATATATTATGTTCTATTAAATAAAAAAAAAGTAATTTGTTTTTCTAAGTATTAAGGATGTTACATTTATTTTTGTACATTTTTTTAAACTATGTTTATACAAAATGACATCAAAAAGTTACTTTTAATAGACTCACAATAACGAGACAGAAATAGTAAGAACGTAAGCAAAAATAAGAGACTTTACGTATCCCTTACTGTGTGGGCACGTTAAAGTGCACCACATACGACAAACAAGACATAAATAATACCTATAAATTTAAAAGCAATTATAACAAGTAAATATATCAAAGAACATTAATTTTCCGTTAAAAGCGATCCGACTTGAGTAATTCTATGATTAAACTGTGATCAAGCATCCGAAACAATTTTAATATCCTGAAATAACTTTACCCTGTATTACTCATTAATCTAATTTGTTAGGTAATGGACGTCAAAGGATCATTTACATAAATGGGGTGACAAGAGATGAAAGCAAACAAATCTTCGTTAACTGTCGCGATCAAAGCTTCAAACTCAATAAAAGCAAAATTATCTTTCGCTCGTCAGATCATTTTAAAAGTTTTACTGCCGGGGATGAAATGGGTTTAATGTATATTCATAGTTCATGCCACGGTTGTCGAGATTGGATATTAAAATGTATATACGCTTTATTGTGTCCCAAAACGGACTAGCTTCTGAAACAAATAAAACACTTTAAAATTAAAGGTATAAGATGCGTTAATTCTAGTTGCGATCTTTTCCATGCAACCTTTGTATGGACTGGATCATTGTAACAAATTATTGGGTAGGTATTACGAAGGGAAAAAATATTTTTATTAATTAATTTATCAAAATGACTAGGGGTGAACTCGGCCCCGCCCGGGTGCAGGTACTTTTTAACCTGTCCACACCAGCAGCAAAATATTAACCGTACTGTTTTATATGTATTAAATCTCAATGGCGTCCTCTGTACTGCTTTTTCTATCCCGATCCGTCCGGTCCCATTGTATCCCGCCGTGCCTCGTCTTATTTACACTTAAGGTACACAATCCAGTCCCATCCCATCTCTTTGAGTAAAAAAAAAAAAACAAATATGTCGGAATTCCTTCCTCATCCCACGGGGACACATTTTTCGGGATAATAAGTATCCTTATTGTGAATCCAGGATGTCAGCTACCTCCATAACAAATTTCAACGAACTCCGTTTCTGAGTTCATCGCGCGCAACCGCACATACAAGCAGACAAAAATTCTAATAATCATTGTTTTGGTTGAAATAAAGCTATTATTATATTTACGGATTTTAACGCGGATATGGTTTAATTTTTACATTTTTGACTTCCCGACGTTTCGATTACTTTACAGCTTTCGTAGTCACGGGGCGGACCGTAAATAATAGTTTTATTTCAATGAGTAACATTCGCGTAAACCTAAGAAATCATTAATCATTGTTTTGGGTTCTATTTCGTGAATACAGTCCCCCATATCAGTTTTTCTATTTTATCTTCCATGTACAGACATCGATCGGTTATGAAGATATATGTATAGAATAGAATACTATATGAATAGAATGTATAGATACTTTTTTGAATTTTTTATACTTATATAATTATTTGTTTCACTAGCGGTCCAGCCGGCCTGTTATCGCCCGGGAGCAGATAGTTTTTCAGTTCAGGCCAGTTTAGCAGCAAAGCGAATGTGTCATTCGCTTGATAACTGTTTTAATTTAATAATTATATTACATTACAGCCACTATTGCTGCCGTAATTTAAACTGTCCATACCATGCTTTTAAGATCGCAATAATATCAAATATCTTTAAATTCCACGGGAACACGTCTTTTTTGTCTGGTTAAAAATAACCTATGTGTTAACCGGACTTATAATATTACTGGGATTACGACGTGGTTTATAACCAAATTAAGGCCATAAAAGGTTAAAGCTTTAAGCTGTAATGCTCGCCCACCTTTATGAAAATAAAGTCATTGTGAATTTCCCCAATTTACAACTTTCATAAATATTTCATGAACAAGAACACTGTAACGAATAATTAATTGAAAGAAACAAAACTGGACTAGTATCTAATACCAGAAAAGACATTCAAGTTTTCTCAAATAAACAAAGCCAGACAGAGGCATACAGCGAATTATAATAAAACCAATGCCTAACAGAACCCAAGTTGTTACCACATAAAAATTAAATAAAAACATATTATACAAAAAAAATTCATTGGTGCAAGGCCGTTAGATAGATAACAGGAAATTAATTTCAACGTCGATGAGATCCCGACTTAACGAAAACAAGATTTTAATTAACAACAAGAAAATGCCTCCAGCAAATTAAATTTTTATAGAAAACTCCGCCGGCCACCCAGATAAGTTAGTAGACTTACTTGTTACCAGTACGAGTTGTAATAGCCCTGTAATTAGAAGTTATTACTTTAAAGCATTACTTTAATTTTATTACTTTATAGAAGTTATAATTTTTAAGTTTCGCTAAGTTATTAAAATTAAATTAAGTAGTAACAGTTACTGATTGATTATCAATAAAACGGTGAACCGTGAAGAAAAACATCGTGAGGAAACCTGCATACCATAGCGATTTATAAGAATTTCTATGGTATGTAAGTCCGCCAACCCGCACTAGGCCAGCGTGGTGGACTATATGGCCTAACCACTCTCAATCGTATTCTCGATTGTAGAGTAGGCCCTTGCCCTGCAGTGGGACGTATATGTGCTGATACAGGTACAGTTACTGACTGGATGACCAATACCTCAGTTCGCCGTTTTCAAGCTTATGATTAATGTGCTATAACTGAGTATGATATTTTACACCTTTTTTGTGAACATATTAAGTGATATTTTATGTCATCGTTTTTTAGTGAAAAAGTGTCATCTTCCATCTCCATGCATCCTTATCGGTTTCTGGATCAGCCCATATACGTCCCACTGCAGGGCACGGGCCTACTCTACAATCGAGAGTACAGTTAGGCCATATAGTCCACCACGCTGGCCTAGTGCGGGTTGGCGGACTTACATACCATATAAATTCTTATGAATCGCTATGGTATGCAGGTTTCCTCACGATGTTTTCCTTCACCGTTTTAGTGCGTGGTGATTGACTATCAATACACACATGACTCCGAAAAGTCAGAGGTGTGCCCTGGGAATTGAACCCGCGACCACCGTGAACATGTTGGCAGCCGCGTCTGGTCCGTTTACCAACAGGCCACCACGCACTTCACACCTTATCGGTTTAGCATACATATAATATCACCTAGGGTACCATGAATCTGGGCCTATGCACTATGGAGACTAACCACAAGTATTGATAATATTCTGTCCACGCTCTTTACACGACCAAATTAGTATTATTTGTATTTTAATTAGTTCATTTTGGTATATCTGTTTAAAACTTGTATCTGTTCAGTGCACAAAGCGTGGCCTGCCTGATTATGTGGACATTGGCGGCGCCAGCGGGCTCGACCACACCAAAATGGAGGTCCTCGACAGTGTGTGCGGACTCGACTCTAATGAAGGTAACCATCCTAATAAAGGGAAGTGCTGTCCCTCCTACTCGCACATCTAATTATACCCGTACACATGAGGTCATTTTAAATGAGCTGCTCTTTCGTTAACTAGTCTACGTTAAATCTAAAATTTTACGTGTACATACGTAATTAAACCAAATATAGTGTTTGATAGTTTGATATAACGTAAGAGTTGAATATGTCTTTATTAATATTTATACTTTTGCTATTAGTACAATTGATATTTTTAGCTAAATTACAATATATGAATAGCAAAAATATAATTTGTTTATACTTTTGTATTCATACGATAAATACTGTCAGTCCCTAAAACTATGTGAGAGCTTATGTCTTTTAAGTTTACATAATATAGTTAAATTATAAGAGGCTTAGTTACCCAATAATTGGGAAGTAAAGTGATATTATGCGGATAAAAATGTTTCCTCAGAAAGTAAGAAGTTTAAACGTTACTCTGCTATTTCCTCGGGGGAATTCAAATAAAAAGTAATTGAATCCACTGCTGAGTAAAATGTTACTTGCTTTGTTACACAAATACTTTCCCGGAAAATGTCGCTAGAGGCACATTAGATGTAATCAAAATTCAATACATTTTAATAAAATAAATGGAATAGCAACTTTCCTACAATAAGCGAATTCCAAAAAAATCTCTTAATCGCTTTCGACAATCCTAATAGAGATAATGGTAATAATATCGATTAACGGCCGTTCTCTATATGCTATCTATCTTAACCAAGAGGTTAAAATGGCTAGCGTTACCATATCGATACCACTGTATGCTTCAATCAACAAAAATAGACATTATATACAATTATCTTGCCGAGAAATGTATAAATATAAGTATGCACCTTATCTAAATATCATAAAATGAATCTAAATTGCGAGATAAACCTCTTGTTAAAGATAGATTATAGAAATCGGCCATTACTGGGTTGTAATAGCTTTACAGTTGTGTTTTTATTGTAAGACTGGCAGTGCGACTCGCCCTCGCCCGGGTGCTGGTGTATGTATTTAAGTCTAGTCCACATCAGACACATCTTATTTCGTTTATTAACCATTACACTGATTTTCCGGTCCCGTCTCGTTATGTCAGGTTCTTTTTCAGTTCCATGATTCAAGGCATGCAATTCTCTCTTCTTCTACAAGTTTTCATCCACCCTATATTCTATTCCAGTTCATCCCTTTGAATTTGAAAGGTTAGCAAATATAAGTATTTGAATTCCTTACTCATCTCATGCGAATTAAGAATACTACATATTTCGATATAAAATGCAACCTATAAGCTACTTTATGGTGCCAGCTATCTCTATAGCAAATTTTATCAAAATTGATCAAGCTGTTTCCTTCAACTTTCGCCTGCATAATATTAGTATGATAAGTGCATTTGAAAACGTACAGAATATTACGGGTGCAGTGCTCAATTTCCTTCCGTTACTTCACCAGCTCGTCACGCGGCCCTCATCGCTTGCGAAGACACAGTAGTGCGACTAGTATCCAGCGGTCAGTATTACAACTCCGTCACGCTGGCATTCGCTCCTCTCTCCGCCGACGACATCGAGCGTGCCGACTTGATATGCGGCCTCAACGACATCTAAAACCAATCACTGTGGACGTCTCGCAATTCTCGCTTAAGGTACAACGTTGTGAAGTTCGTATATTCGTCGTTTGCGTTACTGGGTTTTTACTGTGGCAGCGATCGAGGTACAAAAACATCGATCTCTCTATCCATTTATCAAGAAAGAAACTGACTTCACATATAGCAACAGTACATATTTATGTAAAATAAGACGTAGCTTGTGAAGATGTATGATGTAAGTAGACAGTTGAATAATAATATCGTAGCCAGTTATCATTATGTAATCAATTCAACTTAGAAACTGGTATGAGAATAGAGAAAAATTAAGAATTAAATTGTTTAAAAATGTCTATTATAGTCCCCAGGTTATGACCCCGTCGTCTAGTTATGTAATAAAAATGGATTAACGAATACAATGTTTATGTCTAGTCACAAATAAATTATAGATGTTTTACACACAAATTGCCAATAAATAAGTGTATATGTCAGTATGTATTTTTATTAGCAAAGTAATACATTTATTTTTAATTCCAAAATGTCCAGGATTGTATCGGCAGTTTCTGCAAAATGTCAGTACCCTGCTCAATATAAATTGGGAACATCCTTGTCCCAATTTAGGAGTATACGGATACAAACTCAAATGACTGCGTAGCAAGTTTACTCGTATTAACTGTTCCAAACACTGTCCTAAACAAATACTCCATTTTGTAAAAAGTTTATTTTACGCAGTTTTATCCCTAGATGGAACGCTTGTATTTCGTTGTATACAACATTTTCAAAATGGCGTGTAGTTTTTATTCAGGTCATCAAAGGAATTGTCAATAAAAAACGCATGTTTGTTAAATTTTATTGAGTAATCTTTTGAATAGATTTATAATCAAATATTTAAAAGCAAAATATGATAACTATTGTCTAACAGTATTCAGATAAAAGTATTATGTCTCTGCTACATTCAAATAAAACATCTTTGTGCAACTGTACAAACGAATTTATATAATGACAAAACTCTAATAAACATCTAATATGTTTACATAATATTCAAAATCTATAATGAAATTTTACTAACTTAATTAACAGTTTCGTCTAAGTGAAAGGCTTAACGCGTGAAGAAAGTATACATTCCCTACTCAAAGCCATAGAAGCACACAGTACATTGAAATTCAAAATACAAAAACAGATATTGTCGTCGTCATTCGCATTTTAGTTGTTCTCAGTAGTACAAAATAAATAAGTGCACGTCCACATGTATACAAACATATGTATACATATGTATATTTAATTAGCACCTAACTTGTAAAGCTGTACCTACGTTTTATCTCGCATAACATATAAAGCTTTATTACACAAATAATATGAAACATTTATTACCTAACAAAGAATACAGTTGTAGATTTTCTCTAGTCGACTACACATTGAATAACCTGTATGACACAAAATACATTATTTACTTCATTTAATTATCAGATACATTTAAACTACTTATACACACAATAGTTGTATTATCTGACAGCTTGTTTTATTACACTCTTTCAATTGTTTTGATCGAGTATTTATCCTGTTTTCTATTTACAACCTTTTTCATACACAGTTTTAAATCTTTATCATCGAATGTTTTTTTTTTCCTTTCTAACGACTGTTGTATTCTGTTTGAGTGAGGAAGACAAACACTCTATAACAAAATAAGGTTGTAAAACTGTTTATGAACGAGGTCTTATCGCTTTACACTGTGCTGTTCATTGTCTTCTAATGACTAATAAGATTGAAGCCGTTTGATAAGAAGTTCCTGATATATTCCAGCGTTGTGCTAAACGCATTCTGGAAAATGACCTACAGTATAACTTTTAGCACATGCTCTACGATCACATTCAACCTATCCATTAACATTTATGCTATCTACCCTACAATGCCTACAAGAATATCTTGCCTACCTTACCATACATTACATTATTTTATATTTTTATGACGAAGGAAAAGGAAACCCTTCCAAAAAGCCTAAAAATGTGGAATGACAGTTACTAGGTATTATAACACAATAAACTTTTTCCTAAAATAGAATAAATAATCAAAAATATTGAGTTCATTATTTTGTAACCACGATAGAATATAAATATTTTTATTACATTTTATAAGTCCGATCAGGATCAAAGTTTATATAAAACATAGTCGGAACAGATATAATCAGCATATAAGGATTTATATCTCATACAGGATGTTAAATAACCGTTGATTGTTTATAAAGTTTATTTCTTAGGCTGTTTATACAATTTCAATCTATTTAAAAGCTAAAATATCCAATATTACTAAATAATTGATATTTTAGCTTTATATTTTATTTACTTGAGTTGTATGGCTCACGCATATTTAGAGTACCTAAGACATTTTTTCAACGTGGAATAACACGATATGACCTGGCGTCACAGTATCAATTTCTGTAGCAGATAATAGTAAATTATTAGAATTCGGAAAATAGTTCTATATAGACTATGTTATCGCAAATATGCTTCAAATTAAACAACATACTAGCTTAAATACAGTCACCAGATTATACCTATTTGAAGCATCGGCAACTGAACTATTATTAAAATTAGTACAACATATAGTATATATTCCTTAAAATACTTTACAATCTATGATTACATTTGAAGCAGATCACTATAGAGTATACGATAGAGCAATTACAATACTTCATTCATACTTGTTTTGTTTAAAAAGATGTTCTTCGTACACTACCGTTGTAAAGCCTGTAATAGATGATCGAAAATGGTGCTGACGGAACACGGAATAGCAAAGGATTTAATTTTTATCAAAGCATATTCAGACTTATCTGGTGAGATTACGACATAAATTCCAATTTAAATTGATTTCGCGGGATTGAGAAATGCCATTCGATGCCATGGCATAAATTGGATTGAGTTTTTATCGAATTCCGACTCGGATAAGGTTGAATAGACTTAGGTAAAAAATTAAATCCTTTGCCATATCGTCCCGGTCTGCCCTGGCCTTTAGTTATTACTTATTGCATTATTCGGGTCGAAACAGCTACAGAGATAATAATAGTAATGTGTGGTGGGCTGCCCCCCACATTCTTGGATATGATCTATAGTACACCAAGTTTGCGGTGCGCTCCGGATCACGTTCGGTCATCTGTGACAGGCTTTACGGCGATATTAGGTTCCATTTGGTGTAATGACACATTTGTATGTGTATTATTCGAACTATTATTAAATGTTTGCAATTACAGATCCATAAGCTCTTGTTATTGAAGTATCTACTTATAATAGAATTCTTAGTTAAATCATTTTACACATCACTATTACTAATTAAAGCTATCCCATACAACTTCTCAAATTGTGCCTTAATATAACGAGAAAGCGAGTGTGGTGCGAATTTTGATGACTTTATATTAAAATTGAGTACTGGCAGACAGCTAGGTATATTAACTTCACATACATTCTACTATGACAGATTATATGCATTCAGAAATTATAACACTACGAGTATGCTTATAGTACAAAGGTGTCATTTCACAGGTGTGTGTGGATATATGGAATGAATAAAAATTAAATGGTTTCAAACAAAATGAATGGTGTAAACACATCACTTCCAATGTATTCCCGACGCTTTGCAACTCGCTCAGTGATAGTAATTGACAATCGCATAGATATTATAAATATTTTATTACCGCTAACTTTTTTCATTAGTACAAATATTATGTTAAAAGTATAAAAATTGTTACTAAGTTCATAAGATAATTTTCACTTAAAGCATTATTAAGCTACAAATCACGTACTGATATGTCATGTTTCGTCGATATTATAAAATGAATAAACAGGGCTCGTGTCCGTCCTACAAAACGTGTAGTGTGTAAGAGTTGAATATTGAAAATATTTTAGTATTATTAGGAAAATTGCTAATTGTCTACGAAAGGGCACTACCACCTGTTTTTATTTCGTGCAATATCGGTGAAGTAGCACGTCACACAGCTACTTGTGTGAACACTCTTACAGCAGTCATACTCAGATCAGTCAGAACAAGGATCGTGGTTTGAATGTGCTTTAATATCCATATACCGCGACTAATTCTTAAGAAAGGACTATTTACAAAATATACTATCATCTGTTCGAAGTCATAAGAATTTAGAGTTCATAAGATCTTCAAGTGGTTCGAATTCAATAGCAATCTAAATACAATAGTAATAAATATATTGTTAAAAATTCTTCTCACAATATACACCCGACCGATATAAAATCTTAAAATTTTGCTACAATAGAGATATGTATCATTTGCTTTTAAGCAGAGGCACACTTTTGATATGTATAGTGACATAACGTACTAGTGTGTGAAAGCATCGCTTCAACAATCAAAGCCGACGTACTCTTCTAATATAACATCTTATAACACACAAACACGTACTAGGGATCATAATCTGCCGATCGGTAATACTTTTATACCTTATCATTAACGTTACATTTAACATGAAATACATTAACTAAATAAAACACCACATGCGACAACTAGATAGAGGAACATCGTCAAAACTAGATGTATATATCATTTCAACACATATTTGCTAGATTTATGCCAAGCAGTTACATGAGTCATTACTTTAATCAACCTTAAATAAACAATTTATATTTCAAACAATATTTTTGAATGTATATAACCACAACTCTTCATATCAAAGATCCAAATAACCACTTTTTCTTTCCAATTTTCACCTTCACATTCATTATCTTGTCCTTTTTCATCGATCACATATTCCTATATCGTCGTACGTAGTCCTTCGATATATCAAAATATCAGGGTTTAAATTAACTTTATATATAGTTACATCTGTATATTTGTATACTTTTGATATGTATTTTCAATCCGAAACCATCTTCATCATTCGTTTCCTCATCACTTAACAATCGCAATCGATTTTCAATCCATTTCACGACTCTTTTCTCGTCAATAAGTGACTTGAACAAACCTTTAGCGATAACATCGATAACATAAATAATTTGTCTACTATGAACATCGAAACATGTAAATATGCACTTTGATGTCTATGTTAGTCGTCATTCATGACGGGTAGCCTGTTGATTTACAGCGCTACAGAGATGGCCAGCGTAGTGAGCAACACTATGGGTAGTGTTGTGCCGGCGACACTGCTGTAAGGCCCAGTGACAGCGCCGTCACAGGGAACGTGCTCCAATTCTGAAAAAAGAAGTATTATGTTATTATTATGCGATAAAACCTATTGATCATGTAAACAATTTAAGAGAAGTATAAAATAACATAGAATAACCGAGTTAGAGATACAGACCGAGAACCTAACATCATAGTTGTTGATACGAACATAATATCGTTAAAACGTTGTATACACGAATAAAAGTCAAATAAGTAACAGTCTTATGGGTCATAAGATCAAAGCTTTTTGACTTTAGGTTATACAAAAAAATATTAATTTTTCATTAAATATTTTTTTTCTATGAATATCGAACTCCATATTAACTGAACGTATGTCGATATAGTAATAATAAATAAACAATAAACACACTAAAAGTCACGTTATCGTAACCCAACACAATTTTTATGGAATACAAACGTTTTGTGCGGGAATTAAATTGCTGCTCTCAATTTACAACCGGAGTCTAACCAACTGCAACACGGAGCCTGTCAATTAAACTATCCTTTGGTGTGAAATAAAAATGATTATAGAACTAAATACTACCATTAAGCTTGTTCAAGAAATCGTTCCAGAAGGCGCAGGCGGAGGCACGAGGCCCGCGGGGTCCGGCTGGGCCGCTAGTACCATCGGCAGTGTACGTGTAATAGTGAGGAGACGAACGCGAGTACAGCGGCCACTTCTCATCGCTCTTGTGGGGTTTACTGGAAAATCAAATAAAATTAGTTATTAAAAAAATCAAAAATAAGAATATAAAAAATAAATACACCCAACAGTCAAATATATAGTCCTGACCCTACACTAAAATCGAGTCTTGTGTCGTTGGTATCAGTAACTGCGAGAGACTTTTTGGTCGAACATCCAGACCCGAAACAAATGCTTGTGGTTCACACAAACGTTTGTCTCGGTGCGAGGATCGAACCTGCGGCCGGGTCTCTCGTTTCACAGTCGGCATCCAGCCTACTGTGCCACGGAGGCAGTCAAATATATTTATTACAGGCATTACATTAAGGGACGTTTAAAAAATTATATGGGTCTGCTTTTTGACGATCTCAAATTTTATTGATATTTGTACAAGATTATTTTTAAGTGGTCTGTTATCGGTCATGACAGGGCGGTACCACTGTCTTGTAAGAAATCGACGTTAAGCGACAGCTTCGTTGTTGTTCGTTCCGTTCGGTTAATGCGATTGCCTAATGCTCAATACCCCGTTCCTTTTTCTACGACCCGTATTTTTTCTTTCCGATGGGCTGGAAACACATCTATGATCCCAAACAATGTGGATGTTCATGGGTGGCAGCGATCACTTACCATTAGCTGTTAGCTCGTATGCTAGTCTCAAAAAAGTCGAGTAATTAGTACGAGCGTAGCACGTAGTACGCGCGAGTAGTAGCAGATATGTATATCTTGGGAATACAGTAGATAAATTTATTAGTGTACGTAGCAGAAAGCCCCGAGAGGGTTTCAAAAGGCATAAGTAAACTAAACGTCTAAAAGTACCTTGCATATGAAGAGCTATATCATTGAGTAAAGTCCTAGTAGATTAATTAAAAAATATCGCTATCTCCTAAGTGCGAAGCCTTTTTTTACGGAGTCCAAAAGAAAATTTAATATATTTTCAATTTAAAATATTTTTAAAATCCTATGTAATAATAAAAACAGTTTATGTCTTGAATCTTGTCATACAAGACGTGTAGCAAAAGAAAAAAATAATTCGTATACTCATTGGGACTACTTTAAGTAATATATTATAAATAAATTAAAATCATTTAAATACATACATAAACCAACGTCTTCTTCCCAGAAAGGGTAGGTAGAGGTACTACTAGGACACCCGAGTTCCGCTCTATGGGTTTTGTCCCACTATATAGCCCTATCGGATACATGTTTCTGACTCCGGGCTGTTAATTAATGAATAGAAAAATCTAATATCACTTTTTCCAGCCCGAGACCTCAGCTTTTTAATCGTACCGTAGTTCAACTGCAAAGCAGTCAAAAAACACGTAATAAATTAAAAGTAAATAATAAAATCCGTCGTAATAGACAGTGACTACGATCCGCGGGTACGAACATAATATAATAAAACTGCATAATGCTTTATGCAGTCCATCAACGACCTAATTTGGAAGATCGCTCCGAAATCAGATATGCAACAACTGGGTCACGTTCGATGCCCTTATTTCTAGAGAACAATGGTTCGATCGTTACTAATAAAATATATAGAGTCTGGACAGGATAATTAGATGTTCGTGATAAATTTTAATTAAAAAGAAGTGACCTGGTTTAAAATGCAAGAACCACGAATGACGGATCGATATGGAGATTGGATCTGATGAAACATTAAGAAAATAAGTATTACTTAATGAAAGTTATATATTTTCATCAATTCTATCGGTATCTGTACTGTGGCTATATTGGCATTTCATATTATATAGGAAAACAAAATAGAATTTAATCCAGAAAGCGCAATACTTTTAAATTAAAATTTGGCAAATTTTTTTATGACTGGTGGAAGGTCTCTCATCCGTGAGAGGCTGTCTGGGGAAGTACCACAGCAATATCTATGTCTCCTGCTGAATAGCAGAGTTAATTTACTGCTGTGATTCGGATTGAATTACATTGTATCCAGAGTAACTACTGGACATATTGAGATTTAACATATTATGTATCAGGATGGCGAGTGAAATGGAATTCCAAACATTGCTTTATAGTTCAAGGCGTTGTTTGGATTTGCTGCTGTTCATGAGCGGTCGTATCGCTCACCATCAGGCGAACGGCATGTTTCAATGCAATAAAAATAAAACTGTATCAGCACATACACATCACCCTGCAGGACTCGGACCTTTACAATCGAGAGTACGATGGAGAGGAGTTATGGTATATCGTTCAATATACTGGCCTTGTGCGAGTTGGCAACAAGTTCTAACTACAAGTAACCAACAATTTAAACAAATTGACGTCTATATATCTATTCTAAATAGTGAGCAAATTTTAACTAAAAACATTCTGTCTTGGCTCCTCCAATAAAATACCCGAATTTAAATACTTTTATGTTATCATGAAATCTGAAGGGCCATGAAGCATTTTAACTTTAAACATAGAAAGTGGTTTAGATAGGATTTAGGTACATATAAAACAACGGTTTAGACATAATTAATGTTTAAGAGGTGATGAAACTCACAACTATGAAGATTGTGTGATTTTTTTATTTTTAAATATGTCTCAACACCTAAATAAAAAAATTACAAAGTCAGGCACATATTGACAAACTGAAAAATCAACAGGTATACATTTAAGCTTTGCTATTCAAAATATGAGTCTCGACAAATAATGTATTCTTTTGTGTTGAAATACAGATAAAAAGCAACAAGTAATGTATTCAGCTGCCAAAAATCTAGACTCATATTACAAAGCTGAAGTTCGTTTGTTCGAAAGCGTTAATCGCAGGATCATTTGAATCGAAAAATATTTTAATGTTGGATAGACTATTTATCACGCTATGACGAATAGGAGCGGACTATACATAAATGAAAATTTTGGTATGGAACGGTGAAATATCAATAACGGGGCTTGGTCGAGTCGCTAGTTTAAAGTAATATTATAAACAGGAAGTATTTAATTGTTTATTTGTTTTCAATAGATTCTGAAACTGCTGGATTCTTTCACTATTAGAATACTACAATATCCGTGATAAGAGTGATAAGTAATGAATATAGGCGATATAATATTTTCTGCTGCGGATGCCTGGAGCCGAGCCGGGCTGCTATCGCCCCAAAAAGATCAAAAGGTATTCAATATTAAGTTACCCTGTGAGGGCGAATCTGGTGAAAGACTGCATGATGTGTGCGGCCAGGTTGCGTTCCCGGGTGTGGTATTGCAGCGACATGTTCAAAGGGTGGCCGAAAACGTACTCCATCTCGTCGCCGTGCATCACGCCCATCCACTCGCCCCACAAACTTGTGCTCGTACGCTGGAAATATTAGAATAAAACTTTAATGATTTCTTCTAACTATCTCATACATTGGTCATATCTAAATAGGTCATATATGCTCTGAATTCAACTAAGTTTCGACTCCTGTATGATTACAGTGATTGTTTTGAAAAGACCAACGATACAATTTCTTGCCCCTTCGTGTTCTTGGCGAAAACAGCGTCACGAAAAGGAAAGTGCAAAAAAGCTACTAAATCTGAATAATGTATGACTTTTATCGTTTTTATTACATAGCCCTAACGTCAAACTAAGAGATGAGACCATTGCTTTTGCTGGTCGACGCAAAACTGCTCTTCGTTGAAATTGGATACACTCAAGCAAAACAGGTAGTATAAAACACAAAAAGGCAAAGTTTGATTGATTTTAATTTAACTGACTTAATTTTCTTTTCAAATGTTGAGGTAATTAAAATAGTTAAATTACGCTCAAGTACTTAGTACGGGTCAGTAATTACCCAATTACTATAGAAAAAAAAAGATATTTAACGTACTTCTAAGCACTTAATTAATTGGAAAATTTGAAATGTTCAAATACGCATATTACTATTGTGAAGAATTATTCGCTTCGTCATTATAACGTACGTCATACACGTACAATAAAAGCTGGGTTAAACCTACGCTTCATGCCCATTCAACCGTATTATAACATTTTAGGTTACGGATCAAACTTAAGGCAAATTTCTTCATTCATGATGTAAATTAAACCACCTACATATTATAAGTCACCCACCCACATACTAACTAATATTTGTTGACATACATAACTTCATCGAAATATGGAAATTGGGTCTTTATAAACGGTAAGAAACAAGGGCGGATTGGGACTAAAGGCGCCCACATCTGACATCAAGGTTGAATGTGTATTTCTTGCTTAATTATATAATGGTCGCCTATAACCGATAAGGGATTCAACCCAAGTAAAGTTTCCTTAAACATAAGTTTGATAATTTAGTACATATTTCTGAAACGACTGATTGCCTCGGTACTACGACATAATAATAACGCTAAGATCTCGGGTTCGAATCTCACGGGCAAAATGATATTGAATTTTTCTGTTCATAATCAGTCGAGTGTTTATGCCCTATATAGTGGTTGGCGTCCCTCAATCACATCATGGGACGGAAAACATACAACATGGCGAAATATATGTACATGTTGCCTGAAACTATGAGTTAAATTATCAAAGGTTATGTACGTCATCATTTTAAACCTTTTCTATATTCGTAAAGGACAAGTATCATTGTAAGGTGTTGCAAGGTGCATTGCAACACAGGAAAAAGAGATAGATCATTCATACATTTTCGCTGTCCTAATATTATTATGTGATTTCCTAAGATTTGAAAAGAGTTTATGAAAATAAAATGTTGTATTATATTTTAATACTGGCACAGCAAATTTATTTAGTAAGCTCAATTTTGCTCCTGCAATAGAAGTGGAGAACAAAAGATGCAGTTGTGTAATGTTAATATTCTCCGTTAAGTTTCACGTTGAGATTTTTGTCTGGCATTAAATTAAAAGCAAGCGTTGTTACGCAAGGCCTATTTAATAATGCAAGACGGCAGGCAGGCCTGCGTTATGCGTCGCCATGCATGAGCTCAAGTGATGTCTGTGTTAAAAAAAGGTCAAAACATATATAATTGTGGTGGACATATTTACTGGTAGGTCCCTCATTTGTGAGGCCGCCTGGGAAGGTACCACTGCAATATCTATTTCTCTCACCAGCAGTGTAAATTCACTGTTTGTGTTTTTGGGGTTGAAAGACATTGTAGTTAGAGTACTGGACATATTGAGACTTAACATCTTATGCCTCAGGATGGCGAGCGCAGTAAAATGCCAAGCCTTGTTTTGTAATTCAAGGGTTGATTAGTCTTGTCTTGTCTCGCCATTCATTACAATATATTTTTTTTACCTTGTTTTAATTGTATATGAGGCAAACTTGGAAGTATTTCTGGTGATAGTAAATTATAGTAGGTATTTGTGAATCCTCAGGTTTTATTTAAAGCTCACTCAGAATCACGAAACCAAGTGAGCCGAATGGAATACCAAACACTTAAGGAATGTGTGCAAATATACTTGTCTCACATAATTAATTAAACCAATTTTATATTGATCTTTGTGAATTGAAATAAATGGCTTGAATAGTTCTTAGATAAACAATATATTGTACTAGGACTTTCCATACTTTGAAATATCCATTTATAAGCTGACAAAAACAATTACTATGTAAACACAAACCTTTTGAACTGACGTCACCAGATTAAATTAATTCGGTTTGTGCTTTATGTTTTAGTAATCAAAGCGTAACTAGACCACATTATTGAACGATTTGGAATGTAAACATAGTCCTAATTCTGTATCAGCCCATATACGTCCCACTGCAGGGCACGGGCCTACTCTACAATCGTAAGTACGATTGAGAGTGGTTAGGCCATATAGTCCTAATAACCTATTTAAATTGCGATGTAACCTTTATACAGAGTATATCCAGACTGCTACCGAGAAAGATGCCAGGTGGTAGTTTCACTAACTACAGACAAAATGCGACTAATTTTTTTCCAAATAAACAGCATTTTATTTTTTTTAGTGGCGCTATGATACGCAATGGTGTAAATTATATTTTTTGGAAAACTATGGACTTATCACGCAAACACGATCATATTGAAATAATAACAAAAAATCGTTTATGATTATGATTATGTTGAAAAAGTTTTAGTTGCATTGTGTTTGTAGTCACTAAAACTACCACCGGACTTCGTTTTCTGTAGTAGTTTTGATATACCCTGTTTATTATACGGGAGATGTTGGGATTATATTCATAAAATGTATTAACATGTTTGAACACAATGCTTAGGATCGAAGCGATGTGTACTCAATGCACCGAGCAGATAAATAATAAGACCTAGTGGTGGACGACATAGTCACTAATGAGATGGTTTTGATACTCCCCAACAATATCACTCAATGACGTTATCTTGAAGTGAATTGTTGAGGCTGGAGGGAATTATATTCAGTTGAGTTTACTTCATTTAAATTATATGCATAATATCTGAATACAGCAAAGAAAAGAGTGCATAAGTAGTGTTATCTATATGTACATCTTTGTTATTTTCTATTATTTTTAACCCACACACTTTTAAAAGTTACATCCATATTAAGACATCCCAATTAATTATTCGCCTGAGTTCCTGAAGTTAGTAAAAATAATTGTTAATAAGTTTAAGATGAGAAAATGAAGTGGGTGTGAATTAATGTTATGATTAAAAAGCTAGGGTGCTTGAAGATATGTTATTTTTGTTAGCACTCTATGCTTTTTTACAATGAAATAAATTTATTTTACTTTTTTTAATAATCTAAAACTCATGAATAATTATTTTTCCATTTTTAGTTGGTTCTTTTACAGACGCATGTTATATTATTTATAAACTATTATTCATTGTAAATAAGGGTCTCTGTTCATGATAGCGTATTAGGCGAAATCTATCATAGAATGTCACATTTATACATAATGGTCTAATAAACATTAAATAACAATTACATAGTCCTGACCTCCACTAAGGTCGAGTTTTGTGTCGTGAGTATCAGTACGTGAGTAACAACAACAGATTTTTCTATATTTTTAATATAAACAACAAGCATTTATACTCGTTATCTTATGAAATGGAAATGACATCGCATTCGAACGCTAAAAGATCTTAGACCTGTAACTGCGAGACAACTACAACTGATTTCATGTTCACATTATTTTATGACTGTTAAACACCAAATTCTTACACGAAAACTTGATAGGAATGGATTTTCAGTGGACTTACGATTTTAGAACACTTTTCTTTTTACGTAAAAAATATAACGTCGAAATAAAAAAACACATGCAAATATTATATTAAGACATTGGAAATAAAGGTAAAATAATAAAATAGATCCAGTGACGGGAACAGAAATGGAACGGCGACGGGTCACAACCCGAAATAGCACGTTGTTAATCTGTGACCTTTGGCCCGGGAGCCAGCCGCGACCCATGCCTAATTTATTAAAACTACACTCATTTGTTACCGGCTTTCGAGATAGCGTTTTTGCCTTACATCATAATTCCTTTATTTTCATTATCGCAATGTCCTTCGTCCGTTTGCCTTTTTATGCGTAGCGGTGACGGATTTATTGTAATAGGCTCACCTGATTTAAATGCTGCTGGCAAATATTATATCAAAAATGAGCGGACTGCGCAATTGATATTTACAGTATAATATTAAGTTATTTACTTATTAACGCTAATTATTTCACTATAAGTATCCGTGTAATCATAGGTTATACTTTTAATACCTTTACTGTGCAATTATATGTTTTATAAAGCACAATATAGAATAGCCGGAAGGCGGGCCCTAGCACTGGCCGAGATAAAGCCAGGTGGAACAAGAACAATTAAAATAGGAAATTTTAATCGACAATATTTTTTTAAAGTAAATTTACATTGTGGTCGGTATGGTACGCTGCACAGTCTCATTACTTATTGTTATAATTCGAGTGCTATTACATGCGCGGATCACGCAAACGTTTCAGAAAAACGGCATCAAATAAACTACGGTGAGTTCTCTACGCAGACGGTAAAGATAATGGACGAAGAAATATGGCGCCACTATTTTATGTGCGGTTGAAAATGTAATATAACTTTAGCTGCCTAAAAATTCACGAGCAGCTCCTTTATTATTCATTGTGTGGAAAGACAAATAGTACTCGGCGTCACTTGGCTTGTTTTGGCGACTCGTGACCCATAAAGAGTGTTCGCAGTCTCTCCTCGTATGTCAAATCGCTATTTGGACGACAAATCACGAACGTCGCCGCTCCTGCTAACTTCCTGATTTATTGTCGGCCATTTATCTTATTTTATCCATATCGAGGTCAAATGTGGCAGGTTTGCAGATAAGTTTTGCCAATTCTGTTATACTCTATTTAAAACCCCGTCGGCACTAGTGAAGTGACACACCTAATAAATAACAATATGCAGAAGAGAATGGTTAATTAAAAATACAGGTAATGAGAGATTATATTTAATGTTTATTTAAAAATCTGCGTACATAATAAACAAACAAGGATAGAAATACTAAACTATTTTTTACCATAGTCGAGACAATCTTATTAAAACCAAGCCACAGTTATTTAGAAACGACTGAATTAACGGCTATCAATTTTAATTAACAGAAAATCGTTGAAACTTCGATATTTTAAAATACATAAGTTTCTACATCGTTAAATGTTTGACTTATACCTCCCACGCCTGTAAGATAGCTTTATAAAAGATAATTTAGTCTCATTGATTTAAAAACTAAGAATAGGCCCTTCAGTAGATTCATTAGGACTTTTAAAAATATTACCGTGAAAACCGCGCTAAAATAAATATTAAATTAACTTAATAGATGTCGTCTAAACTCTAAACGATGTTAAAAAATATTATCTTCATCTTTATGAAACTTTCTTTCTTCATTATTTCATTATTCAAGCAAGCATTTTTCTTTTTTCATAATACAAGCAAGCATTTTCAAAGTTTTTGAGAGCGGCGACTAATTTCAGTATTGCTTCACTTTACGCGTTTTCCGCCCTGCCCATATATTAATGTCAATGTTTAGCGTATGTTTAGCCTCTATTATCGTGACATTACAAAGCTAGGTAACCTATTGTGCTTTAAAATCATTGATTTGTCTATTCACCAAGAGACAACTAAGTTTGAGGTGCCATCACGAGAAGAGGAAATGAGGACTATGGGTTCAAGTGCCCTTCAACACACAAAAGGTCTTGTGATTTTAGTCGGAAAACTGTATATTTGAGAAAATGTATTGGAACTGTCTATTTGGTATTATGTGTACATCTTGTTTAATACGTTGTAAACAACATGACATCTGTTTCAATGTGTAATTTAATGTGTTTTGCATACGACTGTAGAATGTGAAATATGGTTATTTAGGTATAAATACATCGCGGTCTTGTATTTAAATACACGAATGTGTAATATTTTTTACTTCTTGTAAGACTTGTCTAAGTATTATTTACTAATTTAAGTTAACAACCCCCAACGAATCCAAAGCGTGCCTAGTAAAGAAAATGCAAATTATTTCTGTTAGTATACTGTAACACTATACTGTACTAGTATATTTCTGTTAATATAGTAGTAACTTCCTCTTGTGCATCTATATTCTTCAATAACGCAATATTTTACATCTTTATAGCTTTCCATGAATAGAAGACAATTTAACCGTAATCTTTTGAAGATAGTGTAGAGAGGCCACGTTGTATACAGTAGACGCCCTGAGGTGCCGCTTCTGACATGACATTTTTAACAACCCTTACGCTATTCAACCTTCAAAACGTTTTCACCTTGGCTCCATTGCAAAACATAGGAATCATACGATCGTTAGCAGTCTATAAAGTGTTCGTTTTTTAAATTAAAAACGCCTTATAGTCAAGGTTTCCTGTGTAATAAAGAAAGTACTTTAACATTTTTAATTTGGTTTCTAAAAAGCAAAAAGGTGTCGAGCTACTTTTATATTAGTTTATAAAATAAAAATATCAACTTGCAGCTAACAATAAACAACTTATATCAGGTTTCTTGATTAGACCTTCAGCGGATTTCGAGTATATAATATGTGCACGAAAACATATGTACATACATAAGTTATAAGATTTCTTGATCAGTATACACCGCTTGCATACTACTTTTGTGTCTTTAGACATTAATGACAAAAACGTGTGATTGTTGGTTACCCCAATTTAATGGCAATTTAACCTGTAAACCAATTTATCTAGAGACATTTCTTTAACATTTATGTTTATGACAAGTTTAAGATAGTTGACCAAAATTAATTATATTGTTACAGAGAATGTACGGACACATGAACATTAAGTGTTTGTTTATAAAGGTGCCAAGAATCGTGCTCTCTTCGTTGCCTGTTAGCTAACTCACGGAGGACGCGGGTTCAAATCCCAGGGCACTTTTCTGACCTTTTTGAGTCATGTGTAGCTAGTCAATCATCACGCACTATAATGGTAAAGGAAAAGGTCGTGATAAAACCTGCATACCGTAGCCATTTGTAAGAACACGCTGTAGTACGCAAGGCTTTAAATTGTTATTTAAGCAAAAACTTTGGGATTACCACCCAAACTCGACGATATTTTAAAAATAATACATCAAAATTGTTGTGTTTCTTTGCGAAATATACACCCCATAGACAAAATCATAGTCCAGAGCCCTGACTTTATTAAGTCTTCCGTCGTGGGTACCAGCAACTACAAGAGATTTCTCGGTTTCATACACACCCACACCTGAGACAAATATCTGTGATAATGATGATTTGCTATGTTTTATATTTAAATATACATATGAAACATTCATGTCTAAGATATATGTACATGGCAAGGCAATCACATCGTGCTAAAAAAACAACGTAGGTAGTACACGACACAATAGGAGCACGTATGAGAGGTTATTCTCAAGAATTGAATGACAAAGGAGTAAAAATACCCTAGGGAAGAGCGGAATACATCACAATAACAATGGCGACGTAGCCAATGAAGTGTGATGCACTAACGACTAGAGCATAACAAGCAAGTATAAGGACATATTTAATTTCACAATACTTTATCAAGATATTGAATAACATGATACAAACAATAATTATATGAACACATATATTACATTACTCAAATAAATGGCTCAAGGTCCGGTGGTCTTTCATGCAAGACCAACTTGGAGATTTCACAAAATTTTCTGTTTCTCTTTACTAAATAATGTTGTGTTCCTCTTATGATTTAATACCATTTGAATAGTAGAATAGTCTGGAACTAAAACTATTTTTTGTATTTATTCATTTTCTAAGTAATGGCGAATTAAGAATGATCATATTTTCAATCAATTATCTTAAGCCTTTAAATCTTTTATATTAATGAAAACTATCTTAGCTATCCCTGCTGGTAAAAATGTGAAAGTAAGTTTGTTTATTACGCTTTTACGGCCATCATGAAATTTTGTACATAATATATTCTTATTAGAAGATGAATTGAAGAAAGAAATCTAAATAGAAAAATAAAACTATTTAGAAATGATTAGAAGTAACATAGGATACGTATAAAAAACGTAAATGGCTAAAATTATTTTTTTTCTTTTTATAAATAATTGAGTTTGAATATAAAAAAGTTAGTACGCGAAATAATATTTTGTTCATGTAGACTATACTCAAGAACTATTTGCACCCGGGCTTAGCCGGGTACGAACGCTAGTATATAACAAATGAACGCACAAAAGATCCTGCCTCATTAAACTGCTGCTTAATATCATATGAAGTCAGACCTTTACGCGACGGACGCATAAAAGCGCAACTTTATAATAATAAAAATCTTGGTCCATTTCAGAAGCGGATTCTTTTCAAGTCATGGGCATATAAAATACTTCTGGTTGAGCGCAAGCACGAATTCAAATTCTCTTTGAATTCAGGTGCAACGTCAAAGTAAAAAGCGTACGCGGCCTCTCTATAAGGGCCCTCCCGTCTGGTTCGTTAGCCAAATTAACGTGTTAGCCCGGGACCGGTTTGCAGTTTAGAGTGCGTCTTCGTCACAGGAATTCCTTTGAAATGTCAGCAGACATGTCAGCCAAAGCGCTCTTTACCTTGAATACGTAAATGTTCTCGCACCTTAAGTTAATTGCTCGTATATTTTAAATAGTTAATTATATTTTTAGTGACCTTGACGGCTAAGTTTACTTGGTACATTTCAAATATATTAATGTTAGTGACATCTCAACACATGCATGTTATATTGAATAATATTTTTTTATCCCATTAATGCATCAAAACGCATAGCGTCCAGTATGTTCATGGTATAGAACCTGTTATTCACGCGAGTGTATTCCGTTTTGGGTCCAGCCAGTTTACTTCCAGTTCCAAGTAGCCCGGCCATATTTACATTCGCGAAATAATTGTGTCATGCCAGTCGATTCTCTAATTACGCAGGATTGCCCTTATTGTGTAATGCAGTATGTCATTTCGCCTCACCAGCACATTTAGTAAATGATATAATTAATGAGCTTTGCAATTTATATTCCTTTTCCGGAATCTTCCAAAACACGTTGGATGAATCCAGTCCGAGCAATTACAATGTCGAACAAGAGGTAAAGGACCCTTAATAGTCCCACACCCGGCATCTACCAAGGCAATTAGGCATAAATGAATTGGCCCTAACACTTATCATACATACATACATAACGCCTCTTTCCCAGGGGGAATAGGCAGAGGTGTGACTAGGACACTCGCGTTTGTTCGTCATCTTGTGTGTTCGGTCCCACGATGTGGTAGCGGGCGAGCCTATCGCCATAACACTTTACCAGACCGAATAATTATTGTAACCGATTACTGTAATCATGCGCCGGTGGCGTAAATGTACTATAGTACGGTTACAAAGCTGAGGTCAAAGTCATATTGGATTTTTCTGATTATTATCATTCTAGTGTCACGAATTTGTGCCCGATATGGTGATAAGCTCGCCCCTTATCATGTTGTGGAACAGAACATACAAGACGAAATGTATCCTAGCACCTCTGCCTACCCACTCTGGAAAAAGGCTTGAGTTCATATTTATATGTATTATAATTATTATCACTGCCTTATACCAATAAAGGAAATATACATACGTGTGTGAAATAATAGTAGTAGACGTCAACTCCGGAGTCTGCGAGCACTTCCGCGAAGTAGTTAGTCGGGCAGACAAAAAAGTAGTCGCCTACGACGTCTGCAATCATCTTCTGATTGAGATAGCCATCCGTTATTTCTTCCCAGTCTGTGTACTGTAAAAATATAATCTTTGTGTTACTGTTATGTTTATTTGAAAAGTAACTAGAAAACAATAATCAGTTTATAATTTTGTATTAACTATAAAATATTGATAGTTACTATAGGTACTTAATTAAATTAAATAAATGTAAATACTATATCCAAATCGCATTTAATAAATATTTCTTGAGAACCACATTTTTAATATAAAATTAAAATTAAGCACACATATTTATATCAGAAATTCAAAACAAATGTATTGTTTTTGTCATCTATAGCTCTTAATTTTAAGAGGTAAGAAAATGAACACATTAGTTTATCAAACATAAAGTCATTGTTAATTGTAACCAGCGATAACGATGGTAACATCTTGATTGGTAAATTACTAGTATAAGTGCAGCAATGAGTAGTGTGTTTTTGCATTATTGACGGTAATTTGAGATAGGACATCCTATTTAGTTGCTTTGGATGTGACGTAAGTGGCGCTGCTGCGGTTAAATGTCACTTACGGTATCGAACCGTGTCACTTTTTAACGTGAACACACAAACCAACTCGTAATTTCATGAATTTAGGCCACGACCCTCGTTACAAAGATTTCTGTATTTGAACATAATCCTTGTCAAGAGCTGTCAGACCGTACAAAAACATATGCCTAAAATGTTAACTTTGGTAATGGGATTAATAAATATTACTTACTTGAAACACAATTGCCTCTCTCTTAATTTTGGAAAAATCTTTGAATATAGTATCGACTATTTCTAAGAACTTTTCCCTCTGAAGAAAACTTGGCCCGTCTTTCTCAAAGTAGTCGAGGAAATCGTACAGCAAAAAATACGTTCCTGAAAGAAAAGTAAACGAGATTAACTTAATCAAATCAAAGAACGAAACATATCTGGGTGCGAGTAATCCTCGTCTTGTCATCTTTTGTGGGAATTCTAATTTACTTTAGGGGTTAAATATTATTACCATTTAATTCGAGTGTTCTGTATGTAATACAACATTTAAGTCGAAATTATGTTTTTAAATATTTTTGTGACCTAGTTTTCGTGCTTCTTGGTAATGGATCAGACAGACAGTTGCTAACTTGTTACCGGTGGTCGCAGTTTTAATCCCGGGTAGTTCTCTCACTTTGAACAGTTATATTTGTATTGAAAGTCAATCACGACGCATGATTACGGTGAAGGAAAACGTCGTGAGGAGGTCTGCATACCATGGGATTTGTAATAATATCTATGGTATGTAAAGTCCGCTGACCGAGACTTGACTACCGTGGAGGAATATATGGCCCAAAATCTCTCAAACTCTCAAATGTAGAGGAAACTCTTGTGCTGTAGTGAGACCTATATAGGCTGAGACAGATAGTAATTTCCATGATGAATATTTAATAAATCAAACCGACTGTTTTCATTGATAAATTGTTTTCAACTCTTAACGTCACTTTAATAACATTGCCACTATTTTATGTACTTTACTCATTCATTCTGTTTAAGCGTTTTCCTAGTCGGTGCCAGGGTCCGCCTTCCGGCTGCGTCTCCTCTATTTCGCTTCTTATTTTATGCAATTTACGATGTTATTTTTTAAATGTTTTAGTAACAGCAAATTATGTTATATAACACATAAATTCGAAAAGTCACTGCACTATCTGTTGGCTAGTTAAATTTTATTAAGAAGCATATCAACTAGAGATTTTAACGTTATATATTAAATCTTAATATATAATATATTCTCTAATTAATTATTTGTTGTATAATCCCTGAAACTTAATGTGAACATTTATAAAATAAGATTTAAGTAATATTAGAGTAACCGAACAAGATGTATTGATAACCTAAGAAAAACAAAAGTATATTTTGAACTTTGTTCGTGTAAATTCCCACTTGTATGGCAATCAACAGGTAATTGATTTTAAATGATTTGCGAAACGAGCCTGCCGTTTGCCTTATGGTAAATTATACGGCTTATGGCCAATAGGCAATAGCAAGCTCAACACCTGAAAAATAAAGCAATGCTTGACTTTCGACTACACTCGTCATCCTTAGACATAAAATGTTAATTGTTAAGTCAAAATATGTCCAGTAGTTTATCTCAAACTGAGACATAACAGTGTATTTCCATTGCTATTTAGTGAGAGAAATAGACATTGCGGTGGTACCTATTCAGACGGCCTGCCTCATGTTTGAAAGACCTAACCTACCACCAGTAAAATCTCGATGGACTCATTGGCGGAAGGCAAATGTAAAACGGCATATTACATCATTATGCTTTGATAGTCCCACTGTATTTGTATGGCCTAACCCCTCTCAATCGTTCTTTCGATTATAGAGTTTGTATACAGTACTGTATAGTGTACACAGATTATTTTATAAACCATATTTGTATCGGAAGTGAATTTTGTTACAGGGGTAGTAATCCCAACCAACGTCACAAAAATGTGATTTTAACATGTCATTTAAATATTATTAAGAGTTATTTGTAGGAAAATACTTTGATGTTGGAAAGGTTATAGAATGACCAATATACTAATTAATTTTGTTTTATTTTTTTCGAATATCTGTGCACTTATATGTGGTGTCTAAATATCCAGTACATACTAATTGGATCTTTGTTAGAGTTTCAAGTAATGCACCTATTTTATTTTGTGTAGCTAGATAGTTACAACTTGCAGGACCGATCGTGAGTACTAGTATTTATAATAGAGCGTCTATATTATTTTTTGGACTATTTTTGCTAAATACATATATGCTGGAATACATCTCGTATTTTATGACGTTATAAATATTGTCAAGAAGGATGGTCGAGCGTGGTGCTCATTATTAATGCACGCCAGTACAGATTACCGTAAGCTATATTTCAAAGGGGCCTCACCCATAATTTGGTTTTCTTTCATTAAAAATTACTGGGATAATCCAACAGTGTGGGGCGTTACGTGGTTGAATATGACAATAATACGGATTCAATTCAGAAATGTGCGGTAATTTCAAAGTATATTATTAGTATTAATGAATTATGTCGTTCATTAATTTGTATAAACTTTAACTTTAATGATGATTTTGAATGATTTGAATGATATCCAAGCCTACTCATCTTAACTCATGTATAGACCACATTTTTGTTAAGACGAAAAGCTCTTCCTTTGCAATTCAATTCAATTCAATGCAATTCAGATATCACAGACCACAAAGTCACTCTGCTAGGAATGTCAATAAAACAAAAACTTATAAGACGGCCTAGAACTCGTACTATAATAAATTACGAAGCTGTCGCCAGGGAGCTCGAACAAATTGACTGGACTGAGCTCACATCGTATACTGATGTCGACTGTGCAACAGATTACTTAACCTCATTGATTAAAAAGTCTGTCGAACACAACACAACCCTGCAAAAAAGCAGCCGGTCCAAATACACGTTCTTCCCCTGGATTACGCCAGGGCTGCTAAGGTGCGCGCGTCACCGCGATCGTCTTCATTCCAAACATAAAGCAAATCCAAAAGATGATACTTTAAAAACAATATACAAACGCTATAGAAACTTCTACTACGAAATAGTTAGGAAACAAAAAAATAAATATGAACAAGAACAGTTATAGTCAAACACAAATGATACGAAACAACTTTGGCGTACTATAAAAAAGATCTGTAATCTTAAAACAAAACGCGAGCAATCTTCAGACTTAGCCTTCCTAACAAATAATCCAACAGAATCCTTAAATATTGTTAATGACTTCTTCTGTAATGTCGGGAACAATCTCGCAAAAAATATCCTTGACCGGACTAACCAAACTGAGGATACTCTAGCACAAGACGCAAAAACTGACAATTCTCCAGTTGATTCCTTATTCCTAGAACCAACCAATAAAGAGGAAGTACTCTCTGTCATCAATAATCTAAAGTCTGATAGCGCTCCCGGGATTGATAGCATCAATAGTCGCTTAATAAAATGTACCCAGCGGCAAATTGTGGAACCTCTTGTCCACATTTATAATCTAAGCCTGTCCTCTGGCATCTTTCCGACAGCCTGGAAAATTTCCTCTGTTACATCAGTTCATAAAGACGGTCCGAAAGACGACCCTGGAAGTTATAGACCCATATCCCTACTCAGCATTCTCTCAAAAATTCTTGAAAAACTAGTCAACAAGCGCTTTACCAATTTCATAGAAAAACTCGGTATTTTGTCTTCTCGGCAATTTGGCTTCAGACAAAAAAAGTCCACTGAAGATGCCGTCACCCAGCTACTAGATTTAATCTCAGACTATCTTGATAAAGGGAAATGTTGCATAGGCGTATTTCTTGATCTGGCAAAAGCCTTCGATACGGTCTCTTCCAAAATCCTGCTAAAGAAACTAGAACAATTTGGTGTTCGGGGCTTAGCTCTGCGCTGGTTTGAAAGTTATCTATCAAACAGAACTCAATTAGTTGGATCAGGTGGATACAGAAGTCAACAACTCCCAATCAAATTTGGTGTCCCACAAGGGAGCATACTGGGTCCCACCCTATTCTTAATATACATGAATGACATTCTCCATCTAAAACTACAAGGTGCTGAAATGATCTGCTATGCAGACGACACTGTCGTTCTTTTCAATGGCAACGACTGGGACCAAACTTTCGGTCAGGCTGAAACGGGGCTAACCAATATTATAGAATGGTTAGAACATAACCTACTCACCCTTAATCCCAAGAAAACTAAGTACACATGTTTTCACAAAACCTCTGCCTCTAGACCCCATCCTTCGAAACAAATCAAACATCACGCCTGCAACAATGAAAACCGAGACAACTGCAAATGTTACAGCGTAGAACGTGTAGAAATATTTAAATACCTGGGAATAATGCTAGATCAGAACTGCAACTTCAAAGCCCACATACAATACATTTCTAAACGCATTAGGAAAACAACGGCGATTCTCAGAAAACTTAGAGATTCCGCTTGTGAAGAATTACTAATACGCATTTACCTTGCCCTGTGTCAACCATTACTAACCTACTGCATAACAATTTGGGGTAGTGCAGCAAAAACGCTCCTACTAGATGTTGAAAGAGCACAGAGGTCAGTACTAAAGACAATGCTCAAAAAGCCTTTTAGATTCCCAACTTTTGACCTTTACAAACAAGCTCAGATCCTCACAGTCAGACAACTGTTCATACTTAGGCTAACTCTATCCACTCACAAAAAACTTATCGGCTCCGACATTTACAATACTATGCTTCAAGAAAGAGTCTTCAAGTTCAAATTACCGTTTGTTCACACTTCTTTCGCACGCAGATTCGGCCGATACAGTAGAGCTCACATATACAACGCAGTAGTCAAACTCTGCAACATTAAACATTGTTCAGTGCACGAAGCTAAAATTAAATTGATTAACTGGCTAAAAACACTAGACTACAACGACACAGAATCTGTACTGTATTAACTTATTGGTCTCTGGTGATTTCTCGAGCATAAATGATTGTTTATCCCTGGAAGGGCCACAATCTAAACTTATAATATGATCTCATTAGATTTATTGATAATTTAGTATTACTGCAGAATAAGTTTTAATTTTTTTTTGCATATAGTTTATTCACTTGTTTCATTTTATTTTTACACATTACCATAGTTTCATTGTATAGGTATATTCAGTTCTCTCCTGAAATTCAGAAACTTTGTATTATATCTCTTTTATATATATTTTAATTATACATTAGTTTAACACTTGAACAAATCTTATTGTGCATAGTCAATGCAATTATAAAAGAAATAACGTAGTTTTTATTTTTGTCTACATTTATTTCCCTGATTTTATGAACTCACGGCTACTTGTACAACTCCCTTATTAAGGTACCCCAAGATACAGGCATGACCTAGTTTGGGGACCCCTGATAATTTTTGTAATGTTCAACACTGATATATATTGTTAAGTGTAATATTTAAAGTATTGTTATACCTTTATCTCGATTGTTTTGTGCAATAAATAAACATTTTTGTTGTTGTTGTTGTTGTTAATTTATTTTCTAAATAACATTTTTTTCTTTTACAAGCAGATGAAAGTTGTTTTATTTATGTGGTTTTCGATGAAACAAAAGCTCCATCAAGCATTATCTTCATTGGAAGTAAGTAATGCGATAAAGAAAATATTTTATACAACAACAATAATAAGGTAGTCTTTCCTTTGAGAATCTAATTATTTAAATTTTCAAAACTACTTGTATTATCTGCTAAGGAAATATAATCCTAAACTTAAGGCATAATAATATGAATAGCTGCTTGAACAATTCATTTAATTAAATCGAAAACCTAGCGCCGTGTATTTCGAATGGAATTCAAGATTTAAAGTCACTACCAATTTAAACTGGAAATAAAAACCAGTAAGCGTACTACCAAAGGACAACTTTTCATATCAAATAAAGCAATTTAGCGAGGTCTTAATAAATAGATAGAGATCTCAAAGGCAACGCCATGATATATTTGTATTGCTTTAACGAACTTCAGTTGACATGGTATCGCCTTGATTGGGTCAACAAAGCGGAAACTGTGCTTGTTAGTGTTTAGTGGCAAATATACAGACACGCTCCTGTACAATGTGTATGCACGCTCAGTTATATAGAGTTCATTTCCTCGGAAATATCTCGTAACTTACGAGTAAACTATGAGTTTTATGGAAGATATGGAGTTGTGTGTGTGCGAACGAAATTGATTTCGTCAACAATTCAAGGTATAGATATAAAGTAGTCTTTGCAAATGCAAATATTTATTTCATTCGTTTTTGCACACCGATGAATCCTAACAATTGAATAATATATTATATCAGAGTACAAATGGCGGCCATATTGCTCTAGGCAATATCTTACGTGGGTACGGTAGTGATACCGTAGGATGGAGATAAGTGGAGGAAAAGAGAGTGCAGTCTTTAGTATACCAGTACGACTAAGCTAGATAAGCCAAGTCTAAATGCAATTCAGTGTATACTAATGTAGTGTCAGGCCATGCGCAATTTTTCGATAGAACTTACGCCATACAAATGGTTTAACGGAGTAAACAAAGCCATCTTATCTGTTTGACGACAGCTTGGTCTAGTAATTTTTTTTATTTTATTTTATAGAGCGCATTATTTTCTCATTAAGTGTGTATTAAAATATCGAATTTTATATATTGATGGGGGGCAGTAGACACGTAACTTAGCAATTTTGAAATTACCTCAAACTATCGATTCCGACCATATCGTTGTTTAATCACTTTATGTTCCCATCACCCTATACTATGCTATGTGCATATAATGTATTTAATTGAATTGACATGTTCCCAACCACCCCAGGTTATATTTGTGTAAAAAAAAACTCATATCTATATTGGGTGGTCAAAAATCGTGAAATCTAAAATCGCGTTATTTTTCAAAATATCACCCAGTTTTTTTTTTATTTTGTACAAAGTGACTTAGGGTGATAAGAAATACTTAGATGAAATTAAATAGCTTAATCCACATCTTTCAACTTTCAAATATTCATGATAGCAATAATACTAACGCAGAAACTATTCCTTTTAAAAAAATTAAGTTAACATAATAGTGACTGATAAAAAAAATACAATGACACAATCATGTAAAACAACCCCCAGTACCTGCCTATCTAATATATAAGTGTATTGGATACATGTGATATTATGTAATATGTATGTATAAACCACAACTCGTTACTGTTTGCAACAGTAATGAAAACAAACGGACTGTAACAAACACAACCACATCAAATTCATTAGGAATTCTATCGTGAAATAACATGTTATTAATATTGTATCAAATATTAAGCGATATATGACATATTTCATTATATTAAACTAGGTTTTGGATTGTAATACGGTTCACACCCATTCTAAGAATTAATCTAAAAATTAAGAGTTGTTTGTACGGTAGTGTTCTGGGAATCTACGCTATGAAGCTGTCTGTGGTTTAGCACCGTTGAATACTAGCATGTATCACTACAAGAAAATGTAATTAACACTTTCGCGGACGGTCTCAGTTCAAGTTGTATTCTAATATGACACAATAAATTGCCATACAAATATATTTGGCGTGTAAATACGTTGTGTTCTATAATATTGAATGTTAAAAAGACAATATGACAAAAAAGTTTTATCATGTTATCGTTTGCAAACGTCGTGTCGTGTGATATGTATTATAATGGACACAACGTATAATAACGTATGGATACGTTGGACGTCATTATACGTTGTGTCGTATCAAAATCTCAAATCATGACGTACAATCACGTTGTGTCCGCGAAAGTGTTAATCTGCTGTTATCTTATATATTTTTTATATCAGCCCATATAGGGCATACGCATACCACATCTTATTAGGCAAGAACCTTCACTACGACTTTATGTCATACAAATGTCAATTAAACCATTACTTAGTAGGTATAGATGTTATGAAGATAATCTATACTAATTAACAATTTATTTATTTATTTATATTTTTTTTAATAAACATCACATACAGTAATAAGACAAAAAATATGACAACAGGTTTAAATAAAGGTGAAAATTGAATTAAGTTGAGATTTAACGTCTCTGAGAGTGGCCCATAAAGTCTGTTATATATCAAGTGTCTTATGAACTTCACATAACTTTAAATATTGTTTACATGCTCTCAGATATCGCCATGATTTTTCCATTAATTGGTATGATAATATCAAAAATTAAATTAGATGTGGATTTGAAAAAAAAAAAACCTAAACCCAGGGTTTGAATCTGCTAACACGGTGTCATTATTTCGATGCGATCCCAATAATGGTATATACTATACTCACATTTAATTTTATAAAAACAATGTTATATACGAAACAAAAAAGAGTTATAAAACAAATTAACTATCTTTTTGCATATGGGCCCTCGCAAATGTAGCAAAAAAACACTTAAAGATAGCTATAACCAATAAATGTCCGCCATTTGTCCCGCGGAGGGCGAGTTTTCGCGATTGGCAGGTCAGGGGCAAATAGAAGTAGGCACTCAGGACCCGTCAAAAACAATTACGACTTCAATTTGATCTCGACCTCTTACTGCTTTGTTTTATAACTTCGTTTCAAATGCGATAAAGTGGCAGCCGGTACGGCCATAGAGTAGGATAATTGGCGTTCTTTAGAATAGGTATTAATTCGGCGGACGATTAATATGGTTTGATCATAATGGTTTTTAGTTTCTTTTATGTGTCACTTAACTAAACAAACTTGAGCTTTTACAAAGTCTAGGAATCAACTAACAATAATAATATTAAGTAGTAATTGCTTAGATATTATTTTTTTGTAATGCCTGCCACTACACAAATATTCCTGTTTCCGTGTTGAGAAACCAAATTTTAAACGATATCAGTAATTATTAGAGATTATTTGGCGTCACTACAGCCAGTTCTGATACAAATATTTTCAAATCCCACAGATTTTTAGCTCAATGCAGACAGCCTTCACAGCCTACGTCCTCATTAATTGCGCCAGGGGGATCAAGTATTTAGGTACAATGGAAATTGATACTAGAAAGAAAATATGACCAAAATTTACAATAAAATCTTATTTTTAAGGGTAGTTCAAACGCTTCTGTTAAACTAAATTACGCATATTTCTCATCATGCTCGTTTTCTTTCAATAATAATTTATATAAATATATAAACTAATACCTTCTTATAAAACATAATCACACAAGTATCTCAATTATAGTATGGGTTCTCCACGTGTATGCAAGAACGGTAATTGCGCGTGCCGACATAATACCTTCATAGAAATCTTTTTATGCCATCATGGCGTGATGAGACTCAACATAAACACATAATTATATTAATAGCGGAATAAACTCACGAGCTTATTTGCTAGAATCGACTTATTTAAATATCGCCAGAATCGGTTTTCATTTCTACACCTGCATACCGAGTGCATTCAGATCGCTATCGAAAAAGTGTTGAATTCCTTGTAATTTTATACCTATCGTCGTGTTTGCAAGGTAGATACGAACAAAAATTAGATAAAAGTAAACCAAAAATGATGACTCAACAACTTTCCTACTAAGAAATGTTCATAAATCGCCCAAGATCAAGTTCCTTTACATAGTTTTTCCTAAAATAACAAAGTACATTGTACACCCTTTTATTTATAACCACTCAATGGTACACAAGAAATGAAACGTCGATTTATTTGTTCAACGATGTTACGACTACTATGTTTACCACAGAACAGTGTTTACCTGTCATAATCGAATCAAATGTCACGTCAGCATTGACCGATGAAGGATAATACGACCCGGATATTCGAAGCACTTATCTGATGGATTAAAAAACCAACACAAAGTTTCAAAGCGAAGCATTAAATATGAAACCAACATGTAAAGTCGGCACGTAGCTTTGCATCGCCCCGGGAAATTATTTAAACGACAACTCTAGAATTTCTAACAAAACAAAGCGACACAGGTACTGTCGTGAAGAACATTTTACGATTGTTGGACTCGTATCAACACGCTCCGTGGATTAATATTTATTATACTGTATTTTTAAGCTTTCTTTTTGCAATACCGCGGGGAGAAATAACTGCCTCGGTGGCGTAGCTTTATAATACGGTTACTGATATAATTTCTCGGGTTCGAATCCTGCGTCGGGCAAAGTTATATTAGATTTTCCCATTCATCATCAGTCCGGAGTCAGTAATTTGTGCACGATATGCCAATAGCCTCGCCTCCTATCACGTTGTGGCACGGAACATACAATGCGAAATGTGGGTGTCCTGGCACCTCTGCCTACCTCTTCTGGGACAAGGCATGATTTTATGTATGGAGGTTCTTCCTGTGAGTAAGAAGAGAGAGGACAGAATTGTAGGAGAGGAAATAAAATATAATACCTGCAATTTTATAAGCTACTCAAAAACTTTACATAATAAAATTATGTTTAAGTTTCTACACTGCGTTTTTGATCATACAATACAGGCAATAATGTAATTACTAAATATTTCTAATTTAAACGTCACCGCAATGCTAATTATTAACCAACATATTTTAAACGAAATTCATAACTTTAATATTGCCTATCAAAAAATATTCTCACTTACAGACATGTTTGTCAAAAACACGTATCTCAGAAATTCTTACATAATTTTTTTTAGTAAAACCTATCGTCGCCAATACCACTTGACCGCTTCTCTCTCAATACTTATCTCATAGAAAATTTACAGAGGTAGATTGGTCCGCACACAACAACCAAATTGAATAAAAAGGTACGGGGACCTCTATAAAACAAGGACATTGTATCTACTAACTGCATTAAGAGTTGATATCGTGACAATGTACACACTTAATTATTCAAAGGCCTCTCTTTTTTTTAAATATAACACATTACTTTACTGTATGTACGTGTCATGGGTTTGAGGAAAAGTCCTATAATATATACTGTAATGTATTTTAAGATTTATTTACGTCCTGAGGCAGGGCATGGGCTCCTCTACAATCGAGAGTACAATTGATAGTGGTTAGGCCATATAGTCCATCACCCTGGCCTAATGCGGGTTGGCGGACTTTATAAATCATAGAAATTATTGTAAATCGCTTTGGTATGCAGGTTTCCTCACAATGTTATCGGTCACCGTTTGTGAATGACTCTAAATACACACGTAATTCCGAAAAGTCAGAGGTGTGTCTTGGGATTCGAACCCGCGACCAACGTGAACATTTTGGCAGCCGGTTCTGGCCTGTTTACCTGCAGGCCACCGCCCATTTTCTTCAAAGTCCTATATAACATTTGGAAAAAATATTAACATTGATGTATTTTTTCTATTATTTAATTTTACGTATTACAAAAAGGGAAATAGATGATATAAGTCACTTCTCATCGCTCTGATCACGCTAAGTTTGCGTGTTTGGTTTCTGCAAATTCATTGCCATCTTTATCAAAATCATTCCAGCCTTAGCTAGTTAGCGTCACGGCATGATACCGGCTTATAGCGATTTCATAAAGTGTATACATTTTGAATTAAAATGAAGTACATTTCCATAAAATTCTAGCTTATTTTGAATAATATTTACCATTAACACAAACGGAAACATTTCTCAAAAGATTTTATTTACATTTAAAAGTCGGCTGCAAACGGAATACATATCTCATTTTCGACGACTTGTTTTTAACAGAACCTGGAGACGTCTCTAGAGAGGTGGGGTGCGTAGCAACGGTCCGAGGGGGGGCAACTATGGGGGTGGGGCGGGGAGTGCCGAGCATCGAGCTACGTGGGCGAGTCTGTAGTACTTTGTAGTACGACTAAAAATCCACAGCATGTTATTGTTGTGTCTACATTGGTTTGCGCAGGCGCGGCGCCCTGGCGACGCCAGCTCGCCGTACCTGCTATACTCAAACGACCTCGAACTCTACACTTGATATTAAGCTCATAAGCCTTTAAAACCACATGGCCGATATGAGTACGTTTGCGGATTATACAAAACAACGTTAATCGCAACACATGTTATTTTAAATTGTGGTTTAATGGAACAATGGCTGTGAGACCGGACTTGATGCCGGTAGCACGGTAACATGTGTGGAGCAGTTGTTACGACCGACTGTGAACTAAAACGTGTGTTCGATTTCCGCCTTCAAACTTCTATTTACAGTATTTGAGTACATTACACAATGTATTTTGGAAATTTCTTGCAGGAGAGGGTGGTCGTGGTCATTTTTAGGCCAATTGCTGAGCCACCGTTTTTACGATGAATCGCCACGGGTCTCGATAAACAGCGAACACCGGGAAACACCGGAACGCGATGTTTACTTTAGTTATTAAATTGCAAAATCATTAAGTTACAATACTTCATCGGTATCGCAACGACTATAAATCGTAAAATATTAGACTGAATTGTGTGTATAGTTCGTCTTTAAATTTATTCGAAATAAATTATGTAAAAGTACTCACCTTCATCCTGATTGCTTCCAAGAAGTACTTCGGTATTGTGGAAGTTGCCCTCTTTCATCATAGTGTCCGGATCTTTAGGCAAAAACACGCCGTCCACTGTGGGAGCTGAGGGAAATCCTAAGATGCCAGTGTATGAGTTCCATTGCTGCACGGATATAGTTTTAGCATCGACTCCGCGCATGCAGTCCATTACTAAGCTTGGATCAGCAGACAAGAGGCTGCTATTGCAATTGCAGTCATCAACAAGCACTTTACCTATCTCTTGAGCTCTCTCGCCCGTCATCCAACTCCAAGGAGCATTCAAAGTACCCGACTGAAGTATTCCTCTTTTAAAAAGCCCCTTCATTTCAGGCGAAAGCATGTGTAAACTTACACTACCACCGCCAGCCGACTCTCCGAACAAAGTGATTAAATCAGGATCTCCCCCAAAAGCACGTGCGTTATCCTTAATCCAACGAATTGCAAGCTGTTGATCCCATAAACCCATATTACCAGGCGCTTCCTCGCTACCGGGAGAGAAATATTTGTTCAAATATAAAAATCCGAACGCACCAACCCTGTACTGCATGGAAGCCACTATAACATCACTGGAAGAAGCCATTATATCTGCTTTATATAGGTCAAGTGTTGCGGTGCCACTCATATACCCTCCACCGTAAATCCAGACTAATATTGGCACTTTGGGCCTCTCCGTAAGGGGTTTATCTTGGTGATGGCGAACCCTTAAGTGCTGCGGTACCCATATGTTCAAGTACAGACAATCTTCTGATATGTTTGTATTCGGGTTCCACATTTCCTCTCCTTCAAATCCGGGGAAGTATTCGTATCGTTCTTGGTAACAACTATTTGGCATAGCTGTGGCTTCCAATACTCCATGCCAAGGCTCAATTGCAACGGGTTTACGAAACCTAAGTGGTCCGAGGGGAGGCTTAGCAAACGGGATTCCTGTAAAGATGTGTACCTCACGTCCCATAACAGTTTTTGCATAACCTTTAACGAGACCGCTCTTTGTTTCTACGATAAGTGGATCATTGTGAAAATTCTTTGGTATGGGACTAGTAGTTGGCGTCGTTTGTGTCGTAGACGTAGTTGTGTCGTGATGGTTGGCCCATGATCGTCCCCATGCACCCGTAATATAAAAACATAGCAAAAGTTTGGTAAATACAATTTTCCTGTAGCTGATCATTTCGAACGACGTGTTCCAATCGGCACTTAACGAGATGCTTCGAAGCACAATCGGAAGTAGTCCGCCAGCCTAATGAGGTACTTGTTGAAACACATTTCTGGCTTCACTCCGGTGCTAAACAGTTGTGGCTGTACCTGAAACAAACATCACATCTATATTATCAATTCTAAGGGCGTCTTGGCGATCGATCGTTTTGGTAACATTTACTACCTATTAAACTTTAAAAGCCTTTCAATGTATTTTATCTAGTCTACGTACACAACGCTCCGCTATTACTTTACCTATATATTTTGTAATTTAATTAAAAAGTTAGGTGTGTACCGAAGTTCAGGATATTATATTCTGTAGTTAGAAAACAAAAACATATTAGACTTAGAGTCAAATATCTGCTTTAAAATTTAAATTATCAAAATGGAAGTCAATTTGATGAATATCACTGGCCATAAAAATCCAGTCAATGTCGTGAAAATGATAAATCAATCACAATCAAATTGCTGAAGCGCGAGTGGAGTGGATTGTCCAAAGGTAATGGCGCCATCGAATGGATTAATGCAGTAGGGTTGCAAAAACTGATGTGTATTTCACATGAAAAATATTTGACTAAGTTTCTAATAATTTTGAATGGATTGTATTATTTTGAGACGCACTATGTTTAAGATTGTTTCATGAATGTAATAAGCGTGTGCCGAGAAATCTTTGGTTCCTGATCAGGCAGATTTTTGAGAGACTTCGATGTTTCAAATTTCATTTTAATTGCCTGGGACTAGAAATTACGCGACATGGCAACAATCTCGCCCCATGTCACATCACATCTTGTGACGAAATAATTACAACAAGACACAAGTGTTAATAGTAACAATGCTATTCCCCTTTCAGAATGGACGTTTTGGTTTGTAGGTACATGCTTGCATATTTAATGCAAATAATATTTTTATTATGAATTTTACTACTGCCTCGGTGGCGTAGTTGTACTACGGTACGGTTACAAAGCTGAGGTCTCGGGTTCGAGTCCCGGGTTGGGCAAAGTGATACTGGATTTTTCTATTCAGTATGATCCCAGAGTCAGGAATTTGTGCCCGATATGGCGATAGGCTCGCCACCTATCACATTGTGGGACGGAACATACAAGGCGAAATGTGGGTGCCCCTGGCGCCTCTGCCTACCCCTTCTGGGAACAAGGCGTGAGTTTATGTATGTATGTATGTATGAATTTCACTATTTATTCTGACGATAATTTTGACGAAAAATTTTGTATTTTATAACAAAAGTTTTATATAAACACATTTTTCATACATTTCTAACGCGATATAAAATGCCTTTCGTGTATTAGTATAATAAAAACCCGATACACGTTTCAAACTACATAAAATCAATTTAAGAGGACTCAACAGATAGCCGCCGATCGTGGTTTATCAATTCACGTCGAACAAAGGGTCGAGTGTTTCTTGTGTGCCGGATTCGTTCGGTTAGTCATTATATCATCGAGTGATCGCATTGGGCTCCGGGGACGCGTAACGGTTCGATTTGGGTACGCCAGGTATAAACGACGGCCGGAACGGAAAACAATTCCTGCCACTTCAAATACATCCACGAGGGTAGAACTGCTTGGCAAATTGAAACACACAATTCCAATTATTTGTTTGGTAAATTGATAGCATCACTCCGTAATTAAGGGTTAAGGATTTGTGTGTGGCGTTTTATAATGTATTCTTTTGTTTTAGTGAGCGAGAATTCATAACACTAAAAAGTTATTTACGTACTCATGTAAGATCGTGGTGTTGCGTCAAAAAAATATTACATATCACAATTATAAACCTATTGAATTTTAAACGCTTGTTTAGCATCTCGGCTGTATCTATTCATCGTAAACGAATTCAGCTCATGCAAGATACTAGCGCATATCAAAGTACGCTTGTCGGGATCAGCCGCGGATCCCTCGGGAGGAGTCTTCGCTCTAAATTAACTTAGGGTTACTCTGTATGCAGACTGTCGTGTCGTCTAACGAGGTCCGAGATCCTATGGAATGAGTTATGTATAACTTGTATCTTCAACTTGTCGCGCAGTTAAATTTTCGGGTCTCGGCAGGGCGAATAAACGTCTCATATTGCAGTTTGAAAAGATAATGCCCACTTTTGAGTCCATGTCAACATTTCAATTACATTGCCAAAAAATGATTTTTATTCCAAAACCGACTGAAAAATATTTGATTCACAATTGCATGTAAATAAAAATTAACAGCAGGGTACATGCATTTTAATGTGACCAACCACGACACTCATAAAATGGCTAGTGAATCGGTTGGATTTCAAGTCCATGCAATTCATAAAGTATGCAAGTACCAATTAATTTCAAATTCAGCATAGTTAGAGTGAATATACTGTTACTGTACCTAAAATAAAACCTAATACGTACTTGTACAAGTCATCTAATTTATGTTCTGCGATGTAAGGAAAAATTCCCCTTTATACTGAAAATCCCAATGTAATGCAGATTATATTCCATAGCTTTCGATAGCACATTAATATATGCAATGAATGATAAACTAGAATGGAACCAATATAATAGCTCTGCCATTATCACGGGTGGCAATTATTATTTCATTTCCCAATTGATGAGTCGGTTTGATTCTGTGGGCGGGAATAAATCTACAGATAAAAACTTAATATAATTCTTTCTTTCAGGTTCAAACTTTATACAATAGCATTCAAATATCACTAGTCCTACACCATATATCTCTTTACCTATGTCTCCAGATTACGGCTCGTTGCGAGGTAAAAAGTCAGAGTGTATATTCAAATATTTTTCTCTCAACTGCCAAATAAAAGGGCTTATTATTCAGTATTTTCTGTAGGCGCTTTAGCTTTTCTCATAAAATTGCGTAATCTGTTATGAAAGCACAACCTTGCGACACATTTTATGATATTTGTTATTTAATACTTCTTAAAAACTGGCGAAGAATGTAACAGATAAAAATCGGGGTAAGCTTGCCTCATAGCTTACTTTTTAACTTATAGCCACATTAATAAAATTTATAAAGAAACTAAAAGGCATATTACATACCAAACTTTACGCAAAAATCAAGTTTTCATAATAATTTCTTCTTACATATTTAATAACAAATAAAACATTTTGTTCATTATTTTGTCTTGTTTTTCTGTAAGTATATATAAAAAATATGTAGTTATAACTAAAGAAAGACGTTCAATAATCATTAAATATTTGTCACAATAACGTAATCCAGACTAATAAGTCGATCAATAGCTTAAATGTGGATCAGTAAAGGTCATCAAAATTTATTTACCGAACCAGCATTTCAAAATACCTATAATTAAATAAAACCCATTATTAAATTTTCCTCGGCCTAAATATCCCCATTAATACCATTTCAAAATTTACAATGGCTGAATGCCATAAAGTCTGTGTGACTTTAATTTAATTTCACAACGTCGTTCCAGACATCATCTTGTCGATATGGCGCCTGCCTTAGTAGAGAAGAGAAGGGCAGCGGCGGGGAGTTGTTAAGGGGTGGGGGGTATTGGTGGATGGAGGGGTAGGGGGGCAAGTAGGCCGGCGCGCGCCGCTCGATAAATCGATGTGAGTAATACAATGCTATGCGGTGGTGCGGTGGCCCGGCCTTGGGCACCTGCAACTTGCAAGACACACCCCCGCTCTACTTGCCAAGTTCATTGCCAACTTAACGTCTTCATGACTTATCCATAACATATCCAACTCTTATGTTCTCAATTATTTTGCGATTGTTAACGGCTTATAAATCTCGTAGCGTAATTGTCAGGTGTTATTTGGAGCTAATTATTTTTTATTAAGTGCCATATTTACGCGCGTTACCAAGGTAATGGCGCTATTTAGATTTATGGCGCTGATTACAAACGTAAAATCCTTTACTGGTTATTACAATAATGTATGGGTATTCGTTTCTTTATACACGCTTTGATAGCCAAATTGGTTTGGTTTAAATATTTATCGGGTCACAGTAATTACATATTACCTACGTATTCGGGGCTCATTTGTAAACAGTCAAATAAATTCAATCAGCCTATAAACTTTGTTAATTTATTGTCATTATTTTTTATACAGCCTGTCAAAAAGAAAAAAAATTGCGTCTGATCAAATAAGTGGCATTAAAATTCAACCTTTACCGTTAATTATTATTAAATGAATCATAATAAATTGAAAATCCCATTATATACTCTTTAGCATAATGCTTAAAGTAAATAAAAATTAAGCGAATCTTGGAGTTTTCACTTTTCCAGCTGAAACGCTCCCCGTGGCAATAAATTAATTAAAATGTTAAATTTACATGCAACTTGGCTGCCACAGTCGGCTTGCCTTTCCATTTTCCGCAAAACGCAGTGAAACTGACCCATATACGGATTAAAGTGGCAGACTGAGTTCAAGGTTGATATAATTTTCATAAGACCGAATCTGTGAAAAGTGCAAGAATATAACCAATGGACGGATCGATACCTGTGTGATTGTCACGAAGAAGACATAAAGTAACTTTGACTTCGCCAACTTAGGATTAGTTTTATACGTCTAGTCGACGAAGTATCAGCTGAATATGCTACCAAAGTTTCTGTCCCCTTTTGAATGTCAATTTTATTATCTTTTGTCACTGAGTTTGTTTCGAGAAACTGAAATTATTGATTACATTGTATGCGACTAGCATTTATATAAGGCGCAAGATATATTTTTTATTGCAAAGGTCCGGCAAACGAACAAACGGGTCATTTGATGGTAACTGATCACTGCCGCCCATAAACACCTATAACGATTGGATTATTGACGTGATGTCAGCCCATCAAATCAAGGAAAAAAGGATGGGAAGAGGGAAGGGGTATTGGGCGTCTAGCAATCGCACTTACTGAACAAACGCGACATCCAAGCTGTTGCATCACGTTGATTTTTTTATATTAACACTGCTGTTTGGCGGGAGAAATAGAAATTGCTATACCACTTATGCAGTATCTTAATAAAATGTTTCAACCCATATACATCCTACTGTAGGGCACGAGCTTATTCTACAATGGAGAATACGACTGAGAGGGGTTAGGCCATATAGTCCAAAACGTTGTCCTAGTATGAGTTGGCAAACTTTACCCACCATAGAAATTCGTAAAAATCGCTAGTATATCAGAAATTATTAGATATGTTTTATTAATAATTTAGGCAGATAAAACTAAATTATGTAAGAAATTCGTTATGATGATTATAACAATACATTAAGATTATACCTTCAACCCAAAATGGATAATACGCTTATCAAAAGTCAGAGTCTTTTTGTGAATACATTTTAATTCTTTATGTGCATTTCTGTCTAATAAAACGCTGAAGACAAAGCTTTCAGGCAAATATATTCTAAATCAATGTACTTACATGCATCTTCATGAATAATTTATTTCCAATCTGAAAGATGTCTAGCCTTTCCATTACAAGCGACATGGCTTATGACATAAGCTTTTATAGGGCATAAGACAAAAAAATACGAGGAAAATTGACTTCATTACGTTGTTATACGGCTCTTTTGAGTTGGTAATATTGATTAGAATAAAGAGACTTTATGTACTCGGGAGCCGACGAGAGAAAAACACTACTTGAAAGGTACACTTCGTTGAATGTTTTTTGTCAATTCAATTGAGTTAAGGGTCCCTTCCTAAAATTCTTTCACAAGCCTCACCAAAGTGATTTTGTGTGTTTGTAAATTCGTCTGAACAAATATACCATGCGAATTCGCTGTGAAAAACAAACTGAATCATATTCTGGTTATTTCATCGCCCATAGCGCCAGTTTTTAGCGAAACTATTTCCATTTCATAAATTTCGAACCGTTGCATTTGGAACGGATATTCTAGTTTCTAGGTCAGTTCATTTAAAAATTAATAGTCAATACCTATTATTGAATATGGCGGCGAATATGTAACAGTATGTAAATAAACTACGCTATTTACAATTAGATCAGGTATTTTCAGCAGAGATTGTCCTTCGAAGCTTGACTACGATAGAAATAGCAACAAGGGCGCAAAGGTGGGCGCGAGGCCGCAACGTCATTTATATTTTAGCCAGTAATACCGCACTGGACGCCGTAAAATCTCGTACGACATTGCACCTATTTACCCGTGCATAATAATACAACACGGCACACGACCAATTTTAGTTATATTTAGCTAATAAATTACTAATATAATACAACACCCAACATTCTCATAGATAGTCCTGCCCCCACAATAAGATCGAGCCTTATGTTGTGGGTACCGGGAACTACGAGAGACTTTTGGGTCTCGCAAACACCTGGACCCGAAAGAAATATTTATAGGCCGCACAAACATTTCTGACTCTTCTCTCGGTGCAGGGATCAAACCCGCGGCCACTCGTTTCACAGGCGACGTCTAACCGACTGCGCCACGGAAACTGTCAAACTATAACATGTTTATGGAGAAGTCTCGTAAGCGGGAAGGTTCACGCTTTATATGATAGTTATCATATATTGTCCACACACATTACGATCGGATTTAATTTTAAATTTATTTTCTATATCATTAAGATAACCTACACTACAAGATGTAGACGGAGAAGTGCCGTAAGCTCGGACGGTTCGTAAAGCCGGACAGATATGGAATTGGAGTAAGAAAGCGTGCTATTCATTTTATTAATACTGCGGATAGAAACTTCTTCCTATGAGAACTGCAGGGGATCTCGCTTGTGCAGTGCAGCTTCGTTTGTCGTAGAGAATAGTGAGTATATTAAGGTTAGAAAAAAAATGAAATTTATATTTAAAGGTCTTTGAACTGTAATTAAAGTATGCAATTATATTGGTACTTATTAATATTTTTGCGATGTTAAAAAGTGGACTAACGTAAGTGGTGCGCATGCTCCAGTGCATCTACAGGGTATATCAAGACTGCTACCGAAAACGAAGCCGGGTGGTAGTTTAAGCCACTTCAGACACCAGGCAATAGAAAATGTTGCAAAAAAAGTGTAATTTTTTTTTTGTATTTTTTTTTTCTTTGGTCGTATTTGGGTGGTAAATCTATTATATCCTAAAATAATAGTGTGTACCCTTTTATTTAAAAATACTCTAAGGGATAAAAAAGTTTGAATTATTATTATAGCATAAACTATGGATTTACCACCCAAAAATGATGATAATTAAAAAATCATTAAAAATAATTGTCGCGTTTCTCTGCAAATTTTTTAATTGCATTGTGTTTGTAGCCACTAAAACTACCACCCGGCTTCGTTTTCGGTAGCAGTCTTGATATACCCGGTATAGCGAAGCGTCCCTGAAATTGACAGAAATTTTAATAATAATGAAAATAGTAATTCAAATCACCATTTAGACGAAATATATTAAATTAAGTTAGTTACTTTAATATTTATTTTAGCGCGATTTTCACGGTCATCTTTTAGCAACTCCAAATCTACTAAAGGGCCTATTCTCAGTTTTTAAATTAAGGATAATCGCTCATAATAAATCCTTCTTTTTGGGTTTAATAACAATAAAGCCTTTTCACACACATAAGAGTCCACTAATGGCCGACATTTTAATAATGAGATCCATCTTATTGTGTTATAATATTTTTTGGTTCGTTTCTAGATTCATTATAGATACACACGAACACAGCTTTATTAATAATGCTACATAAAACAAAAGAAGATAAGGTGATACATAAAAGTTTTCTATGAGAAAATCATCAGAAGTGTACGATGTGCCCAAAAGTTCCCTGTTCGATTATATAAAAAAAAACGATGAGAACAGGTAAAAAATCCCCCAATAAAGGTCGATATAAGCTAACTTTTAATTACTCCCTTTAAGAGGAAGATATGTTTATTTATACTATTAATAACATTTAATTGTGCATATGGTTGATATTTCAAATAGATACATGCCTTTGAAACGAAAATAATCCAATAAAGGTGACTTTTAATTTCGCTAAGAAGTGTAAAGAATTCTCAGAGTTTTTCAACGTTTGCCGCGACGACTATACGAGTAGATATTTATAATTTCTAAGAAAACTTTCGTAAATATGACCAAGTATCATTAAAAATGATTTTAACTTTCTTAAATTTTCATCAAAGTCATATCGTGATGATATATAGCCTATAACAAACTTTTCAGCTTTATATTTTACTATAGATAATAAACTTAAACTGTCCCATATTAGCGGACCTATTTGCGAGCGTTATTTTACTATAATGAATATGACAGGCGTATTATTATTATTATTACTTTTAACTATTTTCTGTGAACTAAACAAGTGATGATCAATTATAATATAGTATAATAAAAACATAAATTCTGGCCGGTCATCGTAAATCTGTAAAACCAGAAAGCTGTCAGTAATTTGAGCAATTCCATGTTTTTTTTTCATCCCGATCGTCCTACTTTTAAGCATGAATCCCTCATATCAAATCAAAATAGTGTATTCGTAAGCATAGATGTTTTACAAATAATATTAAGTTCTCTACATTTTACTTGTAAAAGTATACAAATACAAATTAACTTGGGTATATAAAGTGTATCACACACGAGTAGACCGAGTGATTTGTTGCACATTTCTATATTGTATTTTACCTTCCTAGATAAAGGCTGAGTAACATTGGCAACGATAAAGAAAATAAGTACATTCTATTATTTTTACCAGTTTAGTTATTATAATAAGAACTTTCTTAAACATAATATACATCATAGCAGTTGCGTGTAAATATTCTCAAAACCAAAGCAATAACATAAACATCCAAAATCAAAACCAAACCCGCTTCAATATTCCCTCAACATTTTAATAGTCCCCGTGCAGGTTACACTTGTGTTATGGAAACAGCGCATGAATAGTGTCACCAAGTCACGCCATGGGAAAGCGAAATCTAATTTGATTCGCAATAAGTATGCTAATAGCTAAACCAAATCAGCGAAGAATTGCAAATGTCTATTGCCTCGAGTCTTTCATGTATATGCTTTAAATAATTATTTTGGCTTTGCCATTATTGATTTAAAAAAAAATAGACCCTTCATTACATTAATAGGAGTCGAAAAAAGATGACAGTGAAAACGCGCTAAAATGAATATTAAATTAATTTAATAGATTTCGTCTTAATGGTGATAAAAATTACTAACTTCATTTTTATTTACTTTCTATTATAATAGAAAGAATTTTCAAAATTGTTGCGAGCTACGACTAATTTCAGTTTTGCTCCACTAGAGATGCACTGGAGCGCGCGCACCACTTAAGTCAGAACACTACACGCTTTCCGTCCTGTACCATATACTGAAGTTATATTTGTTTTTAAATAATTATCAAATAATTTTCAAAACAGATATGTGTTTTTGATAAGCTTGTATAAAAACAAATACCTACTCCTTAACTTTACAAGCACTCCATTAAAACCTTTTTCCAACAACTTTTACAACGAAGATTGCTGTTTCTTCATCGCGAAACTATTTTATAAGACGCCATTAGTAATTTTGCCCAGTTTGAGGTGCTTTCACGAAGCGACGTCAGAAAGCAGAGTTATGAAATAAAATATTAGCGTTGCGCTAGAATACTGCACTACGTGATACGAAAGGGAATAGAAGGCTGTAAAAAATGTAAAGTGAGGATGAAAGTGAAATGAGAGTTATGCATATCCTACTTAATATTTAGTCAAAAAATTCGTCGTATCTGTAATTAATAAATAATTTGTGGCAAAATTCCTTCAAATGATTTTCCAAATTGTCCATATTTTCCTTCGTTCCATCCTTTATCCTTCGCGTTCCCCTCCCGATTTGATAGTACGGCACATACATGATCCAAGCGTTATGGAACTTCATGGGCAGTAGTAATCACTTACCATCAGGTGCCTATTTACTCATTTGCCGGACCTATGCTATAAAAAACGTAAAAGATTATTAGAAAAATAATGTATAATTTGGATTTAATGTAAATAAACAAATAGTGAATAGTAATCAAGACTGCCCAGTATCATAGCTCCCGCACCACGCTTAAAAAGAATAACCGAAAAAAGATATTTCAATTACAGAATTATGCTGAGTCGTAAAAGGAAAATTTGAGCAATGTGTCATAGCAGTGGACAAACCATTTTTTAAATCAGTATTAAGTACTGTTAAAAGATTTTTATCTGAAATCCCAGAAGCAATATTTAACACGGAGCCAGAAATGCGGCAATGTTTAGCAACAACGAGTTAATATTCCATGTAAAACGAGTGAAATAATAGCCTCGAAGGCATCCCCAATGTCGTCGGCTCTCAAAGCGATGTCAGTGTAAAGTTGAAACCTTTGATGATGTTTCTCTTGAGCCCACACAACCCGGTGAGGGTTACGTTTTATATAAAGCAGTTATATTTAGTAGCTATTTTATAATGTGACCAACTTTTTAAAGGTTTTTATGCAGCTATTTTGTCATCATACAACAAAACTTTAGTAGCACATGCAGTTAAACTATTTCTCTGCAGGGCAGCTAAGTTGTTTTATTTTATTAACAACAAAGTAAATCGACTGAAACACGTGTTTCATTGTAGTGATGTTATATTATGAGTTTACAATTTGAAAGATTTTTATAAGTTTTTAAAATGACAATCCAATATTTTGAATTAAGTTTATTGCTTATTTTATAAATGACATTTTAACTAATATAGGTATAGGCATCAGATAATTTTAAAATGTTTTATTATATGCATAATATAGCATACATTGGAAAATCATGGTCAAGAATACTATAAAAATTAAATCATTTTGTACACTTCTCGTGGTGGAATGATAAAGTATCAAACATAAAAATAAAAATTCTATATAAAGTCCTTAACTGCGATGTGTTTTAAAACAGCTGTTACACTTTTTCCTAAACTTTAAGCAACCTCGTCGGTTACGAAAATCTTGGATAAATCACATTTATATAACATTTTACGAGCAATATTTTTCAAGTAAGTAGATTATTTCCAAAGCGATCTTACGGCGGAATTTCTTAACAAGGTTATGAATACGGGACTGAGCTAAAGAGGTGTGAAATGTGGCACCAAGGACAAGCTGGAAAACCTCAGATATAAAATTGAAAAAGCCGCATTTAAATTATTTAGAAGTTGGATTCAGTAATGTTGCTGTGAAGGTGAATTGAAATGGAATCAAAGTTTTATATACTTGACTGCTATGAATGTAGTTTATTGGACAACTTTATTGTTGAATTTCCAATTTGTTTCATTAAATAGGTAACATTATTGAATTGTACTATGCTAATACTAATGCCCATTACAATACATTATTAAAATATATTTTTTATTGCAATGAATGGCGAAACGAGCATGTAGTTCGCCTGATGATACGACCGCTCATGAACGCTAAACAAAACCAAAAGACACCTTGAAATACAAAGCAATGCTTGGTATATCACTGAGACAGAAGATGTTAAGTCTCAATATGTCCAGTAGGTAGTTACATTGGCTATAATGTCCTTCAATCCAAAACATTGGATTCACATTGCTGTTTTACAAGGAGGAACAGACATTGTAGTTTTCCTCTCAGGCGGCCTCTCACATATGAGAGACATACCACCAGTAATTAAGTATTAATTAATTAATCAAATGGCAGTGTCGAGATACGGTGATACGCGAGATGCTAGGTTTGGCTCTAATTTAAGTGTATTTTTAATTAATTTGTAAACTATAAATGATGATGTGACTCATATTGAATAGATTCTCGAAGGTACTTTTGTAAAATAGGCACAAAACCATACGGTAAAAAGCGATAATTTTTGCAATGAATAACGAGTCGAGCAAGCCCTTCGCCTGATGGTAAGCGATACGACCGCTCATAAACAGTAGCAACATTCCACTGCGCTCGTCAACCTGAGACATAAGATGTTAAGTCTCAATATGTCCAGTAGTTACTCTGGCTACAATGTCCTTCAATCCGAAACACAACAGTGCATTTACGCAGTGTTGTTTCACGGGAGAAATAGACATTGCGGTGGTACCTACCCAGATGGCCTCTCACATATGAGAGACCTACCACCAGTAAACCTGCTTTACCTATCCCGATTATTACTGTAATAAATAGTTGCTGTTCATATTCTATCATATCGCGGAACAAAATACACAAAGGGAAACGTGGGTGTCCTTGTAGCACCTCTCTTTAACACCTCTGGGAAAAAGATGTCAGTTTATGGATTTACATAAATGTACACACGTCCCTGCTAATATTATAAATATGAATGTAAGTTTGTTTGTTAGGCTTCCGCGCGAAAACTACATAACTGACTATCATGACACATGTAACACAGAATTGTTTACGCACAGGCAACATTTTCTGTTTTGTTTTAAGATAAAAAAAATATTGTCATAAAATTCATAAGCTATTCAAAAAAATATTACCCTTTGTAGACGCCATTTTGAAAAGTGTACTTGCGCTACTATTATTGTAATAAATGTTTATAAATACTAGTGGTCGCCTAGTAGTCGAAATTCGACCAAATCAAGAAGAGAAAAAGTTTTTACCTGTATGATGATGTTGTTATTCTGATAATTCGTGCACAATTAATTGTACGTATCTCTCAAAATCACATATTTATCCTGAAGTATATGCAATTACTGAAATCGTAAACTAAAATAATTGCTTTGAACCAGCAATAGCAAATTATATTTTTTTTGTACCTGAATGTTGTTATTGCAGATTGCTGCTACAGAACTTTCTTTATGCAAATAATGATAGTCCGTGTACATTTAAATGTATCATACTGCTACACAATTTGTATAAGCGCTCAGTATTTCACGTAGTATTCGTCAAATAAAACTTTTCTGTTTGACATACAATAAAACCACAGTAAACCAATTTTTCTGTTTGACATTAAACTATGTCTATAATAAACAAAAGAAACAATTTGACCAAAGAGTATGTATACGTGTACAAATACTTGTGTATGCGTGTGTCAAATGCATGCTGGTTTGTGTAATGTTTTATTTATTGATTTAATGTACTTTTTATGCATTATTATTAAAATCTTTTTTTTATATTAAATGAGGCAAATAAAACCTTTTTTTGATATGTCTATGTCAGAAGAACAAAATGAAAAAGAAAAGAAACAATTTGACACCAGAGTATGTATGCGTATACAAATACTTATGTATGTATGTGTGTGTGAAATGCATGGTAGTGTGTGTAATGTTTTATTTTTTATTTAATGTACTTTATATGCATTATTATTGAAAAATATTAGCGTTCTGCACTTCTCCTACACATAAACTATAAGTGTGCCAAATTTTATGCTCCTGCGTCCGCGCAATTTTCGTAAAAAGGGGTTCAAAGTTTTTGCATCACGTATTAATATATAGATAAAAATCATGGATAGTTTTGGTGAGCAACCAATCAAACACTAATAAGAACGATTTCTGTATTCTACAATCTTGACAATCTTCATTTTTAAAAGCAGAGTAATATCTTAACATTTCCTTCCAAACATATAACGGTTAATTAGCACTTCTAAAACACTCTCTATTAATTGTTCGGATTCATTACACACTAATTGTTGCTACGTGGTTCTAAGGAGGATTATTCCACGAATGTAATGTGATGAAAATATTTATATATTATAAATAATTGAAAGGTGTCGACCTGTTTTGTTTAAGGTGAGTTGTGTTCGACCAGTGTGCCTGGCTAAAATAGATGTAAAGCGTAATATCTGCTTTCCCGTCACGTTTCGTTTGGGGAGCTGCTTCAATTACCAAAAGCCGGAAAATTCTTACCGTCCCCCCACTATATTCTTCAACTCTTGCTTCTCCACTGATGTCTTGACCAAATGCATCACGGTAAACTCTTTAATTATGACAACGTATCTACCTACAATCCTTAAACATTGTAGATGTAAGTACTTCATAAGACATGAAATATTTATGACTCGGCAGCGAATGAATATCTAAGTAGGTATGCTGATCATTATTTCTCGACTTTATTTTTTCCCAGTAGCCAATTTTTCATCCTAATAAAAACTAAATAACTGAACTCAGCTTTGCGTAACACCTGTCGATATTAACTCGTGGCACTTTTAGAAAATAACATTAAGCGGCTAATCGCCATTTACGGTAAAGTATAACAAAGTTTGATTCTTTTTAGACATTAATAAACGTAAGTTTATCGAGGTCACAGGCTAACCTAGGCATTTATTTAATAACATAGCATTTGCTAGTGAGTATTGCGAAGCCATCTCACCATATTTTAATTGGATGATAATGAGATGCGGTGGTGGGTCTCTCATATGTGAGAGGCTATCTGGGTAGGTACCACCGCAATCTCTTTCCCTCCCGCCAAATAGGAGTGTAAAGGTACTAGTGTGTTTCGGTTTAAAGGACACTGTAGTAGCTGCTGGACACATTGAGACTTAACATCTTATGTCTAAGGATGGCGAGCGCAGTGGAATCCCAATCATTGCTTTGTAATTCAAGGGGTTATTCAGTTTTGCTACTATTTATGAACGGTCGTATCGAATATCAGGCGAACGGCATGCTCATCTCGCCATTTAATGCAATAAAAAAATACGCCATCAAGATTATTCTTTATGAAGAGGAGAGGCACAGGATATCGTTATAATATTGAGGGATTCCTTTGATTTTATTTTCTTCGTCAGTTTCTGATATTCAGTTTATCAGATCAATGGTGCTGTAGAAATCTCAACTTAGAACCCGGTAGGACTAACACCGACACTGTACTAGACACAATTTTCCCTTTTACACCTTCTCTACTACATTTACTACATTATGAACGACCTACAACACATCATTTAAGATTGACTTAGTAGCATAATGTACTGCCAAAGCAAGTACTACGATTGATTTAATGTAAAGAATCCCTTCCTGAAATGAGCATCACATGAGCTGCTAGCTTCTTTGACTGTCAAAGTAAAAGGCTTCAAAATACTTTTAGCAATTTTTTTCCAATAAAACTCACTCTCACGTCTCGTTAAGGATCGTTTATTAAATTTGATTTCTGCTAAGCTATACGAAAAATTACAGATATTCAAAACCAGATTTTATGATATTGTAATTGAACTTTGAGATAATATTACGTCTCGAGTCAACTGTCAAATCAAAAGCTGCGTTCACTTAATAAATAATTGAATATTGCCTTAAATACTACATTTTTTAACTCTTTCTGTCTGTCTGTTTAATAGATCTATTTAATGCATAAGAAACTTGAGCTCTAAGCTAAGTTCGAAGAAGGTAATTTAGCGACTTATTTACGCAATACTATTATTTTGTTATTATTCCTACATTTGACAAATTTACTAGTGGCAATATGTAATATATGCTAATTGCTTATTGAAGCAATTAGCATATATTACATATTGCCAAACCTAAGAAACCATTAATTGTAATGGTTTCTTAGATTTACGCGAAAAATTAAACTAAATTCGCGATAAAATGCGTAAATAATAGTTTTATTTCAATGCTTCAATTAAGTCATAATGCAAAGTAAATATAAGCCTACATAGAATAGTATGGTAACAAGTACAGCTTAGTATACATAGTCGTGTTAAAATAAACAAAAAACCATTCAAGTCACGGATGAGGGCAGGCGAGCGAGATTCAGAGCAGAATTGAGTATGATTTATGAGTTTCACGAGCCTTCTGTAGCCTCTGAGATGGCTTATTTGCTTATAACACTCCAGTTTTACGTCACTTAGTTGTATCTTTAATATGGCATTTGTTATTCGAAACTTGGAATACATTGGTATATGTTGGAAGTTTGGATATTCTCGCGAAATAGATTTTCTAAGTGAACTACAGTACTATAATACTGCCGTATTATATTTTATTTCAGGTAAAATATTTTTTCTTTCCTTTAAATTTTGCCTCACGATTATTTGAGTACACTCTTTTAATGTATAAATGTAGTAATATCGTCTTATACCTCCTCATTTGAAGTATCCACATTCTAGTCAGAGCAAAATTATAATTTACAATGAATTCTGTGTAATTTGAGTGGCATAAATGGCCAAATATGTAGTGGTTTCTTGGCAACAACCTTTCATTTTCCTTACAAGAGCCCGTAAAGAGGCATGAGCCCAGACCGATATCAATGTCAAAGTCAGTCCTCGGACATGGACAAATGTCACAGTAATTACCGTCTTTGTACTCCTAAATACATATCTCATAATCATAGTTGTGAAAGTAAAAATAATTATAGTTGTCAACCGCGTTCACTGCGTTATTTATTATGAATGTCGACAGCGAGTGAGCCCGGGTTTACGGTGTAATAATAATGGGCACGCGATCTAACAAATTAACGTCTGTTGAAAGGAAGCGACGACATTTCTCTTCACTATCACAATCTCCTCACCAAAAAATATTGTAAGTACGTGCCGACCGCGTCCCGTGAATTATATTACTTTATTGCTCGGGAAAATGCATTTTTTTTATAAAAACCAGCACTCTTTGTTAAAGTATGAAATTAGCTGTAGTTTTGTGATTTTAGTGAAGTAAATTAGCACTAAAATTAATATAAATTTACTCGGTTAAAATTATCAATGTAATAAAAGTCGGTTTGGTAACTTATGGATACACCAAGAAGAATATTTTTCAAATTCAGTATAACAATTTCCTACTCCAAATACCTAGACTTGATCAACAACACGTTTGTATACTTAGGTAATTAATTTTGATGCATACGTGTTCTAGATTAGGAATGCAAACGCTCTTAATCCTATTACGAATATAAAATTCTGTAATAAAGTTGAAAAAAGTGTTGAATTTCAACAAATTTCATGACATATACATATATTTTAAGAAACATGAGAATGTTGCCCGATAGAACAATTTTGATACTTAAATCTAACATAGTAGCAGACTAACACAGTAAATTATATAACAATTGAAAATCATTATGTAAAAATTGGAGTTAAAAATTGTTCAAAAGTTAACACAAGGCGATCAAATTTCCGATATAGCGTGCTCGTGTTAACCTATTTCGAATAATCTATAAAATATTCAGATGCTCACAGCTGAAAATAGTAAACCTTGATGAGACATATTTTATGCAGGTAACAAAGGTACCTACGTAATGCATTGATTACTTAAATTTCATTTATTTAAAAAAAATATTATGGATTTGAAAAACATCGCTAAATCACTATTTCTATTAACTAAACCATGCATCAAAGCATTTAATAATTACTTGGTTATAGTATTAAACTTTAAAAAGGTAATTAATAACATCAATAGCACTTCGGAAATATGTGTATGTTATGAAATAAACGTTTTTCATGCGGATTTTTGAACGGAGTAGAGTAACGGAGCGAGGTGCAGACACAAGACATACAATGATGACATACACGTTCAGATAAAATATATTATACTCTTCCACGTGTACGGAATCGCGAGAACAGCCAGACAACAATAAAAGAGATAGCACATAAATTCATAACAAATGTGAATTCATGAATAAAACAATTTCACTCTCGAAACCTACTTATCTATGTATCTATAAAAAATATTTCACCGTAAAATGTTATTTCACGTTGGATTATGGCCTTGGTGATTTTCATATTTTATTCGGTAATTCGATATTATTTAATATTCCGCGTGTGTGGTAATACGTGTACGAATTCAATATGAATTGTGAGGATAAAGGTACGTAAGAAGTCAGGTATTGAAGTCAAAAGATGAAAGAATTTGTCATACATCGAGCTGTCATGTTATCTAGGAAATCAAATGCATGATAATTTATACGTATTTTAATACTTTACCGTTTGCATCTAAACAATGCTTTGTTGGTGGCCACAGTCTAAAATTAGCTGTTACTTCACCACACTACAATTCTTGGCCACATGAAAGCTGACATACTTTGCGTCGTGACGAGGTGTGATATATCACCTCTGCTATTAAAATATATTCGAATTAAAATGATAAATAAAACAATGTATAAGTACGTTACGCCTACTGCAGAGTATAAGACTTGTCTATAATTGAGAAATTGATTGAGAGCTTAAAATTTGACCTTAGAGTTTGACCACAGTCCACCACATTGCCCCATACATTTCGCTTTAAAGAACACAATATATCAAAAAAAATCTTGGACAAAGGAATAGGTTTACGAAGTCATCTATCAACACGGCGAAGAAAAGGTCGCTTAAACATACACATATGTATATTGGCATAAACAAAATATATCTCAAGTATATTTGTCAAAATAATCAAGATTACATAATGAAATTCAGTCTAACTGAAACGTTGGATTTCCCAACAAACTGAACGTGTTGTGGCCGCGTTCGCGCCACTACTCCTACCGCACCGTTCCTACTTGCTACCGTGACTTCCGGCGCACCTTTGCCTTACAACAAATCAATTGAGCAATTTAGTTTTCGTCGAATCGTGTTATAACCATATTAGATGTTTGTGAAAGCCCGTCATGCGTCGTGACATGACGGGATATCAGTGGCGAGGTAGTCAAAGGCTGTCAAGCGGATAATTGTCAACATATATCCTTTGTATGGTATAATGCTGCGAGCTTTTCTTAGTTTATGTCGGTGTTACGTCGGGTACACCGCATCTTTAGAAATTATATTCTTATAAAAATAATATTATATTCTCAACTATCATAATAATTAGTACTTAGACTAAACAGATGACAGGATAAAAACTCTTTGGGTTACATACATATAAATATACATACATGTATAGTGCATACGCTAAGCAATCGGACACAGTCTTTTGCCTAAGTGTTACATATTTCGTAAATTTTTTTTTTTTCATTCCCAGATGATGAAGGGACGAGTTTATTCCCATGCAGAGCGCAAGTAACAATATCAGGGAGCTTAAACGACATCACATATCTGAAATCACACCCAAAATGGGATATCTTTCCTGGAAATCATATTCAGGTCACCTCGGCTCACAGCTTATACATATTTTAGTTAGAAAAGACATCATATTATCTTTGATTTATAAATGAATCTTATAATAAAAATATCCGGATAATCCCCTATCGCATTAAAATCAAAGAACTTTTTTCTCAGAGATAGGTATAATCACTGAAGACTTGACATCTGCACGAATACCTTGAATCAATACAGCGATGCCTTTTCACCGTGACCTTTAAGTGATTAGCATACTAAAGTGAGACACGAAAGACAGTGTTCGTTTTTACAGAAATTGGAATACGCTATGCCAATCATCAATGTATATTATTAATATCGCAGTAAAATGTATGTCCTATTGAAACTTGCGTGTTTAATGTTTGTCATAGAGTATTTATATTATAGAGGGTACTTCAACAAAGGTAGATTAAAATGGCGCTGCGAAGCCAAATTTTTTTCGTTAATAAATAAAAATTTCACTAATACGAGCACTATCAATATTACGAACAAGAAATTATATATGTTTTTAAAGACGCAAACGTATGACAGCGCTTTATATTATAAAAATTGTTTTGTCTAGATCGGAGCTGATTGAAATAACTTTAATAAACAATATCAATGTATTGTCTGTCCTTGTTTACTCTCCTGCATAGTTTATTTTGCAATTGTGGATCATAACAAATGGAATTAAAAGTGTACATCACATTGTATCTAAATTTTTTTTCTGACTTGGAATAATGCAAAGGAATAAATTTAAATGTTCCGCACAATTGTGTTCGAAATTTAAATAAATTGGATTTTCTTAAATACAACCAACCTTTTATGAAACAACAACCATTTTATGAATAAGTAAATTGTGTTGAATACACATAAGTTATTTACTTAAATTAAAACACATTACTTATTTTTTCCCTTTAAAATAATTTATTGTCTTTAAATCCGTCATACATCCGCGAGATTGATAAGCACTGCGATAAAATTGAGTAGTCTCGATCGAAGGTAATTTTCTCAGCCCCTCCACGGTAGTGACGACATATTACTACGCATCAAAGGATGTCTGTTAACAAATTGTTTTGTATTTCGTCATAACTCAAGTGTGCTGGCTTAGAATAATATAAATCAATCAACATGCCCGGTACAATTGCTCTCCGTAGCGACGCGGTCGACAGTGGTGGTGATATTGAGTTCCGTGTGGGGCTCACTAGGGTTGCCAAACACATGGTATTAGGTTTCATATGACAAATATAATGTAATAATTATATTTCAATAATCTGTGGAAAAAACTCAAAGGGACATTGAACTTGTGTTTGTCGTTAAAGCGCAATTCACCTTAGAGTCCAACAAAGGTAATATAATCCCACTAGCTTTTTATATTTGCGCGCTGGCTCGAAATTACAATCCCTTTGCGAGCGTTTGAAACGAATTTAACTTTTTGAATAGTCAACTTTTTTAAACCTGATTCTTTGAATACCTAATACAAGTTACAAAAAGAGAACAAAATTTAGCCTCGGTTTAATTATCTCCATCGTGTTTGGTCTGATAGCAATATTTACATAAAAGATTTATTTGAAATGTTTGTATTATTTGCGAACATTTTATATTTATTTTCATATAATGGAAATTATATAGTGTTGAATTTGTTGAAATACATAAGAGTAAACAGACACTGTATAATGGTCAAGTCTGGAGCATGGCATGTTGTATGATATATTTTTATCTAGGAAAAGTAGATTCTGTCAACCCTAAGTTGGGCTGTACGCGCAGCCCACTTCGCACGTTCCACTCCCACTACTCTACGCGTATTTACTACGGACGCACACATGTTCCAACAAAAATGTTTACATTTATATTGATTAATCGTCCATGTCGTCTACGAAATGTAGAATAACACAGTCGGATGCTACGGCGCACTACTGCTACGCCGATATACTATCGATTTTCTATAAACGTTCTACAAACGAGAGTTCTACGGGTCAATCTCTAACTGTAACTGGACAACTTTTTGGTCTGCGGTAGAATGAACGGCGGGGCATGAAATTATACTAATGGTAGTTCTGTGAATAGATAGCGTGTAGAAATCTGATAGGTTTATTATAATACTGACGTAGGCTTAGTGATTGTACAATAATGTAATTGACCTATATTTACCTAATATATTAGTAAGCCATGCTATAAAATGTCTAATATTCTTGGTCGTATTGTGTAGTTTGTTAAACACTTTAACCAATAAATAGGTTTAAAGTGAGCGAAGAAGTAAATATAAAAATTATTATAATCCCAATATTTCTTTAACACAAGGTTCAAAAGCCAAGATGAAATGATCATAAAATGCACAATATTGAATCATTGATAATTCTCGGAGTCATTATACAAACAATTCGGAGTCATTTTGAACCAACCCTATGTAAATGTTGGCTAAGTGTAGGCAGAAAAGTAGAGCATATTACGGTAACATATGAAAACAGTGAATACGAAAAATCACGTAGATTTATAACGATATGGTACTCATACGTCATATTCAAAAACTCCTTTCCTTATTATATTGAAACTACAAAAGCCACTTAACAATATGATACCACTTGAGACGAAATTCTATAAGTTACAGCGTTGTTAGGTAACATAAAGTTATCAGTATTACCGCGAGAACCGGGTACATTCTACTTGCGGTTTCAATATTGTATAATTAACATATTATGTACGTTTTATTGAGTAATATGTTGCAATACTGTACAAACTGTACCGTGCTTTACAATACTATAATATATTCCAATAAATACTTATGAATTAATCCTTAGCTTTTCTGCTTTGAAGATATAAACTGACAGATTTCGAATTTCGAAAATATGATTCGAATTATAAAAAAAACATGGTTTTATATACTTTCTAGTTATCTAAACTGTAAATAAATATTTACAAAATGTTTCTTTATCCTCTGCGTTTCTAAGACGTACCATGTAATTGCCGTATTTGTCAACTAGGTAGCAGTAGAATTGCATTCCAGCAAAAAACAAACGCTTTGCTTCCACAAGCGGAGTACAATGCTGAGCGGGAGCCTAATTGCAACTGCAATGCATTACACTGCAATTTCGTTTTATATTCTCTTTGTTTTTTCTTTTCTTTTCTCTACTATGTATGCTGTCAAATAAGCTGTCTTCTGTCTTTGTAACTCATTAAAAGGGACTAAATTTGCATTAAAAGGGACTAAATTTGAAGCTAAAGAGATTTTTTGCGAGCATGGGATTTTAAGTCTTATGTTTTTAATAATAATTTAGTAATTTGCCAACAAATTAGCTGGAGGACATTTATTTGTACAGAATAAATATAGTGCGCCATCAAAACACTAAAATATTGATTTTGATACGCTATTTCTCAAACATTGCTCGGCCTTGGCACTACTCCTATATTATAGTAGTTCTACTTATACCTATATTATAGTAGTTCTACTTACACAAACGAATCTCGGACCTGCAAACGCCAGCTCCTGAACAAATATCCGCAAGCCAAACTAATGTTGTTTTGTATTGAGATAGAACACGCGAACTGCGATGCAGAAACCCAGATTCCTAGCCGCTGCGCCAGTCGACCGTCAAATTGATATGTATTATACATACATGTAGGGTGGGCAAAAATATTTGCGGAAAACAAAACATTTTTTTTTTTCAATCAACTCGTAAAGTGAAGGGTACACGTGGGTAAGCATATGGCGGGGAATTGTGGATTTCTTCATGCAATTTAAGTCATGATGATGCACTTTACCAGGCAACAGCGGGTTTTTGGTGCAAACCAAATTAAAAAACAATTTCCTACGTTGCTGTACTACTATTTAGAATTGAATACGGATTATGCGTATTTAAAGTGAATGTCCAAATGTTAATTAAATCAAAGCGTGGGTCAAGAAGCTCGAGCAAACGGGATCGTCGACGAATATTCAACAAACAAGGCGTCCACAATCAAGTACGTAAGGACGATTCAAAATAATTTACTCATAAGCGTTTGACTGCTCATATCTTGTGTTGGTACTGATCAAGAACTAATCTAAAGCCAAATTCACATCTCTTACATTATGACTGTCAGTGGGTCCTACAGAGCGTGCGTAGTGGATTGAAGAGCCAGCGTCGAGACTATGCATATTTAGTATCGACGAATGTAGTAGTTACTTTTTATAAATAAATTTTAATTAACGTTTATTACCTCAAATAAACACTCAACAAAATAACGCTTGTAATTTTATGCACGCTTCAAAAGTGAAAGAGTGTATCGCCCACCATATAAAACGGCGCCAAATAATTAAATAATCAAAACGGACATCGCTCGCATGGGTCCCACAAATGAGTCATTTAGAGCAATTTATTATGTAAGCTCAATGCGGGCTTTGTTACACTACAGGGAATTGATACAATTATATTGTTCAATTTCAAATTTACGGGGCACTAGGACTGATTAGCTGTTCTTTATCTCGATGGTTTTACAAAAACTCTTGATCTGTCGTGTCCGGTGATTTTGTACCACTGTTTATTATTGGAAAAAAAACTTGAAGAGCCATAAAAAAATCTTGGTTATAACATTTTGTCACTTTACTGTAACCTATTGTTAACACAAAATTTGTGCGTAGAGTCAAGGCCAGTAAATTAAACATTTAATTTCCTAGTAAATTACATACTTATACCATTTTATGAACGCAAATAGAGGTGTAAAATAACAACGCACAATAATAAAGTTGCCTTACATGCCAAGGTTCCTTGAAATATTTACATAGCCGGAAAACTAACTAAGGTAGGTCACAGGCACGCGGTATTGCGAGGGCATTATGAGTGTAAACTGTTACATATTATAGCTGTTAGGAAATAGGAATGTTATGCGAATTTCTGCATGTTTAGCTGGAAACCTTCCAGTATTGTATACGACTAAATTAAGTGTTCATTAACACTGATTGAACAGTTTCGTTGAATTCCACAGATTAATTTTGGTGTTGAACATATTTATAGCTACTGTTATTACATGACCAATTAAATGTCATTACTTAACTTTGAAATAATATGGTGAATACATCTGCAAAAAATGGTTATAATATATGGTCAGTTTTTTGTTTACTAATTCTCTCGGGTACAATTAGCAATAGCAGAAATATAGAGCATGCTAGGGCTTCAAAAATAACAAGGTGGTAATGTTCATTTGAAATAGCAATAATTCCCATCACTACATATTAGCAGCCGCGTCTGGTTCGTTATCAACAGGCCACCACGCACTTTCCATCACGTAGCTTAATGTAAAATTAATTAAGTTAAGTACGATCTGATGTTGCACATTATCATCACATCACTGGCAAACAAAATACGTGAGATCATTGAGGTATTATACTAGAGCGGACATCGGGAACAAAATCTGTGCGTATGGTGCGTTCACAAGGGTACACATTGAAGCGAGATGGAAGATAGGTTACTTCGTAGGCGTGACAGAGACAGAAATAGAATGTACCCTTCATTTTGTTACAAACATTTTGTTTGCAGTGTCCCCTCTAGTATATTATCTCAATGCGTGAGATACATGAAAACGCACACAACTTGGAAGCAAAATAAATTGATACTCTCAGAAGTTTAGAAGGTCGATATACTGATGGAACGTTTGAGTAAGTTCCTTCAGGGCCCTATAGGCTTATATCTCTCAGTAATGTTATTAGTATTACCTCATCGGATTGAATAATTCATGGTGTATACTGTATTGTGAATTTGTAATATTCAATCATATTATTACTACGTACTTTGAGTTTGGAAGGGAGACAGAAAACAATCTGACTGTCTTTTTTCAAAGGAACTTATTTATTAGTACAATCAAAATTGAATTTATAATAAAATAAAAAACATACATTTATTTCACCTAAGTGTGGAACATTGATGTCTATACATGGAAAATATTTGTCTGTGCGGCTGCGCACGATGATCTCAGAAAAGGCTGAACGGATTTCGATAACATTTTGTTTGGAGGTAGCTGACACGCTGGATTAACACACAGGCTACTTAATATCCTGAAAATTATTCCTGTGGGATGAACCAGGTGTACAAAATATATATTTGTTACTTTTTTAATCTAAAAAGGGATTTGATAAGATGAGGCAGGATTATATGTCTTGAATGGGAATGGGACGGAACAGAGCGGAACACACTTTAATATAAAGGTTGACGAATTAATAAATAATTATATTTTCCTCAACCTTGTTTTATCCCAAATAGTAAGGATAACAATTAAAACATTTTATTTATATAATAATAATATAATATGTAGACGCTTAGCACAAAATCAATATTTTGTACCTACTCTACAATGAGACATCGAAATTTAATGATAAAGTAATAATACTTCTGAGTTCCAAAATTAAAATAACGTTCTCACTGTAATCAAACGTAATTTTGGAGATGTTATCTTACGCTTAATTAAGCATCAAAGCTCAAAGATTAATGAACCAGGGGCCTGAACACAATTTGCTTGCACATTAGTACCTTGAATGTGTGACCTTGAATGAATATGTTTAGATAACGAATTGATAAAAATATAATTAGTCAGAATCAGTTGTTTTAATATCTATAATACATCAATAAATATGTAAATTACAGCTATATAATTTTAAGCTATATTGATTTAAATTATATCCAATTAAATAAGAAATAATATTATTATATTTATATAGTCTGTGGTATTTATTCTGAAAACCATTTGAACTACTATTTTTGGTAATGAAATACAAAATTTTTAATGTATGCAAATATAACATGCATATTCATGTTGTTAACATTTGATTACGTTTGTTGTTAACAGTTGTTTATAATATTTAATTCATACATACATTAATTACATTAACAGCCGGATGAGCTACATATGTGGAGGTATTAATGAGCAAAACTCCAGAGATCGTTACCCGAAATATTAAGAATACCCTGTCTATTGCAATATTTGCGACGTGAACCACACAAATTGCGTCATAATTATACTCGTACAAGACGTTCCACGCCGATGCCACGTAGAGGGAAAGAACCTTAAATAATTGACAGATAATTTTATTGAAAAAAGACATAATGTTGATTTAGAAAACAATTCGAATTGCATTAGTTTTTTTTAATTCAATTCTATTATGATTCTAACAACTGATTTTATCATTTTCTTGTTCTTTTTATTTGAGATGATATGTTATACAGAGAACATATTTTTTTTTTCTTTTTATAGGTATCCTAAAATGTTGTATTTACAATATATTTTCAGATACTTCCCCTCCAAGCGGCATCTCCGTGGGACACGGGTACATTTAAATATTTTTATTGTTTTCCATATACAATACGTTTCTTATCCGTTTAAGACGTATTTTAGACATATCCCCCCACTTGCTCGCAGCTGCGTCGGTGCAATATGTTAAACAAAAGCGCTTAGCCTTAGTCGACCAACTTGGCTCTACGCGGATTGGTCAACGGAAATGGGGCAATGAATATACATATTAGGATACAGGTCAGTCGAATTTCATAAATATCAAGCTGCCCGCATGATCCATATGGTTGGCGGTTTTATCATACACACTTCGTCATCTAGGCTACGTCATAATCTTGGTCATAATAATATAATTACGAAAATGTTATGTCTAATCATTTACGAAGATCGCACGATGTAAAGTAGGGTCTACTTAAAATTATTTCAAAACCTCATTGATAGTTAATATGATATGTATACTGTTTATATTAAAAGTATAGTTCAGCAAGGAGACAGGAGATAAGGAAAGGACGAAAAGATGGTGTGGATTGTTTTTCGTTTCCAGACATTTATCTGGGTGTGATTAAAAACAGAATTGCATCTTAATTTGTACAATTATTTCGCGAAGATAAAAGCAAGTTTAAATAATAAGCCTATAAATAATAGGGCTCGACAGTCTAAATCAAATAAGGAAAAATATTTGATAACAAATAACGTTTTAACATTCTATGTAAACATCGCGGCGCTTTCATGCCACGACTCAATTTTCGACAGTGATACAGTACCGACAGAAACCATCACTCTTCGGATGCGCAGTCATTTTAAATTTATTACTTTGCTTTGAACATGACATAAAAAGCTTATATAATCCTGCATTTTAACACCCTATTCAATGATATTTAATGATGTGTAATTTAAAAAGATAAATTCAGAACCTGTGTATGTTCTTTTCCCAAGTATATTAGTATAATATAAACTATACATTATTGTGAAAGAAGGATAAGGATTGTACCACAAATAATTGTTGATATAATCGTATTTTAACTGACTTCAAAAGTAGGAGGAGGAGTTTCTCAATTCGACTGGATGTTTTTTTCTTTTCATTACATTTTCTTAGACTAACAAAACAATGTAATTCCATTGCCCCTTACACTGATAATTGCAGTGAAGTTTCAAGAGCGTATACGCCTGATGGAGTCAGATAAGTTGTATGTAAATAAAAAGTAGAATTGTATTAAATAAAAAAAAAAATATTATCTTTTACGGATCGACACAATTTTGCCGACTAGCACGAAACCATTCATGACACAGATGGGTTTGGTTTTGGTTTATCCACCAAAAATCTGTATAAACAGAGATCGCTATCCTATTTTCTACCACCAGAAGATTTCATACATAAACTCTATGTTAAATTCAGAAAAGGATCAAAAAAATCAACACAGACTGAAGCACTTACTAACAAAAACTTGAAATCGATTCTGCAAAGAATCGAGTATCGACGTAATACTTTCTAAAAGCTATAAAGCATCTTTAAAATTTAACGTCAGAGTCAGCTCATTATGAGAGCCCGCGTTTAAATACTGCAGTGCAGCATCCGCATTCAGTTGGCGAATATAACGGTTAGACTGTGTTGTATTAAGCCGTACGAGGTTATTATAAATTTACGACGCGCTGAAACGATGATGCATTTCTGTCACCGTCAACGAACGAGCCCACGCTCCGACCGCATGCACTCATTAGGGAAGGGACTTTATCGACAACTTGTCATTTCATCGCCCTACTATATTCACAGCAGTTTTTGGATTGAGTATTTATCGATTAAGAGTTTTACTATGAGTTTATATTTATGTCGGTGAGAAACGGCCTTATTTTATAAACCTAGTTTAGCGGTCGAATGTTTTGCCTTCTTCGCTCTTACTGAATTTAAAAGTCGTTTGAAAGGGACAGAATATAAGGTTTATAAACTATCTATGAATAAGGTCGTAAAAATATATTGTCTTTTTAAATTGTAATTTTTGCGTATTTTGTGTAGTATCTGTCTCTATTCGATAATGTCGAGGGGAGCGCGCAAGAAAAATGTAGCGCATATTGTATTTTAAATATAGCAACTAGTTACTGATATAAAAAGTATGAACAAACTAACTTTTTAACTGTTAACATTTATATAGGTTTAAAACCACGCAAATTTCGTACATTGTGCAGAAAGTTTTAATAACATTTTTATCTCTCGCCGAAATCATATGAATTCGTTTAAAAACTATACAAAAGTGCACTATGTTTTGGATTACGTTCTTCATATTATGTCCTTTTTGCAGAAGTATTTGAGAACTTATTTCAATCGGAAGGAAAACTACATAAAAATCTTTACGCATTCAAGCTCTTATATATGTTATGGCGGTGAAGGAAAACATCGTTAGAAAACCTGTATGGCCTGATACAGATACAGAAATTCTCCATGCTCAAACTAAATTGACCACTTCGTAATAGTATTAAGTAGTAAACGAACCCAAAGGCCAGATTTGTGTAACTGAACATTAAGTCCGATTACGTTCTCTCTGGGTCCTTGTGTAAGTGGTGGCTAATATGAACTGTCAACGTAAATAACTAAGGTGGATGATATTACGTCACACACTACGCATTTAGAGTAAATTATAAGGACAGCGGACCGTGACTTTATAAAGTACCTCAGTCCTCACTTACATGTAGACGTGTATTATTAAAGTACTACTAATAAGTTTATACAGGGTGATATTGACATATGGCATTTAATTTAGCTCACATATTTTTCAAAAACCCAAGTGACATTGTACAAAATTTGAAAAACACCGAGATGATTTTGTAAAACATCGTGACTATATGTTTCACAATTTTTGGCCACATCCTATAAACACGATATTTTTTACTGCTTAGCTGAACTTCGGTCCGAAGGAGTTAACTAAAAATTAAAAGATTCATAAAAACTAAAATCGCAATTTTTGACAAAACTACCAAGAATGTTTTTTCAAACTAAAAATGTTGCCGTGTTCCTAATGTTATATGTTAATATCACCCTGTATATCTGACTAACATCGTACATACTTTGCCTGTCCTCCTATAAATTTTATACTCTGGCTCAAAGCTACTTGATGGTTACCCTTTAGTGACCCACAATAGAGTTTATGACTACTAGGAGCAAATCGGTTATCTGCATACATGTAAACACAATAGAAAATTAAATGGTGTTCTTTATGCACAGCTCTTTAGTTATCATTTATCTCGTGATTTGGTCGTGAGGTGCTCGTTATTTGTCTCTATGTCTTAATTGACCCTGTAGGTTCGTCTTGGAGATCTTGAATGACCTCTGTATGCACTTGTGGAAGACAATTTTTTGTCACCATTTTTGTGCCTTTGGTTTTCACATTGTAAACCTAATATCATCTTTTGTAAAGTCAAGTCCTCAGTGTACCTCGTTTAAAGGGACAAAACATTCGATAACTAATATAGGTTTTAAAACTATTTATGAATAAGGCCTAAATAATAAATATTTATGTTAACTATTGACAAATGCCATGTCATAAGAATCACATAATAAATTACCGTCCGGTGTATAAAACATTCCAATATTCTATGAAAATTATGACGATGTATTTAAATTGCAGAACAAAATGTGTAGGTATGGATTTGATTCGTCGACAAATGTATTGTTTAATCGCGTGAACAAAAGCTGCCTCTGGATTCGCTATTATTGTGACCTAGTTCAACGTGACAGCAAAATAAACAATTTTAAATGCAATGTTGTCCATCCCTATTCCGATTTGCAGCTGTGAATCGAGACTGCCCTCTGCTCAGCGCGAGATTTAATTGAATTATTTGAATGAACCCGACGCTTCCGCCGCCCCGACCCGGCCCACTGTGCAGGATATACCAATTGTCACTTGAAAATATGTATTTCTGTTCATTTACGTTGTATTTTTATACACTGGAGCATTTATATGTGTATTTTTGAACACATTTATGCGTGTATGAATCCAAAATTATAAAATAAATAATGTTGAATGTTTGAAGTAGTTTCTATGATCCGTAAGAAAGTAACCAAGATATTGTATTAAAATTATCTTATAATTTATTAAACATTATATTGAACCAACCACAGTAAATATAATTTTGTCAGCTAAATAACAACTCAACGACTGTGGGTTTTAAACATATTTATACTAATTAAAAGAGTAATAAATCTGAAGCAATTCATTCGTGAGCCATTAGGTAAAAAAATATTTAAATTTTTAATTGTTGAAATTGTTAAAAATTAAATATTCGAATAATATCGTTCATGATTATTGCTACTGGTGAACATACTTGTTGAAACTCCCCTCAGGGCTTTCAATCTCGTGGCGTTTAACTTCCACGCACATTTATAATGTTTTTTAACATTTCAACTGACGATCTGATGTTTCTCTTATTAATATAGTCGCAATTTTGTAAATATCTCTTTTCTTTTTTTTCTATTGTGCTCTTGTGTACACGAGTAAGCGGCTCGCCTGAGGGTAAGCTACCGCTGCTCATGGACTCTACTATGCCAGTGGCACTGACAAACCGCTTCTCATCGAGTGGTAAAGACTCTATGCCTTATTTGAAGAAGGTCAGGTCATAGCACTACTTCTGTGGCTTTTATCATATCTTTTCTTCAATCCATTTCATACTAATATTTTTTGTCAGGATTTTGACCTTAACAAGCTTAGCAGCCTAGAAGGGTCATGCACCTTGGAATGGAACAATTAATTTAAATAAATTAAACCAATTTTTTGTAATTATTATTCCTACCCACCCATAGGATTTGTTGACCAGATGACGAATGTCATTTACTTAGAATCAAATCTTCGCAGTCATTCACAGACCATCAAGACCAAACTAGGCAAATTGTATACATTTGCCTTTTTAAGAAAACAAGCTCTGAATCCGGTCAATATATTTGAGAAGTCGAGTCCTGGTGTGTTCTGTCATAGATGCTTCCCATACAGGATTCCAAGTCTAAGTCTAAATCTAAGTCACTCCAAATCATTGGATATCGTTGTATAAAATCCTTCTGCGTACGCCAGGTATTACTAATTTATGTAAATCATTTACGTGAATCAACTAGCCGGTACCCGATTTTGTTTTCTTCTGTATTTTTCCTTGTTATAAAGATGGATAAGGGAATATAATTATATAATGCCTTACGCAAGAGGATAGGCAGCTGATGTGACAGTGATGATGGTAGTTCCCAACGGGGCCCCAACATTATAACCGAATATTATTTGTGTTACAAAGAAATATATTTAAGAGCTGTACAATAAGACTTTGTTAGATGTTAGTATGAATTTAGAAGGAAATTATTAATACAAAGATGATGGAATTACAACAACGGCTCATTAATTATAAGTATCTGTTTACAAAGTTTTAAAACAGTAGTCGCATTATGCGCTTAGTTTGTAAGTTTTATTACATCTGGACAAAAAATAATCACATTCATGACTATGTTTAGTTCTTTTTTTAATTCAAATGAACCGACGACTATATTTTCGTTCCCCAGTTAGTTTTTGGTTTAATCTGTAAATCTAGCAGTTAATTAAACATAGAAAGAAGTTGAATCTATAAAACAAAAAATGTTCTAGTATATAAAAAATAAATAAAAAGCGCATTAGAGCGTGTGCAAAGACTAAATAAAATATATTTACAAATAAAAACAATAAAGCGTTAATATACGTATCAAATTAGGTCACGACTACTAATGAGGGTTATCTGAAGATGATAATCTTGACAGCTTGAGATAAAAAATAAAAAAATCTAAAAAGCTAAAAATTTCAATCATATGACAATTGTTCATAATAATTACGTACATGTAGTGTACAAACACAACAGGTGTCAAACAGCCGAATGATGACCTTGAATGTATAGTTCGTATAGAGGAGGAGGGGTGCAATCGACACTCAAAGTATGAAGGTACACACACACACTCACTCGCGTTTTGTATAGTAATAAATTAATAGGGTGGGAGAGAGCGACGGGCGCGATGTTACTCCATCAACGACACGGAGTAGACTGAGCGCCGATGTGGAACCGGTCGGTGGCTAGAAGGGTGGCGAGCTTCGTAAAACGCTTTCCTCGATTTTAGAATTAACAAACACGAGGCTTTATCGCTTGGTCGATATCTACCAATGTCTGGCCGTGATATTGTTTTGGAAATAATTGCCTTAAAGTTTAATTACGACGATCGTGATGCCATCGATTTCCTGCGTCGACAATCAAAATATGTACAGCCCATTATAATTGTATCGACCTTAATTTATAGATGGAGAATAGTGTACCTAATAAACAATAGGGAGTAAATAGATGAACTTACTTTGTAAATAATTGGAATAAACATGCAATGTGAGTAAAATAAAATTCAGATTCGAATGTCAAGAGCAAAAACGCATTTTTTTTTCACGAAATTCCTGGGAATTTATCAACTGACCTTACTCGCGGATGATCGCTCTTCCCGACGGGTATTGCGCCCAGGGCAACCTATACGGCATAGCTACTCTCACCACGCGATTAGCCTGCGGTGAATATTCCGTCATTTTTTTTATCCATTACCTTTTAACTAAGGGAGCGCGCTATCATATTTCATTTTGACACATTAATGTAGATGAAATGTTTAGTAACGAACTGAAACTCCGTACGACATTTTAATGGATTCTCAGTTCCCGTAGAGTAACACCTCGAAAACGATTAAATAATTGCAGACCCGCGGTGGTTGCTCGGCTCGTTCGTGAATTTTCGACGAAAATGGGGCATTCAGTGGGAACTTTCTTGATTACATTGAACCGGATGAATAAATTATAGATTGATATTGTCCAAGGGAACGCTTTAAGGGCTGTTAGTTTACATTACCAAATAATCAGTGCACCGCAGGTGCTAGCCCTAAACAAATACAAGTTCATGATTCACCGTGCGACGATGCACAAGACGGGGAGAATCTTACATTCACTATTTCCTCTTATGACTTCTTATAAAGAGTCTTTTCAAGAAGTTTTCAAAATTATGAGAGCGAAGTCTATGTTGACGGTTAGAGCGAAGTCTATGTTGCCGGTTACTAAGAAAAATGCTAAAACATGAAATGTCTTAACGATACTGGGTTAATTGAGATCCATTTGGACAAATTAACCCACTAATTAAAGTTATTTTATCATTTTGAGCTGGAGTGGCGAGAGTGGTTAAAGACTAGGGAGGTAAAATCTATTTAAATATGTTGTTAACGGTAAAGTAATTCTTTAAATGCTTTATTTTTAAAATCACTGACATCAGAAAACAGTACATAAAACGTTACTTTTTAAAATGAATTCCCGTTTCGCAGATTTTACTAATCCGCCTCTGATTATTTATAAGCATTTTAGAGGTTCCTAGAACACATTTGAAAACCATTAACGAAGCAGATCAGGCGCAGGATTGACGTACCATGTCGTTCAATCACAAGCATCGCCAATACCGCATCGGAATTATTGGAAATGGCTTTGACGACGGGACATAGGCCACTTGGATAGCAATCAAATGTCCAGTTCCATAAGTGATTTCTGAAAGCCGTCAGTTTTGCGTTTACAATAACCAATGGTATTCAGCTACGTATGGGTTTTATATACATCATCATGAAAATGAAAATAATTTATTGAATCCATAAAATTGTTCTACATGATATTAAAACACAACTATTTTCTGGTCTTCCACAGACGAACTGGCAAGAAGCTCTATTATTGCTCTTTTCAAGACCAATTTACAATACAGTATAATAATTGTATAAGTTAAAGCAGCAGAGCAGAATAAGTAAGTCAGAGCAGTTCTTTAATCATCATCATCATCATCATCATCATATCAGATACAGGAAGTCCACTACTGAACATAGGCCTCCCCCAAGGATCTCCACAATGACCTGTTGGAAGCGGCATGCATCCAGCGACTTCCTGCAACCTTAGTCAGTTCTTTAACTTTACTTTGTTGTAATTTATAAGCAATAGTTCCTGTAATATTTTTTTTGGAAATAAGAACATAATTACGTGATTTCATATGTGAAGTAGGTTCCCTCTGTTTCGCTGTCTGTATCAGCCCATATATGTACGTCCCATTGCAGGGCACAGGCCTCCTCTACAATCGAGATTACATTACGTAATTTATATACCATTGAAATTCTTAAATAAATATATTGTTCACAAGTTTTATCATAGTATTTTCCATTTACCGTTATAGTGCGTGACTGACTATCAATGACTCCGAAAAGTCAGAGGTGTGCCGTGGGATTCGGAACCGCGATAAAAATCGCAAAAAAAATCTTGGGATATTTAATGTTACCACCGGATTTAAAAAGGCCCTGCCTGAAAAGACCCGGTGAAACAAACTCAGTGGGCTTACATTACCATTGAAACTACACGGTATGACACAGTTCTGAGTGCTTTTAACGGCCTCATTCACGGATAGTATTAAAACACATTTTAACTATCGAATATTTTATCCTTTTCGGTCTGACTTTAAATGTTGTTCGAAAGGGATAAAACATTCGATAACTAAAATATGTTTGAAACTGTCTATAAATAAGGCTCTAAGATTTAGTGGGCTTGTTATCTTAACAAAAAAAATCTGCTTTTGGAAAATTCGGAATACTTAATACTATAAAATGCTTCCTATATTTACCAACGTAATATGGATTTATTTGCATACAAATGGTTTTAATTTCTCATTAAATATTAAGCAAACATTATGTGTTGTGAATATAATTAGCGAGAACCTACAAGAACTTGTAACGGATCCACGATTGTATGCAGTTGTGAATAGTCATAGCGGAAATAACCGGCTATCAGGTAATTAGCTTACTGGTTTTCAAGCCCTCTATAAAAATAGCTATATCGCGTTTTATATAATACGCAGGTATGTCCGTCTAAATGCATACATACATTTTATATATAATTAATCACGTGAGATCAAGTAGCCAGTCTTTTAATAAACATCGCAAAATAAACATAAAAGGAAGACTTTTAAAATAGACGGGTCGCGCCACACACAAACCCTACCATTGACCCATAATGTTATATGGGAGTAAGTAGGTTATAGATGTTGTTCTTAATTTTATTTTAATTTGCTACATTCAGGATATTTTTTGGGTATGAAAATAACAAAAACCATGAGGTAGGATTCGCAATAAAAAAGAAATAGAATCGATAAAAAAGAGTTGATAGGTAGCAATGCCCCAGCACACATTATTGTAGGGTATGGGGTGAAAACTAACGTAATCGCAACCGCTCACACAGCTGATTTACACACCAATACTGTCTCAAACTTGAAAGGTATAATGTTACATTCCCGGTGAAGTTATTGCAGGATAAACGAGATTTAGTTAAGTATGACATTTTTAAGCCAAACACTAATCTGGCTTTATCATTTTACGATGAGTAGAATTTATAGTCGTGGTAAGACACATTGTAAGTGTAACCTCACGATTGGATCAAACACGTAACAAAATATATTTGGGTAGATTGGTGGCTGTCAGATCTTAAAAATTAAATAATAGACCAGAAGAAACAAAACTAGTAATGCAATGTAACCTGATAATAGCTTATTTGCTAATTGGTAGCGGGAGTTGTAAAGCTAAAAGCCGCATAGTGATAAATCCACATGATTAACAAATCTTTTCTGGTTTTGCCTATGGTCGTAAGAGGTTTAAAACAAGTTCATTAAGCCCTCAATGGGTCTACATTATTTGGGCAAGCACCTACGTCGCCCATGCATTGTATCACTTCTGTCTTCCGGATAAATGTACCACTCACACATTTACTCCAATAATATTCTAAAGTTGCGCAAATAAGTTAATAATAGCATTTTTTTTTTTGCTTATTTCAATTGGTTTGTCTAAGATAGAGACAACCGAGGAAAGAATGTAGTATTAATGAGGTCTGTTTTGATGTATTTATTGTATTTGTTATATGCATAAGTTATGCCAAACTTCAAACAAAATTGTGTCAGACTGATAAAAAATGATTAATCGATATTTAACGAAACGGGCACACATTGGAGCATAGGAAAAGTATATTCAAATTTTATCATAAGGGACCAAAGTATTCTCAGCCGTGACACAGCGTGTGAAAATTCCACCTGTTTCAAAACGTAATCAACCTTTTTTTTGAATCTGTTCCCAATTAGGTTGGTATATGAAGTTAAACTGTGTCGGTCTTGTAATAATTTATACCTTTAATATGATTCCAGTGAGTAGACAAATTTTATTTTTGTGAAATGATTCATATCCAGGAATATACAAACAAAATATTTGATTCGATAGCACAATAGGTGTATGTTTACGCTCAAAAATAACATATTTAGGTATAGTGATAGTGGGATATAAGTCTTTTTTTACATGTTGTCTGATAAGTCATACCACAATTATTAATGTCGATCCAATATTTATTTATACAAATTATGCCCAACCAAAAATAGTTTTGATATTAATTCCTATTTTCTAACGAACCTTACATTCCAAATATTTGTTTTATTAGTCATACCCAGTTTGTAAGCAAATGTTTAAAGTTTGGCATGATAATAATGCATGAATCCGACAGTTTAACGTACTCATAATATTAGTGTTTTCCCACTAGCAACACAGTCATGTTATTCCCAAAGTTTTCAAAACAGTACAAGAGTAATATGGAAATAAGTTACATATTGAGGAAGGGGTGGTATAAATAAAATAACGTTGATTAATGAAACAAATATAATTATTTCATTATGAAATTAATTACCAACAAATCCATTTTCAACACGTTTCAAACCATTTTCAATTATGATAGGGAAATGTGCCTTTTTTTAAGTGCCAAATTTATTATTTAATAATGCTACATATACATAGTTACAGACGATAGCATGAGATCATTGTAATATTAACAACACGTAAACTGAACAATAAAATTACTTTATTATTCGTCAATATCAGCGGTAACCATATATATGTAGCTAAAAATTTTACGCCTAATGGTAACACTACAACACACATATTTATTGCACATTTAGAAATTTCGTAAAGTGTTTTTGTCTTTTTTTTTTCTTATTTTTAGAGATCCAAGACATTTACTATAATTTTGCACATCAATATTAAATGAAATAATATACACAATAGCATTTAATTTAGATCGTGGTATAATACACATCCAAAATATGGAACTATACCTAAGTTAGTTTGGACAGTGATGATATTACAATAAATAAATAATTAAACATTTCGGTAGACAAAATTCCCATATTGCAAAATTAAAATCTTGTCAAACAATTACTTAATAGTTAAATGTGTTAAAATATAAAACAGGACGATCTGTTTAACAATAATAATTATCTGAAATATACAAGTAAAAAAAATATATTATGTAACAGTTATGTACTATCAACTAGTGTTTCAGAATAAAACCCGAAGCATAAATTATTTTCTCTAACAAAGACCATTTGTAATTCTTAGTGCCCATCAAACACTAAACCTATTTGGAAATATTGACAAATAATATAGAAATTAGAGAAACTCACGGAGTCACAATCTGTTCGATTCAATTTGTTAACTATAAAGTCGTTGGATAGTTTGTTTACACATAAAGTTTGTCCCGAGACAACTTTAATAAGGCCATAAATCAACTTTACACTTGTATTACACTATTGTATATAATATGAAAATGACAAACTGATTTCTAATGAAATTACCTAACTAGCATTCTCGGTATTTTAAATACATCAACGATTGTCCTCTCGTCGACAAACCGTTATAAAACTTGGACGTATATGAGAGAAAATTATTTATTAAAAAATCTACTATTTTAAAACACACCACCACGTCATTGCTTCTCGGTCGATATAAATCTCATAGAAATTAATTACGATTAAAAAACACCGTGTTGCAATTTCGGAATGGTCAAACCACCAAAGTCTTTGCATTCAAAACACCTTACATTAAAATGTATACTTTGGTTTCTAAGAGACATTCGACCAACCACAAGACAACTTTAAAAATACTGGACAAAATAAACTCTTATGTAAATTACCTAAACCAAATTATTGCTGATGTCGGTATATCATAGTGTAATGTGACTATATTTATAACCTATGGAAGCTTTAATAAATAAAATGTCTCTGAAGAACAGTTTCTATCACATATCATTACACTTTGTAGCACCACACGGTTAATAGACCCATCTACGTCTACACTTACCTCTATTCATTGTTGTATATGGGGATGTATAAAAATCAATACATCTGAAAAATAATTTAAGGTTGGTATATTATAAAACATTCTGTATATTATGTTTAAAAATTAAATAAACTCTCTTATTGTTTTATGTCGTAAACTATTGAGACTGTGTTTTGGCTTTTAAAACTTTTTTAAATCAACACCTATTCATAAATAGTACTTATTGACTGCGAAACTTCTGGCCTACTTTACTTCTACCCGAAAATCAGTCTATCTACTTCGATCGTTGGCTTGGTTGTGGAGAGACTTCGTGTATTCGTGCCGTATCGATGATTCGTCTTAAAATAATATCACATTCAATGCAATCACCGCGAAACATTACCTACAAGTCAGCACCTTCCGCCCGGCGATTCCTTAACTCGAGCTACACAACTAAGCATTAGCTGAAAGCCTCCGAAATGGCTCCGATCCTATACTCCTATCATTCCTTTCTTGCGATTACCAGTTGGTTAACATTATGATGGCGTGCAGTAGTTAAGAAGGTAACAAATAAGTACGTATTAATTCGATAAATTGAATGAGAAGTACATAGTTAGTCTTAATTTTCTTCATAACGAGTGACGCAGAAACTGATCCGACACATCGAAAATACAATACATAACGGTTTTGATGTTATTACGTGTTATTAAATTAGAAATTTGCTAATTGGATGGTACAGTACAAACTCGAACTCATGAGCTTCAAGGTGATAGACCATAAGTAAAATTATTACGACATAGGACACAATGTTAATTGGACGGAGACAATGTATAAAACGCTTTACAAATGTTAAAATTGTGCGTCATTGTAACGATACATGACTGACTTTCGACAATCGCAGCCCTAAGCGTAAACAGCTCTCCTTGCGCGGAAGTCCTCCGAAATATATGTAAATTAAGTGTACAATAAATAATGCCCATTAAGCTCACAGTCGATGGTAAAATAATATTTCATGAAAATTATATAAAAATATTATGTGTCCATTTATAAATAACATAATGAAGATATGTTACAGCTTCAACTCATAAATAAAATGGTAAAACGTTTTAAATGTTCTTAGTACTTTTGTAAAAAAAACAAAAATCACTTAAACCCTAATTTATCACATTTGACCTGGTTAGCACACGCATATACATCAACCGTTGCTGTGCTCAGTATATTTTAGAATCTGATTTAAAATTAATTTTATATAATATTAGAGTTAAAATGTATGTTACAAGAACAGATAATATAAAGAATACCACACCAACATTAAACACTACGAGAATTCAAAATAATGAACCACTCAAAGCAGCATTTAATTTTGAAACATCCAAACGGTTAATATTATAAAACTGGCCTTAGAATATCATCGGGATACAAACTCACGCCTACTTCGAGTGGTTAATGACCTTAAACCTATAAGACACTAAATTACACCACAACATCAATAACTACCGCTGAATAATATAATTATAAAAACAGTCAACATCAATTTCGAATAATATTTATATTATAAATTTGACATAATGGCGAAATATCTACATTATACACAGTGTGAATGTATTATTACATTATCCCAATAGTAATGTATAAACTCGTTCAGAGAAAGTACGAAAACTGATCGTTGTCATCCAAGACATTGGTGCGTTGGCTAGTCAAACAATGGCTACATTAGAACAATATCCAAAAGTTACTTTAAAAAAACTATTCGTTGACGAATGAAAAAACTCACAAAAGATCAGTTTTCGTCGTTACTTTGATAGCAATTAGAGTATTTCCATAATAAAAATAAAAAATTCAGAGTATTGCTTCTCGTTTATACTAAAAGTTTTCGATTACTTACGTTATTTATTTTATCCCTCTGGCAATGTCACTATTATAATCGATAATCGATATACTGGGTGTTATTGACATATTAGCAGGAATTAAACCCACATATTTCTCACCATCCCAGGTAACATTGTACAAAACGTGAAAAAATATGAATCGATATTTTTTTGTCAAAATCGCGATTTTGGATTTCTAGATTTTAGTCATCCGTTGTTCAATGTTATCTGGGGTGATAAAAAATATTAGGGTTAAATTAATGCTAATAATTCAATATCGTCAAATATATGTGTGTATATATATAGCATACATTTTATATTTAACTGTATATTGTATAACAATGAACAAATAAAAATATTTTAAAAACGTATTAATCATCTGCTAAAAACCGTTCTATGACAACAGTAATAACTAAATCAATTAGACTATATTAAAGTTCTCCATTTCATATTATGTGTTTACTTCGTTGCATTAACTACTTATATAACTGTGTTATTTTAATGTAGGCAAAATAATCCTATAAAAATATTGGTGCTCCTGTATAAGTTCCTATTGCAGAAAACCACTCGCTGGCATGTCAAAAAAACCTTTTTATTTTATAGATTACTGTTTCTCTTATCCTATTTAATTGACTGCTCATCTTGTTGAGCATAAAAATAAAAACATATGCATATTATTTAATTTAAAAACATCGCTGCAAACACTTAATCTTGAAAATATAAATCTGTGTGCAAGTATAAAAACTTTGATGTATAAAATATCACAATATCGGCAGTTAACATTATATTTATTAGAGTTGTGAGGCCTGTATTTTATGACATGCAAGCGAGTTTGTTTTTAATAAATACTATTTTGTTTTTAATTCCATGAAACAGCAGTTTTTGAAACAATTATCTAGCTTGACAGTTACTGTTCAGTGTAAAATGTAAACACGAACATAACCCCGCAGTGGATCGGGTAGAATTCCTAGTATTCAAAGCTAAAACAGGATGTTTACAAACAATCATCGATAATTATTTACCTACTTCAATGTTTACTTTTATGAGGTACATATTTTGGCACAGAGAGATTTCTTAAAACTATTAATTTATACGTATGTATATCTAAATGTTACATAACGTTATTTTAAATTACATAAAACATTTTTTCGATGTTCTAAAACTTGTTTGACTGGTCTTAATCATACAAATCACAGTTTTTGCATTCTCCTACTAACCTATCGTCGCGACTACCAATTTTCTAGTTCCGTATCATTGGAATGAATATTCTTAAAATAGGCAGACATACAAAAATATGGCAATAAAACTTAACTTCAGCATCTCTTATAAACCGGACTGCATTTCCCATGTTATTTTTTTATTATATCAAAATAGCGGCGAGTTGAAATTAAAATATTAAAAAGCAAATTTTATGATCTTGACCCCTTGTCTGTGAGAAGCATCTGCTTGTCATCAGGATTTATATTTTGCATCTGCCAGTAACAATGTTGAGATTTGGCGTTACAGAGACAAGTAAATAAAGTTAAAAATGAAAACCAGCTTATGGAAACATAAAATCAGAGTAAATCAATTTTCTAACTATATGGTAGTCAAATTTTCTTTGCAAAGTATTGAAATTTCTTTTATTTTGTTGAGTTATTTCATCAGTTCCGAGTGTAAACTAAACTGGTGCTATAAAGTTATGTCTATTGTTCAACGGCAAACATATATCAGAAGTAGGAATTATATATTTGCTATTAGAATCAATATAGAAAATTATTTCGTAATATACATAAACCACTCCAAAACGAAAATTGACCTGTAAATTTCTAATTAAACATGCTTAAGTATATCCATAATTAGGTTGTAAAGTTTAAAAACATTTTAAAAAATATTCCAATTTACTGTTTTAATATGACTCGGTCATTAACTATAGAGGTATGCGAAGATTTTAAAAGAGGACGGCGCGTTCCAGCGTTCGATGTTCAGCGCGTGTTGTGAACGTGAGTGGTGAGATGCTTGGACAGGTAGTCGGCGCGGGCGAAGCACTTGCCGCACGCCTCACAGTGGTACGGCCTCTCGCCAGTGTGGATGCGCAGGTGTCGAGTCAAATCGCTCTTACCGCCAAAAGCGCGCCCGCAGAATAAACACACGAAGGGTCGTTCGCCTGTATGTTTCCGAACGTGCAGCTTCAAATTCTCCTTCGACCTTACGCATTTTCCACAGAAGGGACAGGCGAATCTCCTCTCCCTGTCCCTTTGTCTTTCGTCGCTTTGCATGAATCCAAGGATTCCAGAATGCGAACTGGAGCTCTCGTGTTTGCTATCGGCTCGGGACTCGCTCTCCGAGCTGTCCGCCATGGAACTGACGCTGGCGAAAGATACGGGAATTCGCCTCCTTTCTTCGGAGGTGTCCCGTTTGGTCTCGCTCTCGACTCCGGACGTGCGGCAGTCGGCAGAATCGTCTACCGTAACGATAGAATCTGCAGGACCGTTGGAGTCAACAGTGCTGTCTTGCTCTGCATCCCGTATCGCGTCCGCCGGGGGAGATCGCACACCGTCAGTTCGTTTTTTCTTCATCGATAAGTCCATCTCACCGCATTGTCCGATCAGAGCTTCGTTCGTGCTCGACACGTGATCGGTGCCCTCTGGCACATCGGTGTTTTTCGTGTGAAGTCGTTCCAAAGTGTGGTTGAGACGATGCTTTTTGAACGACTTGAGGTAGCGGAATTGCATACCGCACACGTCACAAGTGAACAGTTTGTCGGCCGGGAGTCTCGCTCGGTGGTTTTGTTCTCTGTGCTTAATGTAGGCGGATCTGTACCTGTAGCTCTGGCCGCATTGCTCGCACACGAACGGCTTGTCATCGCAGGACGTCTGCGAGGCGTGTTGCAAGGCCGCGTGACGTTCCAGCAGCCAAGTGGAGGGAAAGGAAGCCAAACAGACGCCGCACCGGCGCCGCTCGGAATGCATCAAATGCCTGCTGGGATAAGCCATACAGTCGTCGGAGAGGTACCTGCGCAGGCGGCAGGCCTGCAGCGCCAGCAGCGGCGACCACAGCGGCAGCGCCGTGGGGCTGCGCGCAGGGATGGGGCTCGGCAGCCCGGCCGCGCACATCTCCACGCACATCTACAACCGAGACAACAACTACTCACTACACACATTTATAAAACAACGCCGCCGACATCAATATTTAAACATTTCATTACGTACCTGCACTGCTGGTCGGTCGGTGGGTGTGTTGAATGCAATAAAAGATCTATTTTGTAATGATTGTAGAGCTTTTATTTGTCAAAATTGTATTTTTACAGCTATGATATGCTTATATTTGTTTCAAAAGTTACATTGATCAACAGCGATGGGTCTCTGTTCTGACTGTTGCACAATTGACAAAATATTACACCGTTTGATCCTCGGTTCCTTTTGATATACTGTAACCATCTTTTAACAAAACTGTACTGCTCTTTGTTACATTATGAACTATTAATAATGTTAAGGCAAAACAGATTTCTCTAATCTAAAATGTCAACAATGATTGTTAAATAAAACAGCTTAAGAAAAATCATCATAAGTTTCACTGACGAAGAAACAACGATTAATTATTAAGCTCTATAAATAAAGTGGACCTACATTATTTGAACTTGTGCTTATATTATTTTATAATAGCATAATATACGTGAGGTTAAATCGGCTTCACATAACGCGATTCAACAACATGACAATGTACACATGTAGCCTTCATTCCGCTCATAATATGCTGCATATTATGCTAGTATAAATATTAGTCACCAAAGTTTTACACTAAATAATTTATATTAACACATTATAATCATTAAAACAAATTGTACCAATATACAATAATTAATACGCCTACAGGAACTTAGAAAAATTGCAATATAAGTTCTATATTTAGGTATGCCACTTAAAAAAATGGTAAGTTAAATAACAACTAACCAGTCCACGGTCCTGCTGGCTCCTAACACGATATCTTCGGACGCAACTTAACCGTATCATCTAACACTATAATACGAAATAAATCTATTGTTATTGGTCGTGAAATTAACTTTGCACTGCTTGTTGCATGTTGGTTGTTCATCATCACGAGATTGGAATGCGCTATCTACGGAGATGTGGACACGTGCGCCTGCCGCGTACCATACAAATCAAACGTCAGGATACACGTATGGACAGAAGAAATTGCGCTAATCACATATCATAACGCAATTACAATTTTCACCATAAAAATTACACGTTTTCTATCCTCTACATATACTATGTATATTCCGTGATTTGCAGCCTTTATATAAGTCTTGTACAGGCAAGAGGCACTCTAAATATAAACCTGTGGTCACAATTTATTATATAAAAATGAAACTACTTCGTAACTATTTGAATCCATGAAATGTTTCGTGCTAGTGTTTCCTTAAAATTTATGCTATGCTCAGGTAGGTGTCGAAAAACGAAATAAATCTACATAAAATATAGGTACGTGCGTACCATGTTCTTCAACGTATACGTATATAATATTTGTGCTAACGGCGTGTAATCTCTGCAGGGACGTGGCAACAATTAGTAAATGTTAAGATTTGAATAACTGCACTTGGGGGTATAATCTATTGCTCATGCGCGTCACATGTATATGTTGCTAACACTCACCACACTGCCTATATACAGGTAAATACATAGATATATAGATATATATAATTCTATTATTATTATTACTCCGTTAATAAATAGTACCTCTGAAAGTTAGGAAACAAAATAGCATTTTAAACGGCATTCTGTACTATAAAAACTATTTGATAAAACTCGTACAAATTTGTTAATTCACATCATTATTATTCATTTATTTATTGCTATTATTTATTTGTGTAAATTGTAAATATTCAATCTTTCTTAAAATAAGAAGAGGAACATTAATCAAGGTTTCAATATTGCTACAAAGTTTGGTAACGTTCGACTCTGTGAAACAAAAAGAGTGCAGCTTTTCAAATAGCAACATTGTTGTCTCATATTCTTACATACTCGTTTACTTTACAAGTTTCCAAATACTAGCTCCGGGAAGTAGCGCATCTACCAATCTATCACCTAAAATGCCTTTAAATATCGTGTGATTTTAACAATAGACCAATTTTTTTTTTAATTTTCCGCATTAATTTCATATTAATTAAATTCGCTAAACTTTATACAGAATTATAAAAACAATGTTACCAACCAAACGGATACGTGACATTGATAGGTATTTAAATTCATTTGAAAGTGGACATGCGCCGCGCCGGCTCTATTGAGAATAGAGCCGGCGCGGCGCATGTGCAATCTGTGATTGTTTCGCTTAAAGTAAATAAATTTAAATACCCAGAGGTGAATGGAATGTTATAGTTGTTCAAACCGCACATTCTGGTCATCCACGTCAACAAACGATAGTGAACTATTGACAAACAGACGCGTAGATCTAGATATCATTACCACGTGCAACTGGAAGAGCTTTCCTAAGGACACTACCACATCATTTATTCATTACTTATTTATCGTATCATACTGTCGAAACAAAATAAACTAAGTCATTATATATTTTGATATCCTACGGTACTCACGGCGACCACGATTCGATATGGTTTAAAATATTACCTATCATAAAACATTACCTACGCAATATCGGTGGCATTCCAAATAATAATTAATGACACTGGAATCATTTTGGAATGTTAGGCGTTTGAGTGAAGACACAAAAGTAAAATTTTGATCATTCTCTTATACAAAACCTTATTCACCCATTTCTGAAGGCACTAACTAGAAATGTGATATGAAATGACATGTACGATTTTCAACTCATAAAAGACTATAAGTGGAGTAATAGCGTGAACATACATTAATGGATAGCATGTTAGTGTCTTTAGATTTGGTGTAAGTCTAAGTTTCTAAACGACGCCTAAAACTTAAGAAGTAATATTGAGATCTTCAACATAAACAAATATTAATTTCATACAAATAAAATCATAACCGCAATTTTAATTTAACATAGTCTTTTTAAATGACTGTAATAAACTTAATTTAAATTTTGCTTACGAACACCATCACTGAGAAACATTACGTAACTATCATCGCCCGCCTTCCTTACCTTATGTTTAATTTTGAAATAATTTATAATAAAATGTTAATAAATTTCGACCACCACACGCAAAGACCTAAAATTTTCAAATCACAGTCTGAGATCTATATTTTAACTCCCAGATGTTGCAACCTTATTTTTATATAGTATCACAGATCTTTTCCTTAATTTACAGTAATACTTTCTTTTGATAAAACCCCAATTATCAATTAAACACCTAATTATAGATATTTTTAAAACGCCTACATTCAAATAGAAACCAATAAAATAATTCAACTTATATTTTTGTATATATTTTTTTCTCCATTTGAAATAAGAATTTAATAATTTTTTAATTTTATGATATTTTTTGTCAAAAAAATGATATGTTTCTCGACCGAATGTTTATTAATGGTATTTCTATCGACTAGTAATAAGTAGTCACATAAATATTTCATGAAATTGATAATGTTATTTTCGCCTAGAGTGAATAAAAGTAAAGCGGTCCAGCCATAGAGTACCGTGGGCAACACAAAAAGAAATATACGAATTTTTTTTTTTTCAATCCAACTTACATACTAAAGTGAGCCAACATCCAATCAGTACCAAATCAAAGCTTTAGATATAATACATATATTTTATATACTCTGTTGTGATGCACTGTAAATTATATTTGGGAGAAAATTTGAAACGTTCCTTTAACACTGAGCCCGATAAATGAAGCCTATGTCTAACATTGTATGGTAAATAAAATTATGGTGTCGTCGTAAATTAAATGATTTTACGATCCATAAAATATCCCTGTATTTGACTCTGTTGAATTTATTGAACACAATTATTATTGTGAAGAAATTCAAATACAGTATACCCATATTACGTCATATTAGATATTAGACAAAATGAAAACATGCAATATTAGATAATTATTAGTAGTGATATATGAATTGGAATAATTATTTAAGATGAATGTCGTATCTATGTTTTTTTTTCTAGTCTAGAAAAAAATATTTATTTATTAGATCATATGACATAGATATCGATTTTTTTTATTTCGACGAAGCTATCTTCGTGAATTTACCGATTTTACATTACATTGTATTGACATCAGTCAAATGAATCAAGCAAAAATTAAAATGATCATAAACGAATAAGAATTAAACTGTTTACTTAATTTGTAAACATATATCTTAGCGATCATTTTAACGACTGCCACTGACTTGCGTAGCAATTTCATCAAGTGATAATAAAATCCGCGTAGATACAATGTATTTGAATTTCCTCGAGAAACAATGTGGTTCTGCAGTATGAAAATAGATAGAAAAATTTATATATACTTATAGATATGTACCATGCCCCTTCGATCCTATATCATCCTCAATTCGTTCTATTTAAGTGTCTCTGCGACTACAGCGTAGCACGATCATGCTAAAAACGTAGCAGACAAGATTTTTTGTAAGAATTAATATGGACCCCGCCCACTTGACTTCATGAGTCCGTTAGTGATGACGACTCATAGTAATTCATACAAAAAAAAAAATGACCGATAAGTTGATAGCTTGGTCATGCCATGCTGTGGTTAATATTGAGATTTGCCTTTTGTGGATCGTACAGTACAGGAACAAAGAGGCATAGTGGTGAAACGAAAGAGTGCTTAAAGCTTTGATTCCCATGATCACACTTCCACAACCCTCCCCGTGTTTACCAAATACAGAGCTACCGAAGCGTTTACATTCTAATAAATTTCCTAAAAATCCGATATTATCAAACTATATGTTATTTACATTTATATGTCGTAATATTGCTTTTGAATTACCTCAGGGGAGCGTGCGTCGTAACTTCGAAAGACATAAAATTAGTAAAAATCTCAAATCCCTAACTTTATAATTATTACCAACTATTTTGAGTGCATTATTTCGTATGTTTTCTAATAATAATAATTAAAGCACTCATTATCAATCTTCAATTTTGTTTATAAAATCAACTCTGACACAAAACTACTTTTAATAAATATGCAAGTCTCTAATGATTATGTCAGCTCTAAAGTAATACGTTATCTTACAATTTCATTTTTTATTTTTCGCAGTTTACCAAATGGCAACCAAACTCGAAACGAAGCCCTCTCCAATATTTGAAAACAGATAATTATAAAACAATAAAATTAAACAATAAATTGAAACAAAAGTTGTATTTTCATTTCATCGCTATGAAACAAAATAGGAAGTTTTACTTCTCTAGCTAACTTTGGCTATGCCGTGTAAGTTACTCATTGTGGAATGAGTTCGTCATTATTATCTAAAGCATACAGAAAGCACCTAATTCCAAAAGTTATATCTGAAAAACAAGCGAACCAAATAGAACAAACCAGCTTTCTGAAAATAAATCTAAGAAGTAACAACTTTAGTGTCAATTATCTATTAGTGAAATATCAAATATTATTCATATCATTCAGATCACAGTTGCGGCATTTAAATCACATTCTTAAATAATTACAACATATTGTCCTCCATTTGTTCATTCGACCATCACTTCGCTAACCATTGACTATTGCCAACAATAATGGATACTGTTGGTTAATATATTATCGAAGGCTAATTGGGCACTATCTGGCTCCCATACTCATTGATGCGGGCTCTCCTCCTCCGTGTCTACCGGACTGGGCGACAGAAACTTACGCGCATACTTTGGATAATGAGTTTTTTCGTGTGCCTTCAATATAGTGGACCGCGAGAATGTCTTGCCGCACAAACCACACCGAAAGGGCCGTTCACCTAAAAATAAATTTTGTCTCAATTAAAAACATCCTAAAAGTAACATCACTTAGAGAGGAATGCCCACTTTTAGGCCCATGCGGTATACATTTCACGAATGAACAGATAATAATGGAATAGCCGCAAAGCACGTTGACAATATTTTAAGCAAGGATAGTAAATCGGTTGGACTTTAAAGCCAGCCAATCTCGAGAACATTATTATCTGTTTTTTTTTTTTTTTTAAATACACTACCTACTCATTATGTGCTTTTAACGTGTTTTTTGGGGCCAATGATATAGGGGAAAGTGGGCATTCCCCTAAATTAGGTACTCCAGAACCAATAGTAAACTTGAAGTGATTATAACATTTATTTGAATTCGACATTGTAAATAGTATAAAATAAAAAGAACCAACCTGTGTGAACTCTACAGTGATCTTTCATATGATGCCTCAACTTGAACGCCTTCCCACAAAATTCGCACTTGAATGGCCGGTCGCCCGTGTGCACCGGCAAGTGCGCTATTAAAGATGATACGTCCGGGAAACTCTTGCCGCAAAACTTGCACAACACTACGTTCCCAGGTTCCACGGGGCCGATGTCCAAATCTAGCGGAGATTCTTCAGCGTGCATCGTCATGTACGGGGGTTCACTGTACTGTCCTATCATAGGCAAGCCCATCGGCCTGCCTAAAATGGCGTCCCGGTACTTGAGCGTATCTAGCGTGTGCGTGGTCAATATATGGCGGGTGAGTTTGCTCTGGTGCGGGAACGCCGCCCCGCAGTGCATGCACACAAACCCCCGCTCCCCCTCCTCAACACGTCCCCTACCGGACCCTTCGTACTCCTGCAACCACAAAAAAGAACATCAACTTCTTTTTTCTCTTGTTCCTTTTCACACGAACCAAATTGTGTGTGCATTAATTCTACCACTACGTTTCTAAATTGAGATGCAGTCTCGATTATATTTTTAATTTCCACTATCTAATTAAGAAGTTGACGCTCATTTTTGCCCAAAAAATGTGCAGGAGTGACCCGGGAGCCGGCTACGCGTAATGCCTTGTTGTTTAGCAACGCACGCGCGCGTACTGAATCAGAGATTCGTACTGTAACGTATGCATGTACGAGTATATGGCCAAAGTTTAAATAAAAAAAACTGCTCAAAATATATATCAAACAAATGAATGGATATAAAAAATGATGGCCAACAAAATGAAGGTCAACTTCTTGACAGCAAGGCATAGTACTCGATGTTCAAAATAGCGCAGCATATCATACAAGCATGCGTGTAACAAATCAACTTTCACATGACACCGACACTAATACAACTGAATATCGATCGCAAAACTTTCAACAAAACAAACATATTGCCATCAACTACTACGCGCTGATTAACTACACATACGCTTCTTGATTGAAATATACAAAAATACATTTAATAATCATAATGTAGATTCAACAACTGGCCAATAAACATGGTTATATTTTGGGCTGGATAATTCTTTATTTAGAGATATATATATATATATATACACATACTCAATAACATACTACATCCACAATTCCAAGTAAAACATGAAAATATAGCTTTTAAAGATTTATTTATTTGTGTGTCCAGCCAACCACCATACATGGGCTTGTACCCAAGGCAATATTTATTTTTAAATTGATATTACTTTAATAGGAAATCAATTTGATCCCTAGATACTTAACATGCAGAATAAAGTAATTTTTCAAACTCTTTCATACTATCAAAAACTTTTTCACGCCAAATACGTACTATATACACAGCATGCACAATTAAAAAAATAAATAATGTATTTTTTTATAAAAAAAAACACAACATTTATTTCTATCAACAATTAAAGTAATCACAATACATAGCATCAAAAAAAAAGTAAAATGATGTCAGAAATCTACATAAAATTTCTCTAAGTACAAAATATGACATGTGATTACTTTAACAATAAATCTACAGCGACAACCATTTGCACAACACCAATAACATACCGATTCATGTTGTAGCCGATATTCAGAAGAAGACTCTCCAAGCTTTTCTTCAGCGCTCCTCTCCCAGTCTACTAATTCTTTTTTAAGGGACTGAAACAGTGGTAAGAAAGGCTATTATTTAATAGTACAACCTAATTGCCAGCTAATAGTACTTAATACTAAATACTTAATGTTCAACAATGTGTTTAAACTATTTATTTATTATACTTCATATACATTGTATACAGTCTACCTTTGGGTGATGCAGAGATGAGATCAAGTGGGCGTATAAATTTTTAGAGGAAAAAAAATAGAAACATAAATAATTAATATATACAAATATAGGGTCAATACATTATACAATATAGTGGATATATATATAGTTATGTGTATAAATAATTATGGCATAAATATATATCTTAAATATATATGTGTACATATATATACATACATAAATACATATAGTAAACTATGGCATATAATAAATTTTAAATAATACATAAGCTCACACCTTTTTCCCAGAGGGGTACATAGAGGATAGGAGTACGTGGAGATGCTACTAGGACACCCATGTTTCACCTTGTGTCCTATATCATTATGTGATAGGGACAAGTCTATCACCATGCCTGGCACAAATCCCTGATTCCGGATTGATAATGAATGGAAAAATCCAATAATCATTTAGCTCAAGTCTCAACCCTGGATTGTAAACTTAGTCCTTAGCATTGTAATTGTACAATACAACAGTGCCATTGTGGCAGTCAATTTTTAATTCTTAATTTCAAATTGAATTTTTCAACATCAACAATGTTAATAATAATCCAAAAGGTATTGATAAATGTTGAGTGACAAAAATTATAATTTATTTATGGTTCTCTTAATTAAGGATTTCAAGAAAAATTCTAACAAGAAAAATGCATTCAGTTAAAAATGTTACATCTAATGATAGCAAAATAATTTAAGTTCTGATGTTGTAAATTAATTTAAATAATTTCTCATTTAATGTGTCTTTGTTTCTCAATGCTTACCAAAGGTGCTTGTTGAACTGGCGGGAGTCCTGATGGTCCCGGTATGGGTTCACTCCTCGGACTGGGCAGTGATGGATGAGACGGATGTGGCAGCCCTGGATGAGGTATGGTGTTCAGAACGCTTAACCGTTCCACTGGAGAATACCGCGCCCCCAGGACACTACTGTGACTGTTAATTGTCATGTTTATTCCTGTAAAATTAATAAAAAAAATATTACTCTGTGCATAAATTTTTCACCTTTTTTTTATTAACTTTTTCTTTTATGATGGTATGGTAATTACTTCGTTTAGTTTATTTATAGTTGCACCAGAGCTGATCAGCTCATGCTACAAAAATCACTCAGTACATTCCTATTGTATTTCGTTTGATGGAGTAATTTTCAACTTAAAGTTAATGGTATCTTCTTTAATTATGTGTTGTCCAGAAACTAGCCTGACAGTGACTTACATGGGTTGAAAACATACATAAACAACAACTTGTTTTATTTATCAATCATTTTTAAACGAAAATGAATTTAACTTTATCAGTTCATTGAAATACCTGTTTAATTTATTCCTAGTTTCATTTATATTATTCTATCAAATAATATAAGCAAGCGAACAAGTGTTTTATGCCGATTATTCTTCATATTTTGTTTAAAAACCTTGTTAATATTGATTCCATATTGGTCATTAGTACTCAATAAAATTGAAAGTTTTATTATTTTTATAGAAGACATTTTGTTTTATTATAAGACAGCCTGTGAGTAAGGCTATATTATATTTTTCAAACCGAAAGAAACGAATATAAATAGCTTTCAAAGCGACTATTTTACGCACAACAATCAACAATGGAAATTGGAAACTGACGTTTTGAATGTTTGTTTTCTAATAGTAAAAGACAACAGACTACAGAGTAAAAAAGTCAGAAAATGTAACCATCAAGTCGTGAAAATGAAAAACAATAGTTCTAAATATGGCCATAATAGCGCTTGTGTAGCAAAGGTACTAGTTTTTAATAACTTTATTTTTGAAATTGCTTGACAGTTTTACCATAAATAAAACCTAAATCACAAAAAAGCTCTGAAAAATTATTCAAGTAACGTATATCTTTGACGCTTGAGCACTGCACCGTCTATATCATGTGTACCTTTTGCATTAGTAGTGCCATCTTTGTTTAATAATTTTGAACGCATATTTGTCACCGACAGAGATATGGTATCTACCTAATCCTTTATTCTATTCTTTATGAACTTTTGAAAATATAATTAAAAAAATACAATATAAACTATAAACAAAAAGGAAAATAATAATAATCATGACTTAAAATTGACCTACGACTATTATGTACATTATTTCCAATATTGAACGTTAATAAAGTAAATACAATATAATAAAAGCATTTGTTAATGATATAATAAAAGTATTATACTATAGTATTATGTATTCTGCGGCAGCCTTTATAGGGCCCATTGCAGGGCACGGGCCTCCTCTTAAATTGAGAGTATGGTTGAGCGGAATTTGGCCAAATTATAATCCACTATACAACCATAGAAATTCAAGCAAATCGTTATGGTATACAGGAAGTCCATTGTTGAACATACGCATCCCCCAAGCATCTCCACATCGACTTGTTGGAAACGGCCTGTATCCTGTGACTTTCGGCAAACTTAACAAGGTCGTCCGTCCACCTTGTCTTATGTCATCGTTAAACAGGTTTCCATAAAGTTACAGTTATAGGGACAGGTGGATAGACTATCGAACCCACGTGAACCCACGACCACCATGAACATGCTGGTATCCGTGACTGGTCTTTTTATCAACAGGGCACCTCGTACTTATTATATTATTGTATATGTAATCATTTATTTATTATCAAATTAAAAATCCATTTGTTTCTGTAGTGATAATGGCGACTTATCACTATGTAATGAATGTTAAACAAAAAAAAACTTTTTGACTGCCCGTATATAATTTGATTAACTTTCGAGGCACTGAAAAATACGTAGTTGCAAATATGAGCAACGCTACACGCCACTAGATGGCGCTAAAAAGTATTACAACTGCTTTACTACCCAATAATAAAGCAGTAGCAATGCTTTTTAGCAAGACATGCAAGAAAACCTTACGGATATTGCATTGTCAATTACTAATAGTTATTGTATTTATTACTTGGAAAAATATAAATAACAAGATGCGGGTAAAATTGCATATAAGAATAAGATTTTTAATGAACATTAAGTTCATTAAAGTTTGATTAACTTTGTTTTGGATATTACAATATTATATTTATAAGATAAGTAATTAATTAGTATAATATGTTGTATAACACATACCGACATTCTCATTTTGGGCTCCATTGGATCTTATTGATACAGAATCGTCTTCTGGCGACGAAGAACGCATTGGTTCGTCAGGAGGTTCATCTTTAGGCAAGGGAGGGTGCGTAGGTGTGGGTGTCTCTGTGGAAGTTTCAGTTCTAAATCGCCGTACAGACAGTAGCGGTGATATTCTGGAAGGCGATGTTTCTGGTGCCTCTCTTTGATCTCGAATGTCTCGGGAGTCCCTAGGATCCCGGACCTCACGTAAATCACGTGGTTCACGTATGTCTCTGCCCTCTCTGGGGTCTCTATGTTCCCGTAATTCTCGGGGTTCTCTCATGTCGCGAGCGTCTCTTGGCTCTCTGATTTCTCTAAGGTCGCGAGGATCCCTCATTTCACGGGATTCTCTTTGTTCCCTATGTTCCCGTGGTTCTCTAGACTCCCGCGTGTGACTCTCTCTAGTGTCACGGCTTTCTTTGTTTTCTCTATCACGTGAGTCTTTTATGTCACGTCTTTCATCTTTTTCCCGGTTTTCTCTGCTATCTAACCTTTCATGCAGCTCAGGACACTCCTTGGTGTCTTGAGCTTGGCACTCATCCATCGGTTCCGGGACGTTCCTTGTATCAATTCCGGCTGCGCTTAATGTCGTCATTTCAGCTAGTCCTTTTACCTGGAATTATAAAAACAAAACTAGTTAACTGCCTATTTAATGTTGTTAATGCTAATGGAATTTCATATACAAGTCAACGTTGGCAACGTTGCTGAAGTACACATGTTCGAATCTCAAACCAAGTTATACAGGCAAGATATTATATACAAATAATAACATAAAGCATTTTAGCAAATAACATACATTATATTTTTTAAACTAGAACAGTTCAATGTATTGTAGATTTTTTGTTTTCCTCTATGTACAGTTTTTTATAATAAATAAGAATCTACCTGAAGGCTCTCAGCGGTTTTGAGAAGAGCAGGCAGCTGACAGTACTGGACGTTGACTTCACCCTTGTACATGAAGTCGACGAGGGTGCGCAATTCTTCCAGGCCAACGTCCTTGAGTATCACGATAGGGTGTCGCGACGGGTGGTCCACGAACAGCGAACGGAAGTACGATGAACACGCAGACAGTACTACCTGAAATGTTATAGGGGAGTATTAAGCGAGGTTTATCTATCCTGATGATAAAAAAGTGCAATAGACTTGGTATCATCTGAAAACAACAACGAACCAGCCTAAACATTTGTTCTCGTTTTATCTATAGGGTACTGGATTATAAGGAGGGACGTTTTACACTATACGACGATGCGTGTAGGATATCAATTAGAGAATATCATGGCGCTGTCCGAGATGGTTGTTACTGCAAAGTTAAGTCCATAGACCAGCATAGCAATATACAGGGTAATGCAGATTGCTACGCTACCGAAAACGAAGTGACTACAAACAAAATGCAACTTAATTTTTTTCAAAGTAACGGGACAATATTATTATGCGAGTTTTTAAAATATTATCGTGTTTGGATGTCAATCTATAGTTTTTGCTAAAATAATAATATAACCTTGCTTACCATAGCGTCTATAAAATTGAATGAGTGTACACTATTATTTTAGAAAAACTACGTTTTTGTATATGACAACCCACATATGACGATAGGAAAATAAAAAAAATCGTGGCTTTTTTGCATAATTTTCAGTTGCGTTGTGTCTGAAGTCACTAAATCTACCCAGGTCGGTTTCGGTAGCACACTTGATATACCTTGTATGCAATGAGAAAACTTTTAGTGGAAAATTGCCCCATTGGTATAAAAGCCGCATATATTTACTGCGAGCTGTGATGTCTTAAATTCGTACCGAGCGGTCGAGTTCGACTTATGTGGGTTTTCGGTTTGAAAATCTCACATGGGTGACTCGAGAATTAAATATTATGTGCCCGGAATTTCAATATACTGGTAGAAAATAACCATATGGTGGGGAGCACTACCCCATCAGGGATAAAGTTGAGAACTTATTTATAGTACTACTCGTAATATGTTACTAAGAAGAATCATTACAATATTACCTATACTCTTGGATTTTTGATAAGTATCTCCTTATTATGCAATAATGCCTACTTGGAATTAACTGCGTTCAATTGCAATGACTGCAAATACTATCTTATCATCAGCTTATTTGATTAATTGTTTCAGATTAATCATATAATATGCTAATGCCTTAAATCCTCATGCATTTTTTATCGTAAATTAACAGTTAGCAATAATATAGGCATAATTAACGGCTGACCTAATATACATCCATTTGATGTGTGGTAGACACACTCTGTTGTCATGGACTCAGTATTAATGTGAAAGGTCTTCCAGTGTGGTACCACTTAATCATAAGAAATCGACGTAAAGAGACTGCTTAGCTGTCGCGTTTGGTTCGATAATTGAAATTGGCGGATGCTCAAAACCCTTTTCCTCCTCTCATAATTTTTTCTTCCCGATCCTCCCGTGATTTGGAAGACCGGCAACATATATCCAAGCGTTTTGGATAGTCAACCATTTGTTGGTAAAATACTTATTATGTTACTGGCACACTTCAAAAGTGTAGTATTAAAAAAGTTAAAGCCTGTCCTAATTTGAAAGTTAGAAGTTAGTTGAGACTATATTCATAAAAATAAACTCAATTTTTTTCCATAAATGAGAATTGCCTTTTTTATGCAATGCCTGAAGTGTAAATCTTTACATACAAGCGATTCATGCCTTTTTCCCAGAAAGAGTAGGTACAGGCGCTACCAGGATACCCACGTGTAAAGCTGTGGTACCGTTATACATTCTTTGCAAAAAAATAGATTAGATAATACAGTTCGCCTTATTTTATAATGCTACTCGAATATGGTTGCATTCAATTTAATATTTTCTAAGAATCATAAATAAATACATATGATGAAAATTATTCCAAAGGTTGCTTTTGACACGAAAAAGTGACTGTAATGGAAAACTGAAGGCAGATATACACCTTTTTCAAATACTCATCTTTTGTCTATGTACATAATTATGCCTGTACGGAATCGTATCTATATCCGATTCCGACAGCCTGTACCTACGTACAGGCTTGAGCCCACAAGGCGACACACACGAATTTTTACTTCTGTACTACTAAATTCTACGAACAAAAGCTAAAACAAGAAACGACACAAATTCTAAAAAAGTGGATATCTGTACCCTTTTATATTTGTTAAATCCTTGATATAAGCTGTAATTAAGTGTTGAATTGCACAAGTAAATGCAACTTCCACATTTATTACAATTTACAGCCTAACTCTGTTTATGAGTAATTATAATACACATTAATCTTGAAATTATAACATACTGTTACTGTGTAACAATGCCGTGTAGCAAAATTAAGCGTGGCTGTTTTTATACACGTGCATTTATGCGAGCAAATGTTATTACTCTAATAAAAAGGCTCTTGAATGATAGCCAGATTGCGTTATAATACTTATAAGTTCAATGCTTTCAAAGTGCATTAGGTGCAACTGTTAAATTGTTGAATTAGTAATAAACATTACGCCGGGCAAGACAGGAAGGTTCCTGAGGAATGAGCGGGTCAGTGACACAGTGAATGTCCCCGATATTTATCGATTGATCTCACGAGGATTGTAAGGCGCCGCTGACACGTACAACGTAAGACACAGATTATAGCAAGGCGTTAAAGGAATTAGTCAGATTAACAGTTATCGGTTATTACGATAAGACAATGTTATGTAAACTTTTAACGGAACTTGGGCTAGTTTATAATTTAATTTTGCTTAACATGGCGAATGAAGTTGGTGGAATCATAAATAAAAAATGCGTATTTGTTGACACCATGTAATACTCGTAAAGTCGTGTAATATTTTATAATAATTACATTCTGAAGGGATGTTAACTAATGTTACGATAGGGGACAACGGAAAGACGAGTATAAGAGAACTTTAATAAGTTTAAAAATGTGATCAAAGATAAGCTATATAAAATGCATATTTGGAATCTCAGACTATATGTAAGACAAAACTGGTTGGGAATAAATTGTTGTTTTTTTTTTCGAGTTGTAAAAATTTATGTGATAATGTAATAATACCTACCGACATTGACATTATTTTGACTTATGACGTGGACCGTTGTAATTTTACATGGATTAAAAAAATTGAATACAATTCGTGTTGCTGAGGGAATTTCTTGCGCCGCTTTTTAGCTACAAAACATTCCGAAGCTGTGGTGGCAAAAATGAACAATTCAAAAGATATTGTGAACTACTATTTGAGTAAAGAATATTTTGATTTGATTTGACTGCAATCTATTGACGCAGGTTGGACTTAATACTAATTTGACCGAACTTTTTCATCTATGTCTCGAATATGTTCCTAATTGCCTGTAAGTCAGGCACTAGGTAGTTAAACAAGTTTTTCTGCTAGTTCGTATTATTGTAATAGCCGAATGCGAAGAGCTGCAATTCAAGCTCGGTGACGGGCACTAGTAGAGACACAGTCATAGTCAGATATAAGCAGATGAGGATGGTGACAACCTTGTAATATTTTAGTGTTAGCCTTTGTTACTACGAGAGAAAAAAAACTAGTAATGCTAATGATTGAAGGCCTGTTTAGTGTTCATATACAAAAAATATAGTCGGCAACTACGTAATAGTCTACAGATTACGCGATGTTCGCACGAGAATATTTAATTTTTTATGCATTTATGAGAATATCAGTTTTACCTACTTACTTATCTGTAGCCTTCGTTTAGTGGCAGTTTTGTTGCCAGTCATCGATATCATATCGAGATTACAATATCGAATACAAAAGTTCGTAATTTTGACATGTTTTGTTATAAGCTCCTTACTATTACGTCTAGGGTTATTAATAAAATAATTTTAATTAGTTCATATTTCACTGATTTTTATTAAAAAACATATCTAATGAGCGCTAGCAATATGTATAATAGATATTATGTGGTTAAGATAGTTTATTTCTCAAAAGAATAACAAATTCACATAAATGAGAAATAACTTTTGCGTTCCTAAATCTAAATATGACGTATAATAGCAAGGTAACTTACAAATAAATGGCAATAATTACTATGTAGGTATACACTAGTCTATCAGATCGCAGTCTAAAATGACTTCAGACAAACGCTGGAAGTTAGGTGATTTAAAAAATACATAGATAAAGGTTCAGATACCTTATGAGCCCTTATGGAGGCACCCTCGGAGCATGCGAGCGTGACGTCCACCAAACTCTCGTCGTGCAGCAACTGGCTGAATACTCCCAGCAGGTTGCTCTGATGATTGTTCCACCTTAGGCAATAGTGCTCACTTCCCATGTCTGAGCTAGCTCCCGCCGCTGTAAACAAATGTATTCCTACATTAATATAGTGGATTGTATTGTATCACGTAATCACTCACTCTCGAACACAGGACTTCTCTACAACCAAGAAATTGATAGTGATGGGTACATTGATACATTTGTTAGTAGACTTTGTACATCAGACCACTTCACACTGTGTTGTATTTAAGATGAAAACAATAATTTTAGAAATTGTCTTTAAGCTGGCTGGTAACATTATTTGTTATTATTTGAAGAGAGCAGGTGAAGCGAATTGCTTTAAACGTTGTATTCGAATTTTCAGGTATCATAGATAATCTTTGTTTTATTTAAAATTAATTTAATAATATAGTATATTCATTTCTGAGCATCTTGAATTTCTGATGCATTTATTGCACTGCTATACCCATAGTAAGTTATATTGTTTGTGCAATAGCGACCGCCCATTAATATGCCAAACAGATTACAATGCCTGGTGGTATGTAAGCACGTATTGAAGATGGTGACAAAAAAGATTAGATAGGTGCTATTTAGTATTAAAGTCAAGCCGATTTTTTTAAATGCCTACATCGCTGCATCGCACCCTTCCTCAACACACGCCGCGCCAGTTTGCTATAAAAAGTATATACAGACTGATGTTAACAAATAGAATTTAATTTAAACCACATGTTCCTAACCACCATAAATAACATTGTACCAATTTTGGACAAAACTGCCCGATATTTTTGCCAAAACTCGCGATTTTAGGTTTCAAGGCGTTTGATCAACCCTATAGATGCCAAGTTCTTTTACGGCTCAGGTAATTTCCGAACCAAATTGAAGTTCAGTTAAGCGGTAAAATACTAATATCACCCTATATACATAAGTGTGAGAAAAATATGGATTTTCATTGCTAGTATAAGCCACCTTAATAAATTCTTTATCTGTTTTCAAAGACACTATCATACATTGAAATATTTGTCAAATTACAAAAAAATCTAGGCACGCTCTCGCCCTCTGCGCTGACGAAATCGTAAATCATTGTAGGTACTTAACTTACATAAAAAAAAAACATGAAAACGTAATAAATTAGTCATAAATATAGCATAAATCTATGTCAGTATATCACATACATACTCTGGGTAAAAAGTGATAACAATAATCACGCGTTTTCAGAACTAAATTCATAAAAATTTCAATTTTTAATTTTGCGTAGTCCTGATGAATGAACTTTAAAACGACTTTCTGTGGACGAGCAAGACGATTGGTATTTAAAAAAAATCTTTCTTAGGCTTGTCTTAAAGGTCGTAACGTTCTTTTTTAATATACAATATTTGCGATACTTTAATTTAATTAATTGAATTCGCTATCGAAGCTTTTAATTATGAAAGGTGTAGGTAATTATATAAAAACTATTATCTAGCACGTGTCTGTTCTTATCAGTTAAAGGCCTATTCCGTGCACGAGTTCAAATTAATATCGTTTAGTGCCGGCATCGTGTACTCTGAAGTGGACTTCTAATTAAGAGATCGGATTAATTTAAGTTATTGTTATTTTAAATATATGCATTATTTTTATAAAAATAATTGCAAGTTTAATTTTAAAATGATTTAAAAACTGGAGTTAATAACAATGATCGCTCAGTCCGGTCACACCCAAAATTTGAAAGACGAGGATAACGCATCGAGCGGGAATTTTATATAGCACAAAAAAGTAGTTTTTATTTAGTAGAGGCATCCAATGCGCTAATTGCAGCGTTTACCTCCAGCACGATCAGCAGGCGGAACTGTCAGATTCTCTAATGGGTACAAAATGGCATTATAGTGTTGTATCGGTGTGATTACAGTTTCGCGCCTACACGCGCGATGATAAATATAGTTGCGGGTGTACCTACCTAGTGTTTATACGTAGGCGTTGGTGCGCACACGCGTGCGTTGCGGCCGCGACGCAGTCAAGATCAAGGGCGCGCGCGATTGCGCAAGAGTTGGCGGTCGCACCGCACTGCAACTCAGTGTGATGTCATCGGGCCGTCTGCGTCCCCCCACTCCTCGCACTCGCATCACACGCCCGTTCTAAAGGCCTCGGACGCGGAACATTCTATTTTTAATTTTTTGACCGTACGATTTGTGTGTTAGCTATTATGTTATGTCTGGACGACTTAATAGTAACTTTTATTGAAGTAGGTCCAGACCACCGTACTCTGTCATTATCAGGTAATAGACGTCTACCGGCGTAGACAGTACACACAATTTTTGTTCGACTTTACATTATAACAGTAGGTCGTATAATGTTTAACTTGACGAACACGGGATATTTAGATATTTGCAATGTGTTTTCCGGTACGTTTTAGATAGAAGCTAATCCCTATGCACTCGCAATTTTTATAGTGTTTTACTGCGGGACAATATTAAGTTTTTCATGTTTGTTATCTTTACAGCGCCCGTAAGCTGATTTTGATAACAATATCTACTTTCTTAACATGCATTTGATAAAAAATGCAATACATCGTCGCTATGTCATTTATCGCGGCGGTTTGTACAAGCAAGAGGCATGATTTTGGCAGAATCGTTTTTTGTGCCAATCTCAAGTCACTCGCCAGCTGTTTAATATGGCGAATTTTATATAATAATTTTATACGATAATTCGATACGTCTAGGTATTCGGTACGAAACACGGCAAAAACGACGCTGAGATCATGTGCAATTAAAGTGTCTATGATTATAATAAATTTTGTACAAGTGTGTATCTGTTAAAGACCAATATTAATACAGCTGTATAGAATAATTTATATGATAAGGACATAAATTTTATCTAGAAAAAGATTTTCACAAAATTTTCGATAAACGTAATGCATATCACAATTCGATATCTGTATGCGAATAATGCATTGCAAAATTAAACGTCATTCTATTTTACACCTTTGGTTACTATGTGCGATGTTGATACATTGCGATATTTTTTATCATTTGACATATTTTCGTTTAACATGTTTAATATGCCTTGATGTGGACCCAAATTGATTTTTTTTATTGAATTGAATGGAGAGACGAGCATACCTTTCGCCTGATGGTAAGCAATTTGACAGTTTATGAACAGTAGCAGAATCAAACAGCACCTTGAATTACAAAGCAATGCTTGGTATTGCACTACTCTCGCCATCCTGAGACACACTCTGGCCACAATGTCCTTCAAACCGAAACACAACAGTGCATTTACACTGTTTGGCGGGATTACAAACATGTGATGTATAAGGAACTGGGAAATTGCAATATACATCAGTCATAGCCTCCGATACAGCTGCGCGTACAAAGGCACTCACTAAAACAATACGCTCGCAATTAGTCGCATACCCATATAAAACACACCTGTACATACAACATATTTCACTTTTCATTCTATATGGATTGCTGAAGTAGACAAATGATCACGTCTAGGAAGTGAAAATGGATAAATCTAATGCTATGACAAGTATTATGATGATGTACATATTATTACCTAATAATTCGTTGAATTTATTAAAGTTTTGCACTAAATTGGAACAAATATTCATGTTTTGAATTAGTTTTAGTTCAAATTACACTCAATCAATCAATATCAGTTTTCCAAAAAAATATATAACACGGAAATGCTTAGTTTATCGGCTTAAAAAAGCAGTAGTGACAATAAAATATTAGTCAAACTATTGGTTTTATTTACCAAACCAGGGATAAGGGGTACACAAGGAGATACCGGCACAAAATAAACCAATAGAACAATATACTTAAGTATAAAAAAACCCATGTTCTGCCAAAAACTCTATTACCTATCTGCAAATTCTTTATATTTTCTTACTTCCGGGATAGTATTTTCAGCTCTACGTTCTCTGCTTCATGAGTTCTTTTTACAGTTCAAACAAGTGTCACCGATAAAAAGGTTTTAATACCACGTAATAAGGTTAAATCAATGCAGCAATAGTCAATCACCACGCACTAAAACGGTGAAGGAAAACATCGTGAGGAAACCTGCATACCATAGCGATTTATATAAATTTCTATGGTATGTAAGTCTGCCAACCCGCACTAGGCCAGCGTGGTGGACTGTATGGCCTAACCACTCTCAATCGTACTTATGATTATAGAGTAGGCCCGTGCCCTGCAGTGTGACGTATATGGGCTGATACAGATACAGAATGCAGCAATAAACATTATTTTGTGTCAGGAAAAATAGGCGTAGTATACCTTCATACATATGTCTATTTTTCCAGCGACAGTGTAGAGTAGTGGTAATATTTATCTAAACCGCAATAATGTAGGCAGTAATGCAGCCGTGAAGCTAGTCCGCGGTGTTGCCACAGCCATGTGCGACCTTGATCGCACAATAGTGTAGTGAATACATTTAAGGGAGTGGACATATGATAGACCGATGCAGCCGACCACCTTCTACGCATGACAGATGTGCGCGCTACGCAAATAATAAAACTAATTCAATTCAAACATAACTTGTTATTACTCGCCTGGTGTCTCAATAGCTTGTGCGTTAAGTCGTATATTATAAACTTTTGCTAATTCTGTTTTCGTAATGATATATTTCATTTTTTTTTATTTAAATCAACTTTTTACTAAGTTATTTTGTTATGAAGGAAATAAATTTGATAAATATTACATATTATACATTATAATATAAAATAATATCATCAATAATAATATACTTACATGTTTTGATCAGATTAATTTCTCAATTAAAATAATTGTGGGTGGGACACGCGGTTTTCTTTTTGGAATTACTATATTTATAGAATTCAGTATGTTCCGGGTGTTACATAAAGTATATTTAACTTCAAAAATTGAGAACTTAAGGTTTTTCAAGACCACGAGAAAGAGTATAAAAAGAAAACAAGTTGTTTAATATAATAGACCATAATAGATAATTACAATAAATTAATTTATTTAATTTCCGCTTAATAGTGTACCACCGCCCGTATGTAGTGCAGTACGCATGAAGCATGATGCTAATTTGAGACATTATATTATTGAAGTTCACAATAACGACAGCTGTTTGAAAAACATTTGTAGCCTTGCATTCAAAATGATGTTTAAATACTATGATGAGAACACGTCAATAAACTGTAAATATGTGCATTAAGAGGTAAATGGTGACCCATCGATTCGATGAAACTGAGACGATTTAAATTGTTTGTCAATACACGATAAGTAATTTTTAAAGCATCAAGGAACAAAGGGGAAAAATATTCCTACAATCAAAGTGATAAGATTAATTCTAGATAAAACCGGACAAGATAGTTGACGTAATATGCGATGACCTCTATCGTTCTTAAATCGTAAAGATGTTTAATTCACTAACAAAGCGAACGAATTGTACGAGAAGATAGAAGATCAAATGCATGGTGTTCAATAGATATCTTCCTCATTACCGGCAATGTACTGGAGCGGTCGTTTCTGTATTCATTGACGTAATTACGCATCCTGAAAGTGCAGTGTGGATGTAGCCTTACGTTACACGCGCAGATCGACGCGCGCTGCGTGGGGATCAAGGTCGCCGTGCGAAATAACGCATACGCCCCACTGCACGAACGCGAACGCGATATCTTCTCGCATTTACCTTCCGATCGGTCTGTTGCTAGTCACATGCTTCAACTATAAAGGCGGTGCAACACTATTCTTACTTTGATGCATTTTGTGGCGGAAAATGACGAACTTTTCTGCGCATTATAGCGATGACTGATCCTCTAAGTCTTGCTACGTCTAATATTTTTTAATTCTAGATATATAAATAACTGTTTTGACCACCGATAATTTCAGCGTTTGTTTCCTTTCCTTATTATTACCTTGCAGTTTTGAAACTTATTATTTTCGTATAAATATTTAGCCCATGGTTAGTTGTTTATGATTCTTTGTGGAAATACAATACAAGAGTTATCACGGCACGAGAAAAGAAAATTGCGAAATAACCTGGCTTACTCATATCATGGATAACGCTTACTATCTTTAAGGAGAAAAAACAATCTTGTTCCGATGGCGTTTCTATAATAATTAGTTACAAAAAAAATGCAGCTCGGCTGTAATATCTTAAAAAAGACCGGCTTAGCATGTTTTAAGTATTACGATGATAATGGGTGCATGACATTCTGTGTTTCTGTATCTATTCCGCTCTATAAATGCTGCAGAAGATATCTACGCGTCTAAGCCTAGACAATTGTACGGCACACCTATACTTATATACCAGGCAAAGGTTTGATATGATGATTAATGTTTCCTGTGAATAATTGCATTAGTTGTAGCTTTAACCTTGTACCAAATTCGTAGACTATATTACTGATTTTGATGTATATCATACTTGCTTCTTATGCTATCTATGTGGCACAATGGTCAGAAGGCAACGGATGGTTCCGGGTTCGACTCCCGGACCGGTATTTGAGTAGTCTACAATTATTTTAATTGGATAAGATTATTGTGTCTGTCTTTTTAGCATACCAGTGACATAACAACTATGTTAGTGTAAGGTCAGGACTATTATACTGCGTATGTGATTACAGGTCTTTATAATTAATCTCTTTTCAACCGCACAATCCCGCGTCATGGCAGTGATATTTATTTAAATCAATTTATACCGAATAACCGGAATTTTAACTTATATTTAAGTGCGTGGTGGCCTGTTGGTAAACGGACTAGACGCGACTGCCAACATGTTCACGGTGGTCGCGGGTTCGAATCCCAGGGCACACCTCTGACTTTTCGGAATCATGTGTGTATTGATAGTCAATCACCACGCACTAAAACGGTGAAGGAAAACATCGTGAGGAAACCTGCATACCATAGCGATTTATAAAAAAATTCTATGGTATGTAAGTCCGCCAACCCGCACTAGGCCAGCGTGGTGGACAATATGGCCTAACCACTCTCAATTGTACTGTCGATTGTAGAGGAGGCCCGTGCCCTGCAGTGGGACGTATATGGGGCTATGGGCTGATACATACATATGTATGTATGTACATACAACCTGAATTTGATAATGTTGTGGGTATTTTTTATAGCGGCATGAACAAGCTAGTGTTGATTTGTATACGAGCCGAAATGTCGGCATTACATCCGGCCGGGCCTAATACCTATCAAGATAAATAAAGTGCTATAACATTCGCTTAGACGCGTCGCGTCCCTTGAATTTACTTACATCGGGGACGAAATGTAGAGCAACGGAATCTCACTTATTGCAGACGAGTATGTGTACTAGTTAGTTGTATGAATATAAACATACATTTCTGGTAGGCTACATTCAAATTAATTTTGGAGATGGATGCAATTTCGAATTAATTCCTATAACTATTATAGTTTAAATATTAATTAATTTAAATATTTACTGGTATTACAGGGTAAACCTGACGTCAAAAAACCTTTCAAGATGTTTAGCTATACCAAATGCACCATTGAATGGTCTTTTCACCAACCTTAGTGGTTACCCTTCTTAACCACTTCGCAAATTCTCGAGATCTTCAATGAACCTAAGCTAAGAATCGTATAATCTACGAACTTTATCGACAAGTCTTTCAATCAATCTGTCCGGTTATGCAGCGTACTGACAACTACAGTAAGACAGGGCACGAACATTGTAGTCTTTTTAATAATAAAAGATACACGTTTATCAGGGATTATGTAGAATTCTAATGATGAAATGTTTTCAAATCGGACGAGTAGTTTCAGAGTCTTAATGCAAATACATTGTTGAATATTTCCTCTTTAGAATATGAGTTTAGATGTATTATATATTATGTATACTATATATACTGTCCTCTCTACCTTCTTTTATATTCACCGCATAGTATCCGGTAAGAGATTGTCTATATGACCGTCATTTGTACTTTTATCCTATACAACATAACAAATAACAAATAGTTTAACAGTTAACATTAATTATTTGGTGTACAAAAATATATGAAATATGTACAAAATTCAAACGCTTTTGCATCGATTTCCTGTGACCTTAGTTTAGGTCATTTGTTTAATTTTATCGCTATCCGGCGTGTAGTGGCTACTATAGAATCTCTTTTTAAATTAATGATTTTAATAAGCCTAATGTTTTACCTATTTACTTCATATTTTGTAAGACTTCCGAACATTTATTGTACCAGTACACAATATATGATACAGGCTATTAATAAACATAGTGATATTAAGTAAGAATGAAAAATTAATGATCCAAGACAGTGGAATAATGTACTAATTAGCAACATTTTAAGAAACAAGCTAGTGGTGTAAAAATCAATGAGGCAACCAAAGTGCTGGTTTTCCAGGCTTTGTTGCCCCTAATTTATTGCTCAAGACGATATATGTGTAATTCTTGGTCTATTTGACAGATGATTATAACTAGTTAATATTAAGCTACTATATTTTAAAGGTTACTCACGCAACTTTTTCTTCCTTCCTATAGTTCTATCTATAGCCTAACGTAATCTTAACTTGGAAAGTTTTGTACAGAAAATAACCATTTTAGTAGCCTGCGACATGTATTTGTGCCCAAAATGATGACAGGCCTGCCTTGCATCACAGGCAAACTCTGCTTACAAAATCAAAGGTACCGTCCTCAAGTTATAAATTAGTAAAATATACCCAGAAGTCGATCAAAACTCCGTTGAAAATCTGTAAATATCGAATAGACGTTACGCTTAGTAGCTAAAATCTAAAGTTCCCCGCACTTGACTTGTAGAGCACCATAAGTCGTCACTTCCGGTTATTTTCAATTGGCAGCAGTTGAACCTAGTCAGAAATCATTTAGAAGGCATTAATATTAAAGTAACCGTACCGTTAGTGAATAAAATAATATATTGTCAGTTATTCCTACTAAATAAATAAGTATGAAAATGTGGTTTATAGATTAGAATTATATACAGAGATGGTGTGGTTGTTCGTTCCTCCTACGCGTAAGAAATGACCTATTTTATTTTTATATAGATAGGTAGTAGTTGTCGAAAGATATACATAGGTTACTTCTAATGTCCAATACATGCATAGTTTCCTGTTGATAAATTTGTGGCAAAACATGGACCAAAAGCGAGTATAAAATGGAGTCCTTATGAAAATCAGCGCATATTTAATAGTTTTTTGTGTGATTTTCTATCATAGTCTTCAATAAATATTGTATAATAGTTAATTATAATACCCACAGCAATGAATCAACAAATTATTTATATAGAGATAATTTAGTGATCACAAAGTGACGTTGGTTATGTTTGTGTCCCCAAAAATTATATAGAACCTGGGGGATAAGATGCATGCAAAATGGGATTTATATTAATTGAAAACAAAGGTGCAGCCCAAAGCCAATCAAAATAAAAATGTACTAGTAGATGATTACAAGAGACAGTGTTTTGTGGTCGTATATAATTTAATTGCAACAATAGTCTAGCAACTACATTTTTGTTAGGTATAATATGAATATTCAATTACTTGGCCGTGTACCCATAACCTTAATTCTAGTTTTTTTAGGTTTCGAATACAAATCTACGTCATTATTCACTTCGTTGGTTTGTCGAATCATACTTCGATGGGTTCTGGAAATATAAGGTTGTTTTAAATTTAAATTATTTTATCAAGATAAATTGCCAAATGTAAGTAAGCTTACAAAAATTAATATAGCATGTAATGTATTTTCGGTATAAATTCCTATATTTTCTAGAATTACACATGGCAACGAATCCATAATAAAATAAGAACAAACAATTGCCATATTAGCCTTGATGTGGCAGTCTGGCACATGAGTGATAATTGTATGCAAAATACATGCATTTGTCTATTTAGGAAGGCCTTAAATTTTACGCAACGCTTAAAGAAAATAAAATCAATAGTAAGTAGCGCAAAGGATTAACGTAACAAAGAATTATTTGCATACGTTTGCAAGTGTTTTTTTGTTTTCATTTCTGTCTCATTTGCGTATTACAAAAATCATCTTCCGTAATACAAAAACTTGTATACATATTTAACTATGTATGACCGGCTGGTATTATCATCGCATTATAATATTCGTTATTAAGATTTACAGTCGAGGTTATAGCCCCAGACTGAAATGGGTTCGAATTCAAAATAAGTATTGCCGTGGACAAGTCCGAGTGCCAGTGACATTTCAAGTTGGTCTTAGGTCTCTGTTGTTGCCACTAAAATTTTCTTAGGCCCCGAACAGAAATCCTATGAATATTTTCAAAATTCTATAATTACTCAGTAAATAAACATCCTTCCGCTCAATTCACAATTTCACAAAATTAAAGGCATAAAATATCTCACTAGACTAGACTTCAGTCCCTAAATCAGTAAACTGCAACTTCTTAAAGTATAGTAAAAATAGGGATAATTAAAAAATGTTCTTGGGTTATTAAACATTTACTGGGACCAATACCATAGTTGTGGAATGGATTGCCGTAATAAAAACGTCAGATTCGAACCTCAAACACATCTGAGTTTTCAAGCCTATAGGTATATCAAAAACATACATTGTTATTAAATTAGTATTATTATTGCTCACTTAATCGATGAAAAAAAAATTCAGAGAAATTCAGACTAACTGTTAAGATTTTCATCCTCCTAGAAACAAAATACATACCTCCAGTATTAAATTTAATTTCCACTAAAAATATTTAGAAAGTACAGTACCTCTGTACTACAGATCGAATTTTAAATAAATTTCGAGACGAAACACAAATCTTGAAGCTCTTTGTTTTATTTCCTTTGCTCTGAATACGTTTTATTTTTTGTCCACGTGCAAACGTAACTACGAATGTAATATTTATCAGATCCAATGATGTGCGCAGAATCGCGCGGGCGTTGCATATGTTGCGCCTACACAGTGCGATTTTTGCACAGAGAAACGACTATCGTCTGCCGCCATCGTAATAAATCCTCTTCATATAATATTACAGAAATTCATGTCACCAAGTTGGGCGTGACAACTCCAAACGTTCGATTTATATGTTTCAATTTACATGATTTGGTATTACGAGGGATTTCAAGAGAAATTTTAATATAAAGACGCATTCTTTTATTGTTTTTTTCATAAAAAAATAATAACGTATTATTATTATTATTGCCGAAAGTTTAAACGAAACCTTTGCGTGTCATAAAAAATAAAACACACACAAACTTTGGTGTGCGTGGTGGCCTGTTGGTAAACGGACTAAACGCGGCTGCCAACATGTTCACGGTGGTCGCGGGTTCGAATCCCAGGGCACACCTCTGACTTTTCGGAGTCATGTGTGTATTGACAGTCAATCACCACGCACTAAAACGGTGAAGGAAAACATCGTGAGGAAACCTGCATACCATAGCGATTTATAAGAATTTCTATGGTATGTAAGTCCGCCAACCCGCACTAGGCCAGCGTGGTGGACTATATGGCCTAACCACTCTCAATCGTACTTTCGATTGTAGAGTAGGCCCGTGCCCTGCAGTGGGACGTATATGGGCTGATACAATACAATACAAACTTACTGGTGGGAGTTTAACCATTTTAATAAAGACATATCATGTTAAATATTTTATAAAATAATCGTTTGCTGACGTTTTAATATAATTATTGGAATAATAATCCGATATTTTTAGAAGATTTAATAAACAAAATTACATAAAAAGTATATTACCATAATGACGTAACTCATAAGTTTTGTTGATTTGAATTTAAATTATAAATTAATTTTAGCCCCAAAGTGTGGTTAAAATGTGAAAAAAAATATTAGCCTCCTTGGCGCAATGGATAAAAACTCTAACAAAAAACGAGAGTTTGCGAGTTCGATTCCCGAACTGAGACTATGTGCGTATGAATACGAAAGTATTTGCTTCAGAGCTGGGTCATGTTATGTCGAAAATTTTATCGTAGTTTAACTTACTTACGACACAAGACTTGCAATTTTATGCGATTTCTGAGTTCAGGACTTTTAGGACTATTTATTTTTGGAAATAATATTTCGTAAAATATACCAAACGACATATTCTGTACAGGAGTATATTCAAAGACGATTTTATTATATTTTACCCGAAAATCATGAGTATCAATTTTTTATATACAAGTTAACACAGTTGTGGAATCACCGTGTCAACCCGGTTAGTGTTTGAAGACTGCCTAATAAACTAAAATAAAATCATTTTATCTACACAACCTAACATAACTTGAAGGCTACTTTTTATCTGTAGGGCTTTACCAGTGTTCGATGATTTTGCCAATGTCAGAGTAAGGCCAGAAAGAGAATACCCATGGTATGGAGACGCTGCCTTGTTTTTTGTTCAAAATACTGACTACAACCTGACGGCAACCCTAAACTTAATGTTATCGTTCCCTGACAGTTCAGCCAATTTGATTCCCCAAACACGTGAAAACTTTTCAAAAAACCTAATTAGGATATGCCTTATCCGTCTGTTGTTAACTTTAGCAACTATTTACTTTGTTTGAATTCCTTACAGTTCAAGGACGAATTTTATTTCATTGCGTCATTCTTATCGCGATTTGATACGTAACCATTGTTTTTTTGGTATGTTATGAAGTTATAATATCGATTTTCGTTAAATGGTAGTGTAAATAATAATATTTTTTAACCTACTCAAAATATTGTATTTGGTCTCATAAATTGAAATAACGGTGAAAGAATTAGCTTATGTATTTTAATATACATTTGCAAAGGCTAGTTCAGAATGACCAAGAATCAGAATGACAATGAAAATCAAGGAGACTGATGAAAATGGATGAATCGAAAGAGATGTTACGGAATCGAGCAGTGGAGATTTAGCCTTTGGGTATCGAGAACCACGTTTGAAATTGTATTTGTGTATGTTAAATTATAAATCACAAAAGCAACTCATTGTGGCTCTCTATATGTATGTAAAGTGTATGTAAAAGGCCTATTTCCGAAACTCTTCTTTCACTAAAGTCTTCCCAACCAAAAAGGAGAGGGGTCTAAATCAGTAATGTAATTATTAATAATTTTGATCGAATAACCTTATTACATGATGATCATAAATGCGGCATTGGATATTTGAGGGCAAAAAGCGCCCTGCTACCCTTCCACATGACCACCCGGCAAAGTTCCATTGCTAGTCTTTCTTTGACATCTTTATTTACTGCCGTTTGACCAACTGAACTAATGTAAGATAAGTTGAACGTGACTCAATTAGTATTTATAAGGGTTGGTCGCTCCTCCTTTATTAATACTGGTAACACCTTCCACATTTATTAAGTTCAAATAAATCCAATTACCAGTTGTAACATTAACGCCTTTAATGTTAATATTCATTTGTGTCTTGCTGTTAAAAATCGATTAATTATATCAAGATCTTCAAATGAATGAATATTTTTTCTGTGGTTCATTTTGATCTAAAACATAAAATATTACTCAAATAAAAACGTATTAAATCTGAGTGCCAGTTACGGGTACTATACCATAGAAACAAAGTCATTAAATTCACACAATTATACAAAATATTTTTAATATATTCAGTACAATTTGATACTAATGTTCGAAGTTGTGAATATTTATTTCCCACGCCACATAATGGTATAAAATGAAAAGTTTTTGAAAAAAGTTTTTGTCGAAGTTCTCATTTCAGAATAAGTATTTTTAGTCTTCTGTGGGTTTTCTCTGTTTTATCCCTTTTTATACACGTTAAATTGTTATTACGAATATTTTATTAGAACTCCATTTGTAGATTTTTTATAAATACAACACTCTACCTTTTTGTCTTCTATCAAAATGTATGATTCGTTTCCCACAAAACAACAAAAGTTAGCTGATCAGCAACTCATCTAATTGTCAGACTATGATTTATTTCATTACTAAGAAAGACTAGAAAATCTAGTTTATTTCGCACGTACTTCAAAAAAGAAAATCAATTTACCACCAATACATCAAAAGTCCCTGAAAGTTCATTCAATGTCTGTGCGTCCAAATATGGTAATGTTGCAACAAACAGATTAGTAGGTAATAAAAATCTACATTTATAATGTTGATATCATCCTGTCTGGGAATTTTAATTAATTCTATTATTTTACATAGTATTTTAGGATATCGTAGTAGTTTCGCTTTGAATTTACTCATTTCCTAGATTGCAATTTTTAATATTTTATTATTCATATTAGCTTTTACTCATGACCTTGTCTGCGCAAAATTATGATTCTTATCTTGGTACCGGAAACCATTATTTTTTTGGGACGAGCTATATTTTATACTAGCGGTCGGGCCCGGATCCGCCCGGGTGCATACACGTTTTAAAATGGCGGTCAAAATGTTTAATTCTGACTATCAGTTTAGAATATCGACCAATCGGACCACGAAAAACGAACAAAATTTCCTCGTATTTGCTAGAAATATCACTACTGCTTTCCTCCTATAGGTCATAGCGTGATGATATATAGCCTATAGCCTTTCTCGATAAATGGACTACCCAACACTGAAAGAATCATTCAAATCGGACCAGTAGTTCCAGAGATTAGCGCGTTCAAACAAACAAACAAACTCTGCAGCTTTATAATATTAGTATAGATTTGTATACCTATCCCCATTTGAAAAAGGACACATCCTTTTAATCTGTGATTATGTAATGACGAACCCCAAGAATTATATATACACTTCCGTATCTCTAACATTATCTGATAATATAACGTTTTTTAAAAAACGAAACTGGAAACTGAAAACACAATTTGAGATTGCAAGGACTGTAGGAAGAAAATGACGGCCAACGAGTGACGCAGGCATCTCTCGAGCATCTTCATCATTGTGGCGGCTTGCTTAATTGCTTCTTGAAACTTCGCTTGAACGACCTAATATTGTGAAAACACGAGAGGCGGCAGACTGCAGTACAGCTTGATAGTGCATAATTTATCTTAAATAATCAACAAAATTTATTCTGAAATTTTATATTACATTTTATGTCTACTTATAGAATTTATTCATTATCATAAGATTGTAATTTGTGAGCATAGAATACATAAAGCGTTCGAGAACTTATTACTAGTGATTATACATATGTAAAGTATAGCAAATAATTTGCAATTATAATTAAAGTGAAAACATATTTACTTAAATCGGATTGAGAAGTGCTATAAATCATCATATTTTTGCGAACACTTCATAAGGTGAGAAACAAGTTGACCACCGAAAATAAAAAAAATAATACATCTCGAAAACTAAAACAAAATCAATGAAGATTTTTTTAAATACCACAGTATAAACTCTTACTACGTCTCTCTATTCAGTTTTTTTTTTGCATTTAAAACTTCTAATTCGTATTGCTCCGTTGTCCTTGAGAAGTTCTTAAATAATTACATATTACTCATAAACGAATTACAACTCTTATTGAAATACGAGACCCAATTGTAAAATATGTTAAATACATAATTTATTGTAATTTTTTTATGATGGTATTATATTTCTACGAACTTTTCTCAAAAGGTACCTAATCATAGTGGCAAGCGTAAATAGATAATGAAATAGATAAAAAGAGCACTAAACCTGTTATTCACAGTTTGATATGTGCATATTTAAAAAGTCTAAATTAAATGTTACACAGACAGTATTATGGTTTATAGTTGCCACATGCGAGGATGCATGTCTAGTAAAAACACCCAAATACCTACGTACAGTCATTTTGGCGGAAGTTTTTTTGTTTGTGTTCTGGCGCGTAAAACCTGTCTAGTCTGGGTTTAGACGAAACGTTGGCAGTTTTAGTCCGTTACGTTTGAAATGCATATCCGCGACGACGCAGACGTTATTCGATGAGTTTTATGCTAATTATTATTATGTGTCTGCTACTATCTGCAATACGCCCGGTTAATTTATTTACTTTTTTGCTCTATTTTCTGTTTGAGGTCAAAAATCTTTGGAGAGACTCATTTAACATTAATATTTTCTTTTTTTAAACCATTGATTTAAAATTTAAGGATAGGCCTTCATTGCATTTGGAGTTTCAAACAAAATCACCGTGAAAGTCGGGCTAAAATGAATATTAATATATTATTAACTGAATTCAATAGATTTCGTCTAAAAAGTGCCAAAAAATATTATCTCCATCTTTACTAAACTTTCTCTCAAAATACAAGCGAGCATTTTCAAAATAACTGCAAGCGACGACTTACTTCAGTATCCGCTCCACTAGAGATGTACTGGAGCACACACAACACTTACGTCGGAACACTTTACGCGGTTTCCGCCCTGTCCATATATTAATGTCAATGTCTTAAACTATAGACGCTATGTATCCAAATGTAAAATAAAATTAATAATGAACAAACCTTATTGCAAATAATAAAATATTTATGAAACTCAAGTGCTCAAGTGTTAAAATGTAACTAAAACGGAACTATGTGGAAGTGTATATGAATATGAATAATTTAAAAGATCATATAAAAATAAAAAAAAATGCTAGGTCGAACTGGAGATTGAAAAGTTCGCCCACTTTTAATAGGTTCTTTGGAAATCTTTGGAATTAGACTAGTACCTATTTAGCAGCAGATGTTTCGTATCGTTTTTGATGACTAAAATTCAAATTAATTCTGTGACAAAATATATTTTTTACATGAATGCGTTGTGATTACGCACGTTAGCAGGTTTGTATTGCAGTCTTACAGGTTCCAATAGAACATATTATTTTACCTTCACGACCTTCATTCACCTTCATTTCTGAATGTCTTTTTTCATCCTTTATTCCTAGACATAATCCCGACCCCACATAATGTGCCATGTTAGGCTATCAAATAACGTAAGTATTTTTGGTTTTAAAATTAATTAAAATATTATTTTTTTACCAGAAATTCTGCTAAAACCACTGCCTAGTGACCACATCACTTCAGACAAAATGTTCAAAAGTTGTATTGTTCTTTTTGGGACGTTCGTAGGTACGTTGATAGGCTCATTGGGATTCCCAAATAACCAGCATCACAAAAAATGATGCCACAAAGCGAGGTCGACGTGCCTACGTAGCACGATGCGCAAATCTACTAATGGCTCCACGTAACTGTTGTAATAATGACGTATAAATACTGTTTATAACAAAAATAATTTGGACCACCAAAAACGTTTCAATGACTTGCAATTACAAGTTTATATGGGCGAGAACTAAGTCGACGTTACTGGATTTGCACAAAGTTTTGGCCTTACTATCCACGCATATCTAATATTAATGAACACGAGGATGATTGCGTTTAAAGACTGAGAATTCTGTCTAAATTATAAAATATATTGACATTTAGGCTATTTAATATTACTTAATCTACCATTCGTTTGATGGTGGCATACCTATATCCTGTTGACAAAATTACATCGATACGAAGAAATCGTAATTAGTTATTATAATCATTAACATTTAATATTCCGGTTCACTGATAATATTAGATAATAATAAAAAACTGCAAAACACCTAATATATCACATGCCTACCTCACTCTCAAATTGGTTAGAGTTCGCTCTGAACCAACATAGATATTTAATTATGCAATTAAAGCACTGAGCTTAAAGTACAAAGATAATGTAACCAAAAGAAATACATTTTCGGAGTAGACGGTCTTGAGTCATACGGCGGCATAGATACAGACATAGTAATATTGTTTTGTGTAAATTACTTAAATGTTAACGACCTTTTCAAGAGCAATAAAAAAAACGACGCGTCTGTCGCATAGAGGCAACGTGACTTCCAAATTATTAGTTCAAATTAAAGCACTGGCATGTCCACATTATATAATCACTTTGAATATTATATTTTTTTTAAATTCTCAGTTAGGGGCTATTGTTTTACAAATTTTAGACTCAAACAAAAAATCTGAAGCTGTTTGTGTCTTAAGCGGTATCAGACCGTATTATAGACGAAATTACCGTTTGTAAAATTTATTTATATTTAATAAGAAGGTAGTAAAATATAATATTATTATTCAGAAAATACAAATTCACACTTTAATTAGAGCAAACTATTTAAATGCAGGCATTTTAAAATTTACTGAACTCTTAGAATATTTATACTCTGTTGTAACACATTTGTATGTTAATATATAGATAAATGCAAATAGTCGGCAATACGTCTAGGAAATAGCAGGTAATTAATTAATTGATGTACATTGCAATTTATACGTACAATGATAGCGCGACTGACTTCACGTCTGGCATATATAACCGAGCCTTGTATCTTCTCTTCCAAAACTTCATAATCATTTATTATTTTCTTTGTATAACTTAATGATATACAACTTTGTAGTCTTAACACAAACCACATTACAAATTCACCTTTACCATTAAACTATCGACAGTTTGCCAATCCATGCGTTTTTTTTCCGATACTACGTACTAACAGGTACAATTTGCCATAGAGGTCTAAAAAACCGGCTTAGTTGATAGTGCTGGTTATAGGCGTAAAGATGTGTACAACGCGACACTTCACGAATTTGATCTTTGCCCTAAGAAAAACTAATATTGTTTCGAGTGTGAGTGACGTAGGATCGAACAATTCTCCGTAGTTTCCGATACTCACAAACTAAGACACGCGTCATACAATGTGTCCGAAGTTTTACATGAATTATTGTTGATATTTACTTATTGTGATGACAAATTGACAGCATCCGTAGCGCAGTTGGTTAGACGCCGACGGTGAAAGAGAGGCTGCGGGTTCGATCCCCGCACCGAAACAAATATGTGTGTGAACCACAGATATATGTTTCACGTCGGGGTTTTTGTGAGATCAAAAAGTCTCTCGTAGTTCTTGATACCCACTACACAAAAGTCGATCTTAGTGTGGGGTCAGGACTATGTATATTACTATTATTATTTAAATTTGTATGTCTGTGTATTTATTTAAATATAGACATTAATAAATAAATAAATAAATACACCAACAGTCATAAACATAGTCCTGACCCCACTCTAAAAACGAGTTTCGTGTCGTGGGAATCAGGAACTACGAGAGACTATTCGGTCATTCGGGAGGCCTGAAACAAATACTTGTGGGCTTCACAAACATTTGTCTCGGTACGAGGTGGATCCGCGAGGAATTATGCAATATACAGCATGTAATATACCTATAATATGCCATTTGGAAACGGATTAAAAAATCAAAACATGATAACAATTGTTTGTTTTATAAATTTGAGATTTTAACTACCTATAAGTCATCAGAGTTCTTCTAAAAAAAACTTCGGTATTTTTGTTCCTTTCACAAATCTGTCATTCATTTTGAAGTTTGAGGAGGAGAAAAGCCTTAATAATGGCCAGCATCAAAATGTAATTCATTTTATGCACTAACGTATAAAAATGAGTTAATTACTATAGGCAGTGGATGCAACATTGTTGCATATTTGTATTGCATTGGAGACCCAAATAGTGACATAATAATATCGTCTCTTCATTTTAAGAGGCTCGTCAAACACTTAGTTGATAAAGTATTTACATAAACTGCATGTAAAATAAACCTTTATTTTTCAAAATCTAACAGCGTAAAAATTCTGCCTTTTCTCTTGTGGAATAAATAATTTAGGCAATAAAAACATTTGTTTCATATTCTTATAACTGAATAAAGCTTCTATGATAAAATGGTTTTCCAAAGAAAATATTACGATAATACAGGGTTTATTTACCGTAGGAGCAATTAAGTACTAGAGACGATATAATTATTCTACGTCAAAAAATCAGTAAAATTGTAGGCCTATCATAATCACGCGACTGCATATCTGCCTTAATATTTTTTGGTATTTCACATTTATATATTATATGCTAATGAACATACATTTTTTACTGTTATAAAATTTCCTATAACGCGGATAAAGGCCAGCAGATTTAATGCCCCAAATAATGTTGGTTCTATCCTATATACCTAAAATACATATACTTTTTTGACTGATAATAATGGCCTCAGTGCTCTCAATCGTATTCTTTATTGTGAAGGAGGCCCGTGCCCTGCAGTGGGACTTACTTGGGCTGATATAGTGATATATTTATTGAATGAAGGAATATTTCAAAAACTATTTCGCGTGTGGTTGAAGAAATATAGTCGTGACTGACACACAAGACCATAATGATGCATACAATAATTTGGATGAGCAACCATGGATTAACAGTAAATATTTTTTTGCATAAAAGATTTGCTTTTATTTACCATTTCAATCAGAAAAAAATGGATTTTTTATTATATATCGAGATATACCGGGTATCTCAAGACTGCTACCGAAAACGAAGCCGGGTGGTAGTTTTAGTGACTACAAACACAATGCAATATTTTTGCAAAGAAACGCGACAATGATTTTATCCATAGTTTTTGCTAAAATAATAATTTAAACACTTTTATATCTTAGATTATTTATATGAATAAAAGGATATACACTGTTATTTTGGAAAAAAATGTATTTACCACCCAAATATGGTCATAGGAAAAAAATAACAAAAAAAAAATGTCGCTTTTTTTGCAACTTTTTCTGTTGCATTGTGTCTGAAGTCGCTTTAACTACCACCCGGCTTCGTTTTCGGTAGCAGTCTTGATATACCCTGTATATTAAATAAGTTTATATTTCAAATAATAAATTATACTTCAAGAAATATTCTACATGCAATTTTGCATGTTTAGGACTGTTCAAAATAATATAATTAACCTATTTCAATTATGGGGAAAGAACCGTTCGATGTTATTTAAACAAAGTTTTTGGTCACGCGCACGTAGTCAGAGATATTAAATTGACATATTGAATATTACTGATAAACAATGAAGATAGTCGTATGTTTGTAAATTTATAATTGCACAAGACATAAAAAGTAAAAGTTATGATTGATTACGTGAAGTTAGAAAAATCTATTGAGTCATTGTATGTGTTGTGATGGTAGAACTTTGAAGTAATTTAAAATAAAACTACAATACACGTTAAGTATAATGCAATATATCTCATTTTGGTCATAATTATTTGCTTATTATACCTTTTATTTGAATATTAAAAATGTGTGACCAAAAACATTGAACAAAAAATGTCTCTCTTAATTAATTATGCTGACGGCGTAACAGTATTTGCGTACATCTTTTAGAGTAGGCCAAAAAACATTGGAAAAATAATTTATAGGAAATATATTTAATTTCCCATTTATTACTGGAATTTTAAAGTGAATAAAAGCAATTACTGCAAGATATTTATTTTTAATTATGAGAAACGTGGTCAATTTATTGTATTCTTAATTTGACTTCTTGTCAAGTACGCAACAGGCTGGTAATATTTTTTGAAATGGTTAGTGTGTGCTCAGTTTGAATAGCACCAGTAGCCAGAACTTATCAAGATTTGTTGGATTCAAATTAGAGCTTTGAGTAATAGCGGAATTCATGTGACTACAAACACATTACCACGGGAGAGTAATGTTAGAACTACATACAAAACTTTTTGAGAGTATCTAGTTACGTCAAACACATTTTTTTTTGCGATCACCAACAATTTACAGCTGTATAAAATCATCATTTAAATTCCAAAGAACTATACACAAAAAATAAGTATTTGTATATGAATAAAGTTAATATAGATTAGTTTATCTGAATTTAAATTAGTCTAGTTTTTACATTTTAAAATGTCTGATTTATTAAATTAATTTTATTTAGTTAACATTGTTATGGAAGTTAGGATTTCCTTTGCAATATGTTATAGAAATATTAGGAAATCCGTTACGGATAACCTAGGATACTGCATTCTGATATTTCTCATGTATTACCGACAGCAAGCCTTGCGTAATACTCCAAATGTTATGTAATGAAAAATAAAAAAGCAAACAGATTTAAATAAAAAATTAAATGAAAGACCATATTATTAAAAAAAATATAATACTAATCTATGAATTTATCTGTTTTATTTATGTATACATTGGGATTAACTTAACATATATATTAAATATATATAAACTGCCGGATGCAAACTAATTATAAATTCAACTGCGCGTGATAAGTAATGACACGCACTATATATTTTTAAATAAATGTACATATTAGACAAAATTAATCTGGATGTTCACAAGGTCACTACTATCGAACAAACATATATGTGTATATATGGAAATATAAGAATCGATTAGAATCTGATTTTACACAATTTACATATTTAATGTTATGACATTATAATGGCGTGCGCTTACTTGCAATGTTTTGAACTTATCGGCTTTGTATTGCAATACCTTTTACGTGCGAGGCTATGCTTAACATCTGAACAAGAAAGCTCACGACCTACTTTCGTGCTACTTCAGAAAGTTAGTTCCACTGACATTCTCGGTGAATCTTTCGGGCGCGAATAAAATTGCGATTTATGAATCTGCAATTCGTCAGTACTCTGTGACCTCTATTAATTAATGTTTTGTTAAATATTATTATTGTATCACTCTTAATGGAAAATACTTCAAATAAATATGGACTATAAACTTGCTAAGAAGGATACATAAAATATTTAACAATACTTTGGGATAATTAAATAGTTTTAAGTTTTATAAACGCTCAAATGTCTTAAGATGACAATATTTCAAAGTACGAAATAGCATTTAAGAAGACATGTGCTCAACACAGGAAAATAACTCTACATAGAAGAACATACAACAATATTAGCTTGCAAAATATACTTTTTTCCACCGCAAAATCCAGCAAACTAGCAAGTAGGTCATCCGATTGTACGCGACTCACTGTTCCCAATATCTTTCCCCTACTTATGTATAACCAAGGCCCAACTTCTTTTTGAAACCAGCAAAAACTTAAGATATATATATATTTACTCGCCTATACTGTCCCACTGCAGGGCACGCCTTCCTTTCCTTCTTCCACTCGTCTCTATCTAAGGCTTTCATCCTCCAGTTGTTATGATTTTTTTTAAATTATCATTTTCGGTATTAGAACGAGTTGGTATAATTTTATAGACAGCCGAAGTAAACTCTTGGCACAAGTCCTCTATTTTGACAGCAATGCGCTAACCGTCTGATGTCGTGTCGTCAGTTTGCTGTGCCAAAAAAACGTAATTTATAGTACAAAAAGATAAACTCAGTTGTGTTTCTACATTGTCAACAAGAAAGTTATTGAGGTAGATAAAGAATGTAATCTATGTACATATTATTATATAATACATATATTAATTTGCTATCGTGTGTTTGTATATATTTAATTGTTTAATCTCTCCATGCTCTGAGCATATTATATTTTCAGATTACAAATGCTGCACCCGCCACTGACATAGAAAATTGCATTTATTCAAATAAGGCTTATTTTTTTCCCTATGGAATAGATGAATTTGCTTAAAACATGAAGCCATGTTAAATGGAAATTGAATGTAGAGGATAAACAAATAATAATAAGTATATACACCCAACAGTCAAAGTAATGGCCTTACATTTACAAGATCAATTGGTCTTGTGTGGTGGTTATCAGAAACTACTTTTCGGTCTCACAAACACCCAGACCTGACAAATACTTGTCGGCCTCAAGAACATTTGTCACGACGAATTTTTTTGTTTGATAAATCAAGGAACTACACATGTGTAAAAATATGAAATTAATATGAACTACAAGCCTATACGTCAATACTGTTTTTTGAGTGTTTATCTAATGAAGTTTTTATTCTAGTCGAGGTCAGCTTAATCCTCGACGTGGCGACTTACAAATTATTCATCAAATCGAGTGTTATCTGCTTATTCTTAGAATATTTAAAATTGCCAGTATATTGTGCATTTGTAGCCTGACCTCTCCTGTCAACTGACAGTAAACAGCGCCAAGAAAGAAGACCACATTGAAATCAACGAAGCTTGTAAAAAATCTACATTAAAATTTTTCATTTTTAATCATTTCCTATAGGATAACACTGCCTGCTTCAAGTATTGAAATTTCGATGACTTAGGCTGAGAAATTGGGATTACGCGTCGTAGGTTGCGGGTTCGAATTCTGCTAAGTTAAACATTTGTATAGGTATCGATTTTAATAATAGTATTAACATTCCACGGAAATATGTGGAATTTATTTTAATACAATCACAATATAATTAAATAATAATAATTTAGTCTCTGACACAAAGAACGCTCGTGTACAATCTTAGTACAATTAAGAACGTTTATTGTTTAAAAGAGTACTTTACCATTATATTTTATATACAGGGTATATCAAGACTGCTACCGAAAACGAAGCCGGGTGGTAGTTTAAGCGACTTCAGACATAATGCAACAGAAAATGTTGGAAAAAAAACGACAATTTTTTTTTTGTTATTTTTTTTAAATGTTCGTATTTGGGTGGTAAAAATTTTTTTTCTTAAAATAATAGTGCATACCCTTTTATTTATAAAGACTCTAAGGTATAAAAGAGTTTAAATCATTATTTTAGCAAAAACTATGGATTTACCACCCAAAAATGAAGATATTTAAAAAATGATAAAAAAAATTGTCGCGTTTCTTAGCAAAATTTTTAGTTGCATTGTGGTAGTAATCACTAAAACTACCACCCGGCTTCGTTTTCGGTAGCAGTCTTGAGATACCCGGTATAGGTTTAACATAAACTATGCCTCTCATTATAGGTAGAAGCTGTTTCATAAATACACGTAAAAATACAAAACAACCATATTTTTACAATAAATATTATTAAAAACAAGCGTACTCTACTTTCACTCTACGCGTCACTTACCGAAAAGGGCCGGCAAAGCCCTTAAATAGACATCAACGGGTGCTTATAATAAGTTTTGTATTTTAATTTTTTTGGGATGTTAATATTTGTACCTTATTATGTTTGAATAATGCCACTGTGTTTATATATTCAGTTGGTGTTGTATTTTAACCCTTATTTCAAACGATTATTATTATTTCAAACGAAAAATTTCAAAATAGAGCTTTAGATGTAGCACTATATTTTTTCTATGAGACTTCTTTTAAATTAGTACAAATGATTCATATAGGCTAGTTCAGCATCAAGTGTAGTGGTTTTCCACTGTAGTCGTCATTCAAATTTCTCTACTGGCTTGGTATATACTGATGCATATTATACTTTTACAGTTAAATATTATTTAAATTAAAACACGCCGAGTATTACAACTCAATACAAAATAATAAACATAATGTAATTTTACGGTTGGAAGCACTAAAATTATCCTATTTATTATTATAGGTACTATTATATTTAATAATATACCTCGTAACAAATATATATATTTAGTATATTTTAAAGTATTCATGACATAATATTTGACATATTTTCCTTAAAAACGTCTGATAAAAATATGCCCAATGTTGAAACAACTGACCTAACACAATTTGCAAGTTATAAATTTAAAAGATCATGGTTTATATCACTGACGTTACACTGATAAGTACATATTCGACGCAAATTAGTGCGATAAAATTTTATAAGATTTGTTTTATGAAGGTCTGTAGCCAAAGATAACAGTACAAATCAACAATATATTGAATTTATTTCCGCTGTCTTGCCTGTTTGTAAGGATTATTATCACAAAGTTACTAGATCTTTCGGAGGCGGCTCTCTTTTACTAATTTATAAGCTATACATTACCACCAGAAATATTACTAAATGGAAACTAAACAAAAGAACAATAATACAAACTTTTAAAATCTTTATCAAGTTCCTTATAAGATCAAGCATTTATTTAGTAAGGAACTACGTTGTGTAGGTAAAGTATGGATATGTAATTAATATTGTTGCGTGTAAAATATTCATGGTTGCGTCAACGTGGGTATAACAAAGTTTAGTATTTATACCCAGCCAGTATAAACACGCGCCTAAACATCAGTTTCCACTGCAAGTTAGTTCGCACGTTCTCATGCTATACATATTGAATATTTATATAACACGTCCAATCCATCATCTAAAAAATCGGTACATTTACTAAAACCTGGTGACGGATAATTCAGGTTATCACGTTTTTTATCAATGCATATTTCGGCGTGGAATTATCTAGCGTTTCGCATACGTTCAAGGGTAAAGTCTGCGTCCGAGCACACATGAGCGCGCCGTGTACGTGTGTGCGTGTAGACTAGTGTGCGATATATTCCTAGGCCTATTGTGAGTGGAGTGCATGTGTTGGTGCGCCTTACTTGTGAGTGTCGACGACGGCGGCTGACTTTTTCGATTGCAGATATAGTTGCCATGCCCGAAATATAACACGGATGAAATTCGCGTCAATGCTAATTGCTAGGCATTGTAAGCGGCGCCGGCGCGACGTGGCTCCGCGCCGCTTGCACCCGCCCGCGCATTTTAGATAATAAATTGCGATTATTATTTCACTGCCGTTATGTTTTATTACAAAAACATATTAATTTGGTAATATTTTGCGTGTCCGGTTATTTCGTCGCCTATTTTGTTATAGCAGAGATTTCAAAGAAACAGAATTCTCACGTTATTTATAGTTAATAAATTAAATAATTTTAGTATTGATAGAATTAATGAATAATTAGTATTAATGAATAAAATGAATAATTAGTATAGATAGAAGTGCGTGGTGGCCTGTTGGTAAACGGACTAGACGCGACTGCCAACATGTTCACGGTGGTCGCGGGTTCGAATCCCAGGGCACACCTCTGACTTTTCGAAGTCATGTGTGTATTGATAGTCAATCACCACGCACTAAAACGGTGAAGGAAAACATCGTGAGGAAACCTGCATGCCATGGCGATTCATAAGAATTTATTTTTATGTAAGTCCGTCAACCCGCACTAGGCCAGCGTGGTGGACTATATGGCCTAACCACTCTCTCAATCGTATTCTCGATTGTAGAGTAGGCCCGTGCCCTGCAGTGGGACGTAAATGGGCTGATACAGATAGTATTGATAACATACTAACGATAGGTACATAGGATACACATGTATATACTTATTTATAAAAAATATATGCTTTGGCACCTATATCAATGTTACTAACAGATTTATAGGCTAGATAAAATAAGTGCAAGGGATAATATATTTTGAATAGAACAAAATTTTTTCAATTTTATACTTCCTCAAAAAGCTTTTAGTTAAAAAAAAAGAATTATTTCTACTTTTATTTTGTCTGATATGAGCCATGACCTACGAAATGTCCGCCGCATATTTATCAATGTAATAAAACTATGATATTAAAGTCTGATATTTTTGATTCACCGCAATAGAGGCGAGCCATTAAGGAGAGTTCTATTAGAACACAGTCAATGTTTGTGTATGATTGCAACTTTCCTGTCGCACGGTATATTACATTCATTTTCATTTGCAAATAAGGCATATCAACGGTTTTGCCAAAATATTTGTCATAGACTATGTAAATATCCAGTTCAAAGTCCGACAATAGTTTTGGTGGAATAGAAAATATATTTCAATGATGTCATTTGTTTTTGACATAAAATTGTAAATAATGCATGTTTTTTTAACTCTCATATTTATTTTGATGGATAGTCTTTAAACCAATATCTTTTGTAGAATGAACAAGAGTGTAATAATATAATTTTTATTTTGTTTATCTTTATGCTATTTTCTTTCCTTCTTGCTTTGCCCGCCTCGCTTATTTCCTTATGTATTATAATGACGAACACCCTTTTGGTCAACGCTTTGAAAAATTACCAAACAATGTGAACTGTAATGCTACTACTAAATAAATACGTGCGTACTACTAAAATTTTTATACAAAGGAGTATAAAAATCCTTCATTCCTAAACTAAAGCAATATCAAATTAGGAAGGGCATAAGTCAAGTATATTGTCTAATGCATTGCAATAAAATCTTGACCTACGATGAAAAGGTCTGCTTTATTTGTAAATCACTAAAGATAAGTATACAATTTGCAAACAATTAAATTCCATTGTTGGCAATTAATTCATTAAAGAGCTAGTTTTTATTCTCTTAAACGGAATCTATTAAATTAAGTTAATTTAATTTTCATTTTAACAAGTTTTGACAGTCTTCTTTTTGAAACTGCAAAAGTATTGAAGGGCCTATCCTTAGTTTTTAAACCAATGCTTCGGTATATGAATTTTCCACAATCGACTCATTCATAAGCAAAGTAAGATTGTCGTATGTTGATAACTGAATGCATATTTGTTACATTGTTGTTATCATTACACAGTTTGCACTATCAATTGCTTAAGATAAAACGATAACGCATTTAAGAACATTCCTATTTGTATTGCAGTATGCATTATCCAAGATTGACCACTAGCTGAATAATACGTGACCGAATCGAATTTTATGGCTATATAAGAGTAGCGTTTGTTATAAACCGAATGTAATCAAGAAACCTAGGCATAGGGGCATAAAAGTTTTGAAAATACACCAAAATTCTAATTAATATCTGTCAGATATCAGATGCATTAAAATAATAATAAAGATGAAGGAGAACCGAAATGATTATTATTATATCGCTGCAATAGATAAGATGGATTACAAGATTGATATCCAAATGATCGCTATGAAACAATTGAATTTTCAGAAAGAATTACAAGCTTGTGTTTAAATCTATACTAATATTATAAAGCTGCAGAGTTTGTTTGTTTGTTTGAACGCGTTAATCTCTGGAACTACTGGTCCGATTTGAATGATTCTTTCAGTGTTGGGTAGTCCATTTATCGAGGAAGGCTATAGGCTATATATCATCATGCTATGACATATAGGATGAAAGCAGTAGTGATATTTCTAGCAAATACGAGGAAATTTTGTTCGTTTTTCGTGGTCCGATTGGTCGATATTCTAAACTGATAGTCAGAATTAAATATTTTGACCGCCATTTTAAAACGTGTATGCACCCGGGCGGATCCGGGCCCGACCGCTAGTATTTCATATAGGCGTTTCCTTCGTTGTATCATCATTGTAAACATTTTCTTCTAAGGCAGTACATTTTAACAGGATCGATGTACTCAAAAACTTTATTTTAAAGTTTATACAACTTTTCAACCTATATAATAAAAGTTACAGCAGTCTATCCAAAACATCATTTTGCCTCGTTTAAATTTGCAATTAACCAGGTGGCTCTCTTCATAGAAACTTATTACCGACGATAAAATATCCAGGGCAGTGGTTCTTAAAAGGTGGTCCCTGTGACCCACAAAGTCATTCAAAGGCCATTCTTAAAATAATGTTAACATCTTTAATTCATAGATAGATAGAAAAAACCTTTACTTGTTTACATTTTGATACTGTATGAACAAATAACCACACCAGTCAATCAAACGAATGTTCAATGGTTAAACAAAATTTTTGTTAAATGGTCCCTCGTGACTAAAAGTTTGAGAACAACTGATCTAGGGAATGGAACTTTTTTATTGCATAGTTCCGGAACCTATTGTTAAACAATGACGGCTGCTTATAAATGTCTACAGCACTCAAAGTAGGATCCTAACTCATCAGATCTTATCAACCAATCAAAACGACACTGCCAAGCAGTCGCTTCGTTTTCTTGTGAGTTACTTATATACCACCTTCTACATTCCCACAGGTATAAAGATAACTACGGTGTGGCTCCACAACTTTTACATTTAGGTGCTAGCAGGATTATTAGCGCTTTGTTCATATGAAACAAAGTATAACTATGCAAGCGCCTAATTGCAAGGATAATGTATACCACTGCGATTTTCTTTTAAATGAGAATGTGTTTCTTTTATTCACAGATAACAAATATAAAATGTTGCTTATATAAAATTATAATAATTGGAGTTTAATAGTATACAAGAGAAGAAGAGAAGTGTACAAGAAGAGAACTCGTCACAGATTTTTATTATGATTGTAATCAAAACAGATTTAAAATTATATTTACAGTTTACAAATTCAGTTTTACAATTTTTTTTTAATTAGTAAATGTATTAAACCTACTTAACAATAAAAAAACTAAATAACTATGAAAATACTTGAACTGTACTTAGTAGCTTAATAATGAATGATGCGTGTCAAATTAAATCTATAACTTATATACAGTATTGAGTTGTTTATTATTCAATTATGATTGATGGAATACGTATACAATAGTAACTACAATAGCAAGACACAAAAAGCAATTGATCAATAATGTAAATATTACAATCTAACACACCATTTTCCGGATCGTTGGCGAAATTATAATTGTTTTAAATTAGTTCGTTGGGGGGTAATAATTAGTAGAACTCAGTATTCTTTTTGTTGGTAGAAGAATGTATCTCAATGGGTTGTCCTATCTTAGTATACAAAGTACTATTTAAGATTTTCTAATTTCCTCAGTGCGGTCAACTCCAGACTTTGGTGACAGTATTACATAATTCGATATTAGTTAAAGGATATAATAATCAGTTACATATCAGTTAATAATCGGAGCTTACAAGTTTAAATACCGTCGGCATTGTTTTTACTAGACGTATCGATTAATTGTAAAATTTAGGTTGTTCGACATAATTTGATCAGTGTTTACTTAAGACATAAAATTAAGACGATAAATTATAGGTAATCGCGTGTTTTTCAACCTTCATTAGTGTTAATTGCCTGACAATTTGAGAAATAAGTCATTAAAAATATAGAGACTCGTTTTTGTTTCTTTGCACAAAATTGTTTTCGTCAGAAAGTGCAGTTTCAATTAAATACATTATAAGCTAATTATATCACTGGAATCACGAAGGTGCTTCAATAAACACGATGTAAATTTATAACTACCTGAATTTAATGCTTATTAACCAAGATATGTACAAAGATACGAAAATCCTCGTACATAACGATCCCCCATACCGCGCGGTGCGTGCATGCGAGTAAAAAAATCAATTTCCAATGCAATGTTCTACATGAATAACTTACACAAAGTGTTGGTCGTACTGCCTACACACTGGGTCCACGTTCCGCCAATTAATTGTCAAACGTTATTTTTAATTGTGGACAAACATAGATTGCTATGGTAATACTATTTAAAAGTTAAGGCGTCGATTTGATCAGTTAAGTTAAAATAGACTAGAACGAAGAAAGGCTTATGCTTAACAAGCGAGTTTTAGAAATTGGATATAATAATTAATATATTTTGGAACAAGAAGCCAGTAGCATAAAAGGAGGTTCTTTGATTTCTGAATCTCCTTTGTCAAACTTTTTCTATAATTTAAATAACCATTAATGAAATACGTATTTTGCTGCACATGGTTCATATAATTGGATTCAAAGTTTTCTTTTATCTTTATAAACTTGTGTAGATGTGGGAAGCTCATTACACATTTCCAAAATCTTCTTTCTTGTTCAAGAATAGCTAAGACATGTATATCTCTCTTAGATATTCATGTAATAAATTACCTGGCAAACCAATCAAAAACTAATTTGAATTGGATCTCTATTTAATTCGGAGGTGTAATCTTACGCATTGTTTCAAAACCGAGTAACTTATGACATACACATATTTGTTGTGAATTGAGTAACGTAAGAAATGAAATTATTGTTATTATAAATCTCACAAGTAGATAAGTAGTTCACGATGCCGGTTTGACGTAAGGTTCAGGCCTAAAACCCATAAGTCTACTTAGGGAAGACCTAATTCCCCACCGTCAACCATATTTACTGGACATATAAGTCAATACTATTCGGTACGCATAAATTCAAAATCTAGAAAACAATCGAACAAAAAGTATCGTCAAACGTTTGCGATCTTATATGTCATGTGGACTTTTCGAAATATGGATTTTTCGAAATGCTATAAAAGCTGCAATTTATTATAACCAATATATTTCAGAAGTAAAAAACATACAGATATTATATTTCCAATAATGCAGTCTCTGTAAATTCAGTAGGATTTAAATTTAAAGGACATGTAAAAAAACTAAAATTTGTTTTAAATAATAGTAAAAGCATATATTATGTTTGTATTAAAAATAATGCTAATCGCAACAAAAATAATATAATGTGACCTAGATCCCACATACAATCATCAATTGATCATGTATCAATGCATTTTGAAAGTGTGGATTGGTAAACCGTTGTACTCTACGTTTTCCTTAATTAAAGATTAATATGTGATATATAAACACATGTTATGTATATATTTACATATGTACAATAAGTGACAGATAAATCAAATAATAACTATTGCAAATTGAGCTCGAAACATGGAAGTTTTATTAAATAAAAATTAGAATAAAAGTAATTGGTGTACCTGTAATCATTATCCAAATAAAGATTATTTTTACGGGTAGTGATGTTGCATAATTTATATTATTTATATACGACAAGATAATTTTTACTGTTGCCAAGGAAGAACTTGGCCAGAAGAAGAGGTTATGCAGCTGGAAACTTTTGATATATTTCAAACTAAAAAAAAACTTTTTTTTAAATAATTATGCATATCTGTACTCTTGAATAATGATCTTTGTGCTAGGATTATTCATGTGTATATATTTTTACTGTATTTATCATAAATTTGATGACTTTTATAATTTTACTAATAAGTAGATTTTTTTGGATGAATCATAAATAGCTTTTAACTTTATCCACATTATTTTATATGAAACTAAACTCTTTAACTGACAATTACCATACGAAGTCAGTTATGTCGCGCCTCGTGTTTGACTTCAGGAAACTTGGTCGAATGGAGTTTTCGTTCGTTTTGTAACCCCTGTACTTTATATTATTTATATAATTTGAACTTTAATTTAATTATCACATAAATTTTACTCCTAAAAAGGTGTAACACAGATTTTTATACTTGTAACAAAGCGGTTTGATAATAAATTATATATTTAATAGCTAGAATACACTAGAAGCCCCAGCATTATCGTGACATTTACATTTTTAGAATAAGTACATTAATTACATTGTTGGTTGTAGGGATATTATACGATAACATAAATACGGCAAGAGAGAACACTGTAACAGATTTAAAATTATGAAGTTTCAACAGACAAACGGCGGGAAAGCGAAACAGAGATTTTCCAAATAGAACTACGCACGGCAGTGAGAAACCTAGGAGGGTGCGTTTTTGGTAAGTTCAAAATATACAAGGGCACGCACCAAGGATGCTTGGCATATGGGCTAATTGCATAAGTGTGCGTGACATAGTAAGGAATTTTACATGAGTCACTGCTGAGTTCCCTCTCACGTGTTTCAGACCTACCTATAGCGAACGTCGAGTAGTGTGCGTGTACAGCTGAAGTATGAGGATATGCTAGGGCGTGCTGTTTCTTCGGCGGGCGGCGCACAAACACTCACAATCAAATATTCGTCTAACCTTGATGCGAATCGGCGCACTCCGGGTTCCATCCGACGACTGTCGTCAATACAGACGGGCTGAAGGGCTCGCTTCAGGCGTAACAGTGAAAGCAACACCGGTGGTGAGGCTGAGATGCGAATTGCGCGGGAAGATATGGCGGCGCGGGCGTCGGCGTGCAGCCGGACGGCAGGCGCATCGGCGCGCCGCCACCGGCGGAGTAGTCGCGGGGCTGCGGCGCGGCGGCCGCGCTACATGTCACTGTGCGGCGAGCGCGCTCTTCGCGCCGTGGTCACCGACTCTCAGTGGCGTCGCCGTCCTACTGTCTGCCCGACGGCCGGGACGGCGGCGCGCGTTGCACCGCCCCGCTGCACTCCGCCTGCCCCCCTGGCGCTGCGCCCCCCTCTCCTCCCGCCGCGCTACACCCGCCCCGCCCCGAAGAATTTTCCGCATCGGGCGGGAAAAATCGATTGTGCAGCGAGCCCCGAATAATTTCGGCAAGACGCACGGCGCCCTTGCGTCCTCTCCGGCGGCGGCGCCGATGCCGGAGGCCGACGCGGTCAAGCGCACCGCCTTTCACTCTGCTGCCGCTGCCACATCACCAACTGCAAGCACTTTGTTGCACAAACACTCTATCACCTATGTACGATTAAATTAATTTAATATTTACAATAATATTCTTGTAATATATATGTATTTGTAATTAGATCAAATCATGTCAAGGTTTAAACTATTTAAAAGTCTATATCTATGTCACTAACATTTTAATGTTGGTACTTTTTGTGGAGACCTAACATTGTTTTATTAAAATATTGTATACTGATAAGTTTTTAATATCTACCTGCATGTACATCATAACAGCAGAAGTACATATTTCTGTAGTGGCAATACAAATACTTAATCGATACTCAGGACTACAAATCACGTAGTCAGAATTTATTGATAGTTGAAGAAGTTTCACTACGTGCAATGCAGCCAAAGTTACGTAAAGGTGACTGAAGTCGCGCTTCTGCCTACCTACGGCGCCGGCTGACTCATATTTTTCAGTTAGGCAAACACTGAATTTGTAAGGATTTGTGGTACAAAATATGGGAAGCTATTACGGATGTATGGAAATATTGTTCTGCATATCGTGAGCATAAAACTGTTTGATATTTTTATTTATTAGTTTTTGTTTAAAGTCGTACACTTTCCTAAGGTTGACGACCAAATTAGTTAAGAGTCAATGTTATTCGCATCGTAACTGTGCATTTTGTGGGTTCGATTTGCGGTCGCTGCAAACATGTTAATATGATTACATATATTTCATTTCTCAATAATAGCTCTGTTAATAAAATGTTAAGAAAAGCTATTAAGAGACATTTAAGAATGTTATATTATTATTAATTTTGTAATCACATTAAAACGAAATGCATAATATTATTTTATTGGCATTTTGTAGATCTTATGATATCAGAACAATATGATATCCTTACTCGTAACTTGTTTCAATTTGTTTTTGGTTCCTGAATAATGTCTTTGTAACTTCGCCATTTTTATAATTAACGACTACAACCAAATTACCTGACGCCATGTTTTAAAACTTCATGAACTTAATTTGTTCTTCTTTAAAATACGTAGTCGTACACTTACTTTTGGCAGTGGTATTATAGAGCTGATATCAGAATTCAAAAGTAATGGTCGCAAAAAATTACTTTATAGGCCTCGTTTAAACAAGATTTTATTAATGTTATTAATAAAATGATAATCATCGGATACTTTGAGTGATATTTTAGTTTTACAAACATAACCGAAATATGTAACCCGACCTTAAGATCAACACGTTAACATGGACTTCGTACAATGTTACAAAATTATTTTCAGTTACAAATTATTGCGCAAAGTTTTTTTCAACCACTGTACTGCTTAAAGTCTAGACACGTGCACCTCCGATAGCTAGAGCAGTGCCTTTAAATCATTGATAATAAAAACACATCTCTTAATAATTTCCTGACTTTTCGGGGCTGTGTATATTGACCGTCAGTTACCACACACTTCAACAGTGATCGAAAATATCGTGAGTAAACCGGCATTTATTTGAAATTTACTGCATGGAGGAGACTCTATAGAGGATTTTCAATGATATTTTTGCGATGAATAGCGAGACAAATATACCATTCGCCTGATGGTAAGCGATACGACCGCTCATATATAGTGGTAAACCAAACATCATGAATTACAAATCAATACTTTGCATTGCACTGCGCTCGCCACCATGAGACATAAGATCTCATTATGTCCAGTAATTACTTTGGCTAAAATGTCCTTCAAAAAGGAGCACAACAGTGCATTTTATATTGCTGCTTGGCGGGAGATATAGACATTGCAGTGGACATACCAGGCCTCTTACATATGAGAGACCTACCACCAGTAAAAAGAAGACCTGTAAGGACTAGTGTACGTACATCAGGCCCTGGTGGCTAATTATAAGCTAACATCAATGGTAGAGGAAGCCTGTGCCTTAATTTGGGACACATTTTGTTTTATTGCAATGACTGGTGAGACAATCATGCTGTTGCTTGATAGTAAGTATTACGACCGCTCATGAACAGTGACAAAACCAAACAACACCTTGCATTACAAATGCATTGCTTGGCATTCCACTGTGCTCGCCATCCTGAGACATATTATGTCTCAATATGTCCAGTAGTTAGTCTGACTAAAGTGTCCTTTAATCCAAAACATAACAGTGCATTTAAATTGCTATTTGGCGGGAGAAATAGGTATTGTGGTGGTACTTACTCAGGCGGCCTCTTACATGAGAGACCTACCACCAGTGAATATTATTTAAACTAAATATTGTCATAATAATGAAATATAAATCCTATAAATGGGGAGTTTCAAAGTGTCACGTCTTAGAAATTAAGTAGCCGGTACCTTAAAGCAAGCAGTATTCTAATTCTAAGAATATTACAACAGTTGTCGGGTGTTGTGTTTCTCATTTATAGGTAAACGGTGTGCATTGTGGACAGTAATGCTCAAGTTTAAACTCATTCGATGTGTTTATAATGGTCACGTGCATAAAATATTATTGTCATATGTTATTTTATATCTGTATCGTACACGTACATAAAGCACTAAAAAAGCCTAAAAAACATAAATTTAATATTTTTTTATTTAGTTTTCAAGTGTTTTATTGATATTTATGTACCATATATATTTGTAATAGAATGTTTATTTTTTTTTAGTTCGGCCTAAAGACACAGACTTACAATATTTAAGTTTCTTTTATAGATTTATTTGTATGAATCAAACGTTGGAGTACTATTTATATTACAAATCATAGCATTTCAAATAAATCATTTATTCCTGAGACTACTACAAACACATTTTATGTTGATATTTTATTTGTAGTGTTCTTTTGCGGCAAGTTTTTTTCAATATACGCAGTTCGCGGATATTTTAATTGCAGAACGAAAACAAAGACATAAAACATAATTGTTTCTATAGACATTCGCAAACGCTGGATTATTTTTTGCTTGAAGCTCGGTCAACCTAAGGATAACAAAGATGTACATTTGATAATTAATATGAACAGCCTTGTATTATGTTGCTTTGAGCTCGAAGCCGTAATAAAATAATCAAATTCATTGATAAGTTTCATATACTATTCTGTAGTATTATGATAACAATTTTTTTCCCTGGTGGTCTCTCATTATATGAGAGATACCGCAAATTCTATTTCTCCCATTTAATAGCAATGTAAATGCACAGTTGTGTTTCGGTTAGAAGAACCTTGTAGCTAGAGTAACTTCTGGATATATTGAGACCTAGCATCTTATGTCTCAGGAAAGCACGCGCAGTGAAATGCCAAGCATTGCTTTGTAATTCATGGTGTTATTCGTCTTGCTACTGTCCATGAGCTGTTATATCGCTTACTGTCAAACGAATGACGAGCTCGTCTCGCCATTTATTGATATTTTAAAAAAAGAAATGCTTAGCGAATTACGGAAACATTTGAATTTTAAGTTCTAATGTTATTATTAATTTTTATATAGTTTTTGACCTAGTGGATAAAGAATAAACATACATTATCTCCACGATTTGTCTATTTGTATATAAAAACTAATTTAGAAACATATAGTCCCACCATCGCCTTTATGCAGATATTCCCAAACCAGACAGATCTAAAATAAATATTTTTTACGAACACTTGGGAATAAGAACCCGCAGTTTGGCTTTTGCTCTATTATTAATTGCTATATTATTATTTAATTATACAAAAATCTGTAGACAAGGATCATATATAAAGGTAGAAAGTTATATATTAAAATATTTTAGTAATGACAAATTATATTGTTTGCAATAACATAGTATTAACGCTACAATTAAAAAGATTAATATTTTTTTTTGCATTGCCTTAGTTGGCTGGTAGATAATGCTTCAAGCTTTGAGTCCACATTTATTCAATAAAAATTATTAAAACATAAATGAATACTCAAAATACATGCATACATAAATTCACGCCTTATTCCCAGAAGGGGTAGGAAGAGGTGTCAGGTCACCCATATTTCGCTTTGTATGTTCCGTCACACGATGTGACAGGGGACGAGACCATCAACAAAATAATTAATATAGTTACGTACGTACGTTTTGTCTAATGTGGCCTGCCTGCAATGCCGCACATTCTACAGACACAAAGTCTACCTAGACAAAGGATACCAAATTGCTATCTACTGCTATTGTCAATATATTGTTATTAAATGAGAATGCCTCGTAAATCAATTCATTTTAAAACAATCGATTCATTGTAGACTAAATATATTATATAAAAATAAATATATCATGCATGTTTGAATCCTGTAAATAATTTTCCAAAAAAATATGACACATATTTACTTGGAATAAAAACTTTACACCAATTAGAGTTTAATTAATTAACAAAAGTATGGCAACTATAAATATAAATTAGTTTACGATTTGTAGCTAATTTGCATATTCACTTAGTAAACCTTAATATTATAATCGTATAATTGCATGCTCAAAGTTTAATATTATGTGTTAGAAACAAAACAACACAGAAAACTGAATCCTTAAAAAACGCTAGAGCCACACATGACAAATGAAGGTCGTAGTTATATCTAGACAATAATTAAATACAATGAAACATTAAATCCTATTTTTTAAAAAAACCATACTCGTTAATGCAGACAAAGAATTGAAATATGAATATTTTTTGAATATAAAATCTACGCAAATTTATACAACAATGAATACAATTTTAAAATGCTGTCGGTTTGTTACGTAAGACATATGCCAGTATGTGGGTGGTGGAGCTAAGGCGTGCCTTTCCACTGGAATCCACCAAAAGCAAACTCAGCACTTCTGATTCCAAGAATCAACAACGTGAGACTCGATCGCGAGAACGGGATTTTATTTAGTGTTGCCCGATTAATGTTATTACTTTCATTCTTATTTGGAACAGAACCAATGCGTTCTGTACTGGGAATTGAATTAATTTGTTTATTTGAAAAACGTTTGCAAATTCAATGCAAATACGAAATTAATCTTTTGTAGTATAAAATTAGTTTGACTATTAGAGACATTATTCGATGAACAACAAAGTGTGAAAGCGACTTTTATTACCATGCACATGTATTAGTAGTTTATTAAATTTATCAGTAAGAATAGTAAATATTATTTTTTGTATACAATTTGTGATGCCCCGAAATAACTGTCGAGCAAGTTTCGTAGCATTCTACATTGCGTAGGCTCTACAGAGTCGTTATTACAATGTACGTGCATGCTACGAATGTCACTTGATATTTGAACTAAAGGAATTCCTCTCGAAACACGGTGAATGCAAAAACACTTTGTTTTAACGTCATAATACAGTTGCGCTTACAATTTAAAATAAATAAAGTTCGAGTAACCTCTCGTATTTCACTGTGTCAGATCATATTTTACAGAGGATGCCTAAATTGCTATTTAGCATCAAAATCTCAGTCTTTTACAGTCATAAACGACCTCACAAGCACTTTTATTGTTAAGAACATTATTTAATATCAATTCACTCAAAACAGTTTTAATGCCAAAAGTATTATCAAGGTAAATATGAATTCCTTAATTAACAACATAAGTTGTCAATAGTTTAAAAATTGGGGGAAGGTCGCAAACAAATTCTAGATATGTTTTCTGCAAAGAAGAAAAAATAATTCAGTATCCTGTATTAACAATTTAAATCTCTTCCGGATCTATCAGTATATCTATAAACAACCAAATTTTCATAGAAAATGAATACAGTTTATTGGACAAGATGCATTTTTATAACATCATTCTTAAAAGTATCAGTACAAAATACATATAAGTATGGTGGACTATATGGCCTAACCCCTCTCAATCGGACTCTCGATTGTAGAGGAGATCCTTGCCTTGCAGCGGGACATATGTATATGGGCTAATACAAACAGGTTAAATCGATATCAGTCTTCATTCACCTATTACTTTTAACCATATAATTTCATAATAAGGATAAAAAATAATTCTTGAAATACAGTACGAAAAAAGTGCGGTATAATAGGCAACACTTAAAAAGCTGGACAAGAAACGTTTGAAAGCGGAGAATATAATAGAATTCTACGAAACAACTCGCAAAGTTCGGTAACAAGAAGAGTATAGTAAAGTGACAGCTTCCGTGGCGCAATTGGTTAAGGCGCCGACATTAAACTGAGTGGCCGTGAGTTTGATCGCTTCCAAACTAATATCGGAGTGACCTATAAATATTTTTTCGCATCTGTTTATTATGAGGCTGTGCTAGTTATAATATGGTGTATTTAAAAAAATTTAAGAACTATTAGCATCAATTAGCTTCCGTATATATAAACCCTGCATAAATTGACTACAATTAAATGATCAAAATATTTTATATTAGAATCTAGTATACTGCACTGGCTTGTTCCACACTTATTATATTGAAAAAAAAAAATTACAATATCAATACGGTCTGATCTGACAGTTATTAAATGACGTTATTTTTAAAAAAAAGCTAAAAAAGAGTTTAATATTCAGGTTTTTTTTCCTAATTGTCATTTCTGAGGCAACGAATTCCCTGCCTCGGAGAGGACAATAAGCTGACGGTTTCAGACTTTGCAATAGCCACTTACATAGTAACCTAACCTTAACCTACAGTTGTAGCAGTCATAGAAATTCCGCATTAATAAAAAAAATACTTCTTGGGTATGTGCTTAGCACTTGATGTCAAATAGGAGGCACTCAGCTATGGAGAGTAATTTATTTGTGGGATTTATTTAACGGCAAGCGAGGAAGCGACTGCGTAACTATTTAAGCCATAAAACTATTTCGTAATATTAATTTTCTATAGGTAATAATAACAGAATCCTTCAAATTACACACCGCTGAAGCATACATGTATGCCGTACACCTCATGCATTTACTGGACGATTTTTAAAAGAGTATACGTAATTATAGATTATACTAGAACATCCAACCATAAACTACAGTCCAATAGTTCGGGCCATAATAGCTGGCCGAATAACATGTTTATTATTGAAATTGGCCCATGTATGTGAAGTCGGAATTGTTGCACTATGCGCCGGCAACGACGTCTGAATCATTTTTTGTGGCGCGTCTACTTTTTAGCGCACAAAAGCGCGTTAGGTACGTTTTTTTCTGCAAGCCAGTCGCGTCGTGACCTCGGCTGGCATTAAAAATATTTTACGCCTAGCGCACACATGCAACCAACCTTTGTATGTGAAGAAAGATACTTGGTCCAACATCTAGACGAATCTATGTTTCTGTTCTATTTCTTGCAATAAATATTTTACATCCGATAATTGCTTTAACCATGCATTTTTATGTTTGTATCGAAATATAGCATGTTTACTTAGATTTCTGAATTTATTTTGAATAAAACATACATGTTATATAAATTATATATATCTCCTGGATATAATCCTCGAAACTTGTGAATAAATTATTTTTTTCATTCGTAATCTAATGAATTAATTTCCATCATATTAAAATTTATAAAAATGTTGTACCCAGATTATCGTCTACAACATATAGCCTTATCCTTCCCTCAATATAATTTTATTATAAATCGCGAGACGCGAAAAAAACTGTTTAATTCAATATTTTATTTAAATATGAGCAATATATAATATGTGCTATTGCAACTTGTATATGAATAATTTTTAACTGCAGAATAATAACTCGGCTTGGTTGCCAGTTCCTAGTCAAATCATATGTAAATTTTGCCTTATTTGGCTGATTTTATTTCCTTATAAGATACGAATTCAGCGTCTAAATAGTAAATTTACATTTTAAAAGAAATAAACTCAATGTTATTTCCAGTGGATTCTAGTATTTTGTTTTTTTTTTTATTGCAAAGACTGGCGGGACGGGCATGCCGTTCAACTGATGATAAGCGATACGACCGCTGATGAACAGTCGTCGTCGTCGTCGTCGTATCAGCCCATATACGTCCCACTGCAGGGCACGGACCTACTCTACAATCGAAAGTACGATTGAGAGTGGTTAGGCCATATAGTCCACCACGCTGGCCTAATGCGGGTTGGCGGACTTACATACCATAGAAATTCTTGTAAATCGCTATGGTATGCAGGTTTCCTCACGATGTTTTCCTTCACCGTTTTAGTGCGTGGTGATTGACTGTCAATACACACATGACTCCGAAAAGTCAGAGGTGTGCCCTGGGATTTGAACCCGCGACCACCGTGAACATGTTGGCAGCCGCTTACCAACAGGCCACCACGCACTGATGAACAGTAGCAAAACCAAACAACACTTTTTATAACAAAGCAACGTTTGGCATTCCACTGCGCTCGTCATCCTAAGATGTTCAGTAGTTATCCTGGCCACAATGTTTTTTAAACCGAAACACAAAAGTGCGTTTACACTGCTGATTGGCCCGACAAATAGACATTGCGGTGGTACCTACCCATACAGCCTCTCACATATGAAAGACCTACCACCAGTAGTTCTTTACGTCCTCTCTGACGAATACCTAACATTAGTGGCTAAATACTATACTTCGCGATCACGAAATGCCTATCGGAATTGTTTAAAACAAATGTGTCGGCCCGACCTATTTACACACTTGAGATACTAACCCGAATTATATTCGTGCCACATTTCGATCGATATTTCCACGAAGTCTATTATGATGCACGGATACAGCCTAGTTTTATATTTTATGTTTTAATTATTCTTCATGAAGTGATACACGCGTTACTTTAATGGCTTGGTGTCCACGCTCCGATTTAAACAATACTATGCTCTATACTTTATCTTCTGTCACTATTGTATAGATAATATATAGAAATTGCTTGTTTTTATAACCGAGAACGGAACATTATTTGAAGGTCTAAATAGATAGGCCCCAAGAAAAAGTCGTGTTTGTAATATTAGGCGGAGTTTTCCAAATAAATACAAATTTATTCGGACCATGACTTCCTTATTAATCAAATAATATTATGTATTTCGATTATTGAATTTCAAATACCAAAAACATAATTGACAAGAAAAAATAATGTGTATTTGTTAATGGGTCTCGTCAAAATATTTAGACAAGGATATGCACACAACTTTTTAATGCATTAACTCATTGTGCTAATCTAAGGATCAGCAAACCCTGCCTCGCGAGCCAAATCCGACTCTTTGATTCCTGGGCTGCGGCTTTTCTAAGAATTTATTAAGGTGATCACGAAATATGACATAATATCTTGTCGTGTAGGAGACGAGAACCTCTTACAGATAAATCAAGCGTTCTTTTTTATAAGTGCACCTGAAGAGCTCTTTTGAGGTTTGAATAATAAAACAGATATTCTAAAAAGAAAACAATATATGCCTTTGTCTGCTAAAGCAGTGAAAGAAAGAATAATCAAAATGTCTGCAAACAAAAAGACCAGCGAATTGACTTCCACTCTATGAATAGCAGTTGACGAGTCTTGTGATATAAAGTTTCTCTTTCTTTTCAATTTACTTCTACTACAGACCGTAAAGTAGAAATTTTAGGACTATTACCTCTCGAACAACAACTAAGTAAATGTAGCAATTTATTACTTCGCAAAAAAATCATTCGCTTAAATTATTTCTATTTCAATAGATGCAGCAAAACGTAGAAGGCAAAAAATGGGATTTTGCCTTCATTGTATTACTCATCTAAATAGTGATATTCGTACTTTGTAAATATATACTGAATATATGTGCAAATTCATAAAATTTGTGACATAGAAATAACAATATAGATCTATAGATTTGATTACCATAAACCTACTCTAATCAAAGTTGATTAGTGTAAAATAAAACACTACTGAATATATTTACTATTTTCAAAGAACACTGATAAATGTGAAAGAAGCTTCTCTTACAATCATATAAACCTGACATACCCTTAATTTCCAAGAAAATTTAAGTCAATTAGTGGGTTATAATATTTGACGACCTACTTATATTTCTTTTATAAAAATATATCTATTTACTGTTTACCAAACTTAATTTACTCTTAAACTAATGCTTATTATACTTAATAAAGCTCAAGAGGGTCCTTTTTATCCAAATTATTTCCCTAATAAAATCTACTACTAAAGCAAGGCTTAAATTAATATCTCTTTGAATCGATTTAAATAAATAAATGAATAAATAAAACCAACAGTAACATACATGGTCCTGACCCCACATTAGGATTGAATCTTGGGTTGTCGGTATCAGGAACTACGAGACACATTTTGGACTCACAAACGCCCAGGCCCTAAACAAGTACTTGTGATCCAGACAAACCTTTATCTTGGTCTTGGGATCATACCCGCGGCCAGTCTATTCACACAGCCCGCTTTTTAACCAACTACACCACCGTGGTTCTAAAAAGAAGAAAATAATCCCTGCGTAAGGAGCTTTGGGTTTAACATTGAGCCATAACTAAGCAATAAGGTTTAGGATGTGTTCCAACAATCTTTAATGCTTTCAGATGAGTGATAGAGATTCATCATCATCATAACCTCAGCTACAGGAAGTCTACTGCTGAACATAGGCCTCCTCCAAAGATCTCCTCTTCGACATGTAGGAAGCAGCCTCCATCCAGCATTATTAACGGATTTAAAATAACCAATTTTACTCTATACTATGTCATACCACCAACATCCCAGTTGCAATAGCTATCTAATAGCCCAATATCGTCTATTCCATATAAAACAATGGACCTAAACGCAGTCTGTACATTAATGATAAAAAAAATATTATGGGCGAAATTTATCAATGTAATGGGGGCCGAAACAAGCGGTGTTCAAATTATAGTCTGTTTGACATGCGTGCGTTTGGCAGGGCTATTCTCAAAAATGGCTGAACTAATTTCGAAGCTATTTGGTATGGAAGTAACTTACTCCCTGAATTAACAAACAGGCTACCCACAAACCTCGTATACCCGTAGAAGTGCAATTTATTTGTTATTCCTTCAAACTCAACAGGATGGGATGAGACAGAAGAGGACAGGCGTGAAAGGAAAAGCAGTTAAGAGGAAGGCAGGCGCATTTAAGTTAAATATAATGATGATGTGGATTGTATTTCATAACCAATTGCTCCTGCCATGTGTTTGTAGTAAAATTATATTGATACGTAAAATAGGTACTGTTATATTTTCATTACACTAATTCTCACCTAAGATGACTCATGAGGTAATAATCAACAGAATTCTTTATAAGACTTAAGATAGTCGTTAATTAGAAAACTGATCATAATATACCCCGTCAAAGGTTTTTTATCCAATAGGAGCCAACAGGTCACCTGATGACAAATAATCACTGTCATCCATTAACATCCATAACGCTTGGATTATGGATGTGTTGTTCCCTGGCCATCAAATAGAGAGAGAAAACAGGGAAGGGAAAAAGATGGGATGACGAAAGGGTTATTGGAAAATCGACAATCTCACTCACCGAATGAAACAAGACAGCGAATATATCACTTTTTTTATTGCTCTAAATGGCGAGACGAGCAAGCCGTTCTCCTGATGGTAAGAGATACGACCGCTCATACACAGTAGCAACATTCCACTGCGCTCGTCATCCTGAGACAAAAGATGTTATGTCTCAATATGTCCAATAGTTACTCTGGCTAAAATGTCCTTCAATCCAAAACACAACAGTACATTTACGCAGTGTTGTTTCACGGAAGAAATAGGCATTGCGATGGTACCTACACAGATGGCTTCTCACATACGAGAGATCTACCACCAGTTAATCACTACACGTCGATCTCCTAAGAGACAGTGGTATCACCCTAACGAACTTGCACCTTCATGCCAAGCCAGGACTGACAACAGCGTAGCTCTACCACTTGTCTAAATTAAAAGAATGAGATAAAACATTAGTTGCCATCGTTAATTAGCTTGAAATATATGGTGACATTAATATTTTAAATTCGAAAGTACTTGTATCATGTAGCAACAGATCAAAATGATTTTTACATTGATATAGTTATTGGACCGGAGAGTGACAGGGCTACTTTTTATCTCGAAAAAGTGTTTTTTTTTTTCTTTTTTCTTCTTAAGCGGAAAGTATCTTACGCACATGAGACAGCGAGTAAAATACACCCAAATTTTCGTTACACTTCACAATATTCATCGTCTACCCAACTAGGTCTAAGACCTTGCATATCTTTACATAAAATGTTAAAATAATATATGAATAAACAATTCAAAAATTGCATTATGTTTTGTTATTGGTATGTAATGCGAAACGAGTATGCCGTTGGCCTGATGGTAAGCGATACAACTAGTAGCAAAACCGAAAAACACTTTGAATTACAAAGCAATGCTTGGTATTCCACTGCGCTCACCCCCCTGAAACAAAAGATGTAAAGTCGTAATATGTCCTATTGTAAGCTATAGTAGTTACTCTGGTTACAATGTCCTTCAATCCGAAACACAACAGTGCATTTACACCGCTGTGTGGCGGGAGCAACAGATCTTCTGGTGGTATCTACCCAGGCGGCCTCTCACGTATGAGAGACCTACCACCAGAAGTAGTAGTATTTGAAAACAAAGAATTTCATATTATTATGTGTGTTTTTATTGTTTTAAAACTAGCGACGCGTGATACATAAACCAAAGCGGTGATGAGCAGTGGCATACATTGTAATAATTAATATTTCTATTGGAATCAATTTTCTAAAGGCTTAAACCTACACAAATTATACAGGGTGATCACAACACATGCTTGCAATCCATCCGTACCTAAATCAATACCCTATTTTGGTTCAACCCTGAATCGCTAGTAATAAATAACTTAAGAAAGATAGTTAAATTGTAAAATGTTGTGTATTATACAAAACACACTTTTTATTACTGAATTTATGTGAATGACTAGTCTACCAATTTATACATATTTTTTATTTAAATCACCTACGGTCCATATAATCAGATTAATTTTTAACCTCTAGAAAATTATGTTCCACTTGTAGGTGTCTGCTCGCCCCCACACTGTTGACTTTGCCACGTGTTTTTAAACACGTGACTGAAAAATTTCGTTTATAATTTACCATCAGGTGAATGCATGACATTAACCTTTTCGGGGGAAGGCTTGTTTTCTTCTTAATGACTTAATGCTGCAAGATATATAACATTCCTTCAAAAAGTTTGTGGGATTTGAACCCACAGCCTCTTCGTAGTTCTGCACCTCACCATCGAGCTTTTGCTTGTATACGAGTATTTTTAACGTATTTACCAGCATAACGGTCAGTTTTGTGACTTTATGTAAAGTTTTTATGAGTTATAAAGTAAAATAGAAAATCCAGACAAAATATGAATAAGGTAAACAATAGATTTATAATTACGGTTCCAAATACTAATATTAATGTAATCCTTAAACATTATTTCAATCATATTACATAATAATATACTGAATGCATAAATAACTTCCGCTAAGATAGCTATATTTCAAATCTAGATATCTGATAGTAACAAAATGTGAGCAAACAATTGATATGTTCATATAAATCTCATTTTATTCTGTGTATGTTCTCCATTTGCATTTCACATTTTTTTTAAATAAATTACATACAATTGGTTACAATTAAATATCTGTTTCCCATCGGCTCGATGTCGGCGTGGGAAAACCGTTATCAGAATTGGGATCTGATTACAGGCAAACTAGAAGTCAATGACATATTGAGGAAAAGTCTCAAATAGGTACTTGCCTATAAAAAGCATAAAATCTACGTGACGAATCTAATGATTCTCTACTACGCTTCGAATTGCTTCATGATGAATCACATTTGGGGTATTTACGTTCAAGGGTAAATAATTTTATCGATAACAAACAAAATAACAACATAATCTTCAAATAATAATTTGTTAAAAGTGAGTTACGTGTAAAAATATAAAAAGAGTGCAATTTGTAGACGCATTCTAGACGCTATAGACACAAGGCCAGACCATCTTTGCTGGTCAACGAACTCTATTTCGACGTCTGTAAGGCAACAGCTATTAAGTAAAAAAAGAATTTCAAAGCTCGAGTTTATAAACTGCATCGAATGTTAAAATATTATTATCATACTTGGCTGTGTAGTGTGTGATGTTCCGTCCAATGATAGCGTACACATGTGTTATAAAAATTTATTAGCACCCGGATTCATGTGTTTGGGAACAACGTGAGTTCGAAAAAAATGCGTTACAGCCAGCATGGTCTATGAAATATTATGTTAATAGCCGATTACAATCTATAAATATTTTTCTAGATTCTTTCGCCCAAAAATACATCGCAGCTAATTAACGGCTCATTTTATGACAAGAAAGGAAACTGACCGCAGCGACATGAATATATTAAAAAAAGAAAATCTCACCAAAGTGCTTTAGAAAGTTATAAAATGTTGAAGTTTATGTATTAATCGCTTTGGCATTAATACTTTATTAATGTGTGCTTAGACTATAAAGCCGGTGCATCGACATCGCAGAGTCCACCTGAGGTTAGACAGTATTATTAAATAATTTTAGAACGTTCGACGGCCAATGTATTCAAGTGGGACGCCAGACGCATTAGCGCGAATTCCTAAAACCGACTAGACTTGTTCGTATGACTTCTTTTGTTAAACGGCTTTCGGTCCGTCCCGACGTCTTTAAAGCCTAATTCACGTAATGCATTCAACTATCGCTAACTATATATTTAGTTTCATAAATCTTAGATTAAATTACTGAATCTATGCATAACTAACGTTTTGTTGTGAGTTTACTTTATTTGACTTTATGTTTTTTCCTCGAACCAAAATTGCCTTTAATAAATAATAGTAAATAAAACATTTAACCGTTACACATGTGATCCAGACACCACAGTAAAACGCGAGTTAGGTCTTCAAACTTTTTGGTCCCACATCTGTCAAACTGAGCTAGTATTTGTTGATCTCACAAATCATTTGTCTCGGCGCGGCTATCGAACCCACTGCATTTTGTTTCGCACAAGGCTTCCCGCCCACAGCACAATGAAGGCTGTCTGTAATTTGACGCTGTCTCCGCGATGCTTCAAAATGTCTGTAATAAGACTGCCTGATACACAAGCGTTTCATTTCCGATTAGTTGGACACTCATCTATACATAGGTACGTATGAATATGTAGTAATACAGTTATATTAGCTATGATAATATGCACACGTGCAAGCTGAAACTAGAGAAAGGTGTCTATCAGGTGAGGTTCTGCATTTTTTTCGCCCGTTCAAAATTTTGGCGAACGCTGCATCAGGTCAGTGAACGTTACCAAATTTGCATGCATATTTTATTCCACCGCTTTGAGAAACAGTATTTTGCATAGATGAGTACGTGTTATCTTCGAGTATAAGTTGTCAGTCACTAAAATAGCCACCGAACATGATAAGAGCGTCGTGACACCTGCGTTCACGAAATTATCTAAAAAAACAATGTCGTACATCCATAATAGAGCATACAGTGTTATTCAAACAGCACAGACCTTCGATTCAACCATCTGCAAGTCTGTCTTTCATTATAGACGGTTTACATTGGATTCTGAAGGCGATTTATTGTTGGTACAATTTTGACAGCTGTTTTAATACGCTAAAAGAAAAAAGTGTAACCTGAATTTTGTGTTCATTTGGTAACCTGTAAGATTTAAAACAATATTTCATCCTATTTGAATTTGTTTTTTGCATGATATTTTCTTTCAAATTATGTTTTAATTCATCACAAATTATCTGGCGGTATCGTTATGAATAGTTATGCATAAGCGGACCTAAGTGTGTGGCGTTCTAGAATTACGAGAACAGACGGCGGAATATAATTATCTAACAATAAATATTGAAAACATTGCTTGAGCTATTCGGTAAATTTAAGTTTAGATATTTGCCGTGCTAAAATGGAGAAAAAAATAAATATAAACTCGGTTGAACGCAAGTCTTCTCGTCCATTGATCATGTCCCCATATTAGACGACAGTCCACGGTACAGCCTTAGTGCAGTTTGGTAGACATCACATAACTTTGAAATAATTTTGAAGTTCACTTAAGTATGCATATTTCCTAATATTGTTCTTCACCAATAATTTCGTAATACTTAATTAACCACACTTATAAACAAACAACTTTACACGAATACAAATTTAATTAAAGTTAGTCTTGCAATATTGGTATAGTTTTCGTCACTTTGGCAATCCAATATTGACACATGTATTGTTGGTTATGTCATGCTTATGAAAGTATTTTTGTCATAATCAATGATAGCAGTGGATGCATGTGTGCGGTGCATGTCGATATCGCCTTGTCGTGCACGGCTCACCTTGTCCTTGTGAACTGCGATCATACTTGCACTATCTGCCGATATCCGAGCTAAGGAAGACCTTGCTTTTTTACCTATACTTTTCGGGTAGGTCTTGATAAATATACATTATAGAATATAAATAAATACATCCACCCATTAGTCACATACAATTATAATTATTTTGCTAATATCACGAACAGAAAGTTACCTGCTTAAGAGAAAAATATCTCATCTAATTTCATCATACATACATGGTATTTTTTTTTTATTTAGATCTAACATTCACATACATAGTCCTGACTGAGACTAAGATCGAGTCTTGTGTTGTATCAGAAACTACGAGAGACTTTGTGGGCTCCTGAAAAGCCAAACCCGATACAAATACATATTGATCACACAAAAAAAACTAGTTGCGGGGATCGAACCCGCGGCCTCAGGTTTCACAGTCGGCATAAAACCTGCGCCACAAGTCTGTCTGTCTGCGTCACGAAGGACAACTTATAATAAAATAAAAGCTGCAGTATTTTAAATGACAGTTTAATTTGTCTAAGATTGCGAATGACAGTAACGTTTGTATGAAAGAAAGAGAGTTTTAATAATAATATCCAAGGTTCCCAGAACACACATTTTAATACTTATTAAAACATTTTATCCAGTTTCACCGTCTATACTTTAAATAACAAGAATTTCTAGCTTTGGTTCTACAGACGAACTAGTTTATTTTGATGGCCCATGGTCACGATAAATTATTACAGCTACCGATAAATAGGTATCCATAAGAATTATGCCGTGGTAAACAAGAAGTTAGTAAGTAAAAGGCGCGCATTTTAAAAAATTACTGATTATTTTAAACATGCTTTCTTCTTATCTAGGTTTCATAAATCTAGAAATCTGCATATTCTGGTTCGATAAATTCTGTTTTTCGATTATGTAAATTCCAAATCAGCTATTTAAAAAAAATGACTTTGCTTGTTTGCTGTCTTGATTGCCACGGCAGAAATAAGAATGTGTTTTTGTTTCGCCAACATTTAAATAAGTATACAAGGTAAACGTTAGTTTTCTGTGAGATAAATCGCTATAATATGATGTTGATCGAGGTGGCCCATTCATATTATATTTTTTTTATTATTTTGATACAAGCCTGCCGTTCGTCTAATGGCAAGTGATACGATGGCTCATGAAAAGTAGCAAAACCAAACAAAACCTTTTATTATAATGCAATGCTTTGTATTCCACTTTACTTTACTACACACATATCTATATATATCCTCATACACTTGCAACTCCCGAGCCGAGGCTCCTACTGTGATTTCTCAATCATACAAGAAGTCAAGTCTATCGAATTTAGAGCTTTAATTCTCCATGCCGATCTAGTGTGGGATGGTAGATCTCAGAAATTTTATTGTAGATATCGCCCTGGTATAATTTTCTTGATGTTTCCTTAGCCGTTGAATTGAGCCATTATTAACAATAAATATACATGTATAAAGTGCGTGGTGGCCTGTTGGTAAAGGAACTAGACGCGGCTGCTCATGACATGACATGTTCACGGAGGTCGCGGATTCGAATCCCAGGGTACACCTCTGACTTTTCGGAGTCATGAGTGTATTGACAGCCAGCGTGGTGGACTATATGGCCTAACCACTCTCAATCGTTTCGATTGTAGAGTAGGCCCGTGCCCTGTAGTGCGACGTATGTGGGCTAATACAAGTACACACGTTTATGGCATAGAAGTAGTAAACTACCGCTCCTTTTCATAGTAGATGGTATGACAGTCTAGGCCAGCGTGGTGGACTATATGGCCTAACCACTCTCAATCGTACTTTCGATTGTAGAGTAGGCCCGTGCCCTGCAGTGGGACGTATATGGGCTGATACAGGTATGACAGTCTACATAACTAAATTATAAATTTAAATAGCATAACGGATGTACTAAATTCAGACATTTAGCTAATAATTTGCAAATATTTTAAATAAATAAAATCAACATTATCCATATAGGAAGGAAAACGAAGCGTGAGAAATATCTATGTATAGAATAGAATTACTCTTTGTTTTTATATTTTACATTATGGTTATTCTTATTTCTTTATGCACCGTAGACTGAACAAGAGGTTTATCGGGACTTTGCAGTAAATAAAATCTCTTTACCGATTTTTTTCTTTATCCGAACCTAAACACTAATCCCTCCACTACAATACGACAGTCTCTCACCACGACTCACAACAAATAATCGTTTGGAAAAACAACAATGAGGAAGGAGTCGTAAAAATATATTATTATATCAGGTCAGTGCTTTCTTTTTTTAGTATAGTAGAGTCTTCTATAAATAATGATTTGATATTAGATTATTCTGACCGGATATAAAATAAACATAGTGTAAGATAATATCATATTATTTTTGGAATTTAAACTATAACTGTTTTTACAACATTTATAAGAGGTAACTTAGCAATAATAATTTTTAAGTTTCCATTTATGCTTACGTAACTTTTAAACACTTAAAAATATGTTGCACACAATGCATCAAAATAGTTTTAAAACAGTGGTCTCATGAATCGTGTGACGTCACGAGTGAAAAAGCGGGAAACAAAATGCAAAGCTGCGAACATGTGAGCGACTCGTATGGAAAATGAAAGTCTTTCGACGCGAGTTTCATTCAGGCGAAGTTGGCTAGCTCGCGGCTGCTGCGGGTCCCAATGTCAGAAGCGACTGAGCGCACCTACATATATGGATAGGGCCTCTAGTTTTCATATATTTCTGCTGCATTATTCATGTATTTATTTCAGAAACTTACTTAGTATAGTCAAAATAAGTGGCTAATTCTTAAACGAAAGCACACTTCGTAGAATTTTTTAATTGCTTAATGAATTTCATTGTTAAACGACTTCGTTTCTTGAAAGAAAAAGATTATGAGGTGAGCTGATAACTACCAGATTCACTAGTTTCGGAACAGTTACAAGATACTTCTTCAATAATTATATACTATAGTTAAATACTTCTTTAATAGTGATTAAGAGGAATAAGATGGCTTCATCTCGCATTTACAATCTACACTTAATACTTATGTTTTGTCCTTCTCTAACGACTTTTCAATTCAGTTTGAGCGAAGAAGACAAAATATTCGATAAGTTACATAGATTTTAAATCTGTCTATGAATAGTGCCTTAAGAATTCTCATATTTAAAACGTTTTTTTAACATCTGAGGTCAACGCAACGTTGCTAGCCACAAACGATATTCCAATAACCGAAAACTTCCATACATTTTCAACATGGCCTTGATCTCGAAACAATGTCTTTGTTTGGGTATAAAAAACTTCCATAAAAGGCAATCCAAGAAATAATTTAAAAACTAGTGGACAAAGCAATATTTCTATGTTTTAAACATAGCCTTATAATATGAAGCAAATAATTTTAATAATTTTATAGGTTTATTTGTTTCTAAAGCAGTCCGCACGATTAACATACAAATTACTCCGGCATAAAATATGCTCTTATTATATTCTTATTTCATATAACAATTAAGATATATGGTTAAGATAATATCCAAACAAAATAAATGTATATTTTATGATGAAGAAGGTATCAGAAAAATATTTAAAATTCTTAGAGCTCTTACGATATGATTATCAGGCTCCAATTTTAATATTTGATTACGCAAGCTTTTCGCTGACAAAGATATAAAACTCCTTGATTTCCAATATAATGTTTTTATTGCATTTGTATATATTAACTATTAAAAATGATCTACCAAAACTAAAAAAAAAGTATCGTCCAAAAACAATACACGATTATTTTTAGGCAAAGAAAACTTATAAAGTTGTAATCTTGTTTACATATTGTCATATGTATTATTCTAGTTATTTCAATTTATTCTAGTTTACTAATAATAACTTATGTCCAACATCAACCAAACTAGTGGAAAAAGGAGAGCAGACAAAATAAAAAGAATAAATAATCGGCAGCGACTTGAAACATTTCATACATCCATGCGCTGAAACTTAGCCAGAGCACTAACTTGGTGTTTAATAACACCTCCAACAAATTACATCTACACTGTGAATGTTGTTTGCGTATTGCCCTACTGCTCTACTTGAAACTATTATAAAAAACTAACACTTTTTAACCGCGTAGTGGTTACATGCTTACCTCAATTGAATTTTGTTAACTGTTACATTTGACTGTCTTACAATCTAATATAAAATTCTGCGAATAAAGATTTTTGTTTGTTGCTATACATTAGGTTAAATATTATATTATTTAATTTATTAGAAGTTTAAAACAATGCAGTGGACTATTGCTATTGTGGCTTAATTCGCTATCTGCATTCTACTTTTGGTAAGTAAAGCGTTCCTTAGATTTTTATATGAAAATAACATGTATACAAAAAAATTAATGACAAATGAACAGTGAATTTTAGATGCATTTTTTGTCTAAGTATGCAACCTACTTGAGCAGCGTCACCTACGCTCTGAGTCGAGAATAAAGACAGTCGTCTAGAAATTTCCGCCTCTTACTCCAAATTAGTGAGCTACTTCAGCTTGATGTAGGTATCTTCGTTCGTTTCAGCCACAGAACTACTTCTTTACTAAACATAGGCTTCCTCCAATGTTGGAAGCGGCCGGCATCCAGCGAGTTCCTGCAACCTTAACCAGGTCCGTCCACCTTTTAAGCAGTATACGTGGCTTCCAATCCAGAACCTTTGCTTTGTATCTGCATGGGACTAATTTTAATTGCATGTACACTAGCACCTTCGAGCGGACATGACCTACGCATTAAATGACCTTCAATTGTACAAGGCACGCGAGCGCGCACTTACGTTAATAATTACATCATTATCTTTAATAAATATTTTTTACCGATATTACCCGTTCGACCGTTGTAATTAAGATCGTTTAGAATAGAAATGACGGCTGTAAACGTTCACATGGGTCTTTGTTACATTTTAACCCTCGCTCTGCGCAATTATTACGACAAATTATCAATACTTTTACATGCCAACTAAAGTAGGGTTTATATTCTGGGAATTCCTCTTGGAACTAAATGAATAATTACAATAAATAAATTTGATGTGGCTTGTCCATTCGATTTTCATTTTCATCCATTCCATTCCTTTCCTGTGCGTAATATTAATCAATAAATTGTGATTTTAATTTATCTAGCTGAAGTGTTTAAAAAAATCAGCGTTCAACAGTTTAAAGTCACTCACTGGTTTTATTAGAACGAGGCTGATGCTTGCGGGGAGAACTTTGTGTTCCGATATAATACACTTGAGCATCTCGTTATTATTCATGGTAGATACAGTTTGTAAAGCTCATCGAATCGATGCAATAGTAGCGACAGTAAAGCAAGTTTTCAATGTCACGATTTGGGGTCTGCCAATATATTATATACTTATACATAATATAAGTGTATATAGAGGGCACATAGCACTATTTCTATGAGCGCACCCCACCGATTGTAATCTGGGTGAGGGGCGAGGCGAACGGACCAATCGCTGTGCTCCCGTGACCAGAAAAGGGGGAGGAGTTTCGCACCCCTAGTTTTCTAGGGGTTAGTGTGCTTCCGCGGCCAACCTAGTTTGCCGTAACCCCCCGCGCGCCGCACTCACCCCCGCACCCACTAATTTAGGGTTGATCAATCGGGCGCGCCGTTGCCTTTACGTAACCGACACCAGACAAATTTCGTGCGATGCAGCGCTCTCCGACAAGATACCGACTAGACATACCTCGACGAGAACACAGCCGACTACTTAGCTGCACATAGCTGAGTTTAAACCGTCGTAATCAAATATATTTATTTATAAATAAACGTTAAACAAGAGAAAGAAAGGTCATTTTCCAAAACTCAAGTCCAAACCTATTTTGAACTCAGTCAAATATATTGCATAAATATAGCTCATTACAATTTCGTAAAAATATATCGAAGTATTTAAACCAATAACCATAATTGCCTTACCTGGTTGTTTAGTTCGTTACCTATAATTAAAGAACCACAGCAGCAAAATAAAGTTCATTAGAGGACGAATCCGTCTGCATTGCATAATGAAAATTTACAAACAAAAAATAAATTGGTGTCTAATTACTCATCACGGTATTGTTATGACAGTTGCCGCTGTCAATGAATGAAAACTGTGACAACTTCATAAAAACGGTGTTTGCAACGTAATATCAATAAAAGAATATATTACCATACTTTTTTCCTCAAACAAGACCCATTACTTTTCGTTTGGAGCGTGTTAACTTTAAGGCACAAGTCACTTAAAAAGCACTTTGAATTCTGCAGCTTACTTAGAAAACTTCAACGTAGAATTATTTGGAAATACCCATATGACCGCTGCGATAGCCTAATATACGTCTTTAACTAGCACAAATAGTCAACAAAAAATTTGAAAGACGCATCGTGATTCAGACTTATTAAAAACAAAAATGAACAATACTTATTGGGGCCGTAGCATGTCATGCTGAGTTACATAATTTGAAAAACTTGCTTGAAATATAATTGAAGTATTCTTTAAAGATAAGAATTCTTGCCCTTTTTATTATTTTACCCATTATATTGTGCGGTAAAATTCATCAAACTTGTAAACATGGGGTTTGTTGATTGGGATATTTGTTTTGTTTTATTTATTTGTGACTGATTTACAAATCTATTATTATAAGTTTTTATATAGCATGTAACACAATTTTTTGAATTACAATAGTATTAATAACCTTTTCCAATTAATTCTTTTCCAATTTACATTCGGTCAGGGCATGATTTATTTGAAATATGTTTTACCTGAAGATTAAATACTCAGTGTGTCATGAAACAATGAAGTATTGGTCACTATCTTTGAAAATGTTTCACTCAAATAGATTACATTTATATATATTATGTGCCACATTTAGTTTTAATTTGATATTCTACATTTAGGTTTTAAAAGTTCAAACTGTGGAAAAAATACATTTAATTTAATTAACAAAAGGCACTTTAAAATTAATTACTTCGCCCTTACTAGACTTTTAAAATAACCGTTGCTTGGAATGAAAACAAGCCCTATATCATTTCTAATTACGCTGAGCACATCAGTAATCTTGTATTGTCCAACAGTATGCGCGGCACAATAATTTAAGTCACATTCAAGGAAGTCAAAAGCGAAGAGTACCACTCACGTTAGGGTTCCATGCGAATTAGGACAATATTTTGTCAATAATTGTTTTTTATTGTTCTGATTAGCGAGACAAGCATATTATTCGCCTGATGGTAAGCGATTAGACCACTCATGAATCACAGCATAATCAAACAACTGTTCCTGAGAAATAAGATGTTAAGTCTCAAAATGTCCAGTAGTTACTCTGGCTACAATTTCCTTGTGCGTTCACACTGCTGTTTGGTGGGAGAAATAGACATTGCAGTGGTACCTAACCCGGCGGCCTCTCACATATGAGAGATCTACCACCAGTCACACTTTTCTTTCATACTTTTTAAATGCTGCATCATTATAAGGATAATTAAACATTCCCATTACTTTTTAGTGTTGACTAAATAATTAATCCATAAGCCAGAGAATAGATATAAAATATTTCTCAGTACTCTGGTGTCCATGACATAAAAAATATGGGATGAACACTATGTAATTTTAATTCGGCAAGTTAAACCGAAATATAGTTTTCTGTTTAAATCCTAGGAACAGACCCTGTTTACTTTGGAGGAGTGCGTGTATGTCTTTATATTATTATATTATTTATTGGAAGTATATATAGATCACAAATATTAGTACTGAATACTGTAAACCAAATGTTAAAACACACGTAAAAAATAATTTTATTAAATAATTCAGTCTAATCATGAATATAAACATAGACGTTTAACATTAATTTGCATGGAGTCTACAGAACGTACACGTTGTAAAATATATTCGCTCTTGGCCACTTTTCAGAGTGTTTTTTTTATAGCAGGCGTGGTTACGCACGGCTGAGTCAGGATTTCCCCCGATCGCGTAAAGCCAGGGTCATTGACTGTCTACCGTAAGCTCAAGTAATAATCCCTCACATAATTACTACTTTTCGTAAGGTAGATAACATCATAATAACATTTAATTTTCTATGTCGAATCCTTTTTAAATTTACATCAACTTTGATACTTCGCAAGCTTTGTTCTATGCGGGTGGTATCTGCTACAATTTAATAATGCAGAGTGGAATCGTGCCTTTTATTCAGTCTTGTTTCAAACATTTTAATAAAACACAATTTAACCTGAAGTAGGAAGTGTGCATGCTTCTAACAAACATTGACAAATCAATAAAAATAAAACGGTCCATTGACCTACATCTAAAGAATGAATCAAAAACAAATAAAAACCGTTTTTTTTTTATCTAACACGAGCCGTGGATCACGGAAAATTTTGCAGATGTTTTTACACGTTCTGAAAAAACATTGTAAAAATGATTTGACAATCTAAATGTGCTTAAATTTTCTATTTATTACAGACAATTTGGATTTCTCCTTGTGTTTAATTAAAATATTATTAAATAATCCATTTTATCACAATAACGATATAATATATTCTACACGTGTCGAAGTTTAAATAATAAATATTACGAAAATATTGATTACTTATATCAATCATTAAAATATCTTTTAAAACTCGTGTACTCGGTGCAAACGGTGCGGTGTTTACTTCAGCGACCGTGAAAGGAAGCGTCAAGATTAATCGCGAACTTCCTATTAATGTAAAAGTGTTGGTAATTAATTTCATATTTATTATATTCTAGGCTTAATTTTTAAATATTAGACAGGATATGTCATCGCCTATAATTTGAGAATGGATTCTCATTTATTATGAATGACATGAACAAAATACCTCAGAAATAGTAAAAACAATATAACTTTGCCAAAAAAAATGCCGTGATCCGAAATTGAACGACATCACCTACTAAGCCTTATTAAATAAAGTCTTTTTGGATACTCTATAAGTTTCCTCTGGTATAAAGACGACAAACATATTTTCCCTTCAACAGCGTGGGTATTAATAATATTAAACAATGATTTTTAGTTCTGAAACCAATTAATTAAAATTTCCATCATAAGTAAGCATTATCATAACTGCGATCAGTATCTGCATATTACCATACCTAATACATAATAATCAATTGATCAACGGGCCTGACATTATTAACTTTTTATACAAGTTAGACTTATTTGATGAATACATATTATAGTTGGACAAGATGTTTGCGATAGTAGATAAATTTAAGATTTTAATCTACAACAGCATATACACATTTATTTTAATCGGATATCATTTTTTAAGCTTTACTTAGTCACAAGACAAGCTATTGTTTTCTTTATTATTTTTCTTTAATTGCCCTCAAGGGTAAACCTTAATCACTGTTTCACTTTTTTAAGGTTATTTTTTAATGTTTTAATACCAACTACATGGATAATTAATAATGAATTATCGTAGGTCTCGTATCGCCCTATACATCGCATTAGGCATTATACGATAAAATGCCATCAAGAGACCATGTCTCCATCTGCACAATATTAAACATTAAATTCTTACCTCAATATCACTATCTAATTGAGAATTTCAGTGCGAATGAATTCGCCGAATATGACCCGCTGATAACGTAACATATCAGCGATAATTTTTTATAATCAGGCGATCGGTAGAGGTCGTTGTGATAGCGTAGAAATTCAAAGGCAAAAATTAATTGGCATTTAGAAACCTTGGGACAATCTATAAGTGGTACAATTGGTGAACGCAAAAACTACACGTGTGATATAATGTCAGTTTGCGCGATGCCCCGACGAAATTGATTTAGACTGATCCGTATTAGGTCAACAGACTTAGCGTGGAGCGCGCGGGTGTGCAGTGGAGTTGTATTTAATAGTATTATAGTCTCAATATCGGCATCGAGAGATAGCGGAGATCGTGACGCGGCGACTGCGACGCGCCTTATCGCCGCATCGACTTCGTGGCCGTCGTAAATAATGTGCAACTTTTCCCGCCACGCCCCCACTGCCCAAGAAAACAAAAACTATAGAGTCACTTATCATGCGCCCATCACACACATATTTCTTACTTACTCCCTTAACAAGATAACAACAAAAACATTTAATTCATAATTTTAAAATCATTTAACCAAGTGTTTAACGAAAATTGTGAAAACAATTGTAGTTCCGGTAGTTTCAATCTCATAAATGTCAATCAATATGTGTATGCTCCACACTTAATAATGTAAAAGATTAGTAAGGCCTGCTCCCTTAATTATCTTATTATAACCAAAGGAACAAACTTTAACAGATTACTTTCATCAATTTCCAAAGAGCAAATTACTAGACTTTGATGACAAATGTCCCTCTCAATATTTCTAGATCTTAAGAGCTATTACGCACTGTTGACTAGTCGCCAGCGACTCAGTCGCTGGGCAATCAAAATATAGCTGTCAAATATCCGGCGACTAAGTGCGTATGTCCCTATCTGTATCAGCCCATATACGTCCCACTGCAGGGCACGGGCCTACTCTACAATCGAGAATACGATTGAGAGTGGTTAGGCCATATAGTCCACCACGCTGGCCTAGTGCGGGTTGGCGGACTTACATACCTTAGAAATTCTTATGAATCCCTATGGCATGCAGGTTTCCTCACGATGTTTTCCTTCACCGTTTTAGTGTGTGGTGATTGACTATCAATACACACATGACTCTGAAAAGTCAGAGGTGTGCCCTGGGATTCGAACCCGCGACCACCGTGAACATGTTGGCAGTCGCGTCTAGTCCGTTTTACCAACAGGCCACCACGCACTTACATATATGAGTATGTCCCTATATAAGAAAGAAACTATAGAAGTTACAGTCGCCGGCGACTGAGTCGCTAGCGAGTGGCGACCAGTCGACAGTGCGTAATAGCAGTAAGTTTCATTCATTTTAATATTACCATCGGATGCTTAATTCGTCAAAAAGCACTTAAATAAAAATAAACGAAGAGTAAATCCTATTATTTTATTTTCATAGTCTAGAGTATTAATTAAACGACAAAATCTGGTAGAGATCTTTTAGTCACTAAATGAAAAAACAGTTTTATCTAATCAGATTCTCGATTCATTTAACATAAAAAAAATAAAATCAAAACACACTAATATTGAATGTAATGAAACAACTTCCAAATAATTTCATAACCTTATAGGGAAATAAATATTAACATATTTTTGTAAATAAAATTTACGACCTGTCCTAAACCGCTCGCGTTATCGAATTAATATAAAAATGCCAAAAATTATATTTTTTAAATGCTAAGACAAATGCAAATCGAGACGAATGAATACGCAAAATGCTTCTGAATACGCTAAGTTTCTATAGCGTTATTCGATATCTGTTTACGCTACACGTTATCCTTGCCTAATACATGAATGATGCATGTAATAGTGTCTGAAGGCTAATATTGAATAACTTTGAATTTAAACCGGTTAATGCCACATATACAGACAATCTGCACAGACTCACCATCCTGCCAAACGCATACGAAACTAATAAAGTTTTTTTAGCGTCTGTGATAAATATTTGAAATAGTTCAAACCAATGTTTTAATAATTATTATGTAGAATCATTTGCAAACTTTTATTATTATTTTTTTTTTTATGAATCTGCCTCTTTATAACATAAAATTCATATCCACTTATATTCTCATAAAGGTAGGCTGATAACACATTAGATTGTGGATGACACTAACATAATATTGTGTCACTGTTCAACTGTTCAATAGTTCATTGCCTGACCTGAAAATGGAACCCAAGAACTTCTGCCTTCCATATATAGATCTTTATTTATACGAAACAATATACTACATGGAACACAACGTCGATATGTGTAACACCATATTTTTTAAATAACAATAAGGCCTAGTTTTAAGATAAAATGAAGTATGAATTTTAATCCCTATTTTATAAAACATATTATTTATGTATGATCAAACAATAACTAATCAATATTAAATAAATAAACCCAACAACCACATACATAGTACTGACCCCACACTAAGATCGAGTGTTGTGAGTATCAAAAACTACGACAAACTTTTCGATCTCTCATACACCTAGACCCGAAACAAATATTTGTCTCGATACGGAGATCAAATCCTCGATCTCACGTTTCACAGCATCGTTCTAACCACGACACAGTCAATAAAAATAGCTACGTATATGTTGCAATAACAAAACGTTTAATAGTTTCTCGTTTCGTTTCCAGCTCCACGGTGGTACTAGGCTGTGCACCCACCTAGACAGTGCAGCGGTCGGCCAAACCGCGGTAACACTCTATCGTAGTCGTGGCCGTGGCGTTGTTTTTGACTGAAAACGGTGCACGCGCACTTCATGTTTTACATTGGGCCACTAAACAGGATATTGCGACGCTTGTATTGGCGCGAAAGTGCTTGAGTTCGCTCGCGTTAATGCATATTTCGTAGCGTCAATTTAGGTGCTCGTTCGATACAAAAAGTACAAATGAAAAACAAAAATGATGTTTTATCCCTCAGGACACTAATTTTAGGAACTATCACATCCTTCTCTTAATTCCCGAAAATGTGTAAGCGAATTGTTATCATGATTTTTATTTTTATTTCGGTAGGCAGCGACCTGGTGACTTTGTATGAACGGCTTTTACCGCTTGCCATCGGGCGGCCCGCATGTTTGTCTGCTGGCGAAGGTTGCAAAACATGGGCAGACGATACAGTGCAACAAACGTCCAAAACATAAACAAGCTAAAACTTATTAATATTAATACGCCGATGAATAAACAAATAACTCCATGACAAAATCAAATTGTCATTAAAGTGTTTTCTAAATTATTAATATAAAATAGACAGATTTAATGGATTGCAGTGCCCTGAAACTACTGGACCGATTTGAAAAAAAAAAACACTTCTAGTATCCTAAATTACCCCCTGATGACGATAGGCGATAGAATAATAGTAATAAATAAAAGGACCTATAAGATTAATTAATTATTAACCCAATATTAAATTTCCCAGATATTAACTTCTATGAATCTATTCTGACCACTTTAGGTATCTCTGTATGGTCTGCATTTTATGGTTGGTTATAAATATAACCATCGATAAAATACAGACTAGTCTAGTATATTTCAAATCATTAAAACTGTCACATAAAATGTATTAATACTTATTTCCTCTAATGTTATGGCCATAAAGTGGGTTAGAATGAGGCCCGCATCCCAAGGCTCTCACCGATAGTCCGACTAAAAGCCGACTATGTTTACAGGAGATCCTGACCACTAGCCGGCGGCTACGGACAAAATTCTACACGGACATCACATTTATAAGGCCCTTAAACAATTTCGCATAATGTCTTCTTTTAGACAACGTTGGCTGTTTTGTTTGATGTATGTTTTCTATTTGTTGCGTAACTTGTACGAATATTAATTGTAGCAGTTATTATCTTATTTTCTCCTGCATCGCCTAATCTCTAGATTTTAATAAATCAATATCAACAAAAGGTTCTAATATATCTAGTAGCCTCCGTGGCGCAGTTGGTTAGACGCCGGCTGTGACAGATTCATGACCCGCCGAGGCCGTGGGTTCAGTCCTTCACCGATACAAATATTTGTAAGGCCAACAAGTTTTTGCCTCGCTCTCTTTTGTGAGAACAAAAAGTCTCTCTTAATTCCTGATACCCTCGACACAAGACTTGATTTATCTTGTGGGATCAAAACTATGATGAACAATCACATAGATTGTTGGATGTATTTATTATTACTTATTTAGATATTAATCTTTACCTATAGCAACCATTTTATTTCCATACTCATACTTTTTTATTTTCGCACAAAAAAATGTCTAATTCTTTGACACAGACATTAAAAGGTCGTTGTACGCAGTGCCGATCTAACTGTGATGTCACACTTTTAGTCCTGACTTTATCGATTTAACACGATTTTAACTGAAGGACATGGCCCACTTGCTTTCAGTTTCCATTCCCTTATGCTTTTAATAATAGCCTTTGTTGAATAAAAAAGATAAAAGGTTAAGTAATTTAGATAAACAGGTGTAAACTAACAGAAAAAACAAATTCGCTTCTTTACACAAAGGTTACATGGGAACAAAATAAGACTAATCTACTTACCATAAACGTTTTTCATTCGGGTAATTAGTGTCTTTTTTACGTGGCGCGAGCAGTCGATTACATTGAAAAACTGATATTGAAAAAATTGAGACACAATTTTTTTTTTGTTGTTGTTTTTCAAATCATCGGAGTGAATAATATGAAACAATGTTGGGTAAGCAGAATAAAACATAATAAATGGTTTATACTTTCAAACAGGGATGGATTCAGTTGCTGGTTTTGAAAATATCTACCGGATATTTAAAAAAAACAGTGCAAATATAATTTTAGACCATGTTCATAAATTTTGACTTAGCTTAATGTAGATCTTAGCATAATCAAGACCTGATTCCATTGAAATATTTTACAATATACAATAGACGTAAAAATTACAATAAAAAACGACAGTATTCAAAACAATATCAATAATTAACATACTATATATTATCATAAAATATTTAAATATTTAAGCTAATAGAAACCTACCAATCAGCAAACCTAATTACGCAAATTCAAACCAGACAAGAAATTGGTGACAACCGTGAAATGAGGCATTTACCGATTGCAAAAATAATAAAGAACATTTCGCTAGTTTTGCAACTGTATATTTTTCACTCCTATCGCGGTTTTAGGAAAACCTTGAAAATCGTTACATTTTCAAAAACACGTTTCATTTTATGCCACTTTATATGTAAAATGACATCAACCATTCACATTTTTTTTATTGTCACCTTATTTTTTGAAGGGAAATACTATATAATATGCATAATTGGAAAGGAAATACTTATCATTAATGACCCAATTATAAATAGGAAATGCATGGACTATTGGCATTGCATTTTAAGATCGGAACTAATAGATCAAGAAGATAATAATTTATATCTTCAATATTTGATTTAATAAATGTGAGTCAGCAATATCCAATTATTTTCATTGCTTGATTATTATACGTACCCACGCACAAACTCACGTCTTTTTCCCAGAAGGGGTTCGCAAAGATGCTACAAGGACGCCCATATTTTGCCTTGTATATTCCGCCCTACGATATGATAGGGTACTCGCGCCCTATCGCCATATCGGGCACAAATTCTTGACTCCGGGCCAATAATGAGTAGAAAAACCCAATATCACTTTACCCAACCCGAGATTCGAGCCCGAGACATCAGCTATGTAACCGTAACGTAGTACAACTACACCACCGAGGTAGTCTAGTGATTATTATAACAAGTAATCAATAAATAACACCCAACAGTCACATACATAGTCCTGACCCCACACTAAGATCGAGTCTTATGCCGTGGGTATCATGCCGTGGGAACTACGAGAGACTTTTCGGTCTCACAAACACCCAGAACCGAAAGAAATATTTGTGAGCCGGCAGCCGCACAAACATTTCTCTCGGTGCGGGGAGCGAACCTGCGGCCTCTTGTTTCACAGGCAGTTTCTAACCACCTGCGCCACGGAGGCTGTGTGAGATAATAACCTGATTATATGGTTTAAGCCACGATCAACTTCTTTACCCACTAAACTATCAAAAAATTTCCACTATCATTCGAATTTGCGACGCTTCAACGTATTATTATAAAAAAAAAGAATGCCCATTCATAGTATTGGTAAAAAACATCATTGGTCCCGATACCGATACTATTCTTTTTTATAGCATTTTTATGGTGTGTCTTATATAAAGTAATATAATCCCATTTAAATTTTTGTTCACAGAGCCGAATACAATAAAAGTATTTTTATTGAACTTCAAGTTCATTTCTCCAGGAACTCCGGGTCTGGGTCGCAATTACGTTTATATTTCTTGAAAATATATATATTTCCCTGCACAAAAAAGTAGGTTTCATCGCGGCACAAAAATCTTCACACCCATACTAAGTTATGAAACTTACTACTATGAGTAAAATGGGCATTCTCCTTTTTTACTTAATTTTATAAGTACTTAAGTACGTAAGTAAGTAAGTAAGGATCTCCACAATGACCTGTTGGAAGCGGCCTGCATCCAGCGACTTCCTGCGACCTTAGAAACGTAAAACATAAAAAACGTAAACGTAACGTTAAACGTACTTTGTTTGCTTAGAGTTTATTCGTATGCAATATCTACGACGCATTTTAAGAAGGATTTAAACGTGATGCTCACATTATTATTACCTTGAATTGCTCTATTTATACTATATACTGCCACCCTTATTCATGAGGACTTAACGCACTTTTCACATGCCGTTAATATGAGCTAACTCAAAAAAACGTTATTCATAGACATTGAGGGTATATTATCTCAATGTTCATAAACGACAAAACTCACTAATCAGCAGTTTAACAGCTCATTAACTTTAAATTAGCTGATACCCCTATACCAAATTTTAAGCAGAAAAATGGCGGATGTCTGTCAGCTCGACGCACAGGACTTTTCATATTACTGTTAAGTGAATGAAATTACTTTTTTTCTGTGAAGTGGATATACATATAAGTTAAAAATGTGTAGAAAAAACATTATAAATAGCAAAACCTAATGCACTTAATTTCTTCTAAACATGATTTAACTAATCTGCGTTTATATGGTTGATTAGCGGTTTCGTATGAATAAGGGGATGTAGCTTAGAAAATGAATACCAAGTGTGAAGGCTTTGCTGTCGAATTTCTTTCGGTGAGTAATAATTTTCATTCCGTTTTCTTTCATTTCTTTAACCTCACCCATCTTTTGAGATACTAGCAAATCTACGTTCAAAATGCAAGATGTTTATCGACAACAGTAACCAGATGACAATAGATCTTTCGTACCATATAAAACACAAATCATTATATCCTAATTCCTACTTGATATTGCATTTCAGTATTATGTGTTTACATCAAGTATTTGCCAATTTTGAAAGTTCTGACCAAAAACTTAAAACAATTTATAGATGTATATGGATGGATGGGTAAAAATTCCATTAGTAGATGGGTGAAAATTAAAAACCACTCATAAATTACCAATTGTTCTTTTATCTGTATCTGTATCAGCCCATATACGTCCCACTGCAGGGCACGGGCCTCTTCTACAATCGAGAGTACGATTGAGAGTGGTTAGGCCATATAGTCCACCACGCTGGCCTAGTGCGGGTTGGCGGACTTACATACCATAGAAATTTTATAAATCGCTATGGTATGCAGGTTTCCTCACGACGTTTTCCTTCACCGTTTTAGTGCGTGGTGATTGACTATCAATACACACATGACTCCGAAAAGTCAGAGGTGTGCCCTGGGATTCGAACCCGCGACCACCGTGAACACGTTGGCAGTCGCGTCTAGTCCGGTTACCAACAGGCCACCACGCACTTTTATCATCTGCCTCAGTTCTTTTATCTACGACTACTTATTTTTTCAAAATGCCTTCTAGATGAAATTATGTTGTTAACTAACTATATTAATTCTACATTGTCCCTGATGGACATAGGCGCTAGAATACTTTCAAAAACTGAATCTGCTAGTCCTTTAGTAATAATAATATCACTTTCCCATATAATAGAATTATTCCTCTTCTACAGAATAGGAAGATTGATGCTGAACAGAGACCTATCCCAAGAAATTAATATTTTACTTCCTATATGTTTGCTATAAAAACCTAGAACGACACTATCAAACATAACATACTACCTATAATAATGTTTGCGGATAAAAAAATTTAGCCGTTACACAAGATGACCTTCAGTTTCGACTAAACCCAGACTCGCCTAACCTGTTCGCTTTTAGGTTTAGCTGTTTATTATTATACAAAGCCTAGTGTGTTTATTAAAAAAGTCGCTATATAAATTGATTATCGAGAATTCTATTGCTTATACAAAACAACTTAATTTTATCAATCTTCTTTTTATAACACTAAATAGACAAAAAAATACAAAATGAGTTGAAAATTAATTTCAAAAGACCATCCTTTTGATAAATAAGTGTTTGAAAGCTATTCCCAGAGGCTATTTTTGTTTAGGACACGCGCCTACCAAGTAAAAATAATGATCTCTATAAACTACAAGTTTTACAATTACGCAGCTGCATATAAAAACGAACGGTTCAAAATTCGCGCTGCATCTAGACCAAATAAAAAAACACATTGCACAACTCTAGTCCTATAATTTAGTAGAATCAATTTGCATGACCACAACGCTTTCTGTCTTCACATTTTAATAGTCTGATTTCGTTATAATTCGATGGATGGGTGGGGAATGGTGCTAGAGCCATGTCTAGACACGTCTCGGATATTTGATTAATGCGTCGAGACAGCTAAGTTGCAATCAGAAAGTAGACGAAACCCGTATAATTAGATGCAAGAACCGGTTTGCTATAATATATAAATGCATAGCCAAATATCAGTGAAACACTTAATTTTTTCTGCGTCTATGTTTTTTTAATAAGCTATTCGTTTTTGCTCTCCGTCGCGTCGCACAGATTATTACACACGTATATTTCCAAACGATATTTGATCTTTATTATGTCTATGCGCATAATCTCATGATTCTAATATATTATAAAATAAAATAATCAAAGAGAGAGAGAAACGAGCACGTTAAAAAAGTTCTTAAATTTCTGTATGATAAAAATCAGGATTTTCTATGTTGCAACTAAATTTTAATAAGGATTTCGATACCCTCTTCAGTGGAATGCCAACTATATCATAATACTTCGTATAAAATGCGAAGTATAGCTTTTTAATTCATGGATTTGTTTGGTTTTGCTACTGTCTATGAGCGGTCGTATCGCTTACCTTTAGGCGAATGACATGCAAGTCTCCCTACTCATTGCAATAAAAAAACGGTTGATTGAGCCTTATTTCTTAGAGATGAATATTACCTCGCAGTACACATTTTGACATAATCGATGTTCATCTATCCGAGATAAATAAATAAACCCAACAGTCAAACACCAAGTCCTGATCCCACACTAAGATCTAGTCTTGTGTCGTGGGTATCAGAAATCATGACAGACTTTTCGGTCTGACAAACAACAGACCGGAAAAAACATACCTGTGGAGAACAACAATATTGGCTTGTATGGGGATCGGACCCACGGTCTCTAGATTCTCTTCATTTTCTAATTGAAGAATTGCTGAAATTGAAGCGATATTTATATTAATTTCGTTTAAACGATCCAGACTGCTTCGAAGGTCGCTATGGAATCCCTTTGGACATGTTTATGTTCAGAGCTAGACTTTTTGCAGCTAAAGATAATGATATGTATCTAATTTTTAATCGTTTGATACCACTTACTCTCTTTGCATACATATATAATATGTGTATTTCACGCATATGCGTAATAATTATCAAGAATCAGATAATGTTTATGACGACCTTACAGCCACCTGCTCGAACAGTTATTTGCACTCTATCTAGTAATATTTCAGTCTAATCTACTTAATTATAATAACTTCTATGGAATGTATGATATTCGACTTTAAATTGTACCGTTTAACGGTGAAGAAAAACATACATAAACAACAGACCTGCCTACCATAGTGATTTGTAAGAATTTCTTCGATAAGCACAGTTCGCAAACTCGCACTAGGCAAGTGTGGTGGACAATATGGCTTAACCCCACAATAGTACTCTCAATTAAAGAGGATACGTGTGCTTTATATTTGGACGTATACAGAGAGACAGAGCACATTTCTTGTTAATAAAATAAATGTTTATTAGCTAATACACAGGATTTCTGTGCTGGATATTACCTTTCTATGCCCTCTCCTATAGTAATAAAATCAATTTATGACCTTCAAATAATTGTCCCAGATCAGATATTTGTGCACGTGTGTGTGTCTAAAATCTAAATGCATCGAAAGGAAAGGAGTAACCCTTTATAGGATAATATTTAAAAAAGAAAAAGGGTATTGATTTAATTTTTTTATTGCGGATATAGTTTACGGCCATATAGTAGCAGTGTTTACGAATTCTAAATAGCCTTTAGTAAACTTTATACAGTACATCTAATGATATAATTCCAGAAACTAGTCACCTGGCATTTCGATGCACAAGGGTAGGACAATCGAATGCTTGCAATGGAATTTTTTGCACTTTCATAAACAGCAGATGTTGCCAAAGGCCACTGCACTAGACATCGCGATTAACGGTCTACGCACGCTTTTGTTCAAATGTTTCAGTTATTGCCATGGCAACCTTATTTGGTAGAAGGCGAGAATAAAATGCTTTGTGATACTTATCTACTGCTCCGTGTAATTCAACATACAAGTGATAAAAAGTCAATAATACGTGGCAAAGCATTGCATAAGATAGTGAGTATAAAATAATATGTTAATTGCGGGTTCGTGCAGGGACGTAATTCATTTTATATCGATTAATAATAAACGAGGACTATGATGTTAAATGCGCGTTAGTTTTTTATTAAGCTACCTAGCTGTTGTTTTGTGCGAAAACTATCTATAACCATAAGTTAAGTTCATTTAGCACGTACAAACTAAAACTTAAACCCTACTTAATATTGATAAAGTCTGCAAAACTCGTTCAATTTCTTGGTAAATTGCTTTTTACTAGCTAATTTGCTGGTTATATACGCATCAGACAACCCTTTGAGATGCTCACTTACTAATAGCACGTCGTATTCGTAAAGTTAATAATTTATAAGACATATCTTCATACTTAAACGCATTTGCTTTAAAATATGATACACACTGAATACATTGGTCTACTTAACCTGACTTGAAATTATTTTTATTTTTTTGATCTTTAACTATATTATATCCGCTTTAAGATTATAATGGCTTATGCCTTACAGTGGAACTTATAAAGGCTAATACAGTATGTTATAAAACTGTATGGCACATCTAAGAAACCGAAGGTATGATTAGTAATTATCATATCCTTCAAACTTCTGATGCATTTTTCATGAGATAGAAATTTTGAATTTATTTGATTAATTGTGTTATATAACTGAACCTATTTCTATACTTACCGGCATAAGTTGTGAATTAATCTTTAATGAAAATAACTTCAAATCAAACGAAGAGCATCGAATATTGCCAGTATTTCTTACGTTTTAAATAACGCGCATTCATCCCAAACACTTCACGAAACAAAAAACTTTTTGCAATTTTTTGCGTGTCTGCGACGTCGTTCCATCTGTCTGGCTGTTATAGCTGTATTTTTATAAAAATATAGTAAAAGTGTAGTTTTATACTAGCAAAAAAGTGATTACAATACACCGGACAGTAAGTGCAATGTATTCCAAATAATGTTTTTACTATGGTAGAGCCACGCTCTTGCCAGCCATGACTCAGCATGAATGGGCACTCGTCCGGGGCGGTACCACTGTCTCACAGGAGATCGGCGAGAAGCGACAGCTTTGCTGTAGTGATAAGTTTGGTGAGTGAGATTGCCGGACACCCAATACCCCATTCCTCTTGCCATTTTTTTTACTTCCCGCTCTCCTAAGTCCTACCGGATTGGATGGTCCGGCAACACATCAATGAACCAAGTGTTGTGGATGTTCACGAGTGGCAATGATCACTTACGATCAGGTGGTCTGTTTGCTCGTTTGCCGGATCTGTGCAATAAAAAAACATATTTAATTTACACAATGTTGCAGGCATTGTTTAAGTTATGTACATAGACTGAATCCAAAGCTTCGTACAAAAAAATCGATTGCACCAATTGCTCTGACTATATACGAACATCAAATCTTTGGGCAATAATTACTCTATCTCTTACTGTCAGACGCAGAAAGTCCACTGTTGAACGCAAGATTCCCCTAAGATTCCCATGAAGACAAACATAATAATGATATATTATGTGACAATAGTTCCGCTTTTTAAGGAATACTTGATAAATGGACTCACCTGGTATTTAAAGAAACACCTGAGAAGAGAAAGAATTAAACAACGGACAACGGTCTAGTATATTAATTATAATAAAATTTTACCCCGCAGCAATATTCGTGGATGGATAAAAAATTCCGTTTTCATTCATAAATGATTGTACATTACACAATTATAATGAATTTAATCATGTTTATGGTCATTTCATGACGCGTGATAGTTCTATATAAAATTATGTAAAAAAATGTATTAATATAAATTGAATTTTAAATAATTACCTTTTATTATTATCACGGTAATAAAAGCATTTAATGGATTACCATTGAATGCTTGATAAGGAGCGTTGCGTTTTTTCTACAACCTCCATCTTTTCATTTAAGATTGATGCACAATTAAACACGAAACATAGTAGTTAGATATTGAATTCATGTTTAGACTTCGCAAACACCACCATCATTTCGTGACGGCCCGACCTGCTTTGCTCTTTTTGACCGAGACGCAGATTTGTTGTACGGCCAATAATTCCTACCTGCTGTCTAAGCTGCTGTACCCCAGTTATTCGCTTGAAGAAAACTTCAAGCCGGGCTATGCTTGTATTTTCGGTCGAACGTCTGCTGCCGCTGACCCCTCCTTCTCCGCTCTGTGGGTGTACGTGGATCATGGCTCTCTTCGGTTTCATTCCAAGTGCCTCGAAATGATAAAAGCGACAATGTACTATAGTCAGTTTAAATATACTTTACCAACCAAAATTCCCATATATCTCCTAGAATTTCTAAAAATACTCATATTTGATCAAATTAACGTAAAAGGTGTAACGTAACATGCAAATAACACGGCAATAACTTTACATCAATAATTGAATTATATATATACACGCCAGGCATACACATACACGACCTTTGAGCAAATACTAAGTTCAATTAAACGTTACAGAATAGCCTTTTAGATTATTCGCCCAATAAGACATTTGTATAGAGTATAGAGGCACGTGGGAAAGTGCACACTACACCAGACAAACGCTAAAACTATGCGCACCAATAATATTATGTGCATAATATTACAACTAATGATAGTACCAAACTCTACTGACGTTGTTCGCAAAAAACTAACAAAATAAATTAATTTCTTGAATAAAAATCATGACCTTCATGCGTATACAAGGATAAATTATAGTTTTCACGTAGGTACATACAGTAATTTTATCGCTTAATATGCGATTAAAGCTTCCTTGTTTAGGAAAATTAATGCTATTTTATACACTTAATTTCCATATGAACAGGCTTGTACTTATCAAATTATGATTATGATTTTAGTTCTATGGAAAACAAACTCGTCTGAACTGCGAATCCAATTACTAATGAAAATTGCAAAAAATACATTTAATCGGTTTCACTGTATAGGTATAATAAACGCAAATTACTGGGTGCGTTAAGTTAGTGATGATAATTAAATATTTTTTCAATAATCTGTTAGTCGACAAAGAAATTTAAAATGAAACTGGAAACGTCTACAGGCGTTTATTCACTTAAAAAATGAAATTACATACAAAACCTCGCACTTTTTACTCAAAAAGGGTAGGCAAAGATGCTACTAGGACACCCACGTGTCGCCGTGTTTTCCGTCCAATGTTATAATAATGAGCGAGGGAGTAATTTCTGATCACGGGCTGATAAATAATTCAAAAAATGAAATATCACATTGCCCTACCCGGGATTCGCTACCGAGACCTCAGCATTGTAATCGTACTATAACACAATTGCGTCACCGAGGCAGTCTACAATGGGAAAATTTACCTGGAAGCTTACTTTGTCATCCATTATAGAGCAAAGTTTACACGTGGGCGTAAATATATGATAATTACGTATTTTGTATGCGATGATTTTTTTTATCAATCTCTATGTTGCAGACTTATGTGGGCACGGGCATGGGTTTCCTCTAAGAATGATAGGGCTTAGGCCATAGTTGATCACGCTCGCCTATTGCAGTTTACCAGTGTTTACATACCATATAAATTATTGTAAAGATTTCAATGGCAAGCAGGTTTTCTCACGATGTTTCCATGACAAAAACATAGATTATTAAAATCTGTTTTACTAACTACTAAACATCTGTCAATAACTCAATATCCATAAATTTTTGGTCGACTAATGCTATAATTTTCAGTTTTCCTTATCGCAAATTGGCCTAAAGTATAGATCCGATCACATTTTATGCTTTAAGCGACTAAATATCAAACAAATTATTTGCCAAATGTTTTTGATACAAATCTTGATTTCATTTCTGAGGAAAATTTTGCCAATTTTACATCATTCTTTTTAATAAATGACAAATATTTCAATGATAAAATTACTATGCAATAAAAACCGAGTTTGCTAAATACCTCTCCCTTGCAAAGTCTATTGCACCTTATATTCGTGTTGGTATTCCTCAAATATCGTGACAGCTTATTTAATAATACGCTGTGATTATTCCTACATCAATGTAGCGAATCTCATTACTCTCATTAGATTATTCATAATATCACCGCAGTGCCAAATATTTATGCATACTGTATTCTACCACTCCACTTTTTCTTTCGGGGGGTCAACATTATATTGCTACACAAGGACGGCTTCTTAATTGTAATGCAATGACCACTAGCAATTCGTCCTTGCCACTGCTTGTAGATTAATGAGAGCTGTGCCAAAATATTCCTTAATTCAATTTTTCAGTCAATAAAAGAAAATATGAATATTTCCAACGGTTGCATCAAGTATTGGCCTTTTTATATCATTGTGAAAATAGGTGTGTTTGCGGTTTGCATGTTCGGCGCGCGCGGTACGACACGCAGCGCGCAGGAGCGTCGGTGTAACGTTGCGTGTCCCTAACGCTTGCGTTTAGCTTGCAAACGGGTCAAAGATGGATTTTACATGAGGTAATTGTACTTTTTTTAAATTGTTCACGATTATTAATAGGCATATCTACCTAACAACCAGTGTACACAACAAAAACAATGTTTTACGACATTTTTATCTGAAATTAAAGCTGACGCTGACGTGAAGTGAAATTTACATGTGCCATAAAACTTACATACGGAATCATTGGATTATACATTACTGATCACAGTAATTGTTAACACAATTGTCATCAAAAATAATTGAAAGAAGTAGTGTGGTCTATAGGAAAGAAAATCGAATGTTCAAACCATTGCAGTTTCAAACCGTATTATTTTTAAATCAAATACAGGTATATAAATATATTATTATATAAGAGTTGTATATTTATCCATATAAAATTCTTATAACCGAAATACATGCATGTCCAAAGCTACAGTTCCTAGAAGCCGAGCAATTGCGCGTTAAAAACTCAACGCACAGGTACGAGTATGACCCAGTAAATGTTCTGTGAAGAGCTCGTCATCGAGTTGCTAAGTATAACGATGCGGATAATTGCGCATCCCCGATCCTTGCTCAAGGCGCAGCGAGGTTCCCATGGCGCATGCTCTTGCGCGCACGTCCGCGGCCATTATCAATTAGGCGGCGCGCGCGCGTGCGGCCTGTCATTACAACCAGCGCACGACCACGCACCATGCGCGTTCACAACATACACTTCGCTCATTTCATTTGTTTGCAAAAATATAAATTTGATTTTTGTCATTATGAATTAGTGCATTTTTATTCGTTTTAAATACAATATCAAAATGTTATTTGTTTTCAATCTCCATATAAACCAAACTCTCAAGTTTCATATTCAGGATGAATACAGTCCAGTACAATTATTTTATACATATGTTGTATATTCCATTCTTAAAGCACGTGAAAAATATTTATTGTTTTGTCATATGTGTTGTTATATGTTCTTTAAATAATGTAAAAAAAAGCAATCCGAAATATATATTTATTGTAACATAGTATTTATAACGTCACGGACACAGTATGAGTTATTATAGCCAATCATTTGCTTCAATAAATAAAAATAATAAATAACTCCCAACAGTCACATACATAATTCTAACCCCACACTTAGATCGAATCTTGTGTCGTGCAGGAACTACGAGAGACTTTTCGGTCTCATAAACACCCAGACCCGAAAGAAATATTTGTGGCCCGCACAAACATTTCTCTCGGTGCGGGGATCGAACCCGCGGCCTCTCGTTTCACAGGCGGCGTCTAACTGATACTCTTCTTATGCAATTAGAACTTTAATATTTCAGATTCATATTGCTTCATATTTCATATTGCTCAATCACACTTACAGCCGCTGCCAATAAACAAACCCAATCCAAAATTTGCCGTTTTAGATTGACAGCTCAATCGTTTTTCTGATACTATATTGCCAATAATCAACCTCAGTAGTGAATAAACTATGGCAACATGACAGGAGACCAATCGAAAAGTAGAAAACAATTGACAACAAAACAGATTGACTTCAATCTAATTTTTTCGATTGATTATTGGCATTGGCCGTTAATAATCAACATTTATTACTGGTAGCGCCATCTGTAAAATCTAAAGAAAATTAAATTGATCAAGGCTCGAACTTACAATTCGTCACCTCGTTCAATATATAAACAACAGAAAATGAATTAAGTAAAAATATTAATTGGTAACATTATGTATATTTTTGAAGAAATAATTTAATAATATAAATCTAGTTAATTAGTTTATTTTTTATTACGTCTACTGTTCGGTTCGTATAAATCGATACATAATAACGTTAACCACGCTTTTAAAAAAATAATGCTTTGTAAGGTGTTCATTGTTAATTACTCTTAGTCGAAGTTCTTGTATGGGTACTCTAATTGATATGCTTATTATATAAATAAATAGGAACCAAATACACCTACGCTTCTATAATTTAAAAACACGATAGTTTATGACAAGACAACATGAAATGAAGATAAGAAACGTTATAACTTCCTAATTATAATTTAAAACCATCATAACAATAGGTAAATTTAATTAAAGATAAATAATTTTGCAAGTGTAGTTTGGCATTCGGCGGCCGAGACGCTGGATGCAAATGGTGAGATCGCGAGATAGTGCGCGCGACCCGCGTGCATTCAGACAAAAACGTGTGCGGTGGCCCTTACGGGGGTTTACTCATCTGATATGATTTTCTAACTATATAAATTAATTCATTTCTCAGTTCATCAAATTCAACATACGTCGTGAGTCATACTTGAGATAGCCATGTGAAACGAGAGCTCCGAGTTTGTTCTCCACTCCGACATTAAAGTGAGTGACACTAGAAGAGACCAGGGACGAAAGTAATACGGGTTTGTCCCGTAAAAAAATTGGCAATAGTTATTATATATACTGATATTCCTTTTGACGGATATAAGTCATTTCAACCCTACCTTTTTTACCTAATTGAGCTCGCACAAAGCAGTCAGGTTTTGGTTGAAAAAAATTATATATAATTTTAATAGATATATAATATTTAAATTCTATTACTAATTGAAAATAAAAATATTTATTTTGTGTACGATAATTTGGCTAAAGTGACATCTAAAAAACTTTTATTAATAAATGGGAGCAATTTTTGTTTTTATTCACTATGTTACAACGATCTGTTTACACTGTTACAGCCAACTCTAGGGGTAAGGATATTTGTAATAAATTCCACTGTTTTATTTGGTAATTCCTCTGTAAATATTTAATAGCAGTTTAATCAAGTTGATGTTAATAAATAGCCGAAAGACCAATATATCTAACAAGGTTTGTAAGATGTTACAAGAAAATATAAAATTGTTACGTTCTTCCCTAATCTCCCCTCTTCTGATTGGACTTATCTTACATTATACTTATGCATGCTGCTTAAATTTTGTCTTTGTGGAAATTTATCTAATGAACCAAAAAATAAAAATAAACCATCCCCAAAAAACGACCCGTCAAAAGAGGCTACTTATAAATAAATAAATACACCTGATAATCACATACACAGTCGTGATCCCACTACGATCGAGTGTTGTGTCGTGGGTATCAGAAATGACAAGAGTCTTCGGTCCCCTAAATACCCAGACCAGAAACAAATATCTGTGATTTACACAAACATTTATCTCAGTGCGGGGATGGAACCCGCGGCAAACGCAGGCTGTCAAATTCTAAATTGTAAGACGTCATCGGATGAGAGTAGGACAGAGGCAGTTGGCACCTTCCCTGTAGCCCATAAAACGCGTGGTAGCTACCGAGGCTCAAATACGGTCCTTAATGGCACTTGTGATATTAAAAATTCTTCAAATACCTTATACCTGCACTCGCTATTTGTAGTTTAAACAAAATCATGACATGTCACTTGGTAATATCAAATTTATTTATAACAACCATTCAGTGTCGGTACAATTTCTGATTTATTAAAATGAATCTGATAACTGAATGGATTTCATAAGGGTATCTAAGAAATTTTCCAAGTCTATTAAAATATAACACAAATCATCCTTTGGGAAAAAAGTACAAATTATAATAGCTTTATTTATTTCAATTACGCACGTAAATTCTAATGAGTGAATATTAATCGCTAGACGCGCAAGCCAATGTAAATTCAGTCAAAAGTAAAATTAGCAATTAAGAAAAACTGATAATATCAATGCTTACATACAGCGCAGACGGGAAATAAGTGTGGGAACTCCTAACAATCACATAGTTCTTGGTTATAAGGCTATATAATATCTAGAATTTACGACATGGCCGCATCCGCGATGCATGAAATTTGTATATAATAATTTTTAAAGAAATTAATATTATGTCAACTAATTGTCGGACAAACGGAAATAATGGATTTTAATGAATTTAAAAGTGTCTGTGAAATGGCTATATCGTTTGTTGTTGTTAGTTATATACAAGTGCCCACACATAAATATATACAGTTTTACATACAACACACCTAGGTAGCCATATTAATATTAATAATAATTATATTCAAAAATTGGTCGTTTTTAACTATGTTCCCTGTAGTAATGATATACTAACTTGCGCAAAGTTAACCTTCTCTGAATACCACCACACCGCCAGAAACCATTCAGTTCAATAATTCGCTCGATATGAGCAACGGTGTCCATAACACAAGTTAACTCTTAATTTGGACGCCGTAGTTCATTGACAATGACTTATTTTTTTTTTGTTCAAGCCATATTTAATGTTATTATACTTTGTGTCTGTACGCCAATCATTTCATGTAAATAAAGATTTTTTTTATTATTCTCTTTATTTCCATAATATTGTTTTTTACATTTTTACACATCATATTTAAAATTATAAATTTATTATTATTATAGTTTTATTATTATTTATTATTATTATAGTTAGGCAGTGATCCTGCGAGGTCCACGATTGAAATCTCTCATTAAGAACTTCACTTCGTATGAGTTTTCAACTTTATAAATGTTATATCTCTTTTTGACTGGAATAACACCCAATATGGCGATAGGCTCGCCTCACATGTTGAGTTGGAAATGAATTGGTGATTTGCACATTTGCCAACTTCTTAAAGATATATATGTGAGCAGAGTTTGTCCATATTATTTTAAATAAACATCGAAAAAAATGAAAATGAATTAGTTGTGATGTTTTTTATGCGTGCCTGAAAATGGCTTGATGCGTGGAAATTGCGTAAAATACGTCATGGGTATTCCTCATGAGTAAGCCTATTAAGCGTTGCGGTTTGGACCAATCATGGTTTTTCACAAGTACTTTTCATTATTCTATTTGCGTTAGAAAACCTTGATGATGTATTTGTATTACACAATACCAACATAAATCTATTATAATTGATAATTAGCGTTTCTGTTCCTCAGTGTATTATTCTACGTACTAATGTATGTTTATAAGTTTACTCCTGTATCAGTTATCACTGAAAGGTACAGAAGCAAAGTGCTTATTATCACCCAACGTCCAAATTCAAATACTTTTATTTGTGAAACTTGAGTATACATACAAAGCATACAAGGTGTTCAGATATAAAAAATAGTTCTATCATGTTTGGCCTCAATAGCATACAAATACTAAAGAATTATAAAACTAAATGACTATAAAGGAGGGGAAAACATATTTGAAACTTAATTACTAACAAATTATACTTACTTACTATACTTAACCATAAACACAAACAAATGATATTTAACTTAATAACTTTAACGATGAGGTAATTACTACAAAAAATAAACAATTGTTTGCTAAAATTTTTCATTAAGAAGTTCTTGTCCATGTATTGAAGTATGCTTTTTTTGTAAGTTATGTATACTGGCCAAGTCAATTTCCGTTAGCCTGGGCATAAATTTTATTTCCGAGCAACTCATTTGAAAATTTTCAATTACTAAATGAATTACTCACACTGGGAATCAAACTCACGGTTAACGGACACATACTTCAGTAGACCAATAAAGGGATACTACATATGATTAATCGACAAATAACAAGATAATTTTAAGCTAATCTATAATTTATTCAATTTCACACACACCCCACACACCATAAACTAAAAAGCACACGCAACGAAACTATAAGCAAACAATGGCAAACATTTCATTACGGGGTAAAGTAGCTATATAGGCACGGCGATGGTGGTAGAGCGCAAATAGCTAACGAAAGCAGCGCAGGCGAAGGCGCGGGCGGCGCGGCGGGCGAGCGTGGTCGTGCAATGCGCTGCGTGGTCGTGAGAGCTCGCGAGATAAGTGCGAGGTCGCACAGCGTCACGAGCGCGCACGACTAGCGACTACCATAAAACAAAAACGCTACAGAAGACACGCGCCCTAAGGTTTAACAAACGGTAAGGCGGCGCGGCGGGCACATCCGTGCGTAACAGTTCATGAGTTTCATGGACTAGCAAGCTACATATTTCTTGTTGGCATCGGTAATTAAAAGATATTTTAAGATGAGTTCTTTAAAAAGTACAAGGTTTTTAATTGTTATTTTATATTGCGGTATTTATTATTTATGTTCTAAATTTTACACCAAATTAAACTTAACAATAAAACAATATATTATATAAAAGTACAAAAGGCGAAATATAGCACGTGGCAATCCCTTACATTATATCCATCCCAACGTAGTCCACGTTGGGATAAACGTAAGAGGAGGCAAAAGCGTTTCCATTTATTATTTCGAATGATTAGTATTATTTATTATTAATTTATATAATCTTCCATTACTGACGCGAGTGTTACCAAAAGTACACAAAATGATCGAAAATCATTTTTTTTTTAATCCCGAATCTTAAAATAACAAAACGCAATAAAACAAGCTACCTTTACTAATTAATATAATTTTCAAATTTATGTTGATCATAATTTATAAAACTAATGGAAATTGAGATTTCATAAACATAAAATAGTGAAAATTAACATCAATTAGGTTTCAAAAGAACAGTAAGATATGTTGTCTGCGCTGTGATTATATAAATAACCTTTCTAATTCTCGATATATTAGTAACGGTAACTATAACGGTCTACTGAATTTCGCTTTTTGCAACCTGTCTTTAAATTTGGTGCAGTCCTGCACTATAAGGTCGTTCACCCCGACGTCTGCTGATTAGTTTAACAAGACACGTTTAATTAAAACAAATTAATTGCCCCGTGGCCATTTCCTGATAATTTTCCATTGAAAACTAGTATGCAATAGCATATTTTTCAATTACGAGTGCAGTTCACAATGGACAATTATATAGTTTATAAAAACGTCAGGCGATCAGTCCGTCCGCGGACCGCATTTTACATCTAAATTGGATCATAATTTGCGGACCTTTCCTTGATGACGATTGTGTAATTAGGCCAGACTTCTTTATTTCCCACTCTTGAATAAGAAGAAAATAACTGCACGCGTTCGTTTCCGTTCTACCATCAGTGACGAGGAAAATAATTTTACAACCATTTACCAAACTTGTTTAAAGATAAAAAAACACGAAAAGTTCTCGTTTTGTTTTATGCCTAGAGCGTACAATTGAAGAAAAACGTAACCCAATCCGTAAAGATGTTGCTTCTTGCCCAAATAATTTCTAAAAATTTAGAGAGAATTGCTCAAGTTTTCCTTAAGTCGAGAAACACGCCGTCATCAATGCGGCTTTCCGTTTATGCCTCGGTAATGTATTACACATTGGCAGCTATTAAACATAGCGAGCAATTTATGTTTTTTAGATTACCCATACTGTATTAGAATGGGCGATAAAAAATATCCCACATAGTAAGGGACCTCCAATGTCGCATGCACCACTGGGTAATTATAAAAAGCGTGCAACCAAAGGTCACATTTTTTCAGAGTAATTTGCAATTATGCGTGAGTACCTCTTTGCTTATAGTAAGGTAATTAAAAGAATTAGAGCCATTACGTTTAATGCTCCCGTAAAAGATTAACTGATTATGTATAGTTTTACAATTGAGCGTTAAAATACTCATAGATCCTGTTTCATAAAAATTCTTCCACGTATTCGTAGTAAAGACTTTTTTTTATTGCTATGATTGGCGAGATGAGCTTGTCATTGGTCTGATGGTAAGCGATGCGACCGCTCATGAACAGTAGCAAAACCAAACAACACCTTCAGTTACAAAAAAATGCTTGGCATTCCACTGCGCGCGCCATCCTGAGACATAAGATGTAAAGTCGCTATATGTCCAGTTGTTACTCTGGCTATCTAGTTGATATAAGTATTGTTGGTAATAAAAATCAGGAAACCTGCGCCTCATTTTGCGAGAACGAACAAGCAGAATCTTGTCTCGTACGCAGCGTACTCTCAACTAAAGAAACGACTTCCGGCCTCCGTAAAGCGCACTACACACCAAATCTGCCGGCCCGGCGACACAGAATGCTGTCACCACCTGGCGGTCTATAAGAAAATAATCATATCGGGGACAAGCGCACGCGGGTTTTCCCCGCGACATGTTGGCGGCATAAGGTCCGCTCAGTTGCCCGGCGACACGCAACAACATCACTAAAATGTTCATGTCATGTCAAGCCGCCGACATGTTACCAAAAAAGTCTTCCGACTTGCAATGAGTATAGCAGCCGACTAGATAAGACGTTCTAATTACTTTCTAATAGAACGGTGAGCCCAACATACTTAATGGATGAGTCAGGATTATCTGTGTAAGAAAAAAAGGTCAAAGTACATATTTTGATAACAATACATCTACAATGTTGTTGCACAAAAACTTGCTGCACTTTTTTATATTTTTAAATAGCTTTGATTTCCTGGCTCCTGGATTATTAAACCTAACACGTAATTACGTTACTGAATACGCAATACACTTCGTGACTTTATGCAATTTTGTTAATTTGCTTAGCAATCTTCTAACTCGAAACTCACTATAAACTAATTTAAAACGAAATTTCCACCTCGCATCAATAACACTTAATGTTATCACTACTCTTTTGTAGGTGTCAATCGCGTGCTGCGACACCTATTAGTATCTCATAAAATATGACGGGTTATGAAGCGTTGCTGTAAAATTGCTCTACGTACAATGCTGGCTGGATACTACCTTAACAGTGTACGGTTCACACTCAGCTGTCAATGTATGACACGAGTGAGAATTTAAAAGATGAAATTTGATTTCAATTTATAGCGTCGCATACTATGCCGCATTGGTACCAAGAATCGATTGTCCACTGCAGGTACGACCTCGACCACCTAGCGAGCACGCAATCGTCTCGTTCCAAACCGACTAATCATTACAAGGACATTTTTTATCGCAGTTTTTAATATATATACTCCGACATCCTAATTCAGAGTCATAAAAAAATACATTTTATTCGGCTGCCTAACTATTGTTTAAATGAAATTATCAATATCAAATCGATATCATAATTAAAATAATACGGAATATGACCTTGTTATATATTCTCGACATTTATCTTTTGGATGCTGGAAATTATGATATTTTTTTTTTACAAAGCGCGCAAAAAATAACCGCCTTGATGCAGTTATTTATTACTAACAGGCTGTGCGGCTGTGATACGCGAGTTCGGTCCCCGTACTAAGACAAATATTTGTGTGAACAAAAGATATTTCTTTCGGGTCTGAGTCTTTGTGAGACCAAAAAGCCTCTCGTAGTTTCTGATACACACGACTCATGATATTAGTTTGTGGTCAGGACTATGTATGTGATGTTGGATGCATGTTAAAAAGAAATACTAGTAACGTATTATGAAGTTGGCATAGATGTTTTTTTCTTCTAAGTAATTAAATTTCTGTTAGCAATATTAGCAAATTGTTCATAATTTTAAAATTAAACAATTTTATACCTTTCAAATACCAGCAATGCATGAAGTCGATGAAGGTATTATTTTAGTACCCAGGAATTTGAGCCTTTAATTATGTCATAATTTTGTTATCTTTTTCAACTTCAACTGGCCAGTGTCAACAGTTTTGATATTTAATTATACATAAATACATAAACTCAGGCCTTCTTCCCAGATGGGATGGATAGAGGTGCTACCAGGACACCCACCCAGTTCTTGTGTATTCTGTCCCAGGACGTGATAGGGGGCGAGCCTATTGCCATATCGGATACAAATTCCTGACTCCGGCCTGATAATACAACAATCTAATATCAATTAGCCCGACCTGGGATTCGAATCCTTCATCGCAGCGCTGTAACCGTACCTTAGTACAACTTCGCCATCGAAACAGTCCGTGTAAAACCTATGTGGATATTTTTCTTATGCAGTCTATATTAGCTGTAACTATAATACCTTTTTGTAATCAACAAGTTGCTTTTACCCGAAATTGACGCGGTATGGATGCAGCGTGTTTTTCTGCAGATAGAAGAATAATTTGGCAAATAATTTTACAACCGGTCGCCTGTCAACTTCGAGAATAGGTCTTTTAAAACATCACACTGCTATACCAAGTTACCAACAAACGTATGTCTGTGTACATACATATGTGTCATTGAAATGCTTGAGTAGAATACCCAATTAATTAAATTCTTGTTTCAGTTGCAGTAAGGGATAATTAGCTATATAGTACATATAGAACCATAAATTCGATTAATTTAAGACATGTGCTGTAGGACTCTGCCACTTTTGTTTTCTAAGTTCACATCGCTACTAATTAAGCTGTTTACTTCAATTGTTAACTAACTTGAAATTTAGAGATACATTATACAGCAAGTAAGGCTCAAGCGTGACGCTAATGAACACGGCTTTTCATTAGCGTGTTAATTGATAACCACTTTTTTAAATTATAACTGCTAGAAATAAAACGCAATCAGTCTTACCAAAAACCGTGGCGACCATGGACACTTCTGTTTGAAAACTTCTATCTCGCAGTTGTTTAAGGATCTGGCTGTGAACCGATAAACCTCAGGTTCTATCCTCGCACTAATACATACACAGTCAGGTCATAAGTATTGTCACACAGTAAAAACTTTTCTTTTAGAATGCTGGCCACAAAAAAGTTTATTGAATTCGAAATTCGAATTGTTCATGAAAATAAAAATGTATACTTTTTAGAATTTTACTCATTTTTAAATATGTAGTGGACGCTTAAAGAAGACCGTGTTGCAGTTATTGCGTTGCATCGTTGCGGTTACGCGCCAATTCAAATTTTTGACATACTGAAAAATTTGAATATAACCAAAAGATTCATTTATCGTACCATCAAACGATACAATGAAGACTCTAGTGTAGATGACAGGTCAAGAAGTGGTCGCCCTCGGTCTGTTAGGACTCCAGCAGTGATAAAAGCTGTGAAGGCGCGAATTCAAAGAAATCCCAAACGTAAGCAGAAACTGTTGGCCCTTCAGATGGGGTTAAGCAGAACCACGGTGAAAAGGGTGTTAAATGAAGACTTAGGGCTTCGAGCATATCGAAGAAAAACAAGACATCGTTTGAATGCTCGTTTAATGGACCTGAGACTGAAGAGATGCCGCGCTTTGTTGAAGCGATACGCGGGAAAAAAATATCGGGAAATTCTTTTTTCAGATGACAAAAATTTTACCATAGAAGAGAGCTACAATAAACAAAATGATAAGGTGTACGCAGACAGTAGTGAAGAAGCGAGCAACCGTATTCCCCGTGTCGAACGAGGTCATTTTCCATCCTCGCTCATGGTATGGTTGGGAGTTTCTTATTGGGGCTTAACAGAGGTACATTTTTGTGAGAAAGGTGTAAAAACGAATGCAGAATGTATTCAAAATCACGGAGGTCATTTATATAAAACTTTAGTGTATAAATAAACTTTAGTGTCATAAGAATCTATGTTTTGTTAAGTTCATTTTGGTATATAAATGGTTACATAATGAATAAACTTGTTTCAATTAATTTACATTAAACATGTGACAGAATTTATGACCTGACTAGGTATACTTGTAAGTCGTCCACAAGAATCATTCGAGGATTGGCTGCGATCGAAAAGAATATTGTAGTTGTTTGTTAAACAAATTAATTTGTATCCTAGCGGGAAGTCATAAGTATCTAGGCTACTGTATATAACCTTAAAAAGACGATCTACTACTCAAAAATAGTTCCAATATATCTAAACTGTCTGGGTCATAGTCTATAAAAAACTTACCAAACAGGAAAGTGCACTCGAATAACGATGTTAGCCGAACGATATATTATATCTCTTATCTCCGGAGACATTATGATATTATGACATCATTATCCCTCGCCAACTTGGTGAAAATTTATTATTTCGCGCAAAACTTAACGCCTTTAAAAGAGAAAATCTGCATACAATACCTGCGACACAATTATATTTGGCCCGACTAAAGTCTACGAGAATTCCCTTGTTGTACGTAATATATTGATCAGCGTCGGTATTTCGTTACGCGGGAATTTGCCGCGTACATATAATTTTGAAGTATATGTACGCGGCAGAAATACATGTTATTATATTTACGTATAAGCCCTACTAAAATAATAATTATTTTATTATATAACTATATGTACGTCTGATGGGTCTAGTGGCAGCACATAGGAATGTACAGCGTCAGGTCCTTGATTAAATCCTCTAATCTAACCATTACCTCTATGTTAGTTTGAAAAATCTTATATGAGTTGACTGGATTCAGAATTCGTGCGCAATATGGCGACTTATAGAGATCAAGTGCATAGTAGCCTGTAAAGTGCGTGGAGGCTTGTTGGTAAACGGACCAGACGCTGCGGCCAATAAGCTCACGGTGGTCGCGGGTTCAAATCTCAGGGCACACCTCTGACTGTTCGAAGTGATATGAGTATTGCTTGTCAATCACTACGCACGATAAAGGTGAAGGAAAACATCGTGAGGAAACCTGCATACCATAGCGGCTTGTAAGAATTTTTAGATGTGCTAATTATGTCTGTATGGCAGTGTGGTGGACTATGTGGCTTAACCACTTTGAATCATACTGTCGATTATGGAGGAGCCCGTACTCTACAGTGGGAAGTATATGAGCTGATACAGTACAATAGATTTGAAAATAAACTTAGTGGCACTTCTGCCTACCCTCTGTATGATACAGACGTGAAAGTATATTGGCTTGTCATTTCATACTACAATAGACACACGGATCCACATGTTTTTCATAACGGTTAAATGTAAAAAATGATTTATTGGATAGATTTTTTGGATTTTGTATGCTGATACGACAGAATATACAATACAATCTAAATTGAGTATCTACTAGTGAGACAAATAAGTAAACAAATAACACCCAACAGTCACACACAGTCCTAACCCCATACTAAGACTGAGACTTTTGTCGTTGGTATCAAGAACTACGAAAACTTATTGGTATCATAAACACCCATATCCTAAAGACACATTTAAAGGCCTCACAAACCTTACTCTCAATGCAGGGATCGCACCCGCGGCCTCTCGTTTCACAGGCGACGTTTAACCTACTTAGCCACGGAGGCTGTCATATAAATAAATAAAAAGATAAAATCATCTCCCACTGATCGACTTAATTATGCGGAAACTGGTTATACCAACAAGATCCGTATGGCGGCAAGTCTCTGTGGATCACCTATGAAATACCTATGACGGATATTCCTCCAACGTGTGATGTGAATGTCTCTTTTAATGGGTGATTTTTATGAGCGATGAGTAACGCAACCTATTCTAGTATGACGATGGTGCTGACAGTTATATTATGAAGAACAGAATTAATATTTGAATTCAGAACGGGGTTGTCAACGGTTGATGCGAAGGATGGCCGAATCAGAGCATGATTACGCTGTAATTGTATAAGAGCAAGCATTGTAGGCATTTAAATATGCGAGTTGTATGTTAAATGTGTAGGGGTAATATAATTACACAAACGTCTTGTTATTTTGAGCTTAGTCCTTTTTTTACTAAATGACATATTTAGCTAATATTCTGGTGTCACTGGCTTTCCACACCGCACATACTCTTCGATATATTATCACCTGTGGAATATATACAACCTATTAAGTTTTGTATGTCTGTACGGGTTTATAATTTAAAATTCGATTAGCTTTCTCGCTTGCCGGACCAATTTCATAAAAACTTTCCTCATAACATTATATTTTTATTGTAATACAAACCAGCGTCGAATGTTCACACGAATGAGTCACAGGCGTAATGTGCGGCCGCGTCCACATACGAGTACATTTCTCGATACTGCAATGCTTACTCGGTACATTCTCAGATCAATGGGGAATCGTGTGACAACACACCTGCGGACTACAGCCGCTCTTGTAATTACGATGCTTGTACTTAGTACATTCACTGTATAAAACTGTATATTCCTTACTTATACATGAGAATATGAGTTACTCAGGGCATGGGCCTTCTCTACAATCGAGGGTACAATTGAGAGGACTAGGCCATAAATTCCGGCACCCTGGCCTAGCCCAGATTAGAGTACCTTACTTACCAGGGCTATTCTAATTAATCTAGTATGTATTTATTTATAAATTCCGTATAAAATACCACATACATCAAGAATTAAAATTAAAAAAGACGACTCGTTTAAATAAAATTGGCACAATTGGCGGTTTACCTTCCTCACGATGTTTTGCTTCACCGGTATACTGCGTGACTATTTTCTATCAATACACACGTGTTTCCAAAATGTTAGAGTTATGCCCTAGGATTTAAACCCGCGATCACTGTAAATAAGTTGGCAGCTGCGCCTGGTCCTTTATCAACAGGCCAATATAGATGTGTACTTATTTTCACAAAACATCTTTAATATAACGTGGTAAGAAGGGTAGACTACAATTTTATGATTTCAAAATTGTCAATTAAAAACTATTACAAGATTAATAAACAAAAAATTGCAATCATTCCAAAAAAGTTATTAGTTAGATTCTGCAAAAATACACAAAGCATTGAACTGCGCAAACCGCAAATTAACAGAATGGAAAGTTTACATTTTTTTGCCCGTGTCTCTTCAATCCATTATTCTAGTTATTGTTTTATACTGTTTCGTACCAAATCTACATATTATTTTTTATTATTCTATGTTACTGAAAATACTTTATAATATGTGACGTGCATGGAACGACCAACTTTGTCTTTTTATGCATAAATTTGGCATGCAAATTAATTATTAATATCATTTGGTAATTTAAACAATACATATTTAACTTCGTAGTTTTAATTTCGCATATTTAAATCTTTTTGGCTATGGACCTGAAAACGTAAGTGATCTTACATTCGTGATTATCCGTTATTAACATATTATAATCTTGAGCATTTTATTCGTTTTGTTTTTTTGAAAATAATTGCTTTCGTAATAACAAAAAAACTCAAAAATATTTTGTGCAGCCTTATTATGTTTTTCTGTTACTTCAAAGTCCTGCCACCTAATTATTATGATTTCAAATTTGGATATTTATAAACGGATTTATATAATTATTCATAACTGTTTACTTTTGTTTATTTTATTTACACTTCATACGTTACAAATTGTATAAGTGGACACAAATCCTGCGGTATTATTTAACAGTCGAACCTAAGGCGATGCAGAGGTAAGAGGTAGGTGCGTCAGTAAATAATTAAAAATAAATGGACAATGACGTCGATAGTAAAAATATTAATGTTGTGCAGCATCTTTAATATTCAATCTTAATATATAGGACATGTGTAAACGTCCTTTCAAGGACAGTTCGTGGCGTATTGGGCGCCAAGCCAGCTACGAATAGATAGGCCACAGTTTCAATTCCCGCAACGAAACGAGTGTTTATAGGAGCAAATAATGTTTCGGCCTCGGGTGTGGGTGTTAACTATAAAACAAATCGTTTCATATGAGATGCTCATAGTCGGATTCGAGCAGGATATGAACTATGAGGTATTGCTTTGGGATATAATTACAGGGTATTTCAAGAATATTACCGAAAACGAAGTCAGGTGGTGGTTTTAGTGACATCAGACACAATGCAACTAAAACTTTTACAAAAAAATCGGGTTGTTTTTCCTTTTTTAAATCCTTGCGTACCACAGCGTTTTTAAAATTATAAGGCTTTATATTAATATTTCAGAAAAAACTATGGATTAAGCATCCAAATTCGGGTGGTAGACGGTAGGGAAAAAAATTGTTGCGTTTTTTTGCACTACAATTACCACCTGGCCACTTATAATTGAGTTCATTGACAGCCCTCGTGGCAGAAAATATTCAGAATTGGCTAGAACTAGGAAACGTAAGTTCGCTCCCCGCATCGAGACAAATTACGTGGCCGAGAAATATTTGTGGCAGGTTTGTTACAAAACAATGAGATATCTCGCCGTTTATTATACCTCCGATGCAAGACTCGTGTGTTACGGTAAAATCAGGAATATGATTGAGTATTGGGTATATGTATTTAATTTACCTTTTACCTATTATTTATTGACTTATCCAATTACATGTTGACAAATTACGTATACCAGTAAAATAATGTGGGTTTGCTCGCGAATGACATAGGAATGCTGGCATCGCACTTGCAATTATTTAATGGATTTTACTATGAAATATAAAAGGTTAAGACTATTAAATAGCACTAACACGACTTGCAGAGTACAGGCTAGTCTGTTTCCAAACATTTTTTGTACGTAGTCATTAAATATTTTTTAAACAAGACATTATGATATAATAGTTTCGTGGGTATTTTATAAGGTTATTTTGGTACTAATTCTGGAATTAATACTCAGGGTAGTTGATATGTTGGAGTATACTAGAATGTTGAGACATAGCAGAGTAACTACTGAACATGTTGAGACTTAACATCTTATGTCTCAGGATGGTGAGCGCAGCGGAATTTTGCTACTGTTTATGAGCAATCGTATCGCTTGCTCGTCTCGCCATTCGTTTAAAAAAAAACTAAAATTGCCTTGGAAGGCCTTGACATAATTATGTGTATGTGACTGCCTTCACAGCGTGCCTACACCCAACAGTCACATACATAGTCCTGACCCCACACTAAGATCGAGTCTTATGTCGTGGGTATTAGACACTACGAGAGAGTTTTCGGTGTCACAAACTCCCAGACCCGAAAGAAATATTTGTAGACCGCAAAAAAAAACAAACATTTCTCTCGAACCCGCAGACTATCGTTTCACAGGCGGCGTTTAACTGCCTGTGCCATAAAGACTGACAAAATATATATAAATTCACTGTTATACCTATTCCATATTTAAGTACAAGTCTATTGTTGTGAGTAATCGAAACTGTTACAGATTATAAAATCACACAACTGCTAGATATAAGAGATACTTTTCCGGAGCTCGGCGAGTCTCTTAAGGACACTAGCCTGTCTTTAACCCGCAACTAAATTAATCAAAAGGAAAAAACAAAATTGAGGGGTTGAAAGTAAATAATTTTCCACTTCCCTATGCAGCAAAGCAGTTGACAAAATATTGAGCTGAGAGGTATTATCCTCCTTTATAAAGATATACAACTGCAGAAGCCAGACATTAAGCATTACGCGATACAAAAATACATAGGTCCTATAGTATCAGCTTCTAAATTTGGACCCAATAGGTAGATATAAAAAGAGGTTGTCAGTCACATTAACATTTGTTTCAATGCAGGGATCGAACATGCACCCGCACTTGTGCCGTCGTAACCAAGCGCCACGAAACCTGTCTATGATCCGGCTGTAAAATGACCGGCCTCAAGTTTGATCTCTGCACCGAAATACCAAGTAAAACAGAGACCGTAAACGAAGCCAGATGGTAGTTGTAGTGACTTCAGACACAATGCAACTAAAACTTAAAAAAAAGCGATGATTTTCTTTTCGTATTTTTTTTACTTTCGTTTTGTTTGGGTGGTAAATACACAGTTTTTTCCAAAATAATAATGGAAACACTTTTATTATTAAAGAGAACATGATGCGCAAGTGTTTCAATTATTATTTTAGCGATAACTATATTTATCACCCATAAATTTGTATTGGTATTATTATATTGTGGTCAAAAGTATCTGCCAAGTGCGTGGTGGCCTGTTGGGCCAAGTGCGTGGTGGCCTGTTGGTAAACGGACTAGACGCGGCTGCCCACATGTTCAGGGTGGTCGCGGGTTCGAATCCCAGGGCACACCTCTGACTTTTCGGAGTCATGTGTGTATTGATAATCAATCACCACGCACTAAAACGGTGAAGGAAAACATCGTGAGGAAACCTGCATACCATAGCGATTCATAAGAATTTCTATGGTATGTAAGTCCGCCAACCCGCACTAGGCCAGCGTGGTGGACTATATGGCCTAACCACTCTCAATCGTATTCTCGATTGTAGAGTAGGCCCGTGCCCTGCAGTGGGACGTATATGGGCTGATACAACAAAAGTATCCTAAACCGACGTGGATGGATGAAAAGGTTGATGAAAGTGAATGAAGCGAAGGTAGTATGTCAAGATCAAGCAAAGTGGCGGTCTATTATTTCTGCCTACCCCTATGGGATACAGGCGTGACGATTATGTATGTATGTATTGTGCCTGTAGTCAATCAAATACCACCTTAATTTGTTTTCGGTTGCAGTCGGGGCTCACTGGGTATATCTTTCTGCTGTCAATACTTGTGTCGGAACTTAGTATGACTGGAAAAGTCATATAATCATATCATCATAAATAAGGGTCAGGACTATGTGTTTGACTGATGGGTGAATTCATTATCATCTATTTGATTCATATGTCGTATACATTATAAACATACTCTCACACGATAATAAAGTATTTGTCAATGTAATTTGAAGCGTTTGTACGTGACCTTTTCGTGGGAAAAACTGTTCGAATATTTAATAGCAAGGTGTACATATCATGACAAAAATATTATGATATAATCACATATTCAGTTAAATCCCAAGGTAATATGTCTACTAAAAAGTAATTTATTTTTATATCGTATTAAAATATCTAAATATGATAATATTAAAAGAAAAAACACGCGTATTTTAATTAACCTGTCTAAGAGATTTACTTACGTAAAGCTATTTATTACATTCTATGAAATTATAATTTCGGTAGTTAGTTATAGATAGTATAATTTTTAGCAGTAGGCCGCTGCCTTCAAAACATAGCTATTATTATTTATTATTGTTTAAAGCTCTGTTTTATATCCTCGGAATGGCGAAAGGTGAGTAGCATCGGTCTTATAGCCCGGATTTTTTATTGCATTAAATGGTGAGACAAGCCTGCCGTTCGCCTGATGGTAAGCGACACGACGGCTCATGAACATTAATTAAACGAAACAACAACTGGAAATACAAAGTAATGCTTGGCATTCTACTGTGCTCGCCATCCTGAGACATAAGATGTTGAGTCTCATTATGTACAGTAGTTACCCTGGCCACAATAGCCTTCAAACCGAAAACAACAATCCATGTACACTGCTGTTTGAAGGGAGAAATAGGCATTGCAGTGGTTCCTACCCAGGCCGCTCCTCACATATTACGAGAGACCTCCCAGTGACTGCTTTGGGAATGTTATAACCGAGCTGGGTAGGGACCCAGCTCGGTTATAACATATGATTTGGTAGGGACCAAATCATAAGTTGACAACAGCTAAGGGGCCGTCAATTAATCACGTGCTCTTTTCTTTAGCATTTTTGACCCCCCCCCCCTCCCTTTTGGTGATATTTGGTGAAGATTTAAGACTAACCCCCCTCAAGTCAAGCAATTCAAGCCTCGCGTGATTAATGGACGGCCCTTAATACGCATCATACGCATTAACAAAAGACTACAGATCACAGTGCATTTTTACCACCGACGTCTCTAGACAGGCCCAAAATTAGTTCCACCTTGTGTTAGAGTACAGGTATCTCCCACATACCACTTGGTTTGGTCGTCTGTTTAAAATTATACGGGTGTACGTCCACTTTTAAAATGAATACAAAAGTACCAACTCATTGGTTCAAAACCAGAATCTATATATTATAGGACTTTATTTTTCTCGTGGTGTTGGTATACTTTGATCCATTTCCCTCTTTAATCAGCGTTAAGGTCTGGGACACCATAAATAAATCCGATAAACATTAATGTATATAGTCCAGTAAAAGGCACAAATGTCATTTAAAAACTGCATATAACCACTATTTGATTTCAGCCTGTTTATTTTTTGCTGAAACTGATTGCAAGACTTATTAAAAGAAAAAAATATCCATCCTCTCTATTATGACAAAGTAATATAATTATTCTCATACAAAACAAATCTTAATTGGCCACCAACTCACACCAAGGTATTATTTCTCAACGCCCAATCACAGCCTGTTGTTTTAAGACTTTTTTCTCTAGACAAGAATAACGTTTTTTAACATCGTGTGTTTTTACTTTCACGACATCGCTATTTAATGCCAAGAGCAGAAAAAGTTTCACTTCGAAGCATCGTGTTTTTCTAGTAGAAACAGCATTCGAAGCAAAGTGAGCAAGCCAGACATAAAACGAGGAAACACGTGTTCACTACGAAAATCATTTTCATTGATCGACTTCTATCCAAATCAAATACAAATCCGGGCGCAAAGTCTATGAAAGTGTCTGTTTCTCAATGTAAATAATATTTGATGATATAACTGTTGTGCGAAACTTAGTTATCAGGCTAAATATTTAACACACAAAATTAAACTTACATACTTTCTAATAAAGTGATATGAGTCCATCAAACCAGCAATTTCTTTTAGCAACAAATATTCGATCAGAGCCTAACTAAAGATAACAAATTAATGATGAGATTAACACCAAAACAGTATAAAAGGGTATAATTAAATTCCTTTAGAAAAGTAATTTTATTCGAGCAAATACATTCGGAAATAGAAGAGGAAAATGCATCGGTAGGCAAGCGAGCAAATCGGGCCTAGTCAGACCTTGCCAAAATTAACCGGCAACGTTGGCAAATCAATAAACAGACTCAACGCTGACCCAATGAAACTGGAGCGATGAGACTCTATAAATAACAGTTTCGTCTGCAACTTTTATACAAACGCCAATTTAAATTTTAGCTCGAAATCAGCAGTGAACATCGAAATGCTTTTGTACACCTCAAATAGATTCACCTCGATTAAAATTTTTTTGTGCAATACTATTCCCGCTATCTATCTGGTTCAATTATATATTTATAGATGTGTCCGGTTGGGTTTTGTAGTATCTTTAGTTTCAATATAATAACTAATGTCTTTCCATCATCAAAAGTTTGTTGATTACTTGTGCCTCGACTGCGTCGGTGGAGTAGTTGTACTACGGTACGGTTACAAAGCTGAAGTATCGGCTTCGAATCCCGGGTCGGGCAAAGTGATATTGGATTTGTCTATACATTACCCGTTCAGAGTTAGAAGTTTATGTCTGATATGGCAATAGACTCGCCCACCATCACAGCGTGGAATAGAACATACAAGGTGAAATGTGGGTGTCCTGGTAGCATCTCTGCTTACCCTTATTGGGAAAAGCCGTGAAATTATGTATGTATTTATATAGTTTACGTGTTATTAGATCTCTAGTTGAAATTTTATCAGGTTTACTTTTTTACTTCCGCCTAGAACGTTTGACAGCTTTCGCACTATAAATATCTTTAACTGACTCTTAATGCCTTCGTTTGTTTTTTAGTAGTGTTGCCTTACGCCATCTTGAAAACCTGTTATAATACCCACGCAGGTGTGTTGCATTTTGGATGGAGCCTGTGTCTATCCAGTTCCGAGCAAGCTAGTTTAATTATGTCAAAAAATATTCATCTACGCGACACATTACACTATACTTATTAGATGCATTTATTCCATTTTGAAGTGCCTTTTTGAAAAAATACAATCAATCAACATTATTTAACCCGTATTGGGCATTAATCATACAATTTCTCAATATAGATAAATTAAATTTAACAAAGCACACTTTCCTCTAACGGACTAATGCTGATTTTATCCCCTATCTAAATTCAGTACGATATTGTAAAATCTGTTGTAATTAATAGATAAATATTAACTAGGTATCATTAACATAATCATTGCGACCACAGGAAATCCACCATCCGTAATAACTTTGTTTAATTGACATAAAAACGACAATAGGACAAAAACTTAGTGTCCCTTTTTGATGGAACTGTGCGTATCGAAAGCGTTAATAATTGGTAAGCATTCCTCGCGATCGATTATTTCACGGCTATATAACTAATTGATGATTTTATGCTGATTTATTTTTTGGTTCACCGTCCGAGTACTTGTATATTGTAACTCAGTTGTTAGCATGTACATTTTACGAACTCTATGAATTATGAATGGGAATAAAACGTTAATTCGTTTTTACAAGAAGTTCAGAATGGAATGCCGCTGGGCAGTAATGTACAGACTTCATGAAAATACAACTTTTGTCATATTTAGTAAGATCGGCATCATTGACTTAGAGACGAAGGCTCAATATAGATCAATAAATAGATTGCTAGGGATAGGAGACCCACCAACAAGTCGACTTTGCTTCTATTTGACACTACAAGTATAACATAATGCATAACTTTTCTCGCCAACCGGCGTCAGTCTACGAATACACACATGTTAAATTCGGTCCACTTGTGCGGGTCATTAAAACTTATTATCCTCCACCATGCAGGATGCTCGCTTGTTCAGATAAACAATAGGAATAAAATTACGAACTTTGAAATTATTGTAATAGTTATAAGTATGATAAATGTACCAGATGAATATGCCAGACGTTTAATAATTGAACATATTTTAGTGAAATATGCGAATGATGTGTTTTCATCTTAAGCCTCTCTTAAACCGCGCAAGCTCATTGATAAAATTAAATAGCGCGTTTTTTTCCGATTTGCTGTAACACTTTTTCATCCGTTTTCACGAATTCACTCCCACAATAGTTGTGTAGCAACCGAGAGGCAAGATGTTACACATCAAAAAACTAAAACTGTATAATTTCAACGCATTTACCCAGACTGTGTAATTTGAAGTGCTAACCTAATGAAATAATCCCATAGGATAGACACGCCCGTTGTGTGAGCTCGCCAACTGTTTTGTTTTATCCGCGTGAATACTATGAAAGCGGCGATCCGGCTCATGCATTATTAAACACATCAAAGGAGAAAAATCGAAATGTTCACCGGCTAGTGAAGCGGTTTTCCGGCCGATTAGCGACACACGGATGTATCAATTATCATGTGCAATATCTCCCCCCTCCCCCGCCTGCCCACCATGTACTATGCTCTATAGGTTTTATAAGTTTAACTACTGGCCTATAAAATAATTTTATAGAATTTTGTATTCGTCTCGTCACATACTATTGGTACGCACCTACATAGGTATGATACATATGAATTTGTACATTTAGTATGAGTTTCAAAACGTTTCGTGGAAATGTTATTAGAACTGTACACCGGAATGTATCGATACTTACAACACAAGTATAATTATGTAATCAAAGACCTTCAAAATAACTATTTGTTTTTTCAGTGTCTACTTCTTTTGCTCATACTATGCCTGCGAATTCCATGTTACAGAAATAAATGTTTTTGATTAAATCGCAATGTAAATTTGTCGGTGCATACTAAACTACTAAGAACTGTTACTAAACTAATAAGACAATTAAGCATCATAAAATCAAATTTTCAATGAAACAGGAGACATTCTATTGCTTATTAGAAATGTAGAATTACCAAGTATGATAGTTAAAGGCCATAAAACGATCTTTTTATAATTAAAATAGTCTAAATCGTGACAGTCGATCGATTTATTAACGAGTTGGTTAACTTTTTTTATTTGTAATCAACAATGATATCGTATTATTACTGTGAATGGCGAGACGAGCATGCCTTTGCCTGATGGTAAGCATTACGACTACCCATAAACAATAGCAAAACACTTGAATTACAAAGCAATGCTTGCCATTCCTCTGCACTCGCCATCCTGAGACATAATATATTAAGTCTCAATATGTCCAGTAGAGCTCAGGCTACAGTATCCTTCAAACCAAACCACAACAGTGCATTTACACTGCTGTTTGGCGGGAGAAATAGACATTGCAGTAATACCTACCCAGGCGGCCTCTCACATAAGAAAGTCCGATCACCATTGAAAATCTAAAAAAAATTACACTAAATATACGCACCTGGTCTGATCTTATCAAGAAGAAGTCTGAATTCGACTTTTTGTCTTCATATTGAGATACGTGTGCCTTATTATACAATAATAACTCCAACTATTTTTACCTGATTCTAAGTGATCACTGCCGCCCATGAACATTCACAATGGATCGGATCATGATTCATGAATGTATTTGCCGGACCATCAAGTCGGTAGGAGAGCGGGAAGGAAAAAAATGCGAAGAAGAGAATATATTGGGATATTTAGCCATTTAGGGTTAATGAACTGACGAATTTTAGACTTTCTAATTAAAGAAAAATAAGCTAAAAATAACTCAAGATGTAATCCAAGCAGCCATTGATTATCACTATGTTAACACATTCGCACCTTACTACGAATCCATATTAATGCCTGAATAATTCGATTACAGCGTCAACTGAATTTTAATCCGTCTTAATCTCATTGGTCTTGACTTTTGAACGATATACATTATACCTAGTTTTTATAAACTATTCGATTTTTGTCAGTCACGTCGAGATTGCAGCATAATATCCAATTGCATCATAAAGAATTTATCAACAATCATCAAAATATGTTAATATAAGTGTTGGAGTTTAATGCGCTGTTTCTTCTTTCTTCGTGATTAAGCGGCAGTTCACAAGAGTTTTTTTGCAATCAGAATTTTTTTCACAAATACCCATTCTTTATACAAAGATAAGAAAATTAGCGCTCGTGGTAAGTGGCGGACGTCGGCTGTAATTAAATAATAAAAGCACATACAAAAAATAGTTTAGGCGCGGCACACTTTATACAAGTCGTTAAATCGCCAGTTATTATTGCAAAAATGTAAGGCTCTACGAAGACGATTTTTTATTATGCTAGTTAGTCGGTCGCGTGTGCTTAGAACGTGCGTGCGCGCAACAAGCACGCCTATTCAATTACGGAAAGGTCACAGCGTTTGTAGGTGCAGGCACAAGATTATCGCGGCTCACCTGTCTCTGCGCAGACACACGCCGCGAAGCTGTAACGTGTAACTGTTACTGTTTTGCTATTAAAATGTTTTGTCACTAGCAAAAAATACGCAACTTTTTACCAACTAACAAAACAACTTTATCGGTTAACTAACAAACACGAACGCCAATCGAATATGTATTGTTATCGCTGAGACATCATAATTTGTATTAAAAATGGCGATTATCAAGCGGGTGGCTTGTATAGATCTTCAATGACATATTACAACAGATACGGAATGCATGTGAGTTAGAAATATAATTTGTTTAAGTCACCGATGTCGGTAAAATTGGCTTCATTTAAATTGTTCTTCTGATAAGGCCAAATTTTTATTTTTATTTTATTCACAAAAATGTTAACAGCTAATGCACTCTAACATTTATGCGTTAGACAACCTTCAACATTGTGTATGGTAATGCGAAAAAATGCAAATTACAATTATTTGCATAAAACGAATGTACAAAGACTATTTTAAATTTCTCGGCCTCTTTTGAAACACATATCCAATAGCTGATTGGATTTAGGAACAGTAGAGCTACTTCATATTTACTTTTGTTTAACTTGAATGAGTCAGTTCGACCGAGGTTGCCTACTATTGTGTCTCAGAAAACTAACCTATAGTAATGCTTGTTTAGGTGTCACTATTCTTTCGGTCATTGGGATTACCGGAGGTCAATACCGTCATAGCCTCACACATCTACTCTCTTTCAAAATACAGGACATATCAAGAGTGCTACCCAAAACGAAGCCAGGTGGTAGTTTTAAAGACTTTAGACTCAAAGCAACAACAAAAAAAAATTACATAAAAAGCGATGAAGTTTTTTTTGTTATTACAGTCTTGATATACTTTGTATTGTAAAATACAGAACATACATTTTATTGTTGCCCAGCCATATCAATATAGCGCAATTAATGATTAATTATTGTTTATATATTATTTGAGCAAGTATGCCCCTTTAGTGTTGGATACATTAGCCATACTAAGCCTCCCACAAATGAGAGCCTACTACCAGTAATTTATTTTACCACTTTAATAATTTCGCCTACTTCAAACCAAACTCTACCTAGAGAGCAATAATATAGTGAGTTTGTCTCTATAGAATAAAAGTCTTGAACGTGGTACATCTTTTAAGACTCCATTCCGAAATCAACGCGGTTCCTTTTAGCAGATTGAATCCTTTATCCACCTTTTTTAGACATTCCATCCTCAAGTGATTCAAGAACTTTACAAATTTAGAGAATATTCTAGATTATTTTTCCGACCCAAATATCGACCAATAGAATTGCACCATTCGACGTCACGTGGTACAACCTACATGGTATTATACTGATATTTTTTTGAAAATTTTCTCTGGTAGTTGCTATATATAAAAAACAAAACATGATCCAGTCAAATTAAACACACGTCAAACTGACAGGTTGAATTCAATTGTGAAAATTGGAGATTTTGCATGAAAATGAGTTTGAAATTAAAATTTGGGACGGAAAAATAATCCCCCGAATACCACACGAGCTTCAAAATTATCTGGCATTTCCCTCAAGGTTCCCTGCAAACAAATAAAGTCGTCAAGTTTTGACTCCTTCATTTGTTTGCAACGAACCTATCGGGAAATACCCGATAATTTTGAAGCTCTTGTGGTATTATAAGTGAGTATTTTAGCTTGTCCTATTTTTGAACTTATTAAAATTAAAATAATACAGCATTTATGTTTATAACACAATGTATAAAAACGATTTGATCATCTATATTTATATCTATAACCAATCGTATATGAAGATATATTTTATTCAGCTAAAAACGAAACCCCCGGGGCTTAATATCAAAGAAGTAACTAAAATGTTCTTCAAATTGTTGCAATAATTGATAGTCTAGATTTTTAGTTTCTGCAATTGAGGTATATTTAAACGTATTTATATTTTGATATTATTTTATTTGTTACTAGATCTTACACATGTGCGTGGCGGTATTCAATTAAATAAAATAATTTATGTTCATCAACATTCTGTATCAGCCCATATACAGCCCACTGCGAGGCACGGACCTCCCCTACAATCAAAAGTACAATTGAAAGGGGTTAGCTCATACACTCCACCACGCTGGCCTAATGCGGGTATGTGCACTTTACCTACCTTCCTTTTTACAATTGCTATGGTATGCAGGTTTCCTCACGATGTATTATTTCATTGTTGTAGTGCGTGGAGATTGACTTTGAATACACACATGACTCCAAAGTGCCCAAAGATTTGAATCTACGACCACCTTATCTCCCGCCATTCCTTTGGAACTTAACTGATTTGCATAGGTCTTCATAGCTGTTAGAAGCAGCCTACATACAGCGACTTACTGCAATTTTTACAAGCTCATCTCCCAAAAGGTGTACGGCTGTTAAGACCCAAAATTAATATCAAAATTGTATCTGAAACTGCTATGGTTTTAAATTCTATTAAATGTGTAAAGAAACCAATCAAATCGTATTTTTTTTTTCACACCTAGAGTCAGTAAGTGCACTACCTAAATCATTAATAATTTGTTTAATGAATTGATTCACGTAAATAGCTTTGATCCCGTTATGTTGAACCCATCTTCCTTTATTAGCATTTTGCGAATTTTTGATAGTATCGACAGTCAATACTTTATATGTATTTATAAAATTTAATTAAAATCAACGGTGAAAAGAAACTTTAATTCTTCACATAAGCGTAAAGAAAAAAATATTATTTTTAAACTTCCCACTTATACATACATATGACAACACGCAACTTTCTTCAACAACAGTCTTTACTTTCTCAAAAATTGCGCGTAGCCGGTTCTTAATTTTTTCACGTTTCTAAGTAATTCATTTATGTTAAACGCCTAGTGTGAATCAATTACTTGGTCATTAACTCCATGATAAGAAGTAAATACATTAATCAGATTTGCAAAATGTATTTAAATTTTTGCCTCCTACTTACGTGCCACACGCTTAAGTGAGCTTAGAAAACATTAAATCACCATAGACTTTATTAAACGTTATATTATAACATTAGTTATTGAATAACGTTCCCAGCGACTTTCATCACAGCGAATTAAATCCACTTTTCATAAATATTAGAGTAAAGACAGAATTGCTGCTAAGGAACTCTCCGCTACTCAAATACAAAAATGTAAAATATTTTTTGTATTTAAAACGAAGACGGAAGTTGGAAGTTTGAATCCAAGGCACAAACCCATAATTTTTTGAAGTTACGAATCAAAGTCACCCTCATTTTGAAGCGAGTATTCTGGCTAGTGTGATTCACTAAGTTCTAAACTTAACTAAGTCTCTTAAGTCTTAATCTCAGACGAAGTCTGTGCCGTGTAATTTGGCCATATGAGGGCTGGTGTTATTATATGAAATTAAAATTGAATAACTTTATAACGACAATGCTAAGCAATGCTTCAGCTTAAGGTATACGACATATCGTAATGGTTTCTTAGATTTACGCGAATGTTACACATTGATTTAAAACTATTATTTACGGATTTATAGTCCGTCCCGTGATTACGAAACCTGTAAAGTAATCGAAACGTCGGGAACTCAAAAAATATAAAAATTAAACCGAATCCGCGAATTAATAAACGACGAATTAATAAAATAAAAATAAAATCCGTAAATAATAATTTTAATTCAAAACGACATATCGCTTAATTAGTTACTGATGTCAGTCATGATTCAGCATGAATCCGTGCAGGCTCTTCCAAGGCGGTACCACTGTCTCACAGGAGATAGACGTGAAGGAACAGCTTTTCTGTCGCCACTTGTTTCGTCCAGTTCGGTGAGTAAGGTTGCCGGATGCCCAATAGCCTTCCCTGTTTCCATCCGTTTCCTTCCCGCACTCCTCCCGTTTTGATGGTCTGAACACACCCATGATATATTATTCTTATGGATCATAGGGTTCAGTAATCACTTACCATCAATTCACCTTTTTGCAGGACTTATGCAATAAAAAAGTACTATAAATTAAATTCTTTGTTCTGAAACCGTTGTCTAATGTTTTCAATGCGTCAGATATGACTTACCCTCGTTCAGATTTCCCGTAAGAGTTGAATAGTGAGTTGTACATGAGATAAGCGACTGAGCGCAAAATCATAAATCAAATTCCTGAGATATTTACGAGGAAAACCTGTTTGAGAACAAAATAGTGCAAAAACACCCTTATAATTATTTTTACATCCGATAATGTAATAATAAAAGCAGTCATAAAATACTTCTCTAGGCATATCGATGTACGAATAAGGTAAAAAGACAAAATAAATTTGATTTTATAAAGGCTCGTTCATAGCCAAGGGTAAAACTAAAATATATTGTTGATGTTCTGTAGTGGCTTTTAATCATGTCTGACTATAACTATGTCAAGTATGATATCAATATTTTATTCATCTAAAATATTATGCAATTTCATTGAAAAATTTCGAAACACTAAAATTCATCAATTATCAAAGATTAACGGCATCCAAGATACATCAAAGATTAACGGCGATTTACTGCCATCTTATATATATATAATACTAACATTTTACAGAAAATATTCTACCTGGTGGTTAAATAAAGTGTCGCTGCATATAGACAACAAGAAAGTGTGCGATAAGAACCGCCAAAAAAGAGCAGTAATATTTAATTATGTGCTACATCTGAAATTTAATTTCAAAGTTTATATGATATTCTTATTAATTAGTTAGAACTTTATCAATTTGATGTAAACACTATAAGCAAAGCAAGTGATAATAATAACAAACCAGTTAATAAACCACTTACTAAGCAAAGCCGTTGGAATTTGAGTAGCATGATGACGAAGTTTAACCAACCAAAGAAGTTAATGTAGCCTTCATCTTTAACTTTTAATTTATAAAAGAGTAGATATTTCGTCCCTGAACAATATAGGTATATATACTTTCTTACACCATGAAGGCTAAATATCATGTAACATTCTGAAGCTCTAATCCAAAATACACATATTAAGCATCAAATATTTCCGTACACAATCCCATCTAATTACGATCATTTAACCCTCATTATCAGAAATCACAATAGAAATTGTTAAAATTAATAATTACAATTGAGGATGAAAACTCCATTTTGTAAGGTGGTTTACGCTGTTCGTTGCTTGCGAGGTCGGGCTCGATGACCCGAAATAAGGCTCTGGGGGGTGGTGTAGCACCTCCGAACCCCCCACTCCTACCCAACCGCCCCCTGGTCCGTGCGCCGACCTCTCATTCATTACGCAATAAAAGTGTTCCGTTACCTTCTATGCACAGGGAGACTGGGAACCGTGAATTATACATTTTCGTTAAGTAAGTATCAGTTCGTCTCTGCGATATATATGTATACTAATATATTTATGTGTTTTAAATATCGAGGCGCAGTAGTAATAAACTTTGACCGTAATTTGGATTTTGATTATAACTAACCCAGCCATTTGCCAGCTATTTTGACGTTTGTTATCGCCAAGTCACTTGATTCAACCAAGTCTTATTTATTTTAGCAGTAAGTATCAAGGGTTGCATTTTGATTTGTGTTTCCTTTGTCTTCTTCCGCAAGTATCTATATTATAATATAATAAGTCAATAAAAAAATCACATAATGGAAGACCAACAACTGGAAGCCCATGCTGAATATGGGCTTCCACCAAGATGTTCCATAGTGTACTGTGGAAAGTAACTTCCATCTAGCCACTTCTTGTAAGCTTTACAAGTTCGCGTCATCGTATACGATGTGGGTGGAGGTTCGTCCACACTGGTACGCCACCTCCACTCCATTATTTTTGATCTTCATCGACTATCAATTCTGTACTGTGTCGAAAAACATAGCAGGATATGAGTAATACTCGCCTTCTTTTTAACCGACTTCAAAAGAGAAACTTTACAATTGGCCTGTTTTGTAGTACGTTTCTTCTCTTCTCCGGCGATCCGCAAAGTTTTGAATTTTTTTTATCGTTATATACGATATCCTAGTTTGGTCCCAAAAAAGCCTGATGTATATCTTTGGACCTGAAGAGTAGAACTCCTCGAAAGTTAACAAGATTGCAATAATAACTTTCATAAAAATCAACATGTAACTTTAATTTGTATTAAAATTACCTTTCTAGCTATTTAGTACTTGGCGACGCGCTTCAACATTTTTACATAAATTAGTATTATAATCGCGATAATTTAATATGTATGAATGTATGTTACTCTTTCACGCATAAACTGCTTGACCGATTTTGATGAAATTTGGTATGTCTATACCAAAACTATATACTATAAACTTTTCATCCCGAAAATGAAGTGTTCCTATAGGAAAAGTAAGACATTCAAACATACATATTTGCTACTCTTAAATTCAACTGAATGGCAAGAGACAAGAGAACAAAATTTCATGCCCTGAATAATAGGACAGGATTTATTTATTATTATTTATGTTGAAGTAGAACTGTCTCAAAAAGTATCTGCACCCAGGCGAAGCTGGGTCCAGCCGCAAGTATTTATTACAAATACAGGGCTTATTTCAAAATCTAGGCATTTTTTTTTACACAAAAGAATACGATCCAAATAGATGACAGAGTCAATTATTGATATTTTAGATCTTATAAGTGTATAATATTGAAAATATAATTTAATTAATATATATTTATATATGCAACATGTATCATATGTACTTTCCACTACCCTAAAGTAGATAGGAAGAAAATGCCAGTATACGTATAATAAATACTCTTTACACATAATAAGCCATTTATTTCCATTTCATAATATTGTAATCAATGTTTAAATAATTATATTTAACATCAGCTGCTACAAGCATGCTCGTCGGTCATTTTTATACACAGACGCGTGCGGCCTCTCTGTGTGTATGTTTGAAATGAAATGTATTTGAAATGAAATGAAATGTATTTATTGGTCACGTAGGCAATTTAAAAGCTCTTATGACAAGTCAATACACATAGAACTTAATCTCTATAAACAATATATTTCCTATACTTAGTATTATTTTAATTTCTTGGTTTAATTAATTTATTTATGTAATTTATTTATTTTAAATTATTTTTATTTTTATTTAGAATTAGTTTTATTTATTTGTTTACTGTTTATTCTTATTTTATTTAAAGTATTAGTTATGACTTTATGGTAATTTATTTTTCAAAGAAATACAATATGTATGTTAGTCAAATTAAATTAATTAGTGGACCATGAATATCATTACAACGGTGCGTAGCGGTTTATTGTTACCACCGGATCCAACGCGGCCCTTCCTGAGAAGACCCGGCGAAACAAACTCAGTGGGCTTACACTACCACTGGAACTACGCGACGTGACCCAGTCCTGAGTATATCCAGCGAATAAGACTCAGTGGGCTTGGTTTTGGTCAATTTACTAAAATAAATAATTGCGACTTGTCTTACAAAGATTTGCCATATTATTATTTTTATTTGTTTTCTCGATCGGTTTGTGTATCTAGTTTATGAATCGGCTTATAATGGTCGTGTATATTGTCTAAGTATTTTGTTATGTGAGTTTAAAATCATGCAGTATTTAAAAACATATATATTTTATTTATTGATGGACTATCTACACCTATTATTCTGAACATCCTCTTAAAATTTGTGCACTCCCATCAAAATAATTTTGTATGTGTTTTATTGGCTAGTCAAGTCAAACCAGTATTTATTTTTTATTATAATTATTTTTTTTTTTTTTTTTTATTGCCTTGTAGGCAGACGAGCTAGCGGCCCGCCTGATGGTAAGCGGCTACCGCTGCTCATGGACCTCCGTAGTGCTAGGGGACCAGCACAACAAAGTCGCTGCCTACCTCGAGGAAAGTACTCTCCTTAAACCTCGTTTGAAGAAGGACAGGTCATAGCGCTGAGGAAACACCGATGCAGGGAGTTCATTCCAGAGCTTGCACGTACGTGGTAGAAAAGAACGCTGGAAACGTACCGTTCGGGAACGGTACGCCTCCAGGTGGTGGGAATGAACTCTACTGCGGAAACGTGTGGTGCGATGGTACATAGGCGACGGTGGTACCAACTCAAACAACTCCTCGGAGCACTCCCCATGGAACAAACGATAGAACACACAGAGAGATCCAAAGTCTCTCCGCAGTCCTAACGGTTCCAATTTGTCCGTGAGATCGGGATCATTGACTATTCGACAAGCTCGTCGCTGCAAGGAGTCAAGTGGGTCGAGCTGGTATTTTGGGGCACCTGCCCAGAGGTGGGAGCAGTACTCCACGTGGGGCCGGATTTGCGCTTTGTAAAGCGTCAATCTATGACCCGACGTAAAGTACCGCTTGGCTCTGTTCAGGATTCCCAACTTCTTGCTCGCCAGTTTGGCTTTGTCCTCCAAATGACTCCTAAACTCGACCTTGCTTGAGATTTCGATGCCAAGGATTCCAATACTCTCGGATCCTTGGAGAGTAACTCCTTGGAATTGCGGCGCCATGACAAAGGGGTCCTTCTTCGCAGTGAACACGCAAACTTGTGTCTTCGAAGGGTTAAATTGAACTAGGTTCAATTCACCCCATTCGGAGGCCCGCCCCAGAGAGCTCTCGACTTCAGACACAAGTTGACTCCGTCTTTCCATAATGGAATCCCGAGAGTGGCTCCGTTGGCCGATGTACCGCGCGTCACTCGTACTATCATCTGCATAACAATGCATGCTATCAATGGACAACATGTCATTGATATGCAGGATAAAGAGTGTCGGCGATAGCACCGATCCTTGTGGAACACCAGCATTAATGGTCATGGTCTCGGAGCAACAGCCGTCCACTACGACTCTTATGCTCCGACCATCCAAAAAGCTGGCGATCCATTTGCAGAGCCCCTCAGGAATTCCATACGCAGGTAGCTTCGCCAGGAGGGCGCGATGCCACACTCGGTCGAACGCCTTCGCAATGTCAAGGCCGACCGCAATCGCCTCACCCCCACTCTCCAAAGCCTCCGCCCAACGGTGCGTGAGGTACACAAGAAGATCACCAGCCGAGCGACCGTGACGGAAACCGTACTGGCCGTCACTAATTAAGTGGCGATCCTCAAGATACCTCAGGAGCTGAGTGTTTATAACTCGCTCCAAGACCTTGGAGAGTAGGGATGTGACAGCAATCGGCCTGTAACTCGAAGGGTCCGAACGGTCACCCTTTTTGGGGACAGGGTGTACATTGGCGACCTTCCACGAAGCTGGAACCCGGTTGGCTTTATAGGAAAGACGGTAAAGGCGCGTGAGCACGGGTGTCAACTCAGGGGCGCACGTTTTAAGAACCACTGCGGGGATACCATCTGGCCCACTCGACTTATGGACGTCTAGAAGCCTGAGCTCCCGTCTGACAGCACGCTGGGTGATTTTTACGTCAGACAGGAGGCTCCCACAACGCGGGATGTTCGGCGGTGTGGCGCCCCCGTCATCCAAAGTCGAGTTCGAGGCAAAGAATTGGGCCAAGAGATCGGCCTTCTCCTTTGCACTGTGGGCCAAACTGTTATCGGGCTTACGCAGTGGTGGGAGACTGGACAGGCAGAAATTACCCTCCACAGCCTTGGCGAGCGACCAAAAAGCACGACTCCCAGAGGGATAGCTCTGGAGTCGCTCGCCAATTCTGCGGATGTGCTCCGCCTTGGCCTTAGCTAAGGCTCTCTTGTTGGATCTAGAGGCGGCGTTGAATCTCCGTTTCTCCTCCTTTGAGTTTGGATCCCGACGCCTTCTTGCGTTTTGCCACGCCGCGTATGCGGACTGCTTAAGGCGCGCAGCAACAGCACAAGCACGATTGTACCAAGGCCGGCTGCGACGCCCTGCAGGTATTTTTGAGCTGGGTATGAAAGTCTCCATACCCAAGCTGATCGTATACGCAACGCAGTCCGCACAGGCGTCAGGATCATCGGAGGAGAAACAAAGCCGCCCCCAAGGGTAGGACGCAAAGAATTGTCGCAGTCCATCCCAATCTGCTGACATGTACCGCCAAACTGTGCGAGTTCCAGTCGTTGAAGAGCGGCTAGAACTCGCTCCAGGAGCCCATGAACGAACCAGGCAGTGGTCAGAAGATCCAAGAGGAGCATCAACCACTATCCTGTATCCGTCCGGGTGGGTCGTCAGCAGAAGATCCAACAAAGAGGGCTCATGGCTCTCAACGTCTGGAACACGGGTGGGCTGTGTTACCAGCTGCGAGAGACCATAAGCCAAGGCCATCTCGTAGACAGCCCGACCGGGGAGATCAGTGGTCCTGGATCCCAACCACTCTTTGTGATGAGCGTTGAAATCACCGAGGACCACCACCTCTGCGGAAGGGAACTGCTCGAGAATCTGGTCAGTCCCCACTTGGACGCTCTCAAATAATTGAGTAGATCCCGTATCACTGGCGTGGGACCTGTACAGGCATGCGTAGACTCGGGTCCTACCCCTGTGTTCTACCCGTAGCCACAATAAGGACAGGTCCCGACGCTCGAGGCCCCGAAGGCGGTGACAACAAATATCACCCCTGACGAAGACGCACACCCCAGCTTTACGTAGGAATCGATGTTCCAATACGTAACCGGGGTAATTTAAGTACGATACATCGTTAGGGGCGGATATTTGCGTCTCCGTTAAAAAGAGCAGGGCAGGCCGCGCCGTCTCAAGATGGTGGTGGACGGCGTCGAGATTGCTATGTAGACCCCTGACATTACAGAAGTCCACAGAAAATGTGGATGAGTTTCCCGCCGTGAAGAGCCTGCTTTTCTTTTTCCTTCTCATTTTTTTTTAAAGAGAGTGGGATAGGGTAAGGATTAGCGTGGTTGAACCAAAACGATGCCCGAGATGGGAGAATATAGTGCGAAGCGGACACACGGCATTGAAGGAACCAGTGCGGAGCACGGAAGGGCCCCCGATGCCCCCCCGCGTGCAGTCGTCGGGATCCACTCCAGTCTCCCACTCTGGCACGACGACTGCACAACGGGATTTTCGCCGGTTGGCGGGACAGCTTCCCGGGGAGGGAGATTGACAGTTGTGTATCCCCGGGTTCAGGTCCCCTACTAACCGGCAGGCGGCCGGCGGTGACCGTTCCCACCGGGTCTCCCTGTACTCCACACCGGCACCTCCAACCGAGCGCCCACCCCGACACCCAACCACATCAACGAGCATCGCCTGCAACAACCAACACCTATTACCGAAGAGGGAGGAATGGATGAGGGAACGGCTATCCAGCCCTTCTATCGGAACGCATTTCTACTTAGCGGTAGAAATAGACCAGACGGTGGTACCAACCCGCTCGGATTCAGATCCTGCCACCAGTAGTGGGGAGGGACGGGGACGCCAAAGTCGCGGATTGGGAAGTGGAGTGCGACAATGGTGGCTCGAGGGGCCGGGAGCGCGTGCCCGTGCCATTCTGTAAGACAGCCGGACAGGTTGCCAGAAGAATGACCCTCTGACCTCATATCCTTTTTTTTTTTTTCATCCACCAATCTGATCTGTGTATTATTTATTATTATTTTTATTTATTTATTACACAAAAACTTAGGTTACATACATATATTCCCTACAAAACCACCTAAGTGGTTTGACTGTCGGTCGTAGAGCCTCTAATAAATAATTTGAATATACCTTAATATGATGATAGTGGATAAAAGACGCGGGACATGGATAGATGGAAAAGGGGACGAGACGGGACGGGAACAGGAAAGGCGTTGTGGTTTGACAATATTATTGTACTCGTAACTTTAAAACTAAAAATTATCTAAAGTTTTTAGGTAGCACTTAAGCAACTTACTTTTAAAATTAAATTTGTTAGCCTCCTGTCGAATATCTATTGGCAGGCTATTTAATAAATATGGTAATCGTATTTGAATGGTTCTATGGCCATAATAATTAGTTACCCTGAGCACTATATACCTGCCAGCAGACACTGACCTGTTATACCGGGTATCTCAAGACTGCTACCGAAAACGAAGCCGGGTGGTAGTTTTAGTGGCTACAAACACAATGCAATTAAAAATTTCGCCTAGAAACGCGACAATTTTTTTTTTATGATTTTTTAAATATCGTCATTTTTGGGTGGTAAATCCATAGTTTTTGCTAAAATAATAATTTAAACTCTTTTATACCTTAGAGTATTTATAAATAAAAGGGTATATACTATTATTTTAGGAAAAAATGTATTTACCACCCAAATATGGCCATAGGAAAAAAATAACAAAAAAAAATTGTCGCTTTTTTTTGCAACTTTTTCTGTTGCATTGTGTCTGAAGTCGCTTAAACTACCACCCGGCTTCGTTTTCGGTAGCAGTCTTGATATACCCTGTATAATTATGTACTCTATATATTATAAAGGGTATATTAAACCTGCTACCGAAACCGAAGTTGGGTGGTAGTATAAGCAACTTCAGACACAATGCAATAGAAAATGTTGCAAAAAAAGCTACATTTTTCTGTTATTTTCTTCCTATGGCCCATCTCTGGGTGGTAAATACATTTTTTTCCTAAAATAATAGTGTATACCCTTTTATTTATAAATACACTAAGGCATAAAAGAGTTTGAATTATTATTTTAGCACAAACTATGGATTTACCACCCAAAAATGATGATATTTAAAAAATCATTAAAAATAATTGTCACGTTTTGTTGCTAAATTTTTAGTCACATTGTGTTTGTAGTCCCTAAAACTACCACCCGGCTTCGTTTTCGGTAGCAGTCTTGATATACCCGGTATATTTATTTTTTTACAGGTCTTTCTGGTGTCCATATTGCCTCACTTATAAAACTTGATTTGCTTATTTGCCACTATACGATTTTAATTTATAAATTTAAAATAATTTTCTTGCATCTTAAAAACTAAAATGTAGATTATAAATAGATTACATTATCGAAAAATCCATTTTTATGACTTGCAAATATGATTATAATTTTAAAAGCCACTTTTAAAAGACACCGCTATCATGCAACATTAAGTTACATGCATATGAATAAAATCTAAATAAAAACTGAGAAATTATAAATTGAAATTAAGCCATAATTCGCGACTTCGACTCCAGCTTGATTGAAATTATATAAAAACTGTTGTTACAATGAAAAACAACGGAACAGATCTATGAAAAAGCATTGCGTCCTCTAAATTACATAATGAAAACTTCTCACGTGCCATTTAACGAGTGTTATTTGCCAAACGTAACCTCCAAATGATTCGCAGTGTGTAGAAATAATAGCACTCCTAAAATTTACGAATAATTATAATACATGTACGCGTTAGTCTCATAATGCATGCAAAGAAATGCACAAAATCCCCGCGGCCTTCACAAATACTACAAAAGAAACACGCTAAGCACTAAATTATACACATATTTAAACACTGAATTATTTTCCATACACATTTCAATGTAATACGTCTGTATTTGTTCGAAACTATTATAAGTGAAATTGTTATTTCATGCTAATTAACACATTATTTTGCGAATCGCTTTGTTACATATAAGTGTAATGAAAAGCATATTCTGAATTTAGTAATCCTCCGGTTGAATGTTTGTAAATGATGCAACTTCACTTCACAATGAACTGGCATACAATAATTCAATTTATAGTTGCGTTTTGTATGCATTGCTTTTTTTAATCGACTAATAACTCCAATTTTTTAACTTAAGATCATCAGGTCGATCACATTATCCGGTATCAAATTTGTCAGATCCCCAAAGATCTTGACGCTATTACGACTAAATTGATTGTAGATTTTAATGAAAATCTAATGGCGTGCGCACACAAAAGCCGTTGTTTTATTCGGTAAAGACTGAGCGTGCGAGGAACCAGCACTTTTCGTATAAATAATTGACAATTCAAAGGTGAAGCTACAAACTCAATTATCAGGAAATATTATTGCATTACTACATTTGATATAATTAAGATGCTATTTAAAATTATGAGTCTTAAATCCTTCTTGTTGCAAACATGCATGAATAAAGATTAATAAAATAATCATTTTAAATCTAATGCAAATTAAGAACTCTAGACCGTTACGTCTCATTTGTACAATTTTGTATTTGCTCGATGTGTAATTCTTTATTAAAAATGTAATGATATTTTTTCTTATACGTGTTGGTTAGAACAAAACAGTTGTACCGAGAACACCAAGAAGCTTGAGAACGCATTTGAATCAAAAGGTTAGTACGACTGTATTGTCTTAAAAAAAACAATTCCTTCTACACTAAATCCTTTATCTTTTGAAACTACTGCTAAGAACTTCATACAATCTATATCTGTATCAGCCCATATATGCAGGGTATGTCCCATTGCAGTGCATGGGAATCGTCTACAATCGAGAGTACGATTGACAGTGATTAGGCCATATAGTCCACCACAGGCCTATTGGGGGTTTGCGGACTTACATAGAAGTTCTTAAGAATCTCTATGGTATTCAAGTTTTATACAATACTTCACTACATACTTCATACAATGCGTAATCTCAAATCACATAACATTAGAAGCAAAGGGTCAAATTATTTGAATTGCTACTATTTTGGTGATTTCCTAGCTCGCTTAACCGTACTGGGTAGTCGTTTATGAGCACAGAGTCTACAATTTGCGGCTATTTCTAACATGGATGTGTCGATAACGCATTACTTATGGCCTATAGGCTAGAACTACTCCTTACCTCAATTTAAAATATGTTTTGCAATTCTATAAAGGTTAGATTAGTGATTTCTTCTATCCTTAGTTTGTGTATATAGCCGGTCCCCAAGTTATATTTTTTGACAAATTTGCCCAATCTCGGCGACAGTGTTCAAATATAGTCAATAATCTGTGATTGTCGGTCGATCCGTGGAATCTTCCATGTATAAGGCGAAGGCAACCTTACCAAAACTTATGATAAAGCCAACGAAAAAAAATCCTCCCCTTTACTTGTGCATGTTAACAGAACTATATTAAATAAAATTCCTTCTATTTTTTGCAATAAAACTCTGAAATACAAATAATAATAATTAAATTAAAACGAAAATATAATTATCACTATTTTCCCGCCTAAACTCTTTTTTTTTCATTTTGTTTCTTTCTGTCCAAAGTAGTCTGATAATCCAATTAAGAAATCCGATACTTTTTAAATTGTAAAAGAAAGGGTATAAATGTCACGCAAACCGCGGAAAAAAGTACCGTTTATGTATCTAATGCAGTGTCAGTAAGTGTAGCACAATGTTAGTTTCAGCAGAAATTTTAATGTGCCTTATATTCACGGCAAGAGATAAGCCTCTCACACCGATGTACATCATCTATCTTATGAGGTACCCCGTAAGTACTTTATTATTCCAAGATAAAAAACAAACCATTTTTTTTAACGATATCTTTTTTTGATGCTTCAAATTAATAATCAGCAAAAAATAGACTTGACAGCTTCGTTTTTTTTTTTTGTTGCTAAAATACTTCTTAATAAGTTATTGCATTTTTTGGACATTTTATCTTCATATATTATTTTTATTTATGTTTTATCTTTCTTATCAACTAGACGGCCGATTAGTGAATATTATTAGTTCTTCATAACGCTATTTATTTGCATATTTTATTTTTATTTTATATTTAGGATAGGAACAAGATTACCATTTTAATATTTTACATCGTTCCCATCTTTTACATATGAAAGAAAAAAATTATAAGGTTACATCGAACATAAATCTGAATAAAATACTTTGATGTTAAATTTTAAAATGTAATCTATTTTATTATTAAGTTTAATCAAAATACCTCTAGTAGTTTGGTAAAATATATCCATACATCCTGCCAAACGTAAACTTTTATAAAATAATTTTGCTTTAAATATACTCCAAATGTTCTATTTATATTTATATAGCGAGGATTATGTAAATGAACACTAATTTTGTATTAATTATTGTATAATACTCGCGAACAAAAATATGTAAATATTTAATGAAAAATGTCTATTAAAAATATAAAAACAATGATATACCGTTTCCGGACGCACACGTTTAATGTGCTCAATTAATACCGACCTTGTTGTCTCCTTGTCTAGTCCGCGCCAATTATAATGCGTAGATAGAAATTGAAGGAAGAATGAATGAAGGAAAGGGAGGCCTTTGCCCTGCAGTGGGACAGTACAGGCTAGTAAAAAAAAAAAAAAAAAAAAAAAAAAAAAAAAAAAAAAAAAAAAAAAAAAAAAAGAGAAATTCCGCTTGGAAAAAAAAATGCAATTACTTCTTGGCGTTTTATATTAACGTACGTATGTGGCTCAAAGAACATCTTTAAGTAAAGTATTTTTACATAAAAAATATTATTATGTTTAGTTATTTTATCTGCATTAACTATTGCACGTGTAAAATAGCAAAACAAACAATCTGTACATACTGCATTTTTACTTACGGATCAGAAACCATAAGGTCCTGAGTTCAATTCCTTAGTCAAGGACAGGCCAATTCAGTCGTGCCGTCATTCATATCTCTTTCAGTCTCCACCGGAGAACGAAACGTTGTAAGCTCTCCTCTAGTTCAATAAATACATCCTATAAGAGTAAACAGTAACAATATGACATACAGAGTATTATCAAGACTACTGCCGAAAATGAAGCCAAGTGGTAGTTTTAGTGACTTCAGACAGAATGCAACTAAAAGTATTGCAAAAAAAACCTTTTTGTATTTTTTTCCTATTGTCATATTTGTTTGGCAAATACATAGTTTTTTTCAAAGATAGTATGCACCCTTTTATTTTTAAAGACGCTATGGTACGCAAGGGATTAAATTATTATTTTAGAAAAAACTATGGATTTACCACCCAATCACTATGATATTAAAATACTACAAAAACACTTGTTGCCTTTCTTTGCGAAAATTTTGGTTGCATTGTGTTGGTACTCACTAAAACTACCACCCGGCTTCGTTTTCGGTAGCAGTCTTGATATGCCCTGTATAACGACAATAACAAGTAAAAAGGTTTTAAAAAAATATGAACTCCAAAACACAAGCCAATCCAAACAATCAACATAAGATAGGAACTGAGAACTTTTTGGAGCCGGTTAAAAATAATAAACACAGGGTATGAATTTCATGCGAGCATGCATTCTAAAAAATCACACACAATAATTAGTATGTCCTGCCTAATAAAAGCACGAATCCTCGTTTTAATTACAAAGAATACTTTACTGTCCAGTTAGAAAAATGCAAGGGGGGAGAATGAGGCAAAAATTAAACTAGACGACGGAAAGTCGAGTGCAGCTTTGAACGCCCCTCAAAAAGTGGCATGTCATTCGACAATTTGCACTAAAAACGGCCTTGGTCGCTCCAGACTGAAGTCACGAACCTGCGAGCACAAACAAGTACTCTCTGCAATCAATAACTCTGACATGACTACTTTAATTTACCAGTTGTAACATTTAGAATTAGACTCTATCTATTATGATTATAGATGAAAAATCAAATAATTTTACTATTAATTGTTGTGTACTGAATTTAGAACCTATGTATCTTAGGCTCCTAGATTATAATAATTCTAATAGTTCTAAATCAAATTTAATAATCTAATCTTCGAAATTGAACTGTTTAACCTTAGCATATTACGAGTAGGTATGTAGATGCTGAGGTTTAACAATATTATATTTTCATTAAGTAGTGACACAATGGCTGTCAGCTATAAACTACCTGTATCTGTTTTTAAATTAGTATGTTATTTTAATATTTTCAGTTGGTTTGTCCGCTATCCTGTAATTACACCCGAGAAAATGCGAATTGGTTCATTAGTAAATATATTATTAATAATTAATATTATTTCAAACCGAGATACTACATGAAAAATATTATCCTAATCATTTATTTTTCCTCCATCAAAAAATGTTCGTGTGAAACATTATGTTAAAATGCAGCTAATTACGTATTAACATCTTGCACATTGGTTAGCCCATTTAAATGTATTAAAGTTGTAACGTACTTAACATATATTATTAATATTGAATTAATAAAAAAACTAGCAAGAGCGTGTCGGACACGCATTAAAGGTTCCGTGTTCGTGTGCTCATTCATACGAAACGTTCAATAAAAATCCTGTGGTCTTCGTTTAACTTTCTATACTAATATATTTACTGCCGCAAGAACCCAATATCTCTTCAAATAACCCGAATAAAAAATAAGTTCCAAGCTAGCTGATAAAATAAGCTAATTACGATGTGATTGATTAAATACAATAAAAATATTTCTTGTTTGATTTAAAACCAAATACGAGATAAAATCATTATTTTTATCTAGATATAAATTCGCATAAAATATGAAAGAAATCATTACACATCAAATTCGATTCTAAGTCTGAAAATTAAACAAAATACATAATTAAAAAATATACAAAAAAGTCGGCATTTCATAGTCAGCGGAGAAAAAAACTAAAAGTAAACAAACATTAACGAGTACCTATTTTAATTGTGTCTATTGTATTTGGTTTGGTTGAACGCTCTAACAATGAATATTCTGAAACGACGCCACCATTTGTTTACGTTTCGATGCTGAAAGCAGAACTTCATAAAATATGTATAGAATGTTGTTATTTATTATTACAATCCATTTCGACGTTCGTAACATAAATGAAAATTGTTATATTTTCTAATAATTTTCTGCTATTCATGTGCTTGAAGATATTATAACTGCGCACAAATACGCAATACGCTTTGTCTCCAACGTGACAGTCTATTTGAAGGATAACAATATAATTACATAATCAAAAAATAATATGTAAATTAACAACATCTACTTCTAAATAAACAGCGAATTGAATATCTAATTTTATCAATTGCAATTAATTATGAAAATTCTTATTACATTCTTCAAGAAGCATTCTGATTTTCTTAAAAAGAATTTAGTTTACATACACAAAATGAACAATTCAAATGCCTAAGTACAGACTATGCCCAGCCCTAAATATGAGTATGAAGCTAAATGTTTTTGGAGTCCATTCACCTCACGTACGCAGCTCTGTATACCCACATCCCCGTATAGTACTTGATACCTAAGGGGTGGATGCACTCCACATCAGCATGCAGGAGTTTCGGAGCCTCTGTGTCATTGCCTTTATGACATAAGAACCTCGCTCCACTTGGCCACTGCACTATGGCCAATGAACCGATTGCGTATAAAATTCTCTAGTATTTTTCCTTCACAAACATTTCTCATAACACTGTTTTATTCCCATAATGCCACTGAAATAGGAGCGTGATACGATCAACAAACACCAATCATCCTGAAAGTTTGAATACGGTTAAAAACAAGTTTAAAATGTTATGTTTGTTGGATATAAGTAGTACACAGTTAACAGTAAGATGCAAGTGATATGGAAGTTAATGGCGTGCCAGTTTTAAATTATTTCATTAATCCTGACGAAACACGTCACAAGTTTCATGCCGTGCATCGCACACAATCTTATATCAAGTTTAAATAACAGACTTCGCCCCTGTATAAAATTTTATGCAGAGGTTACATTATCACGGGATTTGAGTGAACTTACTTAAGTTCACACGTCAAATGAAAACTAGATATGTATACAAATTATATAATTTTCACTAGAGACTGACTTGGTTTTGCCGATATCAAATGGAATGAATTGGATAATTTTCCAATAAAATAAATTCTGTACCCTGTAAATAAATTACATTTTCAGCCCTATAAATGATACAAGCTATCGCAAAAGGTTTGAAAACGAATATTATTATGTAAATAACAATAGGTTTAAATCTCTGCACGGTAACTCAATGTTATTGTTAACTATTGGAAACTCAATGTATACTATCAAATTCTTTAAGAATTGTTCTTGGATTTACCAATAAAAAATAATCATACCTTAAGAAATATGAAATAAAATAATATATAGCATTTAAGTCAGTGAATTTAAATAAATTAAGCCAATTTTATTAAACATAAACCCGTTCTGTTTTAAGATCTTTTAATGAACAAATAATTCATAATATTATCTTTATATCTCATTAGTAATATTCAGACTCTGGCGTAAATATGCAAATGTAAAATAATATTATATCAAATATATTATATTAAGCGCTAATTCAGCCAGTCCGTAGGATTTATGCAGTCACGGTTCTCATCCCAGTTGTTCTATATCCCCAAAGCAGTCAGGACCGAGGGTAGCAAGGTTCAGATTGGGCGCGGTCGTGCGCGTGGGTCTGCGACCCTGCGCCCTCGCTCCCGATCCAGGTTATCAACATCGTACCCTCCCCTCCCGCAACCCCCACTCTACCGCCCTTAGAAACGCTGCAGGGATTTTCTAGAACATTATGTGAAGACGCTTCGACTATAAGAGAGTGCGTTGACTCCTAATAAGCTCCGCATTGGAACGTTCAAAATTATTTATTAAAATTCTACCTCATGTTGGAGAATGCAAAACTAACCTAATAACTTTATTGTATAATTTGCCGCCCGGAGGATGCTATAAATCACCCGATTATAAAAAAATATTTTTATTTTATTTGACTGCGACTGGTTATATAAGCTACCTCTTGCATAATACATATGTTCTTATATACTACTTTTGTGCATATAATTTTTTTGCAAGGTTAGTGCGAAAAATTCGCTGCCAATATCTCAAGGTCTTTGGATCATTGTGCCATATTTTTTTGCTCTTAAAGGTGTTAGTTAGTTTATTGTATTAGACATTGCGATAAAAAATAGTCGGTTTTTATTTCTCTATGGGTGCATGTGCAGTGAAATTGCCGTATTGCATGACACTAGTTGAGGACCGCGTGACATCGAACCGTTCATAACCAGTTAACGACACGCTGGTTAAGTAAAATAAAAAGGAAGACACGATAAATTTGTGGAAATGTACCCTAAATATTTTTATACGTCGCAAATAATTTCTACAGACATACAAAAGCGAAAGCAACCTGTCGGTTTGTCAAGAATCATATTTAAGATTGTCTATCAAATGAAAAATAATTTCAGCACGTAATAAATACCGCCCCAATAATTTAGTTGCGACTTCCAAATGCAGTTAAAGTCCTTTTTCAATTTAAAAAATCAAATATATTCTTCGCGAATTTTGTATCTACCCTATACCTATACCTATGTATTTTGTGTTTTTTTTACTGGTCCGGCATAATGACTGCGCCTGATAGTAAACGCATGTGCCATCCAGAAAGAGTACACAATGGCATCAGACCATGGACCCTTGCCAATCGATCTAATTATGCCGGCCTGCTATGTTGCCTCTTCACACTACAATCGAAGGATCCAGAATTATAAGGAGATACTACGTGTGACGGCAAACAATTTCACTGCTTGACGGTGCGACAAAACAAATAATTTGCGTACCTTTCAATAGTGAGAGACTTGTGAACTACCACATCTCAATACAGAAATAAGCTCGACTGTGATACTAGTAGAACCTCTACCTACCTATCAAGAGTATTAAAATGTGCCAAACTTTAATCTTTTACAAGCAGGAACTATTTATCATATTATTAAAATTCAAACAAATAATAAGATAACTAAATTGGATTTTTACGAGCACGGTGGCAAACAGCAATTAAATACATAAGAAATAATAATATATAACCTATAATGTTAATCATATATCATGCTAATGATTTTATTGCATCAAAGACAGATACCTAAAAAGACTACATGTAAATTAGTGTTGTTGACTATTTGCATTATGTCGCTGTTGGCATTTTCGTGAGCGAATTATTAACGCATATATTATTTTTCGATCAAAAAAACAAAGTTAACACATATTTGTGTCCTAAACATATAGGTAAATGTATTTATTGTATCGATTCATACAAATTTACATACATACATACATACATACATACATACATACATAAACTCACGCTTTTTTCCCAGAAGGGGTAGGCAGAGGTGCCAGGACACCCACATTTCACCTTGCATGTTCCGTCCCACGATGTAATAGGTGGCGAGCCTATCGCCATATCTGGCACAAATTCCTGACTCTGGGCTGATAATGAATAGAAAAATCCAATATCACTTTACCCAACCCGGGATTCGAACCCGAGTCAGTTTTGTAGCCGTACTCTAGTACAACTACGCCACCGAAGCAGTCATACAAATATGAGACAAACAATATGTCCAAAGACTTATAATATTATGTGCACATAAGTTTTATATTTAATCAGAGTAGGGCGAAGTGTTTGGTGCCAACATGTTCGTGGTGGGCGTGGATTCGAATCCCAGGGGACACTTCGTTGCTTTTCGAAGTCATGTGTGTATTGATAGTCAATCACCATGCAATATAACAGTGAAGAAAAACATCGTGTGGAAACCTGCACACCATAGCGAGTAAGAATTTCTGTGGTTTATAAGATCCACTAACCCGCACTAGGCCAGCGTGGTGGACTATACGGTCTTATCACCACTCTGATTCGTACTCTTACTCTTGATTGTAGAGGAGGCCCGTGCCTTGCAGTGGGCCGAATATGCGCCAATATAGTACAGTACAGGGAGAATAAAAATAGTACGCATACATGCATGCTGCTATACACATAACAAAGACAAATGTTGAAATCAGATAATTTTATCTCCATCTGTGTCTTATGAAATATAAAAAATGACGTAGTTTCTAATAGCCACGGCTGAGACTCTATCGTTGAGTATAGTGTATAAAGTTACTTAAAATTAAAAATAAATTCGCCTATTGATGTCAGTTTTCCTAACTACGACATCCTTTGTTGTGCGTCGCCCAGCATTTTCCAAAGGCTTCTTGGCCCAATCTTCAGCGTCTTTAGTTGTAGTCCTGTCTTTAGTTGTTGCGGTCAGTGCTTCTTGATTTATTTTGAGACCAAAAACCGCCTCATCATAAATCCATTTTATATCACATTTATCTTTACGTGCCTGTTACATGTACCAAAGACTCACTACGCCTGCCGTAATATTCCGCATTGGCGTTATATTTTATAGATAGTATGTAATAGTAGGTAATACTGGCGTTTGTTACAGGTTCTGAAAAGTGACTCACGCCACGACAACGCTTTTGCGTGACGTACCCAACAAGCTCTGCGTGACTCATTCTCCAAATGCACCTAATGCACACATAACAACTAAAGCGAAATCCGGGGGTTGAGCACTCCTTAGTTCCTTACTATATATGTATATACTGCAAATACAGTTGAGCTTCAGGTTTTATAAAATATGTAATTGCAAAAGAAAGTTGATGTAAAGTTCTTTAACTGAATGTTTATCAATGGTGTTGAGGCTATTAATTTAAGATTAAATATGCCGACCTAAGCGCTTCCAAATATACAACGACTGAATCCAAAACGCGACAAAATTGCTTCGGTCATTTTGAAGGGATTTCTGCCACTATTAACTTGCGTAATTATCCGAGCAAGAAGCAATATTTATCGACAAAGAAATCCATAATACGAATTTTTGAACCCGTTGCTTTGAAAATATTTTATCATATAGCGCCGGATAGAAGTGATGTGTGCCTAAATATAGTTTGGAAGCGGCCTGCATCCAGCGACTTCCTGCAACCTTCCAACAGGCCGCTTCCAACAGGTCATTGTGGAGATCATTGGGGGAGGCCTATGTTCAGCAGTGGACTTCCTGTGGCTGATATGATGATGATGATGATGAAATATAGTTTATAGTATGGACAATAACATTTTTTGTTTAAAAAAACACTATGTTTAAATTAAGTCTAGAACACAACACAACCTTACTAACTCGCTAGTTATTATATTATCGCTTAAGAATCGTATATTATAATTTTGGTAAACATTTATGACTCATAGTCAGTCATGAAAACTCGGATCGTAATAAATAATTGAAATAATTTAGTTGTCATAATAAAGTATTGCGTCGTTTAATTGTTGTTGTTGACCAGGTCAGTTTTCTAAAAATATGCTTAATACATCTACAGTGTACATTGCACAGTAAATCAACTCATTTTAGATTTTATTTTAAAATTTTTAATAGTTTCATGTTAAAAATTCCAGCAGATCATATTATGCATGTACACCAAAATAGGTAGTATATTTCTAACCCATAATTTGCTCTTACGATTAAAAGAGAAACTTCTAGAAATGGTACCTTATAAATGCCCTTTAAACATCGAACCCGTATATAATATCATTTCAAGGCAACTAGCTGCAAGACGTGTATGTTGTTAAATAATTAACGTACCACTGATGAAATCCGCTTACATAATTATAAGAAAACTCGTACGCTTTTAACATTGTTTTTTTTATTTGCAGGGCGGGCGGCCGGGGGTGGTATTATTGCGAAGGCGAGGGTTGTTATATCAACCATTGTTTTTGTCTTATTTTCAGAAGTTCAACCACTACGGAGGATATATTTTTTACCACCTTGGCGTCTCGTTCAAGTTGGTAGTATTTCACGGTGTATTTTTATAAAACATTATAAATTGATATAAAACTATTTTTACGGGTTTTATCGCGGATTTGGTTTCTGAAATCAGATTTGGATAATAAATTACACATTAGTCTTAGTGTTTTATTACTTATAGTAGTAGTAGTAGTAGTGTTTTATTTTCCTCATACAATGCAGTTTGTTAGTTCGATATAACTTCAATAAATAAATGATTCCATCCAAAGGTTGTTATTGTGTATTAGAAATCGTTTAAAGTGTTAATATGGCCATCTGTACTTTTTTTGTTAATTTGTTACATCTTTAGTGTGGTTTTTCCTTTTCACTCATATTGCACATATAGTTAAGAATAAATAGATTATGTGATAAAACACAAAACCACTGCGCGGTTCTTATCGGGTTTCTGTGAAACCAATATTAATTATAGTTATGACTCCGCATTTTTATACGAAAGTAGGCGAAAATATTGTAAACACAACGTAAAACGTGTGGAAAACGAAATGTCCAGTTAATTGCCATAAATTATTATTCTAAATAATGAAATCTTACTTATCTGACTTTAACGTGCATGAAATAAACGCAATAAAATAATGACGAGGTCTCCAAAAAAAAAAACATAATGCTCTAAAAGTGCAAAATAACAGCTGTTACAAGCCTAAAATTTAAACTTCCATTATGTCTCACGAACAGTTTTAATTTTAGGCCATAAACGTTGTAACGCAATGTTAATGAATCTGTGCGAGACCAATGCATTCAAACGTCGCGCCGTCCAGACAGTTATATTACTAGTAGATATGTAGTGTCAGTAGTAATATTTTTCATGTAGTAAGAACGCCGAGCACGCTATGATTGCCGTATTGCATGACCACCCAGTCTGCACCCATCACCAACTTACGGCGACACCACTGTCCTTTTGTACAAAACACAATGCACTGCTATATTTTAGAATTATATCAACAACTGCACGTGACATTTTTGTAAAATATTTTCACCTTACTTTTAAAAGGTAATTGAACAAAGCTATTGCGTTCATAACGCTTGCTTTGAATAATTAACAATGATTACGGAACATTAATATTATTTGTGTTGTTCAAGCTTTATATGTGTACTTGATACTTGATTCTATCCTGTATAAATGTTTACTTTATAGTTTATGCTATAAAATATTTGCGCTAAAATACCTCGAATAGAGGTGGCAGTTTTAAAAAAATATATAAATATCGTACAGAGACAAAGTACGAAAACATGATAAAGTAATAAAAAAGTTGTACATCTTATTGCCTTTTTTGTAACAATGAACTGTATTTAACTTTACAGTTATAACGTAGTTTTATGGATGAAAGTATGTATACAAACTAATTTTTCAACGGTTTATAAGTTATTACTGTAGACTTATATAGCCTAGCTGTTGATGGATAGCTTAATAAAATAGCTACATGCAAGTGTATTTATACCAATGACGAACGGACTTTATTCATCAGCGGTTGCCAGTCTGCCTTATGCCAGCAGATGTCACCATAATGAAATGAAATAACATATAAAAATATGGTAAGGTTTACTTCTCTCGATCTGAGATCGCGCTGAAGCATTAAGTACCTAAGTTCTTTGATATATGCATAACTTTAATATTGGCTACTTGAAATGATAATCAATATCAAAGAATAAATTGTAATAATTTATGTTTTTGTATATTTTTAAAACACAACTAAGTTATTAAATTAAATTGTTTTATTAATATAGTAATATGGAAAGCAAAGTACTATTACAGCGTATAACAATAAGACTAAAATTTGCAACTTACTCTATTATATAACATGTAGTTACTATTTAGTACACAGCCGTGTCCATAAACACCTTAACACATTATATATAGAATATATAGTAAATAGAATAATAGGCGATTAATATATTATATGAAATCGGCTTTTTAAAACTCAATCACGTCCGGAGTAATATATAGGTAGTGATGAAAGTGATTAATCGGGAATTATTTATAATGCTCGGGCAATATGAATAATGCCCAATAAGAGCGGGCAATGTGATTATAATCAATCAATTTATCACATTGCCCGGGCATTATGAATAATACCAAGTGCCTATTGGGCAGAGTGATATAAAGCAAATCAAAATCAAAACAATGAGCCGAAGTGGTAGAATATAGAATAGAGCAGCACGAAGGGGTGGGTTGGGAGGAGTGGCGGAGGAGGGGGAGTGTCGCATCTCCCCTGGTACCACTCCCATGAAAAGATAACGCTCTATTCCTGAGAAATATCTATTATAGCAACCTAACCCTTAAAACACTTGTTGTCAATACAAATTAGCTTCTGCATCGTCTCCGGCGCTACGGGAAGTTCAGCCCCTTCGCCCTTGCGTAACAAAAGATAGGCACCCATGCTCACCTCCGCAGCTTCGGCTTGCTGGTCGCCTCAGGTGACCATCCCCTGCATGCTGCATGCCTCCGGCTTTTTATATACACTCTAGGGTCGGTAGCCAAAAGACTACGTGAAGTTGGGGTGTTCCGAGTCGATTTTTTTTATTTTTTTTTATTGCAGGGAATGGCGAGACGAGCATGCCGTTCGCCTGATGGTAAGCGATACGACGGCTCATAAACAGTAGCAACATTCCACTGCGCTCGCCATCCTGAGACATAAGATGTTAAGTCTCAATATGTCCAGTAGTTGCTCTGGCTACAATGTCCTTCAATCCGAAACACAACAGCGCATTTAAGCAGTGTTGTTTCACGGGAGAAATAGACATTGCGGTGGTACCTACCCAGATGGCCTCTCACATATGAGAGACCTACCACCAGTCACAGGGCACTGGGGCACAGTCGATCTAACTGATCCATAAAGCGGGTACACTAATTTCCTTCTGAAGATAATGTTTCGGACGTTAAAAAACAACTAAACATAAGCAGATCAATTCAACCTTTCTAATTTATGGGTTTATCGCAGACGCGACAATGCGGCAGCGCACCACGTAAAAAATCACCTATTAATCACATTGCCCGATCATCATGTAGCCATATTCATAATGCCCGGGCAATGTGATAAATAGGTGAGTTTAGATTGTAATTAATCACTTAGCCCGATATGACTCGGCAATATTCATACTGCCCGGGCATTGTTCACTTGGCCCGTAACATATACAAAATATACAAACATACATAAATATAATATGTAGAATACGCAAGTAAAATGAAGTGACAGCCTTTTACAAAGTACCTATTAATATTTGATTGTACTTTATGTACAATTCCACCACTTTGAAAATAACGGCCGCACTCAAAGATGTTTAATGTCAATTAAATTATTCCATAATAAAGATTCTTGTCGTAAATCCACATTAGGTAATGATTTAATTCACATTAAATTAAGCATTAACTCTATTATTATTTTTTGTTTCATAGTGATCAAACATTTTACATTCTTAAATAACAAGCACCTACTAATGTGTTTTAATTTAAACTTTTAGCTTTAATTTAAACTTTATGAAATAAATTTTAAATATCTATAATAAGAATAAGAATTTAAAGCAATTTCCAACCGAAATACACGACTTCAGTTAGCTTCAGACGATTTCGAAAAATCATCCATCTGTCTATTTCAAAAATTCAAAGTAAATGTACTGTTCAAATTAAAAAGAATAAATAAAATAAAGGTAAGTGAAAATAAAAAACAAAGAGTCTCGAATAAATTACAGCATATCACTTTCTCTGTGAATTTTTGCGCGCCATTTTCCTCGTAATACATAACAATTCAAAACAACAATAGATGAGACATCTCGCAGACGATTATCGAAAGGCAATCTTAAATGAAACTGAAAATAATATTTTGGAGTATAACGAAAGAATTATATAACTATTAACAATAGAAAATTGACTTAATAAAAACAGCACTAATTTGTAATTTATCGGTGGACATTATTTTAGTTTTAAAAGCTATTAAAATATAATTTCTAAAGCTAATCAGACAATGATTGCGCAACATTCCTAGTCAAAACAATAAGCAAAAATTGCATATTGCTCTTTAAGCATAAACGTCGTAACTCACATGCTATTAAACAAAATATGTGGTACCTACCAATCACGTTATTTTCATTACATTACAGAGCAACGATTCTATCATAACAAAAAGTAAACAGTATTCCCCGAAGGCAATCAGTAACAGAACTCACGCCAGCCCCTGTAGGTACGCGCTGTATTTTCACATTTTCTCCAGCTTCATCCACATGTATTATGTAAGTTGATGCAATTTGTTTAGCTACGAATTAATTTAGCTAAGCATCCATGTAGACGTCTAGATGGCGCTAGTGCGCACAACATAACTTTATAGTTCCGAAGCTTTGCACAACGCTACATTATGTTGTTCACCCCGAATATGAATTAAAAATTTACGATTAATTATTTTTTATTGATAATGAAAATATATTTGAACCGTTCCTTATTGCATGTTTGGCTGCTGTTAAGATGGAGTACACGTTAAAATTTGTAAAACATGTATTATATACCCACATAAAGTTTTTACAATTCACACCATGTGTCTCAGGATATTTACACAGACTAAATTATTTAACATTTGTAATGAGCAGCTTAAATAAATTTTAAATCTGGTATCAAATTTTTCCAACTGGTTATAAAATGCACGTATTTATCAAATCATCGTAAGTTACGCAACATGTTTATCGTATACATTTTAATAAATATCGGTATGAACATTAGTTTCTATGCAATATGACACGTGCGAAGTTCAACAAAGTAAAATAAATAATAAACAGGTAATCACGACTCACGACGCGAATGTACGTAGTTTTTTACAGAGCACTAACACTGTAAAATTGTACGTGTGAACACTGTGCCAACAATCCCTCAGCCTTAACTACTTAACGAGTTCGCCTATGAGTGTAACGTGTTGTATTTTTTATGTTTCCACAGATAAGATGTGCACCTTCAAGGCAATGCCACTATAAAAATAATCTTAGAGACGTGACATTATTTTCTATCTACAGTCACGCATGCTAATATTATTGCATACCTTGAAAAGTACAGTTTGATAGTTCGATAAGATCACGCCTGTATCCTCGAAGGGATAGGCAGAGGGTTCTATGAGTTAGGTGAGCTTATTATTTGAACAAAACTTATGATATGAGCCTGTGCCATACCAAGCCCCACATTCCTCATCTTATAACATTTTTCGAACTAAAATCTCACTATATGGATTTGGCGACTGAGGATGCATACATTACTCTGAGATACATACTGACGTGATGTATAGATCAACGCTAGATAAAAAGTATTTAAATTTGAATGATATAAGATTAAATTAATATAGTCAATATAAATTTGAAAGGAAGACCAACTTCACACGCTAAACTAAAATATTAATTATAATATATATATATATATATATACATACATACATACATACATAAACTCACGCCTTGTTCCCAGAAGGGGTAGGCAGAGGTGCCAGGGCACCCACATTTCGCCTTGTATGTTCCGTCCCACAATGTGATAGGTGGCGAGCCTATCGCCATATCGGGCACAAATTCCTGACTCTGGGCTGATACTGAATAGAAAAATCCAATATCACTTTGCCCAACCCGGGATTCGAACCCGAGACCTCTGCTTTGTAACCGTACCGTAGTACAACTACGCCACCGAGGCAGTATATATATATATATATATATTAAAAATATATGTTTAATATATGAAGCAAAGAATGTATTAAGTATTCCATACTAGTTCTAACATGGTATTGTATATTTTTTATTGGATTAATACAAAGGCGCTCATTAGAAAGGTGAAACAAGGTATGTATTCTTCTATTGAATCAATTTAGTCAAAAGAGAATCTCAAGTAAAAAAGGGGTCATGAAAATCCGCAGCGAATGTAATAAGATAACAAAACACTAGCGCACTTCCGGAGGCGGTCAATTGAAAATAATTGTATCGTCCATAATTTATTTACAAAGCCGAGCAACCGACGACGGTAATTAGCGATTTGCATGTAGTCGATGGTCAATTAGTCGTCTCCGCTCCACTTGCCTCCACTGCCCGTCCCCGCTTCGCACGGGGTTCAAACTCCGACACAACCTTTGCGCCTGCCACAGACTAATAACACTCCCCCGGCACGCCTACTCAGACTCGCAGCACTCCAATCTACAGTCTCCAATATCGCCCAACTGTGTACACTCCACAAGTTCTCTGTAGAATACGTACAATAGGAAACCGCCGGATTTTACGAGCACTTGCGACTTCTAACGACATTCGTCTCCCATTAAGTAGGGAAATAGGAAGGATAATACCCAAAGCGCTGCAGTTTGTGGATTTAAGTTTTAGGTTTGTACCTACATAATTAATGGCAGATTTGCGGAATGCATTTTTGTTTTACGCTTATTTGAATAATGCATTACTTAGACTTAATCTAAGGATTTGTTGTTGGAAATTGGTAGATATTAGAGTACAGCACTGACCCGCTTACTTTAATGTATGTATCAAGAAATTCAAATTGTTCTTGTCCTCAGTCCTATTGTATAATTATTTCGGATTTGAGTGCTGTGAGACGAATAATCTTACATAGTTTTGATACCTACGACTCAAAACTTGGTACAATAAGGTGAAGGGTCCAGGAATATGATTATGACTTTGGTTATATTTAGTTATTTATATAGTGTTTAAAAAATACACTTTTCCTTTTCATGAATAAATTTCTGATCTGAGCGAGAATCAATATCAATATAATAGAAAGTATGTATATTAATATTTGTGGAACACTAATGTCTTAACCACTATATTTTAGAACTTTATAACTATTAGTTTTCAACACTGCATCGGTGGCGAAGTTGTACTAAGGTACGGTTACAAAGCTGAGGTCTCGAGTTCGAATCCCGGGTTGGGCAGTGATATTGGATTTTTCTATTCATTATCAGCCCAGAGTCAGGAATTTGTGCCCGATATGGCGATAGGCTCGCAACCTATCACATCGTGGGACGGAACATACAAGGCGAAATGTGGGTGTCCTGGCACCTTTGCCTACCCTTTCTGGGATATAGGCGTGAGTTTATGTATGTATGTAGTTTTTAACACTATACCGTTAAACGTTAACTGTCCATAAACCGATTTGTATAATCTTATACTTAATTGAACCGGTGTCGGTACATTAGGCTCTGATTCACTCATTGTCACAAGAAAACCGTTGCAAATGGGCCATAGACGTCATTTATTTTTACTACGACGACACACCGAGAGAAAGTTCCGCAACGCATTAGTTTCCCACACCTCATTAATGTTAAACTTTATACAATTATTGTTATTATCAGCTGCTAGTGGCCCACTGCTGGGTAAATATCTTTCTTTCTTTCCTAGCTTAGAGGTCTTATGTGGTTTGAGGCCTAACTATGGGAAACTATACAGGTTATATCCAGACTGCTACCGAAAACGAAATCAGGTGGTAGTTTTAGTGACTTCAGACACAATGCAACTAAAAATTTTGCATAAGAACGCGACGAATATTTTTTGTATGTTTTTCCAATTATTTTTTTCCTAAAATGACAATGTACACCTTTTTATTTTTAAAGACGCTTTAGTACGAGGGTGTTTAAATTATTATTATAGCATAAACCATGGATTTACCACCCTAACAAGATGATATTTAAATCACGTTTTCATGGAAATTTTTACTTGCATTGTATCTGTAGTCACTAAAACCACCACCTGGTTTTGTTTTCAGTCGCAGTCTTGATATATCCTGTATATTATGATTTTTATTATAAAATCACAAGTATGCAATAGTCACCAAACACTCGCAAATTTGTTTCATAAATATGCTTAATGCAAATCTACATATGGCTGAACTTTATCACTCTAGGCAAACTTTGTATTGCACCCATTTAGCAATTAGATGCATCATATTATGCTCAGTCATTAACAAACTTAGTTGTTGGTTAAGCAGCTACGTCTAAATTGTGAGACTTTTCGACGTACTTGAATTAAAATTGTAACAATGTTACATAATATATAGGAATAATTCGGTTAAAAATTATCACTATTTCCATCTGAATCCGATCGCAACATTGTAAACTTTAGCTTAGTGTAAACATTAAAATTAACCTGTACAAACCGTAAATTCGCCACATCCTTAACTATCAACGTAAAAGTACAAAAATAAAGCGTAACAAATACAATAAACGAATTAATTACGCCCAATTTTAACCCTTTAAAACATTATAAGTTTTGCTCCAACTTTCCTCTGGCAGCCAAAATATATTCACTAGTATTATGTTTACAAATTTCATGTCATGAAAAAACATATCCAAATTTTACAAAATACACACGTTTTTATTAATCAAAAAGACTAAGGCACGTGTACACTATCTACCGAACAAATCGAACTTAAGGCACGTTTTTATTTCGCTCTTAGTGTGCACTGCGCATCAAAGCGGTTTATCGTAGGAAGTTAGGCAACGCTGGAAAAAGCGCCGCTTGCTGAAGTGCTCAGTGACGCCATCTAGACGTCTACATTGGCAGCGCAGTTGCTATCACTACCCGCTAAATTAATCTCGTGAGATCCAAGCGAAGTGTACCTATTAGTCTTATACAAAATCCCATTATCATTTTTCATAAAGTTATACGTAGCACGAGGTATGAAAACACATTAATCAGTTTCAATTTTGATGAAAATATATTTGGATATTGTTAACAGAAAATACCTAACTAATAAAGTAATTTATAATATATTAAAAACACAGTTATCTTATAAACTTCACACACGTTATCTTCTTTATTAATTAAATAACTTGATACAAATACGCTTCATTCCGACAAACATATTACCAACAAGCACCTGTCTCCGTGGCAACATATGCATTGCTACCGTGCTGACCATCGAATTTTGATGGAAACCCAAAGTGGGGTAACAGATTTGAAGATTTCGAGCGTCCTTTGCTGTCATTTATTAGTATCAAAATGGAGATAAATTGGGTAAAATTGGTGGTAGTTCGTTTTATGTGTATAATTAGAATTAAATAGATCACTAAATTATTATATAGTCACGACCATACCTTTGCTTTCTACCATCGAAGGGGTACGTAGAACGCATAGTTTGTCGAGTTTGTAACTGCCTCAATATACGATAAATTCTAACATTAATTTGTATTGAATGTGTTAATTAAATGTTAAAATGTTATTATTAGTTACCTACCAATAGTTGTTATCTTATTTAAAATTAAAACACGAAAATGTGTGTTTGTCCTGCATTACAATACGAGTATTATCTTGGACACTTTGCCTGCTTTAATAATCATAACCCTTGGTTTACCTGTATCCTTAAGCCTTATTACACTATTACGTCATGGCTCATTACGTTACACGTGTTTACAATAAAATTTTATGTTCATGCCTCTATTCTGCTGAACTATAACTCTAAAAATATATAGGCAATTGATGTGCGTACGTACATTGACATAACAATACAGGTGATGTAAATTGTTGTGTCATCACTTCCAGAATATATGCCTTACTCATGTTACCTATATAGAATACATTATAAATATACCCCTGTTTTTCACATTGATGCAACAGTTTATTGCGTTTGAATGTTCAGGGATTTCCACAGCCCATTGTGATAGTATATCCAATATATTAATAATGAATGCACTGTATTCTGATTTATAATGTTTTCAGTGTGTTGTAAATGACAAAAATAGTTATGTACAAGGAATTACATTAGAAATCCGTGAGTGAGTCTGTTAATAATATTTATAATTACTCAATAATAATAACAATACTACCTAAATTTAGCTTATATTGTTGGAAACAGAAATTTAAAAAAGCCACGCTATTGTCAGTCATAACTACGCATGGTTCAGGGTGGGATCGTCCGAGGTGGTGCCACTGTCTCACAGGAAATCGACAGCTTTACTATCCCGTTTCGTTCGGTGAGTGAGATTGCCGGATGCCCAATACCCTTTTCCTCTTCATATATTTTTTTTCCTGCTCACGTGACGGTTTGATGGACCAGTAACTCATCTATGATCCAAAGGTTGTAGATGTTTTTGGGTGGCAGTGATAATTTCTGTGGCCTGGTGCTAAAAGGGCCAATGTACGTTTTTGTACGAAACGAGATTGTAATGCCAGTTTAATGTAAAAGTATGATATTTTTTGTGCTAAAAGGGCGTTAGTGTATTAACAATCATTGAAAAGTTACTACGTAAAAAAGGCCAATGTGTAATGTGTAATAAAAGTAAAATATTTTTGCAATACTACAATATAACACCTAAATGACTGAAAATAATGATTATTGATATTGGCCCTATTAGCACCAGGCCACAGATTTAGAACCGAGTGACCTGTCAGCCTTTTGTAAAAAAATATATTTATACACAGTTAAAAAAAATAAGCATTGGTTTTTGAACGATACCTATTTTCATAAGTCTATATTCAAAAGGATAAACGTATATGCTATTTTTTTATAAAAACTAGTGCTGTCACAAAACTGCATATTTCCAAGTCTAGTCTAGTCAGATTGTGAGTCACTTTAGAAAATATTAAAATGGAACAACTAGTTGGATGCCACTATTTGAATTTATTACTTCCACTGAATTTTAAGCGTGGGTGTCGTCTTTGTGGAAACATGATTTTTGTTGCGTATTATTTTTTTATCATCACTCTTGCCGGTTCATCAAGGCTATCGGGACAAAAGTAAGTTCAATTAACTGCTACAAGATGTCGCTGATTTAATAGGACCTGCGTCAAAGACTGTGTTAAAGTATTTTTCGAATCCAATAGATTTCTTCAGATTCATTAATTTTGATAAAACTATATCTAATTTTAGAATTAGCAAGTGAAAGTGGGTCCAAAATATTCTGGAGTGAAGGCCACGTAAAACCAAATGAAATTTTGTGTGTCCAACCACAAGGTAGACAGATGACCTGGTTAGGGTAGCAGTAAGTCGATGGAGTACAAATCTACAAATATATATGTAATGATTACCTTACCTATTGCGACTTGTTTAACAACTAAAAAAAATACACCAAGTATTTTTAATGTCCAATGAGTACTACACCATTGATTGAGAAAATTACCCGCCACAACTATGTTGCAACTATGTGAACCTATTGATTATGGGTGTGTGCTGCGATTTGCTGATTTGTAGCATTCACCCAAAGGAAACGTGACAGCAATGCGTTATCCATAAAGAATATAAGAAATAAAATGCAATCGATGCCTCCGAGCAAATTCTCGATAAATCAGAGTCCGTTTACCTATTGACATACGAAATGGCATAAAGCAACTTTGTATAGATTAGCAGGCAACTCGAACTAAAATAATTGATGCGTAGGCTAATTTGCAAATTGAATTTTTTGCCTGAAATCTGATAAATTAAAACAAAGAGAGAAAAGAAAGATTAACAAATAATGATGCGCATAAAGTAAAAACGGATGATCCTTTCCCCGAAAAAGCCGCAAATGTAATCTTCAAATAAATCGCATAAGTGCATTTCGGTCACAAAAAAGTCTGCAGATTTTACTGGGCAAAAAAGTCACACAACTTTAAATTGCCGCAGCCTTAATTATGGCACATAAATAGTAGAATAACTAAAAGATCGATTGAGACAATGTTCCGCTGCAACACGTCTAAAAAGCTCATTAATCCGAGAATTACAGGGCGCAAGAGTATTTCCACTGAAAAATCCGTCGGGTCGTTTTTCGTCCATAATCTCGCGCTGTCCTGCACTTCTGCTCTGACGTTGATTGATGCAGGTACAGTAAGAAACCTGCCTTCACTGCCAGGGTATTACTCTCGTCTCAAGCAAACGACCAACTTTAAAACTGTTCATGCGAAAATGTTTCACCGGCTTTTTTCTCAATCAAGACCAGAGTTTTATCTTCACAATTTCTGTGTTTTACCGACTCATTGTTTGCATATATAACAGATATTTTGAAATATGTTGACTCCATAATTTCACTTTAGAATATTCTTAATTATAGAAATTTAAAATAAAATTACGTAATATGTAAATATTTATAATTGGCTGTATCCACAAAAGGGTAGACAGTGGTGCCACCCACATTTTGTCGCATTTATATCCTGTTCCCTTACTGCAGGGCCCATCCGATTGCAACAACAAAAATCTCACCAGAATAAACAGCGCAACATTGATATCAAAAACAGAACCTCGCAGTTCACAGGCCATGACACTAGAGTCTCGACGAATAAAGTACGTTTATAATCATAAATATTCAATAATTGTATCCGAGACGACAAAATATAATTATTTTTATAGAATTACGACGGGCCATCACGCAGACGACCCGACAGATAATTAGTTGCTATCATAACCGCCGGGCATTTGCGACGTACGACGCTTTCGGAGCGCCGCAAAAACATCAGTACTCATTACTATAACTAACAAAAGATTTAAGGCTTTATTCATAGACAATTTTGAAACCTCATTTAATTTTCGACTCTCTTCTCCCTTTCTAACGCCTTATGAATTCAGTTTGAGCGAAGAAGACAAAACATTAAATATTTTAAATATATTTTAAAACTCTCTGAAAAGGCCGTTTAGATGTATTCATTTATTTATTTATATTTTATTAACTTGCTTGTTTGAAGCATGACCGTTTGACGTGAAAATTATTCACTATTATAACAGATAAATGTGATCTGTTCGCAACTAACACAGACTTTAATGCATCATAAAATAAATACTGAATAGTTTTTTGCTTCATTCATTTTTTGTTCAGCGTTGTGGCTGCAAGGAGGAGATGTTTAAAGTGAATACATTTTCTATTTTTATAACGTGCATAGTATTAACTCACACACGAGTAAGCAAAAACTAGGGTCCAACTAACTATAGCAGTGCTATTAAATACTGAATAAGCAGTTAATAAATAGTTAATACATTTGAAGGCAAATATTTTTTTTACTTCGTAATTAAAGAGAGTCACACAAAACCTCCCATTGCATCGGTGCGCTTCTATAATGAAGATGTACAGTTTTACTGCCGTGTGTATTTTACAGATCAAACATGTTCCACTTTTACGTTAGAGCTTATACAGTTTATCAACAGAGTAAACCACTTTAAACCTACCCTTTACCGATGCATAAAACTGGACGCTCCCGTGAGAAATCGTTTTAATACTCAAAATCCGCTTGCAGTTTCAGCGTTTAATGAATTACGTCGGGTGCAGCCTCCGGCGCAAGACGTGCATCGATCAACGTCGCACGCCCGCCTTCCTCCCTTTAGCACCCACTTACCCCCCACTCCCCACTCCACGGATAGGCACAGGGAGACGTCCCCGCACTGCCCAAATAAAATATTCGCACGAAACCCTCTCCCCGCCTCAAACATAATTTGACAGCGACGTGAAAAGATACGAACGGTAACATGTCTGTAATAATGCAGTCTGCCTTCACTATCTGCGTCGCAACTCGCTATCAATTAAAACGAACCGATAATTTATAAAGTGAAATCGTAATGATGGTCTATCCACTTGGCATTCAATTTAGAAAGTCGCACAGCCTAGGCGGTGAGTGTTCCCAGCGATGGGGTTTTACATTTCAATTGCCATGTTAAATGTTCAATATTAATCCGTTACTAAGCTCTAAGTACAAGGAACTAGTAATTCCTAACACGACTTTATCATAGACACGTTCTATTCGTACTTAAACACTCAATCAATTTCGAGTCCCGCATGGAATCTATCACACACATTATATTATTTATATTCACACACAAAATAAATTGTGTTATATACAGTAAAGTTATACATAGTTATATGTACACAGATGCGGTCTCGCCCAAAGGTTACATAGCTACATGCTAGAGCTACAGAGCGGCTACGTGACGCCTCTGAATTATAAGAAAATGCATTTACGGTTAAGTCACAGAGTAGAACGAAAAGTGTAGTTTCGTGCGCGCCGCTGTAGTGACATAAACTTTTTATTTTATTGACCTGTATTGACTTGTTGCTATTCTGAGGTTAGAATAAGCACTTGAGCTGCTTGATTGTAAAAACATTTAATTTGTAAAGGTGCTGGAGTAGTTTTTAATTACTAATTATCTTCATGTTTAAAACGCATTACACAAGGTACTAATTTTAAATCTAAAGTCTTTTTATATCTTGAGCATTTGCATCAAGTTCGAAGTAAACAAATATAAAAATATAGATACTAAGGCCATATTTAACTCAGCACGTAAATCGAATTTACTGAACACATTTTAAAGAAACTATAATTTTTTGTTTCACATTCTAAACATCAACTCTCCTATCCATTACGTCTAGCGCAAAATTTCATTAAACGTAATTAGGAATTTTAAAGCATGGATTATTAAACAAGAAACTGTAGCAAGAAATGTATGCTGCTTACTTGCATCCAAGCTTATCGCATCTATCAACGTCCGAAGGCTTTCACGGAAGGCTTTGTTCGCACGATGTGGGCGCGCCGCCCGCCACCCCCCCACCCCACACGTAACAAACAACTTCGGCTAACTCCTACAGCCCCCCAATTTTCTTTGTCGGCCGATAGCCGCCTAATATGCGACGTATTACTCATCGTGATTATTTTTGGTGCTTTAATTGAAGTACATGAATGTGTTTTGCTTTGTGTCCAGTTTTGTATGATTTTTTTATAATTATTTTGTTTGAACTGAGTTCTCGGAATACTGTATGAACTAGTTTCCAGACTTTTTATTTTAATAAAGTAATGTAGAGGCTTATGTATATTTTACATTTATTACAATTATTATGATTAGTGACGCAATAGTTGCGAAAATTCTAAATAATTTGTAACATTGTCTGTGTTTTTATTTCCACAATTTGGTAACGGATGGTGTAATAGATATTTATGCAAAAATGATTATGAAACTTTCCAATTTCGAATGTCTTATAACACTTACTTAATCGAGCCGTTCCTGAGATTAGCGTGCACAACCGCACAGACAAATATTCTAAAAATTATTGTTTTGGGTTCTATTTACATAAAATCCAAATGATAATAGTTTTTCTCATAAATATTCCATATGCAGACAGGGATCGGTTGTATTTTTATTATATGTATCCAAGAAGATTATATAGATAATGTACATTGGAAAATAAACTTGATTTTAAGATTAACACTTCCATTTACGCTTTTGTCTGCACCTGCGTATGGATATTTCTAAAATTCTGTTTCTATTTTATTTCGTTATGTCACTTACGTTGCATCACTGATACAGTGTGCACACAAAGCAACTTAAGTTTAAGAAACCGTCAACATTTAACTGGTTTTCCATAATAGTTGCTACATGCAGCAACAATAATAAAAAAGTGTAAAAAAAGCACATTTTCAGTTGCCGCGTTTGTACGAGTAAATTAACTTTATCAAAGCATGGTCAACAGTCAGTGTAACTTTTAAAATGTCATGGTCAGGGGATAGGGGGAGGGAGTGATATCACTCAATGTGTCGCGATTGCCGATTGCAGAAAGCTACTTAACATAGTACACATTTAGTACAGGCAACGAAGCATTTTTTCCGGCATAATTTGCCAGGAGTTTTTTCTTTTCATGAAGAGGTGGCATATGAGATCTATTCCACTTTGATCACCTGGGTGATATCACCTGGGTGATCATAGGACACTAAATTGTCGCCTATGATCACCTGCGATTATGATCACCTGGGTGATCATAAGCGACTGCGACAAAATTTTTATTATAGTATCCTATGATCACCTACAATTTTTTTTTACTTTTTTCACAAATCACCCACCTTGCGACTCCACATATGACTCACCACACTAACACGTTGGGGGTGGGTCTCTTATATGTGACAGACCGTCTGGAAAGGTACAAACGAAATATTTGTTTCTCCCGCGAAACAGCAGTGGAAATGCACTGTTGTGTTTCGGTTTTAAGGACAAGAAGGAATGCCAAGCATTGCTTTGTAATTGAAGGTGTTGTTTGGTTTTGCTACTGTTTATAAGCGGTCGTATCGCTTACCATCACAGGTGAGCGGCATGCTCGTCTCGCCATTCATTGCCATAAACAACAAAAAAATTTAAAAATATTTATTAGAGTTACAACCACAGAATAGTTGAATATGGTTAGAAAGGCAATAGCCGTCAAATTGTATCAAAACCAGCGTCGTCGTTTCGAGACACAAAACCTCCACAAATTCAATATAGTGAAGCTTGCATGCTGCTAAAAAATGAATTAACGCTAGATTTCTTTAATACTAGCTGTAACCGCGACTTTGTCGCGTCGTATTTTACAAAAATAAAAGATTTTTTCTAAAATAAATGTCGCCTAAGCTACTCCTTATTATATCAGCTACCTGACAGTAAAAGTCCCGTCAAAATCGGTCCAGCCATTTCAGAGATTAGCCGGAACAAACAGACAGACAGACAGACCAAAAAAAATCTAAGGTCATTTTCGTTACAGGTAACGTGTATATAACGATATATAGTTGGACATTTTATTTTATTACGCGCGATAACTTTGAAAATATGGATTTTAGAAGAAAAAAGTATAGGTTAAAAGTTGTAGAGAATTTATCGTTTAAAAAGTTTAGTTATTAACAATTTTTTGTTTAAACAATAATTATTAACAAAGATATCGGCAAAAAGGCATGAAACGAATATTAATAACATTGTAAATCGCGAACGGTTAATGGTACAAAAAAAATTATTGAACAAAAAAGATGGGAAATTTAATTATCTACAAGAAAGGTCCTCAGCATGATGGGCCTAAAGTGGACGGTTCCGGAGATATGGCTTCAAACGCGTTTTCCAAAATGGCGGCTCTAGCGGACGCCATTTTTGTAAGTATTTTGGGTTTTTAACTTAGTGGGGTCATATGCCACCACTTATGAAAAGAAAAAACTCCTGGCAAATTATACATTGCGGACAAGAGTAACCCGTCGCTTCGTTGACTGTACTAATTTGACAGTGGCTAGTTGCGTCAATATGAAACTGGTTCATGCTGTTTTCGCATGCAGCTACTAAAAACTGACATCGATTATCGAAACATACAACTAAAGTAGACATGTGTGCTTAGTTTCTTTAAGTTATATGTAAGCAGCTAGTTGCGAGTTGTCTGATGCCGCAATTCAAAAATCTTGCTCTTTTGCACAGTACCTTATTATACTCAACATATAAATTTTGATGTAACTATATTTGTTCGATGTTGGGAAAATATCATTGCCAAAATTACTTTATCTTTTGAAAACATAATATGTAGTTCCGATTTTTTTTTCAATTTATAGTAACCTAGATAGGTGTATAACACCTAACTCACCTATGTGCATCAAGCATCTATCAAACCCAAACCTCTACTCTAAAATAGCAGTCAGAAGATCATTAATTACGTACTCAGTTGAAATGTATAATGATTTCCTTTTCGCTGAAATAGCTTCACCGAAAGCAACGCATTGTGGCATCCGAGGCAATGCAGGGCACTGCATCGATCAACGTCGCAGCCCAGACCGATACTAATGGGCGCTCACCAAGCCCAGCAAATACCTAGCCTCGTTAATGTTATAACCTACGTTCTACATTTTACTTGCGTTTTGATCACATTTTGGAGCTCCGGTTAGTTAATAATCTGGCGTAATTGGTGACGTTATAATAATAATTTTATTTATTTCAGTCCCAAGTCTTAGTCCATAGTGTTAGTAATTAATTAATAGAAATTTAAAATATGTTAGTTTTTTTTTCACATTGTTATGTGTAATTAATCCAGTGACTATAACATATAATTACAGTCTATTCTATCAACTATCATAGCTAAAAGGGTGTGTTCTGAATTGTGAGAGCCAGTGGAGTTAGCAACTGTTTCAGGGAAAAAGAAGATGATCGTCTTGAGACGAAGCTAGTTCAGTACTGTACAAAAACCTCTCTGAACGATCTCCGCAAGGAATTGCCAGGAGCGGCCTTCTTTCATTTGTTTGGATCTTCAGGAAGTCAAAGGATATTATTGTATGCAATTGATAATAAACTAATTTACTAACTCTTTGCGTTATATAATAAGTAGTTTTATTTAAGTTAAATTTCTGGATGTAAGCCGTTGCCAACAGGTCGATGTGGAGATCTTTGGGGGAAGCCTAGGTTCAGTAGTGAACGTCCTGTAGCTGAAGAGAGAGAAAGAGAGAGATTTTGTTAGACTAATAGCCAACCCAGTATGGGAGTTTAAACGCTATACTATGTTGACGGGAATTAATGAAAGTAATTAGCATACGATAACAAGGGCTGATAGGCAGGTACTCCAAGGCAAAAGAGACTCGATATTTAGTCATGGAAAATGGTTACTCCTCTCTGGATTAGAGCCAAGAGTGGTGGTCAATTGTATAGTGCATTTTCATAATTGTAACAAAGTCCATTATTCTGCGGCAGAGTTCATTAGGGCTGATGAATCTCTTTAACTAGGTGAATTGAAGATTTTCACCTACATATAAAGTGTTTTTAATTTAAAACTAAATAAGAAAGTCTTCGTGATATTTTTGGAGCCGTATTTTTTTCTTTAATTCCTAATTTTGAATATTATTATTACTTCCGCAAAATGTAACAGTCTAAAGACGAAAATATTGGCGATAAATTGTAAGTATCACTACTGGTTCTTCTGCCTGCTCATTCATGGTTACAAGCTTGAGTTTTAATTGTTGAGTTAAACGGATACACTCTCCATTACTGTGACACAAAGCGTGTACACAGCGCCATCCAATAATTTCCTGTGCCCTACGTATTAAGTGGATACGTTCGGCATAGTGATTATTGTAGCAATAAACCGAATGCGCTTGAGGCAAGACGCTGCGAGAGCTCAGGTGGCGCGCCGGACGCCGCGCGTCGCGTCGCTCCGTGCATCGATCAGCCTCGATACCATCACCGCCCACCACCCACGCCGATTCTCATTACTATAGACAAACTATTTGGGGAATTACCATGCCTTTTCGCGTTACTTGTGTTACAGAGTACTCTTACAAGTGCTGAAGAATTACGCGTAATTGCCTTGCTTTCAGTCATGAGTTAAGTGTGTAGACTGATGTGGAGTAAGGTAATTTTAAATTTGTATGCGGTTCGTCATTGATATAACTGTATAGTCGTGGGTAAGTGTATAATAAAGGGTTGATTTACAAATATTTTATAATTCTAAAATGACACATGTTGTTGAAGAAAACAAATTAATTATCATTATTTATTAAATTGCATTTATACGTGGTTAATGCATAATCCCTTACGGTGGATGTTATGAAGAATAATTAAAGCAATCATTCTAGAAACTACGACAATTTATACGACAAAATAGAGCACGCTATTTTGAAATAAAATAATAGTTGCTATTGAAAAGAATAAGACGTTCAAAAGTTAATTGACAAAGAGATAGATATAGTCATTATTTACTTGAATAGGTACGATTACTTGAAAATGACATTTTCAATGATAAATTATAAGAGAAAGACGTAGATATATTGCGCAGTATTCGCCAAAGGGATGGTCCGTTCTATCAGAACGTTTTATCCTTCTACGTCGAGCGGGCGTTTAATATCCGAACCGTTGCGGCCGTCCTTTGCGTCTTTTTGCCGCGTGCCGAGCGAAAAATAATTGATCGATTCAACCATTCCGCAGCGGGGCTTAATGGCATGACGTAAACAGGATCGCCGCTAAACAACATATTAATGTCAAGTAGCCAAACTTATACGTACGTAATTTTTTTGTACCGTTTACAAATTTAAAAAATCAAGCTGTACATGTAAAATGGAAAACAACTAAATATTCTTTACTAAAATGTCTTTAAAAATATATGCTGTCTTCACATCGTATCGGCGCCATAGTAACTTACACGTGTTATACCTTAGGTGTCACAGACTACAATAGCATAAATAAATTTTCGGCTCCGCGGCACTGGTTTTGTAACAAATATTTGTATATCTGAGAAATATTTCTCTCGGTGCGAAGATAGGAGTCTGTGTCTATATCATCTATAACAAATTATCTTTTATCGGAAACTGTCTAAAGCTTCAGTATTGCTATTTTAATCCTAAATAATTGTGTCACAATCATTAATAAGAAAAAAGTTTCGGAAGAGGCGTAAAAAATATTTTTGTATCGAAAAGCACTATAAAGATTTTTCTTTTATGTGAAAAACAAGGTCTGTATAACACGGTAAGTTTAAAGTTCCAGCGCCTCGATACAAGATACTAGTCGACATAAGCTGAAACCTCGCGGCCTTTTGAGAGATACGCGGCCATTGTGGGCCTATTGTGAGAGAAACAATAGCCATTTCAACACCTTACAATAGCTCGAGTTAGCTTTGTGAAAAATTAACGCGCGCGACCTGCGTATCATGGTTGAGCTTCCGCTGTTATATTCACTCATAAGAACATCATCACCGAAATACCATTGCATCAGCTCACGCTTGGATACCCAGAAGCGTAAACAAAGGTGCCACCACTCACGACCATACCTACTAATACGTTTTTGCTTCCTTTTTTATTCTGTAGGTCGGCAAGCAAGCATACAGGTCACCTGATAGTACGTGATTGCTGTTGCCCATAAACATCCACAAAGCTTGGATCATAGATGTGTTGCCAGCCCATGAAACTGGTTGGGGAGTGGGAAGGAAAAAGGAAAGGGGTATTGAGTGCGTGGTGGCCTGTTGGGAGTGCGTGGTGGCCTGTTGGTAAACGGACCAGACGCGGCTGCCAACATGTTCACGGTGGTCGCGGGTTCAAATCCCAGGGCACACCTCTGACTTTTCGGAGTCATGTGTGTATTGATAGTCAATCACCACGCACTAGAACGGTGAAGGAAAACATCGTGAGGAAACCTGCATACCATAGCGATTCATAAGAATTTATATGGTATGTAAGTCCGCCAACCCGCCCTAGGCCAGCGTGGTGGACTATATGGCCTAACCACTCTCAATCGTACTCTCGATTGTAGAGTAGGCCCGTGCCCTGCAGTGGGACGTATATGGGCTGATCCAGATTGGGTATCCAGCAATCTCACTCACCGAAGATCACGTCTATCTCCTGCTAGACAGGGATACCGCTTCGGATCCTGCCCGTTTATGCCGAGTCATAAACAACAACACCGTGACTCTAACACTCTTAAAAAATATTGGTATTTTTTGGTGCAACATATTCTTTAGATCGGGCAGCCCATTTTGTATGAGTTTCTCAGTTCTAATATCTTATAACAGGTATGGCTATGGACTCGGTTCCTGTCCCATCTTGACATTGAAGACATTCGGCAATGATTGCTATAACTGTTTATTAAAACGACATAATATAATTATTTATTAATTGTTACGAAAACTGAGACCAACGTCATCTTTGGGTTCAATAAAATTTTATACGATTTTGTGGGTACATGTTGCAAGTCAATTTGGAAAATGGCATAATTATCGTGCAAATTCAGGAATATCGATACGATAGCAATCCGGTGAGGTCTCAGTACAGCCCAATTAGTCGGCGCAGACTTCCGCACGCTTTTGCCCCAGTACTAATAGGCAAGATCTGAGAATGAGGGCCTTTACATTGCACGATGTTTACATTATAATTTTACACCTGTAAATTTAATTGTGTTCTAATCTATTGTATGTTCATCTTATGCATTAGCAACTTAATTTTCTAAACTTGATTTAAAAAACCACAAAAACAGCATATCTATTGAAATTTCAATTATTAGACTTCAGATTTTTATAAACCCATTACACTGGTAAAAAAATTGCAATATGAAGATAGGTTTTTTAATACAGTTAATTACTCCGTGTATGTATAGCAGGTTTTAAGGGTTAGCACTAAACTTGTATTCTAATACTAATAGCGTAACGCACTCCTTTCAAAAATAGAACGAATTTAAATCAGAACCTACTTTCAGTGCGATCTAACAAATTATTTACGAATAAATGGATTGCACAGTGACAGAGGAAAAATCAGAAGTCCATTCAGAGCCCGTAATGTACAATAAAGAATTCACAAAGTAGTGTAGTGTAAAGGGGAGTAGAGTAGTAAGGGATTATAGGCCCGGCTCAGCACACAATTACGCAGGTCAAGCGTGCTCTCGCCCGCTCCGCCACTATTCACAAAGCTGACGGCAGACAACTCTATACACACATTAACAATATATTGTTACACGTGATACCAGAACTCATATTTTGTTTACATGTGGCTTTTGTTATATTATATCAATATTTTTTTAGTGTGAAGAGTTAATCAAAAGTGGTATTATTTTACGAGCTTTTACGGTCGAGTATTTTAATACATCATAACCGGTAATTAAAAATTAGTCTAAAGAAAAATAAATGTTTTTTTTATTTTTATATTTCTTTCGCCAGTATGTCATAATAAAACGAACATTCATTATTTCATTTTATAATTTTAAACTCAATAAAAAACAACCATTGTTTAATCATTATCAAAAATTCTTAATTTATTTAAACTACAAACCATTCCAAAAGTATTTTATGCGTTCCGCTCTTACATAAACGTGACCCCAAAGTACATGTTTATACACAGCTCGCTTAATCACGAATGCTTGTTATTTCAACTGAAATGTATTAGCACGACCGTTAGGAACAATGACGAGCTTCAGAAAACCTCGCAAAATCCAAACGTGGGAAACCAAGTCGGAGCGCAGTTGGCTAGCCGTTAGCGTCATAAACACCGATCCATTTCACTTAACTGACTCACAGTACAACATTCTATACAGTGAGGCAGGTTTTAATTACTTATCTGGGGGTTTTGGACTTGCCGATGCCCGATAGGTTATTAGTATTGGGATGGGTAGGAACCACCGATAGGGTGTAACTGTTAACACAAACCATTGTCACGTACAGGGATCAGCCTGTTTACATCGATTCTAGTATACAACCTGTATAATCAGTCGGTGGAAGATACAATTATACAGGATATATTATATACATTATACATTTTTTTAAATTAATAAGCACTACACATAACGGTGTAAAAATGATGGAAACCAAACAAGAATATACCATGTATATGTGATGAGCACTGTCATTATTACAACCACAATTGTGATAACAATTTAATCACAATTACTTCCGAGAGATTTGTTGTTTTTTTATGAATCCAATAAGTTGGGAGGCAAGTTGTGTATCCTAATGGTGGCTGCCGGCTGGTGTGAGAAGGCACGATCTAGCGAACTTTTAAGACCGCACCGAATTAGGGGCTACCACGAAGTTGTCTTCGCCGTAAACAAAACCGTTCGTTTTGTTATTGGAATAATGGAATAGAAATTGAAAAATAAAAATAAAACTAAAACTAAAACTAAAATATTTGCTTAGTGTGGTAAAAAAAATATTTAATTTTTTATCATTATTTTAGACAAGTAGTACAAGTAACTATCCTAATATGTGTATTATGAATTTGAAAAAAGTGGATTAATTATATTACTGTCATGTTTGCCATAAACCTTATGACTGTGTGTTCATAAACTACGATTATAGCACACTGTTACCCGCTTGGTTAATTTATATTTACTAAACAAAAATAAAAAACTCTACTATTTTTAATCGTGTATGACCATACATATTGCTTAGATAAATTAAGCGATACTTAGTAAAAGTCAGGCAATGACATAAAGGCTAAAAGCGCAGTGTCACGTCCTAAGACTGATTCTCACATGGAGACAAATATTTGCAAGACTTATACGTGTTCCTGGCTTGCGACGTGGGACCGCACCGCGGGTAATATTTGATACCACGCTTGCATTGAATCCCAATTCTCGCCTAATGTTATGCAATAAAAAGCCAGTTGAATAGCCAGCAAAAGAATATTAAGTTATGTAAGAAACATTAAGAATAAAAACATTTCACCAATTTATTGACAGGGGTGCTTTCAAGTTTTAATGTCTACATTAACTATTTAACAATGTCGTGACTAATAAATTTACATTTGTACAACACTATGTCCCTAACTTTACACATACTTCCACCAAGAAAAATATTATCACAATTAATAAATCAATACGACTAAACAAACGAAAACCTTCATAATTACAAAGCTTACTATGTACAAATTGACTATGACAAGTGCACGCATTAAGCCGGCATTCTTGAAAGATGCAAAGCGCGCTCACGACCGCGAACTACGTAGGTAATAGCGCGTGAGACGCTTAGAGCAAAAATCTTCATGGCTCTAAGCTAGCAACGGAAAAATCTAGACCTATCGGCTGAATACTATTCAATGATAATACGCCTTAGAGCTAGCTTTTGTATAAGCATCGCATTAAGCTTCATTCACAGTTGTTATAAGATAACTGTATTTACTGCCTGGGCGAACTGTGTCAGCGTTTTTATGTTTCTGTTCTACTTAGAGACGTGATTTGCTTAGTATCTACCATATAATGATTTAAGTTAACATCACAAACAAATAAGTTTATAAAAAAACAAATGCATCCAATTTAGTGTCTAATATTTTTTAATACACTGACAAAACATAGTCATTATTTACCACATAAATAAATAAATAAATAAATAAATAAATAAATAACACCCAACAGTCACATACATAGTCCTGACCCCACACTAAGATCGAGTCTTGTGTCGTGGGTATCAGGAACTACGAGAGACTTTTCGGTCTCACAAACACCCTTATGTAACATGCTTATGAAGTTCAATTCAAATAGATTATCCATCGATAAAAGATTGTTATGGGTTGTCGATATTCTGCCGGGCTACTCAAATCTGAATATAATATATACTCTGAACCTAAAACGCGACTCTATTGTGGTTTTCCAACATCGTATATATCGATAGCCATCCGAAAAAATATAAATACATACATACACGCGATAACGACTTAATGCCAGAAGGGATAGGCAGAGGTGTTACTACAGAGGTGAGATTATTACTCCAAGCCGATAATGAATTGAAAAATCCAACATCAATTTGCCCGTCCCGTGATTCGAACCTGAGACCTCAGCATTGTAACATACCGCTGTAAGACAGCGTCACCGAGGCAGTTCAATATAAATATCAGTAGGTTTTATACCTCGTGGATTAAGCGGGGAAAACAGCATAACCTATAAAGGCCACAACGCAAAATTTTCTTCTTGTAACTCTTCGATAAGTTTTTCGATTAATAAATTAATATTTACCATGATATTGTACGATTTCGAAGGTTTAGGACTTCTAAAGTCAAACAGCCAACCATGAAAACAAAATCAAACCTTCTTTACCCAACATACGAGTTTACGACAATAGTAATAAAATAATAACTCAAAATTCTTAGTAATACGCACAATTCTTCAATATTCTTAGTGCTTTGTTTATCTGGAGTCGGATACGGTGATCTGTTAGCTAACAGCAGTCCAAACAATTACTTTAACAACATCCGTGCAATGGATAGAGGTCGGCTGCGTACATGAAACAGCGCGCATACGGCTCACACTGTAATTGGACCTAGTTACGCCAAACTGTACCAAGCACTAAGCAAGTACATTGATTTCGAGAAAATAACGTATATAGTTAATTATTTTACACGTATTGTTCTAGGTTTGGTTGATACTTTAATTTATTAATATTTATAGATTATTAGATCTGCTTGTTTTGCTGAGTAATAATTTTTCGCGGTCTAATTACTTGTTATTAGATATGTAAAAAACAGAATTATTTAACTTCGTTAATTTGTTACTTGTGTCGACACAAAAAAGTCATAAGTGCAATGAACAGATTTGAAACAATATTGAAATACACTACGAAATAAACAGCAATTAAATATTTTGACAGAGATCATAGGGTAAATGCACCTATAAGCGGTTGTTTTTTTTCTGTTAATATTTTTTTGCTTTTACATTACATTATATGTCTATGACCAAACATGTCCACACATCAATTGAAAAATAAAATACCATTAAATTAATGAAAAAATGTTGATATTTCGAAAATCCCACGGCGAGTGTAGACAATAAATAAAGTATCGGGTGTTGCAGTCCACAGGCGCGGCACGCACGACGCGTGGGTGCCGCCTTATAGCTCTCCGCAATATATCCCGCGTCGACCACGTACTGCGGAAAAGAAACTATGCTTTTTAACTTATGACAAATATACAGCAAACATTTTGCACTTTATATTTGATAGAAAATGATTCGTGACTGAAACTTCGGAAAGTGTATCTGGGATTATGTGTATGTATGAATTTGAACAAATAATTATATTTATTATATACAATATTATCTTTACACGTTCTGAACCACAACATCTCCATGGACATATCTGTATCAACCCATATACGTCCTACTGCAGGGCACGGGCCTCCCCGGATATATAAAAAGTTTTAATGAAAACATAATTTAAATATTTTGTAAACCTTGTTGGAGATATTAAACGCCGTTACGATACATTTAAAAAATATGCGTACAAAACAATAGATTTGCCTCATTAGTGACCGTCGGAACTCGAAATTACATACATACCTACTCACAATGATCTAATAAATTCAAAGATCCCCTTATTTCCACAAGCGTCCTGCGACCAAAATAGTACCTAGATTGAATAACTGCGCATAACTGTCGGCAATATGTCTCGGATGTAAAAAAATAGCGAGCCGGTGCGTCGGCGAAGTGAACTGCGTGAGTCGTGACGGGGCCGCACACCCGACCAGGACGGTGCGCCGATACTTTCACTATACAATATAGATAGTACCTTCGTACTTACCTGCGTTCTAATGTTATAAATGAAAGTCGCGATCGAGAAATTCTGATGCTAGGCGTCTTTTTCAAATTTCGCCGTATTATCTAATATATGGCAGTCAACTTCTCTCGCCATCCTGAAACATGTTAAGTCTCAATTTGTCCAGTTACTCTGGCTACAATGTCCTTCGAACAGAAACACAACAATGCATTTACACTACAGTTTGGTGGGAGAAATAGACATTGCGGTGGTATCTACCCAGGTGACCTCTCACATACCTATGCGAGACCAAGAAAGTTATATGATATAAATAAAGAAAGAGGTTTTACTTTACTAGTAGTTAAAAATTAATTTTTCGTACTAAGCTCAAGTGGTTACCCATCCGGTTTCGTCGGAATACTCATATTCTTTCACTTTTATACAATATAACCTTTAATCCTCTCACGCCCCGTTATCTGAAAGATCGATTCATTTTTCTCCACGACTCACATTCAAGATCCTTGAGGTCGTCGGAGAACCTGAAACTGAAAATGCCCATGCACTCCACAGTATTCATGGACAAATCATTTGCAGTCCAAGCTGTCCGACTGTGCAACTCACTTCCAGTCGAGATAAGACGGGCACGAACACTGTCGTCTTTTAAAAAAATGATTAAAGACCATTTCCTTTCTCAACTAGAGCATAGCTGAGGAATATCTTGTCCATTCACCTCTTTGGTAAATGTTAGGATAGGTTTATGTAATTATGTATATGGTAAATTGTATGTATGTGTATTTTAATATATTTTGTTGGTATGTATTCGTATATATGTATGTATATATTATATATATATTACTATTTTATATACCTTAGACTGCCCGCTCATTTTTCCTATCTCAATATCCATCCAAAGGTTGCCTGGAAGAAATTACCTAGAGTGATAAAGCCGCCTCTTGTACTATTATTATTGTGTTGTTTCTTCACTGTATTTTTTTATTTTTGTGCAATAAAGGATTAAATAAATTAATTTATCTCAAAATCTTCAGAGCTTAGCAATAAAGCAACTCTGCAGCATTCCTTCAACGAGACAAATATTCCAGTAATCTGCAAATACCAAGCTAAATGGGTGACCAAAGTCCTTCATTGATTCCGATACGCCTGACGCAAGGAATCTCAAAGAGACTCAGAAATACCAGAATGTATATTTTTGTGTTAAACTATATAGCCATGTATGTTTTCTGATAATATTGTGAGTGCGTGATTTTCATGTCTTTAAATGCTTAGTCTTTAATAATAAGCATATTATTTAGTGTTTTTTTTTTAAATAAAATATGTAATCTAAGACATAAATCAGCCAAATATGGGTATCCCTGTGCACCTTGCTTGTACAAATGGTTAATAAATACATTATTATTTATACTAATGTGTTTATCATACTTAGTCTCACCGTAATGATATCTAAACACATTCCCATTGGCATTACGAATATATGGGCATGTATCAACATCAAGCATTATAAATAAAATAAATTAATGAGCTCAGTACCCGGTAGTTAGGATTATCTTATCGTTGCGAGCGGGGAGTTCTGCGCTTGCGCACAAAATTACGACTATCCTGTGCTCATACCCGGCGGCTAAAATAAAATATTATTTATTCAATTTACGTAGATACTTATCGTGTATGAAATAGCGACGATATGGGGGTTCAGGTGAAATAAATTGTATTAAATCGGGACGTTTAACATTGTTGTGGCCATTAGTCTGGTTGAAGCATGGATGGTGGCGGGACAATTCGTGGTGGTACATCTGTGGTGTTGGTCAGGGATAGCGTGCCATGAGGCGACGAGGGCGTGCTGGGCGCACAGCTCGGCCCACACGTCGGCCCACGCGCTTTGTCCATGTCACTATTTATTTACGTTCGCTCTTCGGCTGAACTGTGTTTATTAATTGTAAACTTCATCTAGCACGAGCTGTGTTTGCATGTTGTATTGCTGCGAATGTAAGTAATTGAAAAGTTTGCATTGGGATTTTATTTTGTCCACAAGAATTAATCCATTTAATTTTAACTATTATTTATTTAATCCTAACTTGCGCGGCACAGAGAAACAATTACAGGAACTACATTCGTAATAATATTAAAACAAGAATCGGACTGATGAGTCCACATAAACAATGAGAGGGCTATGTAATATATAATAATCTCAAATGTAAAATAATATACATATAACTATTATTTTATAACTAGTTTACTATCTAATGTATATTCACATGAGTAACATTTAGGTTGGAGATCAAAAAACCGGTTATGAAACGAGAAGCCGCAGCCTTAATTTCCGCATTGAAACATTTTTTATGCCATCAACAATTTCCTATTTTCGGGAAAAGTTCAATATAGAACTATGAGTTCTTCCAAATATTAAAGCACATTACGTTTTCTACTATATACGAGTATATTGATCATGACATTTTATTTATATTAACAATTAATCAGTTTTTAAACCAATCAATCAATAATAACCAACCAATTATAACAACATAATTTTGTCAAATAAAGGTTTCTAATCCAATGCAGTTAGATCAAACACAACCCACTTAACTTAACATGTATGAACAAATGACTTAGAGATAAGAAGGGGATGTGTTAATTGAATTTACACTTTGATCAGCATGAAACGTGATTAATATGCCATTTATAGGCACTCTCTCTATCTCGAAACAATTAGCATTTACGATCTCCTTGTTTATATGATAGCACGAAGTGTACACAAAGGTTTGAATCATTTTAACCCGCAATATAACATATTTACAAAAGCAATTTCGCTATATATAATTATTTGCAGTAAATTATACAGTAACAATTGTAATTTTTATATTTTTAATAAAAATATCTGTAGTAATTATTTATGCCAGCTACAGTTAAGGGTCGTTAAGCACGATGAGAAAAATGTATTTAATTTATATTATTAGCTTTGTCGCCCACCCTCATAACATGTTTATTGGTAGTTGTCAAAGAATTAACACCTGTCGCATTGTTTTTAGCGCTATTATGAATTTTTATCGCGTGTCGACATTTTTCTTTGGTGTCTCTTAAAAACCTAACTTTACTATTACTGCCGTGTTGCAAATACCTTGTAGGAAATACATAGGTGACATTACAATATGTAAAAATACAAAACGACTTCACAGCTCTTCGGCATGCGTAATTATACCATTTTATAAAATACACCTATAATCATTATTTTATTCATAGATAAATTTAATTGAGTTATTTTTATAATCGAAGTACAAATGTATTCCCTTGAATATTACAATCCATTCCATTAGAAGCTACCTCAAAGAGGTATGAGTATAAACTACATATATTTTGGCAGCCCTTCGCTCGAATACTGGAACGCCATTCAAATAATAAGTTGCTCTTGACAGCGCACTGCCCACTTAGCCAGTACATTTAATCGGGATTAACGTAGTTAAGCGCCATTTATATTTAAGTTGCGTTCCAGTATTCGGGCGTTAATGGCGCAGTTGGTTAGAGGCCAGCTGTGAAACAAAAGGCCGTTGGTTCGGTTCCCGTACCGGACATATGTTTGTGAGGGCCACAAGTATTTGTCTCGGATCTGGGTGGTTGTGGAACTGAAAAGTCTCTTGTAGTTTCTGAATCCCATGACACAAGATCTCATTGATCTTACTGTGAAGTCCGGACTATGTATATTGTGGCTTTTGGGTGAATTGGTTTATTATTTATTTTGAAATAATCTATCACATATCATTTATTTTAATACTTATTATATTTCATTTCAAGCCAAATGTGGTTCTCTTAGTACCTCAGCCCACCCCTTCTGGAAGTAAGGCGTGAGTTTATGTATGTTATATTTTACCTATTGCTATGCTGTGCTAAAGGAATCGACTTCAATAAAAATAATTTTATGCAACATAATATTTGATTGTAAACAAATAACTGCATTGTGGTAACAACGTAATAATGCATAAGGGGTAAGAAGGTAAACCCAAATAAAATGAAAGAATTTACGTTTTGCCCCTTCCATCTTTGTATTACAGTAATATCCCAACGCATCTTACTATTAGCTTAAAGATGACATAATTTCTAAGCCACATTATGATTTTAAAGTTTATATCGATATCACCTAACAACCAATCAAATACCAATAGGAAGATTTGTTTTATATAAGTAACCTCTACGCATGATGTCCAATCATATATTTATAACAATAGGAAGACCTTTTTATATTAGAGATTCCAACAGAACATCCACCCTAGACTATATTACATGAATAGATCTAAATATTTGTTCGATCTGTATCTATATTTTTAGATATAAAAAGCTAAATCCATTTTAAGGTGCGGAAAAAATTGTAGCCGAAATTAAACTGCAGAGGTTACTCTCACAAATTACTCGCCGGCGCTGCCAGACCTCAGGCGGGACATTCAGTTTAAATGTCGTGTTTTTATTTTAACAACATCACAATTATTCTAAATTGTCTTTTAAAAAATCACCGTTTTTATCTAACTAAAACTACATCGACGGAAATTAATAGTTTTAATATTATTTTAGGATATAAGACAATATTTGAGAAATATGAATTTAACATTAGTGCAAAATTCCCAAAAAAATATTCCATCTGTATACAATTGAATTTATTGTATAATAGTAAAAAAACCTTCATTTGAAATAACATGAAAAATATTGGTTGATAATAAAATACTCTTCGGGAAGCCTCTCATAGAACCTTACAATTCATCTTCATCATCATCTCAGCCACAGGAAGTACTCTGCTGAAAATAGGCCTCCCCACAGGATCTCCGCATCGACCTGTTAGAAGCGGCCTGCATCCAGCAACTTTACAATAAGATGTATGAAAATATGTTATATCAGTATTTTCACGTATTTAGAATTTCATACAAGGAACGTCCATAGTGTATCGTAATTTTCCAAAAAATAAAATATTTAATATAACATAACATGTTAGTATAACAATAAGGATAATAGCAGGCAAACTTTTTATTTGAGATTCATTTATTTTTCCCGAGAATTCATTGATTCACTGAAATGAGACACAATCCAATTATAAATACAACATTTCGTGGGCTTAATAAAAGTTTAACCAAACACACAACGACAAAATGATATCAGAACACAAAAAAAATAATTACCTAAGCCTTATGACTATTCAATATTCCGCATAGAACATTTATCTAATAATCCACATTATAAATTAAACGAATTATGAGGATTTTCTACATTTAGTAACGAGCGCTGATAAAAAATTTTTTAAGGCTATAATAGTTTCAGTGTAATCCTTATGAATTTCTTCACTTTTTTTGTTACATACAGGACTTAACATCTTTTGTCTCAGGATGGCGAGCCCAGTGGAATGCCAAGCATTGCTTTGTAATTCAAGGTGTGTTTGGTTTTGCTACTGTTTATGAGCGGTCGAATCGCTTACCATCATGCAAGCGGCATGCTCGTCTCGCCACTCAAGGCAATAAAAAAAAATTAAAGAAGAATTCTAATTTAAACATATAGTTTCATTAATTTGAGCCAGGTTTAAACTAAGTCTGAACGCAACTATTAATTCAAATATAAGTTGGCGAATTTATTGCAAGCGCAGGTAACGGAACGACCAGCTGGACCGTAATGGGACGGTGTAAATACTGATTAGTCATCAGAGGTAAAGTTCACACCGAAACGCTAATTTTGTTTACTTCCTATGCTCATGCGGCGTTCAAACTAGGAGCACTTAACTAAATGAGTGTCAGAATGCAGGTGTCCCCCACCTGCATCTTGATTAGTGATTGCACTTAGCTCCTTCCACTTGACACACACTGGATTAATACTCGTATATCAGCAAATGTGAGGTTTTAATTAATTAAATGACTGTGCAAATGCTCTTGCACTCTATTCCGATTATTATCTCAACTGTCATTTTGAGCTGGCCTCTAATTACTGTTATTATTGCGATACATATTTGAATACGTGCAGTTTACTATACGTAGGATTTATTAGCTTATTACAAGAAAATGTGGTGTTTTTATCTCGTCTATGTTTACTATTTTATAATTGTTGTTAAAATTACTAATTGCACTTGTTTGCTGAATATATGTCTAAAGGAATCTTAATTGTTCTGAATAAACTTAATGCGACATTTAATTGGATGAAGATTTACAAGATGACAATCAGGGTATTCACCGGGTGCAATAAAAATAATCGTAGTGTACCAGTGCAAAATAAAACTACACAATATTATGCAAAAATAATTATTTGGATTTATTGAAATTTTGCTTCTAAAACTTAATACACCAAACATACGTAGAACATGAATAAATACACAATATTTAAAACTTGTCATGATGAGTGTAATCATTTATTAGAATTAATAGTATATTTTTTTAAAATTCCAAAATAATATAGTTATGAACAGCGAACTGCATGTTCAGATCTTATTTAAAACAATACATTCAACATGTCTAATACAAAAATCTTTGCATAAACCTAGTGCCATCGTATGGCATGAACAAGTGTATTATTACTCTTCCGTCGTCGGTATGTGTTTTGCTTCAGGCCCATTTTGTTTGTGGCCGCGACCAATACCGATGCATTAGTCTTTCTCTTCGATCAAATAAGTATATATTCGAACCAAAAATATATGTACTTGCTGATCGAAGGTGTTTCTAATATAAAAAAAATTGTTTAAATAACAAAACAAATCTTATGAAACTATTTAAAACATATATTTTTTTTTATATTCGAATTGCGTATTTATTTACAAGCATTACGGCATCATGTTTTTACTTATAGACAATATAAGAAGAAAAAAATATGTGTGAACTTTCATACAATATTAAATCCCCACCACTCTAAAATTAGTAAAAACTTAAGGACAAACTATTTATTTTTTGTTTTTACTAATACATTATAATCGTTTACCTTAATTACTTAAAATTACGTTACTCCGTCAAGCATTTCGCTCGCAAAACCTCAACCACTCTGTTAATATCTTCACCCTATATAATCCAAATTCAACAAGATAAGCCCAAAAAAGATAGTGCGTTGTTCAAAAAAACATCCAGTAGGTACTCATTTTAATTATTGTTTTACCAATTACCGCTCAAGTACATTATGCTGAGCAAAACTATCATCCAAATTATTTATTTGGTGTATAACGGTAGGGTATTATAGACATGCAATGGGTCAACACTCAATCATTTACTCTCCCGAGGCATTGTCGTCCAATACGGATTATTATGGAAACCGGTACCAAGTTGAACGTAATACCAGCCAATTTAATCGAATCATCGCATTTTGTAAATGTTTTATTTTATAATGCGTAAAACTGTGTATTCGTTATAGGTAACAATTCAATTTGTTAATAATTTGCATGTTTAACATTTACAATTGAATAATGCATCAAATACGTCTTATCATCAAATTACCAATGTAATTTCCCTAAATAGTGAGGAAGTGGCGTACAATATATAATTTTCAATTAAAAGCTAAATTATAGTGCATTCAATGCGTGACGCAATTGCCGAAAAAGTCCGTTAAAAAGGGCTCCGAAAAGAATTTAACAATTAAGCCGTTTCAAAACAAATGATGAAGACATCCCACAATACATCGTGAGTCGTGAGCAAATCGAATTAAATCAGCCAGTGTCTGAAAAGAATCGTTCCTTGGCACGAATGGACAACAATGCCTGTTATTAAAAAAAGGAATGGTGATAAAGAACATGTAATTTGTTCAGTAATTAATGCGGTACGGTGTGACGGGGCGTGAGCAAAGCTTCACATTTCGCATGTAGAAAGCCATGTTTGTCTGATATTAACGAAGAAGTTACATCGATAGCGACAAGATAAGAAGGCATTACTTTGTATAATTAATTGTGACTAATTGTGAAAGCTATTAAGTGCATTTGATGTAAATTTCCTAAATTGCATGAACAAACTTTGAAATACAAAATGTTTGTTGCGTTTGCATGAATCGTTTGTGATAAAAACGCAAAACTGATATGAATGACCGGTGGTAAAAAATCTCATCTGAAATGCGGTTGCAGGCTGACATGCGAATTGAAATTAGTTTGTCAGCCGATGTCACGCTACTCAATACCACAGCTCAGCGCTTGATTGTCTCTCGTTTTATTTTCGATTTTTCACAACACTCGCTACCCTCGATTTGGCTAATAAAAACTATCCATCAAGCCAATGAAACTGCTTCACCTCATCAAGTTTAAAATTGCATATTGTTAGGTTTTGCATCGCTAAAAAAAGTGTTTAACTTTTAGTCAATCTTATATAATAATATTGCCAGCTTTAAAGTAAATGTTTAATTATGTTTTAACTCTTTAACTCAGTCATCACCCAGAATTTCTTATAAATTATATTTCTAATATATTAAAAGAAAAGTAAAACATTCCTTTTTTACATCTTACATCACTCCCTTTTACCGTTTAAGTATCGACATGAGCTCATATTAATAATATAATAAATAACTCGCAAATGCCTACATTGGTTAAGATTATAGAGATTCTACATACACACTAGTCATTGTGTCAATCTTTTAGTTTGTAAGTTATAATTGCACCGTACAGTTTGCTCTTTCATTCGCTAACAGCATGAATCGGGCGTACCTATGAAACAATATGATTACGCCTCTATACATTCCTTTGGGAATATGTGTTATTAAAATATTTGGCCTTTTAGCACATTATATAACTTTTTTGATGCGTGACGCAGATTTATCCCCGAATCGGGATAAAAACTTGTCCGATTCATAAATATTTGTTTTTGGTTGTTTTGGGTATGGTGGGACCAAAAGGACACTCACTTGAGATATTTAGAGCATAAATAATGATGTTAGAAAGGGCTTAAATTTTTTGGATACGTTTATCAAAACCTATTCTAAAAATACTATTTCAAAATCTATAATTCAATGAAATAATAATACTATTTAAATTATGGTTCAAAAAATTAACGTGCGTGATATAATTGATAATGAAAAAATTATGTAATAATTAAACGAGTTACTTAACAAACCATGATTGAATGCAAATACAGATTATAAAATGAAATAAATGGTGCGTATAGAAATCATATTGTTTTTATTAGGAACAAAACGCACACGCACGTCCGTGCACCCGCCATTAAAGGATGTGTAACAGTTTACACGGCGCATGCTATGAAACTATTAACCTTAATATACATACATCATTTTAAAGAGCAATGGCTCCTTGTTATATACAGGTTGTGCCAGAACTAGGTGATAAATCAAACTATGTAATCCAACTGGAGATAAACTAAATTACTACAGCCATTATATAATAGTAAACATTTTTATGAAGATTTTTAGTTGCGAATGGCCTAATTTTTTAGACAAGTCTTGATTATTATACTAATTAAACTGCATTTTACTCAAATTCGGAATGGGACACAAAATGCTTACTACAATGGCTATGTACGTCATATAGTTCAGTTAATATGTAAATTGCCCTCCGAATAAAGACCTACCCTTATTTAACAAAATTTATCGTTAGGATATCGTTAGGGCATGTCAAGAGACCACAGAAAAATTAAAAAGGTCGCGCTGTTTGCTGATTTTGAGAAATTCAAAAAATTAATTTAAAAAAATTTAGAAACGCTTTTTTCTAGGAAACTATTGGTTTCAGGAAAAAGTTTTTTTTAATAAAAAATGTAGAGGGCATTGCGAACTACATTTTTTGTCATTAGAGTGACGTCATCCGACAAGCTATCGGGACAAGGCTATTTTTTTTGTTCCTGTGCCGTCATAATTTGATCTATCTCCTTTTACTGGTTTATCGTTCAGTTCTTGAGCACTCTGTATACTAATACTATCCATTTTTCGAACCTTAGTACGCACGTTAAGCGTTAGGTTGAAATATATTTTATGTTTGGTAGGCATGATAACAATTATTAAAATTATAATACTTCATTTTTCAATTAAAATTTTAAAAGATATATAATAAATACACATGTTATATAACATAAAGTTATTGTGCTAACATTGAATTTTTAAAAACGGTTGAGGAAATTTCTGTATTTTCTGCAAAATATGTAAACGTTATTGAAATCAATCTCAAAATTAAAAGCAGGTGTGTAATTTTTAGCCATCAAATTCTCTACAATGCAACAGGCATTAAGAGCAATTCAAACGAAATGTATCCGGATACGTAATCACTCGATCCTACGTCACAGATTTTGGTGGATCACTGACCAATTTTCCATCATGTACGATGGTCTTTGTACGGACGGACACAAATATCATACCACCGACAATACGAGTATACCTGTCCAAACCTTTGTGCGCTATACCTAGAGACTATCTTCGCAAATCGCTTTCAGTCTGCCAGTCGACTAAGGCCGGCAACAGACAGCCCACGGCATTAGTTATCGGGAGTGACGTTCCAATAGGGCGCGTCGTTTGAGTAACACGGCCGGCTTGTCTGCAACAGGCCTTAGCTTCCAATATTAACATTGAGCCCTTGAATGAATGCGTATACTGTTGAAACTAGTGACTGACAGCTTCTGGATGGTATTATGGCTTAATTAAATAAACAAAGCGTGAGGTTGAATTATATTTTAAATGAGCATGTCACTCTGTAGTTTTACATCTAAGGATGCTGGTCGGAAGGAATGGTGCAAGAATTAATGTTAAAATGTATAAAATTTAACAAACACTCATTTTTTCCATTTTTGGTAAGGAACTATAAAGAGTAATGATAATTGATATCAATTTAAATATAGTGATGGTACGACCATATCACCGTAGTAAAAAAATTAGTTCAGTCACCTATCTTAGTTCCAATTTAGAAGTACCACGCACCATCTTAGGTAAAATCGAGCGGAATATAAAGATGTCTTAAAAAGTCAACCTTATGCTATAATTTAATTATGAAACCTTACTTATAGAGATATCATAGACCGCTACCGAAATACAAATCTAGGAGCCCCAGTACAAGCCATCTACTTGGTGTTACTATAGTAAAGCAATAGTTACAGTACTACTTTGTTATAAAACAATTTAAAGAAAAATGTGCTTAAAACTTTGAAAACAGCACCTCTTTCATAGTACACCGCACCACAGGGAATGTCAAAATCATACAAATCAAATCAAAATATTCTTTATTTAAATAGTCCTTCACAAGATCTTTTGGATCCTTAATTGCTACTAAGACCGCTTCGGTGTTCGGGTCACCTTTGTACCTGTGAAGAAGAAACGGCGCAAGAAACTCCCGTCTCTTTGTTTGTTTTTCTTATAAAGCCTCCGTATCGCAGTCGGTTAGACGCCGGCTATAAAACGAGAGGCCGCGGGTTCGTTCCCCGGATTTGTGAGAACCACAAGTATTTGTTTTAGGTCTGGGTGTTTGTGAGACCGAAAAGTCTCTCGTAGTAGTTCCTGATACATCCTACACAAGACTCGATCTTTGTGTAGGATCAGGACTATGCATGTGAATGTCGGGTGTATGTATATATTTATATAAAGTTCAATTATACTGTCTTGTGTAACAATCATGTCGGTATATAACATTATTATGTAAATTGTTGTATTTGGGTACAAATTGAGCAATTTATTCCCAAGCAGTTTTGTCTTCATACACAAAGTTTTAAACACCTCTGCTGACCGTATTATAGGTAAACTCTGTCTCAACTTGTTTCTTACACAAATCTGGAATAACTTTGCATAGCATGAATCACAAAAGGCGTTCGCACGTAAAAGATGCATAAAGCCCGGCCAGTGCAGCCGTACGATTTAATAAAATACGCGGGCATACATGTAACGATTCAATGTTCCTACCTTCAGTTTGCGTTTGTGATGTTACTGCAAATACAAGTTGTCACGAAACATTACAAGTTTATGTATTAGTTAATATACATAATAATACATAATGTGACGCCTATGTCCCCGAGATGAAAAGTTCGGCTGACATATGGGTCGGCCATAGGTCGCTGTTTTTTTTCCATACCAAAACATTCTAAGGGACGAGCCTATTGCCATGGCCGACAATCTCCAACCCAGAGCAATAGAAATATATTATAATAAACTTACTTTCGATTATATCTAATCATATCAATAAGATAACATGACTTTCATATAATATACGTAGTTTGCCAAGATAATAAATATGCGTAGATTAATTAAAAGTTAACTTAGTATGACGTACAAAATTGCAAAAAAAAGAAGAAAATTATTTCTATTTTACACCTGTTAAGTTTATCGACTTATGGTCTAATAATACTTGAGTTTATAACTTACTATAAAGTTTTCATTGTTAACTATAAACTAAACGATAATAAGTAGCTTTTAGAATGATATAAATAGGCAATTGTAACTCATTATTGTTTAGAGGTTTCCATATACGGACTAATCTGAATCGTCTCCACGATGCATTTCATTCATGCAATCTGTTTAAAATGAAGAGAAAAAGAAATAAAAATAATTAATATTCAGTAAGCACATTTTAGGATTTTTTGAGTTATCAATATACTCCTTATTATTGATGAATTAATTATTCATATCAACGGAAAAAGAAACAGACATTATATTGGATATCACCAATCCCTGGCATAGAAACGTGTTTATTGATAAAATTCTCACGTAACAATGTTGTTTGAATTGATGAGAGTAGTTGATGGTAAAATAGTGGAGTATTCCAAATATTGGTAGGTCTAGGGTCGCGCGTGCGGGCTGCGCGCTGTGCACTGTGCGCTGTGTGGTTGTTTTGCGGCGCGCATGCGTCGTGACCGTGCGCGCGCGCTCGTCACGCGCCCGATGCGCCAACCCGCCAAGCCGCACTATTTTATCGCATTAATTATTTTCAAAAGGATTCCCGGAGAGGCCACATTCTTAGCGTATGCCTTGTCAGTTATGTGAACGACGTGAAGTTAATGTTGCAATAATAATTCCTTAATGTTTAATAACTGTCTCTTGTGTGAATAGTGTTTCAAGTTATGGAAATATTATACCGATAGACTGATGTTTCCTGCTTATCTTTAATTGGCAGATATGTGTTTAACTTCGTAATAGAATAAAAAATCCCCCACATTCTACCTCACACGACTACTTTATGTACAATACACAACAATACAAATGTTAATGATAGCACACTTGACAATAAGTAAGAAAAAAGGTGATATTGACCTGACCAAAATGCAGTCAGTATGACAAACTAATAATATTCATCTATTCTTGATTATTTAGCAAAAGACATAGAAAATTATATGTATATTCTATAAAAAATTGGACATTACGGAATACTTAGAGCACGTAACATTAGATACATTTCTCCCATGATGTTTATGTTGTAAATAATACTATCCGGGCTTCTAAACACGATGCTGAAAGTTTAAATAAATAACTGTTTGCAGGGCGTGCAGGTAATTCGTCCGTTATTGATTGGAAGAATGCCTAAAGACGTGGCCATATTAGCTTATTTGTAGATAGTAAATTACAACATGCGAAACAAATATTTAAAACATGAATTCGGCAGGATTGCGTGGTAAGCATTTGATACTTGTTAAAATAACACCAAAAAGAAGAAGAAAAGATATATGTATATAAACATCTATATTTATATTATTTTGAGTTCTAAGCTTCATTATTGTTTGTTAATTCGCATAGACGTATTATTTTAATTATAGGCTAACTAATAGGAAAATATTTGAAATGAATACCATCACGTCAACAGATATATTTATAACTGATGATTTGCCAAATAGCGAGTGCGGCCAAACACCTACACGGAATTGTAGAGTGAATAAAGCATATGACGGTAGCCGTATGTTTATAACTTAAAAGTCCAACGGCGTCATTTTAGTACCGTTGAGAGGAGGCCCAATATAAACTAATTGACATTATATTTCAGTATGTTGTATCAGCCCATATACGTCCCACTGCAGGGCACGGGCCTACTCTACAATCGAAGGTACGATTGAGAGTGGTTAGGCCATATAGTCCACCACGCTGGCCTAGTGCGGGTTGGCGGACTTACATACCATAGAAATTCTTAAAATCACTATGGTATGCAGGTTTCCTCACGATGTTTTCCTTCACCGTTTTAGTGCGTGGTGATTGACTATCAATACACACATGACTCTGAAAAGTCAGAGGTGTGCCCTGGGATTCGAACCCGCGACCACCGTGAACATGCTGGCAGCCGCATCTAGTCCGTTTACCAACAGGCCACCACGCACTTTTTCACACTATTTCAGTATACTCACGGAAAAATAATTTTCACAATAAAAGGTGGATATGAGTTTTTTTCTCTTCGATGATATGTTACGAGAAATATTTCCATATAATATTTTGACAAAAAAAAACATCACACACTTTTCGCAATAAAACAAAACTTCAAAGATTAATTCTAAATAACAAACAAAAAAGTATGTGATAACTCAAAATCACATAATAATGAATCAATACCTACAATGAAATACTCGATACGCCACTAAAAATCACAAGAATAAAATCCCTGACTCAACCCATTTAAAAATCAACTAGAGGCAGAAACAAAAATATGCTGGGAATATCGCGGAATAAATATATATTTCAATCATCCATGTGAAATGCGCCTATGATGCGATTACGGGAAGCGTATGCAAAAACGTACAAGTGTGTAGGCCAGTAAAATGACCGCAAAATGGAAGCTCACAATGTAAATCGCTTAGAACGTTGTACAGCGAGCATACCCCGAACACTATTTATATGTTCGTTAATGTTAAATTAAACTATTTAGATTTGTGTTTTTTTTTACTTATACAGAATTATCGGAAAATAGGAAGGTTTGATTTAAGATGGACGGCTAAGATTTGTAAAATAATAAAATAAATGTTACCGCTTATTAGACCCACCCGGTACCGCCTCGTCGCAGGTGGACCTCGCGCGAGCCACAGGTGGACCTCACGATAATTTTATGATTTTGAGTATCCCGCTTTTTTGTTAGTGGATTTCTAGTGGTATTTTATGCATAATCTGGTGGAAAGCCAGTTTAACTGTTGGCAATATTGCCTATGCATTGTTCTCGGGTGAATCACTTGTGGGCCGCGCTGGGTCTACTCGGTGGCAACGCGCGGTTCATGGTGAACCGTCAATGTTCAACAACACAACATAAGCATGCGAGCAACGAGTTGTCACCGAGTGGTCCACGCGTGGACGGCGGCGATCCGATGACGAGTGAGTTGATGTAGTGAGCATATGTTCATAAAATTACCGAATTCTTATAAAGAATATTAACCGCGCGAGGCGAGACGGTGCTGGGTGGGTATAATGAGTGATGATGACGTAGTTTTGTTTTTTTTTTTTTTTTTGCATTGTATGGCGACACGAACATGCCGTTCGCCTGATGGTAAGCGATGCGACCGCTCATGAACAGAAGCAAAACCAAACAACACCTTGATTTACAAAGCAATGCTTGGCATTCCACTGCGCTCGCCATCCTGAGACATAAGATGTTAAGTCTCAATATGTCCAGTAGTTACTCTGGCTACAATGTCCTTCAATCCGAAACACAACAGTGCATTTAAACTGCTGTTTGACGGGAGAAATAGACATTGCGGTGGTACCCACCCAGGCAACCTCTCACATATGAGAGACCTACCACCAGTAAAGTTAGTAGTAGTTCTGGGAAGAAGAAATTAATAAATAGACTGAGATGCCCAATACTACTTTCCTCTTCCCATCCTTCAGGTGACCTGTTCGCTCGATTACCGGACCTAAGCAATAGAAAAACAAGTTAACATTGTGTCGTGGGTATCAGAAACTACCAGAGATTTTCGACCTATACCCCAAGTCGAAACTAATTATCTGCGGGAATAAATTTTATGTTCTGATCACATTCAGTTTCAAAATCGTAATTATTGTGCATCGTGCACAATTTTAAATTCTACCAATTGTACAATGCTCCCGCTTTAAATATTCTTAAAAATAAAAATAACACGTAACTTCAAAATACTCTCATATATTAATAAAATCAAAACAGTCTAATATTACTTTTCTAAATAGACACGTACGTGATACTGAATCTAATAAGAAGATAAAAGTAAAATGGATGACATTAGATAGAATTCGAAAAATGGTGCGACGTGGGACATCGCTACCGTAGAACAAAGGAACACCTACTTACCAAAAAATCTACTTTTTACTCAGCTTTAAAAAATGTCCTTCACGTTTAGAATACTTACACAGATTTTCAATATTATCATGTGCAGAAACAGGCAAATAGTATACAGTTAAAACTCAGTACGGATTACATTAGGACTTGGGAAGGATATAAGCTGAGCGATCTATGAGAGGAAAGACTGACACTCTATAGTTCCATACATACAAACATACATAAACTCACGCCTATATCCCAAAAGGGTAGGCAGATGTGCCAGGACACCCACATTTCGCCATGAATGTTCCGTCCCACAATGTGATAGGTGGCGAGCCTGTTGCCATATTCGGCACAAATTCCTGACTCTGGGCTGATAATGAATAGAAAAATTTAATATCACTTTGCCCAACCCGGGATTCGAACCCGAGACCTCAGCTTTGTAACCATACCATAAACTACGCCACCGAGGCATTCTATAGTTCCATTTAGTAATAAAGATGAGATATTATGTTAAAGTCATAATAATAAGGCGTTATACATCACAAACAACTTAATCACAAGTTTAAAGAAACATACAGTAAAAGATCATGTGACAAGATAACAAGTCACCTAATTATAAGTGGACATTCACAACACAGTTTTATTATAGATCCATTACTGTCCTTTAAAGGTTGTTCAGATAACATATTTCTTTTTACTGACGTGACACAGTGTCTACAATGGTAAACATGATATGTTTGTTGCCTTCAAACAAAATAAAAGAGGGCCAGAGTGTCACAGAGTGGTCGACTCCCGTCAGACGACAAAACTGTATCGGTCTTCTAGAAACCTAATTAAAAGCACTATTATGTTTCGGTTTGAATTTGGAGAACATTGTAGCCAGAGTAACAACTGGGCATATTGAGACTTAACACCGTATGTCTGAGAATGGCGAGTGCAATGAAATGCCAAGCATTGCTTTGTAATTCATGATGATGTTTGGTTTTGCTACTGTCCATAAACAGTCGTATCGCTTACCATCAGACGAATGGCACGCTCGTCTCGCCATTCACTGCAATAAAAAAAACCTCACATGCTCATGCCAAATTCGACATGACACTTTTGCTTGTATGTCTATGGTGATTTTAATCCGAGCTGATATGATAATGACCCGATAATCTCATAGCAACAGTACATCTCTTACTTCACATCAATTTTCTGTCGTACTAACGACCCCAACCTGCTCGATCAGGGTACAGAGATACTTTTTTAAAAATATTCTATGGCCTATGTTCATCAGGAATAATGTACGATTCTAATGGTGAAAGAATTTTACAAATCCAGTAGTTTCAGAGCCTAGTCAATGCAAAAAAAACAATCAAATCTTCACTCTTTATAATATTATAGTTTAGATTGCTACCTATAAAGCTTGCAATTTTAACGACTTCCAGCCAGACTCTACCATAAAAAACCTCATTTCCACTTCTCATTTAGGGTTACCGATACACAAGCTCAAACACAAAAAACATTAGGTAAATTAAATGCAGACCACGAAGAAATATAAAATGCATCTCGTTTAAAAAAACTTGAAGCGATCGTAAAATTCGTCTCGTAGACCGAAAAAATACGCTATGTCTTGAGAACGTGGCGTGCGGTGAAGCCTTATCTAGTCTGAGAAGTGAAGCGGCGGCCACTTCTTGTTATCTACCGTCAGCCGGGACTGCGGCCCCGAGCGTCGCGGAAATTATATGGCTGAAAGGTTTTCTTAAAAAATGGCTACTAAACTTTTTAGCTCCAATGTGCGCGTGTGTTTAAGTCCAATTTATTCCCAAGACACGGGCTGTAAAAAAGTTGATTATCAGGATTACAACAATGCATGTTAGATTATCAATTATTATTAGTCTAGTAATTGATGCAACGTATGTTTTAGAGTTGAGGGTGAAAGAACGCTCTCTTAACTGTATCAGCCCTTATACGTCCCACTGCAGTACATGGGCCTCCTCTACAATCGATAGCATATTTGAAAGGGATTAGGCCATATAGCCCAACACGCTGGCCTAGTGCGGGTTGGAATAAAAGTTCTTACAAATCGCTATAGTTTGCAAGTTTCCTCCCAATGTATTTCTTCACCGTTATTTTGCATGTTGAATTATTAATTATTAATACACACGTGATTCTGAAAAGTCATAGGTGTGTCCTGGGATTTGAATTGCATACAAGGAAATATTAAACGTTGTTCAAATAAATAAAAGTAATTGTTGTTTGAAAAATTACCTAAACATATGTATAGTTCATCTCACCCTAATATGTACGCGAATACTTTTTTATCCAATCAGACTTTTCGTTACAAAAGGAAGTTTTTACTCGGGTGTAATATATTATATTGAATGCCTGATTAAAACATACTCCATCTTAGGTAACACCGGCTTATTTCTATCGACCAGTCAGAAATAATAATCTTTCGCCGGAAGATATTCTACTACTTACTATCAGGTGTCACTTACGAAAACGTAGTGTAAAAATATAAAATAATGTATACTTGAAAAAACAGGACTTTGTCGTTTCCTACGGAGATTTAGTGGACTTTATTTCGTAAGAGGCAAAGAAAAACTGGCCGCGTAAAACTATTTATTATTCAAATTGCAATAAAAATCTTTCTCGCTCTGTGTCTCGCAACTTACGAAGGTTGTCTGCAACAACATCCAATCTTTTATTTCCGGATCAGTTTATTCAATATATTTGATGTTACCTATTGTTAAAGTATGCTTGAATTCTCTGTGATTAAATTGAGAAATATAAACATCCGGTATAAGTGTAGTTACGACCGTGTTAAAGTCATTTATCCGTGTTATATTGTAGAATATATCTGAAAAATATGCATAAAACCCCGGGCTATTTGTCTTCCAAATAGTGCGACAAGTCACGACGATGATCATAAACTCGGAATACACGACTAGTTTTATGAAACTCTATTTCCTACGCTAGATCCGACAGCATAACGGTCATCCAAACTTCTTTTGCATTTTGCAAAAACCATCAAAATCAACGAGCCGAAACAATTTGCATCGAAAACGATTTTGAGATACTGGCATCAAATTAAATAAGAAAATTTAGTTCAATACGTTTCTTGTTGGTTTTCGATAAAGCAAGACTCTATTATGCATTTTTTACTGCGTGTATTTTGCAGTCATCGAATTGGTTACTAAATCGATTTTCATAAAAGTAAGAAATAATAAAAAGCTGTTAGGAAACTTTAACAATCTAGTTCATAACGAGCAATCTAGATAGCAAAATAAGCCTCAAAATCAATTTGTTGCCTAATAAAACCTAAACCAATGTGTTTTATACAATCACTGTGAAATAGAACAATGAGTGAAAATTTGTCTATTATTAAAGTCAATTGAAAAGAATAACTATAATATATGCTAAAGTGCCTATTACACTATAGTAGCAGGCGCACAGAGGTGACTCGTGAAGCCCTGAGCTTTAGCTAAGATCAAAAGACATTCTAACTAATCTAACAGTTCGGTAAACTTAACATCCCTCGAGTAGGAATATCTAGTAAATTAAGTATGCAGAATTCAGATATATGGCGAGTCATAAAATTGTACAAACATATTTATAACATGCATATTACAAAAGATATGACAAGCTTATGATAACTCCAGATATTACGAAGTCATATTCGGCAATACTTGTGTAAATAGAGTGCATTATACTTTTTTAGAGTTTACAAAATGCAGTCACGGTCACGGCTCATTTGGCGGCGTCTGGGAGGCACAGACGCGTTCGTTATCATCATAATTTCCGCGTTTGCAAATAGTGAGCCAGCTGAGTGTATACTAATTATACAAAAATAATATTGCATGTAACAGATACCTTCACATAAATACTTTTATTTAGTATGCAAGTGATTAAAATATGGTTTTATGACAATTACTTTAAATTATAACTAATAACTTAAGAGCATATACACCTTGCGCGCAAAGTCAACTATAGGTATTTCTTCGTTAATTTCACGCACACATAAGCCACCAAAGCTGTGTGCGTAGAGCTGCCGCGTCGGCTCGCTATACAATCGGCTCAAACAACTTTGATCCGTGCGCTTCAAATATTCAATTGAAATGTAACTGTAATATAATATCATAAAAATATTTTATTTGCATTATAAGTAGACAAATATTACTGTGCAAGCAAAGAATAATACAAATTTAGATACTTAGCATATTTTCGTTATTATTACATTGTTAAGTTGCATTCAAATCAGTGTTCAATCAGTAGACACTACGGACGTTTTATTAATCATTTCGTGTTCGAACACATAAATAGTGTTAGGGGCCTTACAACCCCTTACAATTACGAAATATATTTAATTTTATATTACAATACATAACATAATTTAGCCTCGGAATTACATCCCATTATATTACCTGAAACATTATTTATACTCACTACAAAATCATTGTAGGTAATAAAAATAATTAAATATTTTACTACCAAAGTACTAAGATGTGGTAATCGCATTCCGCGCGTGGTTATTTTTACTACGCGCGGCATAATCGACTGCAGCCAGGCCGGAGCGACGAGCGATACGTCCTCCCTCTAGAAGGCCTTGCGGCGGTCTGATTTGATCCACGTCGGACGGCGTGTTTTATAGTGGTTTTTAAAATATTTGTAGAAAACTTGAAAACTAATTTTGTTGAAAAATATAAATGGTAATTTATTGATAAGATGTTCTTCTATTATAATATGCAATTGTTATAAAAAATTATGCACGATAAGTTGGTGAAAAAAAATATGTTCTTGACGAGAGTTTCTGAATAATTTCGCATTGTTTAAATTTTTATTTTTCAGGAACTAAACACAAAAAGATTATTTTTCTCAGCAAAATCCCTCCATAAGGGTCTTATTAGTCTGATAATATTTTTATTTTCATCTTATATTTAGTGGTTTCGGATATCTTAAGCTTCTAAATTGCCATTTAAAGCCTAAATAACGAAACTTGTGTTCAGTAATCCGTATAGTACTCACAAATTATCCATCAATCTATAATGTTTTCCACCAAAATCCCTAGATGACAACCTTTTCTAAAATTAGTAATAATTATTTTTCCTTGAAATTGTTTATTGGTGGCTATTAACTCATTTGAAAAGTCCTGTTTTTAAGCCAAAAAGCGCGTGCAGGGTATAAACGCTCTTAATATGAGCTACTATAATTACCCTTAGTTCGACTCATAACTGAATGTTCTACGTCGTAGCTGCGTAGCACGTACATAGGTCTACGTCCGGACGTTGAACTTGATTTACCGCCGCCGAATTCGCATGCACCCTTATTGCTTATGAACTCCGCATAAACTCCTCATTCGCAGGTCAAAGAGTAATGTACTCTAATAGGTATGTAATGCATGCCCAACCAACCAACTTACTTACAAGTCCTTGTATTGATTATTAGGAATTCCAACACAAAGGGTGATTGTGTTCCCTACTGTCACCTTTTCAATTACATAATCATACTACAAATGCTAACAAAGAGTTTGTCAAAAAGTCAACTACCAATCAATACTGCAAACAAACAAGTCACCGTCAGCCGGTAGCAAAAAACTTAACAGCCGAAAGCAATGGTTGGCACGTACATAGTATTCTGCGACCATCGATTGTGAGTGTGCTCTAATCGTTCATTTTTATCGAGTCGGGCCTCGGGCGTGATAGATTATCCTTTAGCTTCCTTTTTCCTTTTAGAGAGCGTCGACCGTCGGCTACGAGGGGGCCCGGGGGGTGAGACGTGGAGTGGGGGGATTGCACGAACCGCTGCACTGAACCGCCAACGTCATTGCCCTGTCAACTGAACAATACTAAGCAGACGACGTTACGTATACCAGTCAATACGGAATAGGTGCTAAAATAAAGCGAGGTCACTGAACTGTTTTGGCGCAATCGCTTTTTCGTTCCGAACACTGCAATTGTTCCTACCTGTGGTGTAAAGTTTCACGAAGTTTTAGCCTACCGTGTTTTTATTCACAATTTCAAATACCACGGTTTTAATTATAAATAGTTAACATGTAACTAAAGTATTCTACATTTACATTTAAACTCAATACAAATTTAAAATCAAAATGGCTAAGACATCGTAACATTGTATAAAGTGCCAATAACCATCTTCATGATCTCTTCACTTCTAATGTACCTACGAAATAAAATACTTGTCCAATTATTTCTCATATAATCCAAATATATCCTTCATTACATAATTTGTGTACCTATACCACAACACAACAGACATTCAACCAAAATTAAATCTTAAAACTAAATCTCAAATATATTAACCCGACAACACAAAGCATTATTTGCCTGCCTTTAATGTTGAAAAATCCATAATAAGTACCTAATAAGTAATTAATTAATAGTTAATGCTAATGTGGTAAACAAGTAACAGCTGCGGTGTGCAATGAGGCGGCGCGAGGTGCTTATAATATAATGTCTAGTCTAGACTCGCATGCGTCACCCCACTCGTTCTCACGCAACGCGCTTTTAAAATAACTGCATTTCTTTTTTCAACTTTTTTGCGCTACTAGTAAAAGTATTTATCATTTCAAATGACATATAGTGTACAGTTAAACTATAAAATGAATTAATACACACGCGTAAGGTTTTAAAACAAATTGTCTTTGTAATTTGGTTTATAATTATATTAAATTAAAATTTAAATTAATTATTATTGTATAATTTATTTATTGAATTTTAACAATGGTATAACATACGTGCTAGGTGCTTGCAATATTCTCAGAATTAAATTCATCACCGTTTTCAGCAGGATGTCGATTGTTAAAAATAAAACTACCCAAACTTAGGAAGATTTTGCACAAAGCTCACCACGCTTGGCTGAAGTGTAACCAGCATAAGAAGTAAGTTTCTGAGCTGATGGCGCTACTTGACTGGCAGTAGCGATTAACACAAATGACACAAATGCTGATGAATCTGCATGTCATTTCGCTACGTCATCACTTTGGTACTAGTCCTACCACCTGTCGATTAATATACGTTGACTGAGAAAATATAATTTATCCTCACGATCAAGAAACGTAGAATAATAACATCATTATTATTATAGCGCTCAATTATAACCGTCGAAATATTTTCTTTCCTTAATTAGTCTCCTAACATCAAGTACGAACAAGAACAAAAGTATTTAATAAATTAGCATTAGTCAAAGTTTCAATATTGAATGTGTGCTGTGATACCTAGTTGGTGCAGCTCGCGTAAACACTGCAAACATTTTGTACTAAAACATTAGACAGAACCCAATGCGTCATAACAAATTTCTGGAGCTGTAGCTTAGTTCGTGCAAGCCCACGAGACCGATGTAAGGGGGGTGGGAGCCACCCCGCCCGAACCACCCCTCGTTTCCCACGCAACGACCTTTGTGCCTCGACGATGCACTTTGACAGACTTTACTAATTCAATAGATGGACGCTGTGTGGCTTGAATCTTTTTGATGTGTTATAATTAGTTTTACTTTTAACTTGATTAAAAAGTATCGTGATTTTGTTAGTAATTTATTTCTTGATAAGCATTGTTGTAAATGTGTCTTATTAATCTGTATCTTTTTGTGCAAAAATTAGGACAAAGTATATTAACGGATACTACCTAATTTTAGACAATTTCTCATTGATCAATCTTAGATTATTGATAATGATATAAAAATAGCAGTTTAGCTCCATTTTAATTCGCAAGTTAAATAACTAAAGGAAACCAATTTAGGATCACCCTAAAATATTTTTTTTTCTAATATTATAATTAATATATTGTATTCATTTCGGATATCATATATTCCCCCATCCTGTACAAATTATTTTATTAAGAAGGCAAAATAGTATTAAAACTGCTCACAATAAACTACTGCCATATATTGTTCAAATTAATTAAACAAATCCATCGCCTAATTCCCGCTGAGAAAGCAAAACAATCGCACTCATTTTAATTTAAAGCCGAACTAAGAACTTATACATACCTACCAATTTCAAATTTAAAATTCGAAGTGTCCTCGTACCATGAAATGAACGCCACGGAACGAGGTAAGGACGGCTGCAAAGCGGGCGAGTGGGCTGGCAACGGGGTGGCAGGCTTGTTTTGGTCTGTTTAGCCCTACGACCGCCGCACAAAGACGACGACCGATCCGCACACTAATTCAAAGGAGATCGATAGTGCACCCACCCAATGCGCCCTTTAATGCCAACCTCATCATGTGGCGATAATTAAAATGTTTTGTTCGTTGTAAATATTTAATACTCTAACAATACTTTACAGATATCGGTTAAGTATGGTGTGAATCAATTTCAATGTTCTTTGGTGGTCTCAGTAATATGGAGGACAACAACAAGAATATGTAGAAATTATAAATACAGATTTTATAGCCATATGTACTTTTATTACATATATTACTCTTTTAATATTCATATTATTACTTTGGGATGGATGGGGGGTTGTTCAAGAACGGCATGTATGGCGCTTACTTGGAGTAGCCTACGTCCAGTGTTGGATGGCAATACGCTGAATATATCTCATTACATTCACATATAAACTCATGCCGTTTTCCCAGAAGAAGTAGGCAGAGGTGCTTATAAATCTGGTAGCAACCAACATACCCACAATTTTATGTTCTGTCCAACGAAATAATTGGAGGCGAGTCTATCGCCAATAAGGGACATATTCATAACTCCGAGCTGATCATAATCACTACATAGTATAAAACAAAGTCGCTTTCGCTGTCCTTATGTCCTTTTGTATGCTTAAATCTTTAAAACTACGCAACGGATTTTGATGCGCTTTTCTTTAATAGATAAAGTGATTCAAGAGAAAGGTTTATATGCATAATACGTACATATTATTGTACAGAAATCTATTTGTACCCGGGCGAAGCTGGGCCGGGCCGCTAGTTAATGATAAATGTTAAATCCAATATCACCTTGCCCGATCCAGGATTTGAACCAGGATCGCAGCGTTGTAATCGTATCGTAGTACAAATGCGCCACATATGCAAATATTATTTACCATAACATTACTATTCATTTTTAAATTATACAAAATCTTTCTTAAAGAGGAATAAAAATATTAGATTCCAATACCCATAAAAAAATAAGTTAACAAGCATACATTTTAATATATACCAGAAAAAATTACAATGAATACCTAGTACCTACCTAGATATTTTTCTAAATAAAATCATCATATCGTAAATCTGATTAAATCCTGCTCGTGCCTAACAATGCAACGTTTTAGGAGCTTAGTATACTTCCAACAATTATATAAATATGTACAAGGTTGCTTATTCGACCTTGAGTATTAATATTTAATCCTTGACATTCCCAGTATCGGAAAAAATTTCAACTCAAATACTTACCGCGCAATATCTAACTATGGACTCTATGCAGACATTCTTAAATAGGGTTATCATTTTTAAAGGTTTAAGCGGCTCTCCAAAAACTAGATTACTTTTCCAACGGATATAAATAAAATGTTGTTAATTCATCGGTACATATATTATAGTTATCAAATAGAATTCTTATATTATTCAAAATTATTGTGACGGTGGGGCTGAAATAAAAAAAATCCTGTGTAATTCCGTTTCAAGACTACAACTGCATACTATTATGCATAAGCTCAATATGAACATTAACTTTATTCTATCGTGCTTTATCTATCCAAAGATGTTCAATGTTAAAAGTCTGAATCCTTATTCCCTATTCTTGGTTCTTACGTAAATATATTTAAAATATTCTTTTCACAACATACGTTCAAAGAAAATACTAAATGAAAGTGTTTCGTTGCAGCGGATTCATTTCTTGTAAGAACTTTAAACGACCTTCGTGGAGGGTGGTTCAGGTTTCAGTTTCAGTCGCAGAGGGCGCCACCCACCCATCTTGGAAAATTTGCATGATTAGACGCGCCACTAGATGCATAAAAGAAACGAGGTAAAATAGAAGCTAAAATAATAAGTATAAAGTCTTGTATTACAACATTTTATATATTTTCAGACAAACATTAAATCTTTTAAAACTTTTGACGACTTGAATTAGAAAACTGAACAGACTTTGTGATGTAGTCTATAATTAAATTCTAAGTTTTAATTACAAACGCATTCTTTTGCAACATTTCCAAGTCATCTTCCCAGGAATGTTCCATTCATAGATAACTTAATGAAAAAATCCTGACTGATACTTCGAAATAGGAACGTACGGATATAAAACAGTCGAAACTGCCTACATATTTAACGAGAACTAAAACCAATACTTCACAAACCGAAATTGAAATCCACAACAAAGGGACGTCAAAGAAACTAGCAAGTGCACGCGTGCAAGCCAGCATAAAGAACGAACGGTGCACGGCCGAGGAGCCTCGTGCGTCCATTACCCCCCGACCCCCAGCTGGGGGGCAGGGTGGCTGCCGAAAGTGCGGGGGTGGCAAGCATCTCGCTCACTCTCGAAGATGCATCGAGTTTCTGGACGAAACCACACTGCGCTGCCGTAATGGTAATGAATTTCGTCTCTATTTGCTCGGTACACGTTGATCCCTTTTTAATATAATTTTCTCTGCAACCTATACCTATATACCGAGACTCCGATGTTTCTAATAAATTCCGCTTTCTACACAGGTACGTTTATTAGTCAAACGTGATTCAGCAAGCGCATGTAACAGAATTGACGAAGTTCATTTAATCACGTGGTTTGTAGTAAACGTGAATATAAGTGCTTACAAGTACACAAGGTCAGTAATAGGGCTTCGTATACATTCGATTTTCCCCTATACACGCGTTGTATACCAATTAGTTTACACTAGGAAAATCAAGGCTTAGATTAATATATTAATCTTAATGTCGCTCCGTGAAAGGATAAAAAACAGTAGCTAAGTATGCATTCAGATAGAATTGTAACAAAGTTGCAAGAGTTTTATAAATTTCTCAAAACAGTGCTCACGTAGACATTAAAGGTCCCAGATAGGATTACGAACACAATAGCACCTATGATGTATTTTGTTGTAAGTACCAAACCCAGTCACGACATGCCCCTGCACCGATAAATCGCATTATGGCCCACGTGCAAGGAATACATTTTTAATCTTGTTTCCTTTATATTATCCGCCTTAGGCAAGCTGCACTGTTCCTCTAAAACTATCTTCCAGTTCTATGTGTATATAAAATGCGCTTCCTATAAATATAGTATGAAGCTATATATAGCTCTAAATAAAATCGCATATTTACAATCTTAAGTCAACACGTAAAATGCACAGCAAAAGTAATACTTTGCTTTTCCAGTTTTGGCAAAATAAATGTTGTACTCGTCGTGTAAACATATCAACGGAACGTTACCAAAAACAAACAGCACAAAAATCGCGACGACGTTAATAACGCTCACGTTGACATCCATAGCTCTTTTCATTCGGTATGAGCCTGTACAGGCTGTGTCAAAGCACGTAATTAGTATTTAGGAAGGTGGTAAGAAAGGCGAGGTCGTGGGCCAGACGTCGGGTATCGATCCGACGACCTGCCCCACGCTCTACCACCCGAATGGGTGGCAAGTAGGGGGCCACGCACATCGAGCCACCAATTGACACACTTAAGGTAATACTTGCCACTTACGATGTCGTCTCCGTATCTGATCACAACGGAAACTAGCCTTTTGAGAATCCACTACGTAGTACGTACTAATCATTGAGCATGGTTCAATCTAAGAAGCTTAACGCTGTTACAAATTCCTAACTTCAAATAATTGGGTAAAACTGAATTACCATAGATGACATTCATAATATTATTGTATATCAACAAGAAACTAACAGAAAACAGCTGAAAGTTACAGAATGCTCGACCCAGTTGGCTCCGAGCCCGCCACTTTAAACGCAGCGACATTGCTCGGATAGGGATACTCCCTATGAAATAACAAAACACCTTTATCTGATTAACATTTCATTCATAATTTATTTTTATTCATCTTATAATTAACGGTGAGTATTCTATAATATAGGAAAAAAAAACAAAATATTATAGTTAAAAAAAAAAGCAAAAAGAACAAAGGAGAGAAATCTTCCTGTGAATATCACAATTTATGAAAAAATAAAGTGCCTTATATTGGCACTTTACTTTTGTGACTCCTATTGTATTACAATTTTTGAATGACAATACTGTAAAATATAATCTTAATCATAATTATTTCCAGCATGCCATTAATATAAACAATAGTGAATTTAAGCTATATTACTCCATAAAATATTGCCTTCATATTGTTTCAAGTGTCGAAAATGTTAATATCTTAGCATATCAACTCGACAAGACATCCTATTTCCAGATTTAAAATACATCTTTTTATCTCTAACAATGGCGGTACGTTCCCAAACTAAATTCTTTGTTCTTTATAAAGGCAATTTCCGCCAAAGGAATTACGGGTGAAAATAAGCAGAGCACGCAGATTGTCCGGAGCGACATCGCGTCGGCACTGCACTTTAGGGGGCTCCAGAGAGGGGTTAGACATTGGGGGGAGGCCGAAGGGTGGCGTAAAATCACCCGCAATCATTTATACCCGAACTGCCTGCGGAATTACTAGCCGTCACAAAATTCACGACAAGACACGTTCGCTTGGCTTATTTAGTTTTATACTTCGGAAACGAACAAACCAGAGATTTAAAGGTAGAAATTCTAATCGGAAATGTTTGCTTTAACATATTGAATATTTGATATAATTTAAAGACAGATATTTAAGTACTTAAAAATGACGTTAATACATATGTAAACGGCAAATATTTAAATACGCAAAACATACAATGCAATACTTTAAATTCAGCTTTTATAAAATCTGTGCCGTAAATAACTTAGATACATATAATGTATTGTGTATACTGAACATTTTGCCAAGCTATAAATATTAACTGTGTTAAAAACCTACATGTTTTCACTTAAACTTAGCTTATAAGAATAGTGGACATGGCTTAAGGGTACTCTACCTAATTAAAAACTTATTGTACCTTAGTTCTTACCATAAAGCATGTAAATTTGTGTAATATTTTACTTTCTAATGTACATACCTATTGTAATTTAGAATTAAGTTGTTAGTAAGACACATATTATATTTTGTTCTATATATTTTATGTAATTGGTGTAAACAGAACAATAAATAAATGTGAGCACTATAATATAGAACTTATATGTACTTTATATACCATGCCTACATTTATATAACATAACAAACATAAATGAAACTCTTACTTAAAAATCTTACAGTGTCGGTCAAATGATCCTTTTCTTCATCTATACATGCTATTCCAATCAGTATATATTGACCAATGGTTTAAATGACGACATACAACTCATGTCCTCCGAGAAGTAATAGTTTAGCTTAAGATTTTATGGAGGTATATTGAGAGTATTTGAGCGGCGGCGCGAGGCCACGTGGTGAGATACGACGTAGCTATTTGTGTCAGGAGCTTGCATCCGTGACCCAGTTTCCGTCCACCCCTGTCCGGACCCCTCCGCACTGACATATATTTTGGGGTAGGTTACGTCAAGTCATTCGGCACGGCTTTTTGGCTTATTCGTAATTGCTTGTGGATTGAAGTAATTAATTTAATGGGTCTGTTACTTGTTTGTTAATTGATACTTAATACAAATATTTTTTGTGTTAATGTATGCACTTGTAACGTACTGTTCAAAATACGTAACTAAAACTATACCTAACACAAATATAACGTTAACGTTATGTAAAATGTTTCACTCTGTATTATTTATATGTTTAACGAAATAACAACTAGTATACATACTCTTTTTGTTATGGAAACTGCAAACAATGCAATAGATGTAGATTATAAAACAAAATTACTAGAAACGTTCCATATTTCGAAAATAAAATTCGAACCTAGGACACCACTACCTACGGTTACCTCTTTGCATTAAACGATGAACTAAGGCTAAACGAATGCTTAGTAAGTAGGTACTTACTATACAACGTACACGGAATAAAGATTCTTATTTCGATAATGTTGTATGCCGCCGGCTCGATAGATTCTCAAATTAGCATTAATAATGAACAGTTCGCACGACGCTGTCACGATCACCTCTAATTGCAATATCTAATTAAACGGAATATCATAATAATTGCACTCGGCTCTCCGCTAATCCGACCGGCAAATTAGACGCATACGCTCGTTATCTCAATAATGAGCTTAACGAGTAGACCTGAACGAATCATGCGTGCTTTTGATAAATCTCTTCAAAATAGGTTGCTCTATTTCACAATGAAAACTTTGTTGTGCACGAGTAGAAAGTGAAAGAAATAAAATCATAATTCTTATTGTATCTTTCATACTTTTTTTCTTTTAATGATACTAGAACAAGAGTCATTAAAACGTTACTTAATTCTGATATTCAGAAAGCAGTTAGTTAAGGTTTATTTAAGTAATTGTAATTGTTATTGTTTTTGTCTGTTTTATTGTCCCAATCATGATAAAAAGCCGTTAAGGTAAAAACTACGGAATAATATTATGAAACAGTCAAAATACTACAGGTTTATTTATTTTTATTTAAATTCGTGTTGAACTTCATAGAAAATATCTTTACATATTGTATTGTATGTAGTAGGTATATTATATGTAGTAAGTACCATAGATTAGAATTAGTAAATACTACTAATTAATTGATAAAAATAAGTTCTAATTATTAAAACAGGGCAATTACCCGCATTATAATTACGTTACACTATCGTCTGCAGTTGAAGTCTCAATACAATGCTATTTGAATTGTGTAATCATATTCATCAAAGCATCCAATTATACTTAAATTAAAAGTTTGGCATCTGTTTAACTATAAATAGGCGGTAAACAGCGCAGAACTATCCGTAGCTACGAAGGAGATGTTTATTATGGATATTTTATTGTGGTGTTTTCCAAAAAAGTCAAAGTAAACACTGCACTTTTTATTTATGAAACAATAAGAAAAACACTAGAACAATATTTTGCAATAAAATTATTTGGGAACATTTAATGTATTAAGGAGGAGTGGAGGCAAGCGAAATGTCGGACGTCCGCCAACAAGGTGGTCCGCCGACTTGGCTATGATTGCAGGAAGTCGCTGGATGCAAGCCGTTTCCAACAGGTTAACGTGAGATCCTTGGGGGAAGCCTATGTTGAGCAGTGGACTTCCTGTGACTGAGATGATGATAATGATGATGATTTAATGGATTTAGTTGTATTTGGTTAAAATTTGTATTTAGTTTTCAATAGTCTTTTTGTGGTTTTGTTGGCCTACAAGATGGGCGGACGACCTGGCTAAGGTTGCAGGAAGTCTTTAGATGCAGACCGCATTCAAAATGTCAATTTGGAAATTATTGAAGGCTTTTGTTCAGTAGTAGACTTCCTATTACTGAAGAGGAATATTTTTATTTCACAAAAAAACACACTTGTTATTAGACCAGTTATTAGTCCAGCGAGAATCTAAGAAGTATGTATAGACGACTTAAAAAAGCCTTGGGTACTAGTCGATTCCATCACATTGTCGTGGAAATCATTATTAGGATTTGGCCTACATACAACATTGAACACTCCCTATAATTCTAGATAATGATTAGGTATGAAAATACCCAACCAATATTGGGTCTCTACAGCCCACACTAAAGTAGCGGCTTAAAATATCTAATTACGACCAAAATAATTTATTCCGCCATTTATTCATTTTACTAATTTAGCTCTGCTTCAAGCATGCAAGTGTGCCATAGCATCCCCTATTATATAATATTTAGACAACCCCTCTGGCGAAGTTGGATAGACTCCGCCATGAGACATGTGTGGACCACAGGTAGATATCTGTTTGGGGTCTGGGTGTTTTTGAAACCGATTAGTCTCTCGTGATCTTGATACCTACGACACAAGCATCAATCTTAGTGTGGGGTCAGGACTATGATTGTGATTGTTTGGGTGTATTTATGTATTATTTATATCCCAAGGAACTTATGTTTTTTTCGATTGAAACTAACGCCAACACTAACTGAACACTACCGCCATCTAATGTACGCTGTTGGTACCACGTAAAAAGGTGACTTGAAGGCGCACGTTGAATGTAAGTACATAATACATTAGGGTAGCAAGGGCGGATCCAGGGGGGAGGTCATGGGGGTCATGGCCCACCATGGGCTGGCCCTATGACATGAACTATAATGTATTAGACATTCGTATCGTATCTTCGACTTCGATCGTCCGAAGTTTTGAACTTCGTTTCGGATGAATATAGTAGGGCCCCTGCATCGACACGTGAGAGCAAATGCGGAGTTTGGTACTGCGCCATAGATTAAATACTGCCACTCGTACGCGGCTCGTGACGGTCAATGCGAGTGTGAGCACGTGCGCGGGGTTTATAAATGACGACCCGTGGCAAGGAGTCGGAATTATAATGTATAGGGTAGGTGCACTTTGCATATGTGAGAGTCCACAATGTCTATTTCCCCTAACAAACAGTAGTGTAAATGCACTGATATTTCGGTTTGAAGGACATTCTAGCCAGATTATCTACTGGACATATTGAGACGTAGCATCTTATGTCTCAGGATGGCGAGATCAGTGGAATACCAAACATTGCTTTGTAATTTGTATTACATGATGCTATTAGCTACTGCTTTTGCTATTTTGCTACTGTTCATGAGCAGTCGTATCGCTTACCATCAGAGGACGGAATTCTCCTCATGCAATTAGGTAATACCAAAACAAAAACATTAATTTGTCAACAGCCCTATTTAAAATAATGTTAGAATCCTTATAAATTCTCTCGGTAAAATTATATAAAAAAAAACAAATAATATAAAATAATACTTTATTGCTTTCTGTGTCTAGCACAAAACACATGAGTGCTAAGTAAACAATATCATTCAATCATAAAAATTATCTTATTCATTTATGTGTCTAACACAATATATGAATACAGTATATTTACAAATCTTAATTTAGACCACTTATTGAGAAAACTTATTCTAAACTATGATGTGCCCTGTTTACGAACCTAACGGTCGACTCATACTGGTAAAGTGTAGCTATAAGGTAAGCTATGCATACTAGCGCAGAGGAAATTGTAGTGAATGGTCAATCTAGAAGTTAACATAACTTATTTTTTCTCCACAGCATAAAACATTTCTGTCGAGATAAAAACAATGACTTGCAAATTTGCACGCAATTAATACCTAAACTCATATGTGCCCTACCTGCGGTTTTTTTAACTCATTAGAAATATGTCTACTACGTAGTGAAGATAAGTATGAATTTTCTATTTTGAGTTTTAGATTGACACAACGCTGAGTTTAACTATTCGTTAGCGATAATCGACAGACATGAAAAATATTTAGAACAAAAAAAGACCTTCTATATGGGGGATTTACGTACAAGAAATCTGTATCGACTGCATCTCTCAACACACAAGTTAACAGTTATTTACAAGTAATTAAAGAAACAGTTAAATATGGTGTTAAACTGAAAAACTTAACTAAATATTTTTACTCACAAATTCAACTTAGTGGCTAACAAAAAGAACAAATTAGTGATAACGAAACTAAACCTTTGGTAATTAATAAATCATCGATAAATTATAACTTATCGAAAGGTTGATACAATGATCAACATTAAATACATTAAAAACTATGTTTTAATGCAATACCATAACACATAAATGTTAACAAGGGTCAATTTACATATATGGCAGTGAGTCTTAAAAGACGATTTGAGATCATGGGCAAACCCCTTAATTTCCATTAAAGAAAAAGTAAAAAGAGTATATTTTCATTACGTGCTAAGGACCGTGTAGTTTTTTCAAGACCGATTCTATATCAATGTTTTGAATATTAGCAGTCGCTAACAGATACTGTGTGTCTGGTTTAGTTTTCTTACTTTCGCTAGACAAATCCTCAGAGCCATTGCTGTTTTGGAGTCTTTTCCTTTTTTTAGACTCGGGTTTGTCTTTGTTTTCCGTCTTTTCTATTTCTAATGCTATTTCCGTCACTGTTATTTCACGCTCAACTATTTTTGGACTATTTGCCTTTAAAGGTGTATCTAAACTGGTCAGCGTAGAATCAAATATTTCGTAGCACTGAGCCTTTATGGAATCTTTAAGGGGTGTATATAATTTGTCAATATTAGATATTGATTTAACTGCATCTTCTATTTCCTTATCACAATAAGGCGGGTCATCTGTGGTGGATTCATGTTCAAATACTGAATTAAATGGAGTAGCTCTCAACCTAATAGCTATTCCATCCTCAATACAAACTTCCATTGAAAATGTGTCCTTTAATGTCGCTGACGGATGCTTTCTGACAACTTCCACATCATCATTGTATGTCAAAAAACGCCAATTGGCTGTTTCCTCATTGGCTTCATGAACAGAAAACTCTATTTCATCCTCATCAGCACCGCTGTTGTCCTGAACAATCTCTAATTCACTTGCGGCACTTGTATCCGTGTCATTATTTTTTGCCGAAATAGCTTCATCTTTTGTATTTTCTTTGGAATTTATATCTTGCTGCTCAACTGCGTCCCTAATTTCATTGCGAGGGGGTGTATCCAATAAATCCCTTTCGATATTTTTTGCCGTTACTTCATCAAATCCTTTTTTAGCAATAGGAGTTTGTGGTATCTTATCTTCGACAGATTCCTCTCCCACAGTTGTTTTTATATATTCTTGTATTTTAGATATATCTTCACTTTCGCTCACATTTTTGTGAGTTTCAATAGATTTACAATCTTGTGATCCGTCATCAGACCATCGTAAATTTAATTGCTCAGTATCGGAATCTTGAGTATTTATGGAATTTGTGTCACGGGTTGTATTTTGTTGCTTACTATTGTTAGAGGCTATTTCTGGCGAATTGTGTCCCGAACTTTCTGAATTGAATGATTTACTACAATGAAGTTTTCTCGGCGTTGATGACTTCCTACGTGATTTGGTTGGAATCGCTGTTACTAAAGGAGTAATGTTCAAATGTTTATCTTTACTAGTTGTTATTTTTCTCTGTATTTTTGGTGAAGTACTTTGTACTGTCTTTCGTCTAGATTTACCTGACAAAGTTTCTTTTGTAGGAGTGACGCGTCTCGGTTTAATCTTCATAAAAGTTTTAGGCTTGTCTTTTGCCATGGGAGATTTCTTTTTTCTTCCCCTTGTTTTAGTACGTTCGCCTTTGATTAATTCGTGAGCTTTAGTTTCTTTAACGGTTCTATCCTTAGTCACTTTAATCTCAAGCGAACTATTTGCATTGGTTGTTTCACTACAAGTAGAGGCTACATCCGTCTTGTCCTCGTAATCCTTTAATTTATTGCTCGCATAGTAAGATACATTCTTAGCACATTGTCGAACAGGTCGGGTGTTTTTTTTGTCCATTATTTCACCTTTTAAAATTTCTACATTCGATTCTTCTTTTGATGATGTTACTGGACACTTGATGTCCGGAATAGGCAAATAGTCTTGATCATCAGGTTTATAATAAGAGCCGCCACTAGAGTAATCCGTTGGGCGAGATGAATAAGATGAAGGTGTAGCTTGACCAATTTTTGGACTATTAAAAAACCGTGGTGTAGGTATACTCATAATTTTTATGTCAGACATTGGTTCACCTGCCACATCAGGTCCGAAAAATCTCGGAGTACCCATTTGAATGTCATAAAAAACTTGCTTGTAGGGAGTTTCTAGTAATTCTGATATATTTAACTTTGAGCCTATAACATTTTGTAATGCGATTCGCTCCACCTCAGGTGTTTCAATATGCTCGTCTTCTATATTTTTTAATTGACTAGTTTCAACTTCTTTTTTTGTAGCACTTATTGAAGACGGTTCCCACTCAACAGCTGGTTTTATATTTATAGTAGGTTTTAAGGGTACAGAGTCTGGCTTCGTAGGAAGATTGGGGACTTCATCTTCTTCGAGAATTTGTCGCTTTTTACTCTTTCGACCTCTTGTTTTTTTCTCCAAAGCATCTTTTTTCTTATCCTGTTTATCATCTTTATCTGTGCTATTTTTTATTTTCTTTTTAGCATTTTTCAATCTAGGTTTACTTTTTACTTTACTAGATACTACGTTATTAATATCCGCAATCATAGCTCGTAAATCATGATCCCAATTGTTTTTTTTATTGCTTACTACAGCTTCTGAACTCGCCTTAGTGGAAATCGGCACTAATTTAGGAACTCCTAATTTTTGGGCATTATTTTCACATGTAGATAGTTCAGGCCTCTCTGATACAATGATATTGTTACTTTTGCTGACAATTACATCAATAGGCTTCTCATCAACTTGTAAAGCACCCTGCTCCATTATTGTTTCATGTAATATTCTTCTTGGAGTAGTAAAATCAAGGACTCTTACATGCGATGTACGACGAGGTGTTGAAGAAGATTTCCTCATTGGAGGCATAACCAATGGGGTACTAGTTGTTTCCGTTGAACTTGTCATATTATTATTTTTTGGTAAGGAAGTCATTTTTTGTTGTAAATTATTATCAACCGTTTTTATAAGGCCAACATCTTTTCCTACAGTTACTGGTACTTCTGACAACTTCTTAGTTTCCCCTCTTTCTTCAGAAGAGCTCGGCGACACATCTATCACAAGTGGGCTCAAAACTTTACTGGCTGGTATACTTTGTACTGGTATTCTATTCGAATTTTGAGAAGTTATCGGACCAGTCTGTGAACTTGTCATCTGTGGTGGACCTGAAATAATTTGATTTTATTTAAACTTAGCATTTTTTTAACAAGTTGCAATATTGCACACAACTAATATCTTACCTGATGAAGGAACTACAATAATTGTAGGCATGGCCATGATTTCATCTCTAGTAAAATTTTGTTGTTGTGCATGTGCAGGATGTGGTTTATAAGCAGGTGTGCCATTTATAACAATAGTTTGCATGAGAGGTGTAGATGTAGCATTTCTTGATGTAGGTATTAATTTTCTTTCGTTACTGCTGGTATTGTCCACTTTAACGTCAGACAATATTTTAATTCTCTGTTCATCAGTTTTAGGTTTTATTTGGCAGTATGATGTGCTGACAGTGGAGACTGATCCATTTCCTTTTGGTAGCAACTTCTTAACAGGTTCTATTTTAAGAAGCATTTGTGCCTCTCTCTTGTGGTTTGGACCATTGTTAGTTCCAGGTGTCCTTAAAATTTTTAAAACAATGACCATGTTATTTCAATAAAATTTAAGTATTCATTCATATTAGTATAATAAATCTGATTGGAACTCACTGAAAATGTGTATTGTCTGAAGTACTTGAGTCAGGCACAATAGCATTTCTATTTTCACAGCCTGTTAAAGGAAACAAAATTAGAGTAAGTATAAATTGACAGTTGATGTATTCAAAATATGAATCCAACAAATTATAAATATATTAATATTAAACTGCCTCGGTGGCGTAGTTGTACTCCGGTACGGTTACAAAGCTGAGGTCTCGGGTTCGAATCCCGGGTTGGGCAAAGTGATATTGGATTTTTCTATTCATTATCAGCCCAGAGTCAGGAATTTGTGCCCGATATGGCGATAGGCTCGCCACCTATCACATCATGGGACGGAACATACAAGGCGAAATGTGGGTGCCCTGGCACCTCTGCCTACCCCTTCTGGGAAAAAGGCGTGAGTTTATGTATGTATGTATGTATTAATATTAAAATACATAAAATATTATGATTGTACCTTTGACTCCAGAAGCAAAATCTTGAAATGAACTAGATATGTTTTTATTTTCCAGTGTAATATTGTTTCTATTGCATATACCCACATTGCTCTTAGTAAAATTAATATTATTACAGTCATTTATATTGTGCACTGATTCTACTACACATGTAGCTTGTACCTGCAATTTAACCAATAAAAAGTGTATAAAATATTATAATAAACGATTTTATTTAGTAACACAAAAAAAGTAAACAAGTTGTGATTCATTAACCTACTAGTTCAGTGGTTTTTAAAGTTTTTATTACAAAAGACCATTTGACAACATTTCCATCTAGCCATTGACCACTCAGTTGGCTAACTGCTTTGGTGGTTAATACAGTATGGATAATAATGTTTAGTAGTGAATGTTAACACAGAAATTACAAAGCAATGCTTAGCATTGCATTGTTCCCGCTGTCCTGAGAGCATTAGATGTCAAGTCTCAATTTGCCTAGTAGTTAGTATGGCTACAATATCATTCGAACTGAAACACTGCTGGATTTACACTGCTGTTTGGTTGGAGAAATAAGACATTGCAGTGGTACTACCTACCCAAGAGGCCTCTAACATATGAGACCTACCACCAGTAGAATTCAATACCAATATTTCTCCTACTGGTTGGTATATTTGTTTCAATATGAAAGAAATTGTAACCTTGCATGGTGAATAAATGAACAGCTGAATCCTGATTATGATTACATAAAAAAAATATTTCTGATTGTGAAAGTTTGTACCATTGTTTCTTAACACTATAATAAATCCATTTTATAACTTACATTTGAATTACAGAATGATGAACTTTGTTGAATGTTTAAATGTCCAGTAGCATTATTGCTTTTGGTATGAAATTGTTGAACATTACAGTCAGTAATGCATGCAGTATTTGTTGTTTGTGTTGTATTCATATCATTTTGATCAGTATTTACACTTTTTTGTGGACTGTATTTAATTTTCTTTTGTAAAGTTTTCACTTGTTTCTTTCTAACAGTTAGATTGTTTCCTAAAAAGATAAATTATATTTTATATCAAATTCAAAATATTCTCACTATGGAGGTACTAGCCATTAAAACTATATTTTTTTATCTATATCCTGGTAGATATATGATCAATTAAGTATATCATGAATGTACTTACAAAATCAATTATTTTTTCAATAATCATACCTGGTAAATCAGACAATAAAGTTGTTTCAATAGAACTTTGCAAAGAACTTTGTTCTGATTGTGATGCTGCTTCATCATTCCCAGTACTTCGCCTATTTTGCTTTTCTTTACAGACACATTTTGTCAGATTCAAAGAATTGCACACATCACATGCAATAGTCCTGTAAGAAACATTGTGATTCTCTGCACTGCAATTTGTAAAAAATACAATTTATTATTTGTAAGAACTTAACCTAAAACATTCATATTGTTATAAAATAAACAATGGGGATTTCCTAATTTTTCTAAAATTATAGAATAAAATTGTAGTCTTTAAAAAAATATAATAGATAGTCACCTGCTTTTCTCCCCAAAATCCTGGGTTATTAATTTGTCAACATCAACATTGTTGACAAGAAATTTAACAATTTCCAATAGATTCATACATTGAATTAGTTTCTTTCTTAGTACAAATGGTTTGCAGGTTTCCACTGTCAAAGAAATATAACATACAAATAATAAAACAAAAATGCTATGGCATAATCAACTCTTCACAACATATTTAATTTTTTAAACATTTTGTATAAAGTGGTCTTATAGCCTTAGGCATTCTCTGAAATTTTGTCTGTCAATTTCAAAGGAAATTTGAACAGGTAAATGTTACTCAATGATCCGTATTGTAATCTAAGAGAAAGATAATGCATACATAAAGATATTAGAATTAATGCTAATGGAATATTAATTTAGAATTATTATACTTATGATGAATATATTAAATCACAAGTAAAAAAAAGCTCCTTATAACAAACTCATACACATATACTGATATGTACATGTGCATATATCACACACTATATTGTTCAGGACAAAAAGTAGCCAACATATTAATTCAGGGTATTAACTATTTCAATAACAAATATAAGTGTAATTGGTTCAGCTATGAATGAGATTAACTTACACGAAGGCACAAACAAATAGAAAATAAATCTAACAATAATTGTTTCTATTATGTTAGTAATGATTGGTTCTATTATGTATAACATTCTCCCATTAAAGTTTTTCACATATATCTTCCATGTACAGACGTCAATCAGTAATAAATTTAATACTTGTGTACATTGTTACACATAATTATGACTGGCATTATTTTGTATAGCGCTGTGCCCTACTCAAGAGTTGAAAATATGAGAGATTCACATCATTGAGTATAATACATACTTTTCACTGTTATATAACAAAATATATGTAACTAGAATATTAGCATAGCAGTAAAAATTGTGTATATAAGACAGAGCATATTCTTGACATAGTACATCAAATAGTAAATTGAGTCAAAGCTTTCATATACAATGAACACACGTAAAATTTTAGGCGCAATTAATGATGACCTAGCCACATATATTCACCTTAATAAGATTAACGAATAAAACAAGACCTATATTCATCTAAATTATTAGAGTCTATTACCAAGAAGTACATGGGCGTTAATCACATACCGTATATTTTTACAGCTCTGTATTCTGCCAATATATTCTTGAGGGATGTCATAAATATCCTATCATATTCATTACGCATAGCGTCTAAGTACGGGCTTGCTTGCAAGAATTCATCATATGCCGTCATCAACTGTTCCTCGGCGAGGTACCCTGAAATATGCGAAGGCAAAATAATTCATTACAAAGCAAACCCTAATCGAAACCAATTCCCGCCAAAGTATAGACTTACCAAGAACAAGTTTAGCTAAATCCTGTGAAGGAAACGGTGGTATGGCCATTGTTACGATAATTTTGGTAATAATCCAGGAACTTCAAACTTAAAATTACATTTAGGAAGATATCGAAATTATTAAAGGCGTCAAAAACAGTTAAATCCAAACCACGCACAACGGCACAAGCACAAAACAAAGGCACAGATTAAAAACGAAAACAATATTAAGTTTTCACTTCTTCTGTCTTCTACGCTTTTTCTCAGTTCCTTCAGTTTTTATCAAGTAAACAATATTCAATGATCGTGATCATGTAGCTTATGTTTCTTGTAAATAGTATCAATTTATTATGAGGAGACAGGAATACGGCGTGACCCTGGCATTTTATACAATAGTAAAACTGTATCTACACTGTCGGCTATTATGTTTTACTCATCTTTGTAAAATATCACTATCTAACTTCTTTTTATTATAGCTAGTAAGACACATTACAGAAGTAAAGATTAGTTACAACGAATTGCTCCTTTTTTTTTAATTTTTTATTACATATTATTCTCAAACAACGAGGCTTCTATTATATTTCCAGATACCCGAATAAAGTGAAGCGCTGTGTATAAAGTACAATGTGATAGGTACCTCGCGTTCGCTGTGTAATAGTACAAGTTATTAGACAAACGTGTTTGACGGGATTGTTTCTCTTAAAAAGGCCTAAAAACGACAGGGATAATACATGTATATCATTAATGGTGGGCTTACTATAATCATTTGCATGGTAACAAATTATTCGAAAAAAAAAATGGCATGTGCTTTCGTATTATGCAGAACTAAAGAGCCAGGGCGTAATGGGATGTAGTAGGATAGGGTAGAAATAGCGGCATAGGACTGCAGCCACTTTGGATACAGTTAATAAACTATCGTGTTTATTCATAGACAGTTTTGACGTGACAACGTCTTAAATTAGGTTGCGGCTGGGAGTCACTTATGAAAAAGTGTAACGCCCGGTAACGTTACGATGAGTCACCGAACGAGAGAGAGGCCCGCCGAATGCCTTGCGTCTCTCTCCCACTCAACTATGATCGGTCTGCCGCGCGCGCAGCACTAGAGAATTAGGCGCATTGAATCGGCGCATGCTTGTGTCTCTGTCTTTGTCTTTCTCGAACGTTCTTGGCGTTGGAAAAACAAGAAAGCGTCACAATACAAGTTCACACGTGTGGTTAAAGTATCGTCAGCTGTGTCTGTAGTGAAAATATGGAGTGCTTAGATTCGTCATTTATCATTTACAACAACTACAACAATAAAGGTAAATAATTGTACACTGATATTTCATTATCGTAAACTATGATTGATTGATTAATTGTTAGATTGACACAAAAGTTGAGAAACTGAGTTTATAGGTTATGTCATACTATTGATAAATGTTGATAGTGTTTTAGTAAACAAAATAGTGCAAGTTTTACATAAAAATAAAACTTGTATTATTGAGCAGAGACGATGCACAGCATCTGTGAGAGAGCGTCTTACTTCCTTTTCCGTTTTTACCCAATTTATTCCTTTTTTTCTGTTACTTCCGCTTCGTTCCGACCAATCACCGTTGAGCAGGTGTCACGTGGTCTCAGGAGATCGCCTGTGGTGGGACAGCGCGATGTTGGATCATAGAAGTCTCTCACCAGGAGGTCTTAATGGGATGCTGTGCATCGTCTCTGCACAATAATACAAGTTTTATTTTTATGTAAAACTTGCACTATTATTCGGCATGTGACGATGCACAGCATCTGTGAGAGATGTGTTTATAGCTCCTGGTGACCACGTAACGACGCTATGTGATAAGGTTCAGACAATGAAACACTGAAAGTAAAATATTTTTGGATTATATTATATATAAACAACTTTTTGGGCGTAATAATAAACATATCTATTCAATAGGCTCAAAATTAACTGCAAGATTTAATTCTGATGGCATTGATTTGCCAACTATTTGCTTTTGGTAAAATTTTGCGAACGTATTTGGTCGGTGCCAGTTACCTCGCGCAAGGATTTCTTCTACAGAGAAGTTTTCGTACCATTTTAAGGACGCTACAGCTGATCGTACACTGCCTGGTGAAGCAGAAATACCTGCATCTCTAAGGACCGACTTAATCCAGTTTCCAATTATTGCTCGCGTTGCACCACGACTAGGTCCTCGTATAGAGATAAACAAGGCATTATTACAAACAGCAGTGCGTCTTACAGCTCCTAAGGCAATAACTTTATAGGACACACACATGGGCGTAGCCACGGTGGGGCAGAGTGGGGCACTTGCCCCACCCTGGCTTTGACCTGTAAGGTACCTAACCAACACTAAAAAAATAAATTATCTAGGTAAACTACTAGGCAGGTGAGCTATAAATGTTTAAATACAGATACAGGATGCTATAGGGTGTAACCTTCTTGTATAAAAAAAATAACGGGGTTAAGACGTGGATAGAGTTTGCTAATTATATATTATTTTAGACTGCTGCCCCACCCTGAGCCCATGGCTGGCTACGCTCATGGACACAGATTAGGATTATTATGCTTTAAAAGCTTCCAACCTGATTGTCTATAAGTACTCGTATCTGTCTTGGAGCCAAATGAGGGGTAAAAAATACAATAGTCATTGCTATTCACATAATATTCAGGAGAAATTTTTAAGAGTGTGAGATCGTGCACACGCCTTCCCGAAGCAAGGAGAAGTATACATGCTAATCTTCGGGACGCTTCAAATAATGATACATAATTTGGTGAGTTTACTTGCAACCAGAGCACTAAATCGCTTGGGTCCCAAATGGGACGTTTTTCTACTTTGGGCTTTTGAAGCGCGATGGCTTTCAGAATATGTTTAACTAAAAAATTTGAATTTAGTTTCTCGTTGTTATTAACTTGACCAAATGTTAAAACTACTGATTTGTGCAATAAAATAGTAGGGAATGCTAGTTTTTCCACGAGAAATAAATGGGCTAAAAATTTTGACAAACTTGCACCATTTGGGTGTTTAAAATCAAATGAATTTGCAATACACCATTTGATCCATCGATTCCATGCTGGCTGATAAGTTCTTAATGTAGATTCTCTCCAACTGGACTTAAGTAAGGATTTCTCTGCTTCTGACCATTCCTTGGTAACATTGTCCCAGCCCCAATTTTCCAGACATATTCTAGCTCTTGAACCCTTGGTGGTGGGAGGCCGGTTGTCTGATCTATCAGTACCTGGCCTAATTGATGGATTTTCATTGGCTTGCAGAGTGCTCGTCGATGTAGATCCGGTAACCAAAACGCCCTCTTCCACATTGGAGCTACAAGTATATAGACTCCTTCTGCCGAGTTCAGATGGTGTAGAACACGAGGAATCAGACTTGGTGGTGGAAATATCCATGCTAGTTGGAAATGCCATTGCCGGCTGAAGGCATTGCAGAATTGGGCTGATTTGTCCAAGCTGTCCCTTGTTACATATTTTTCCACTACTGTCGTCTCTCTGCTGGCAAACAGGTCTATTTGAGGTGTACCCATCCGACGAAATATCTTTGTCACTGCTGGCTGAAGGAGATGCCATTCGGTCGGATACTTTCCCCGTGATAGTCTGTCCGCTATGTTGTTGAATTTCCCCGGAATGTATTCCACGGAAATTGAAATGCCCCATTTGTCCAATAGAGTCATGAGCTGATGAGTTATTTCCAATAGTGTTATGGATCGTGTCTCCCCTTCTTTCTGCACGTACGATACGACTATCCGATTGTCGGACTGTAGTGTCACATGATGGTTCTGCAATAGGGAACTGAAATGCGTCACTGCCGCTAGAATGGCAAATAACTCTCCTGTTGCAGTGCCAGGTTCGCTGGTTGGGTTTCCAATTGCCCGATATCGTGAGGTCGTCTAGCTGTGCTCCCCATCCGTAGTCGGACGCATCTGTCGTCAGAAAATGCTGAGTTGATTTCAGGAACAAGTTGTTTTTCACTTGGCCCGATCCCAGGGTTGTAATCCACCACTTCAGGTCGATCAATGTGGACTCTGGTAGCATTACTTGTTTCCGTGATGTTATTTTGGAAATATCTCTTGAAAATCGTTGGACGTGACGACAGTGTAACCGACCCCTTCTTACTACAAAATTGGCGAAGTTCAGAGTACCTAATAATACCTGAGACTCTCTCAAGGACATTGTTTTCTTGCTGACGATTCGCCTCAAGCTGTACAGTGTTGCTTGTGTTTTTCTCTCTGGAAGTGCCTTGAAGTTCTGTTTCGTGTTCCAGACTAATCCCAGATATTCTATTTTTTGAGTAGGCCGGATCACCGATTTCTCGTAATTGATTGTCCAACCCAGCCACTGGAGCGTATGCAGAGCCAATTGTGCCTGAGATTGTAGAAGTTTCTCGGATTGGCATGCTATGAGGAAATCGTCTAGATATACGATGACTCGTATTCCTCGAGACCGAAGATACTGCGCAACCCAATTTGTCAGGGATGAAAAAATTTTGGGTGCGCAAGATAGTCCGAAGGGCAAGCTCGTCACCTGAAGTACTTGCTGGTTGTATACCACTCTTAGAAATTTTCGATCGCATTCTGAGACATTGACGTGAAAGTACGCTGATGATAGGTCGATTTTTATCATCCAAGCCATCTCTTGCAGAAAGTGAGGTATTTGAAAGTGTGATATTAGTTTGAAAGGCTTTGGTACTATGTATTTGTTCAATCTTTTGAGATTGAATATAGGCCTGCAGCTTCCGTCGCTTTTCTTTGTCAAAAACATTGTTGACAAAAAGCTGGGACCCAGTCGATTTTGGTCTGGAATCTCCAGCACACCCTGATGGAGTAGTGTTTTGATTTGTTGCGACATTGCGGCTGATTGTTTTGTTTCGAACCGTTGAAGCAACCTCTGTGATGGATAGACCAGCAGAGGCTTGGAGGTGAATGGAAGACGCATTCCCGTAATCAGATCGAGAAGGGCCTCCGGAGCCCGAAGCGTCAACCACTGCCTGCGATGCGCTCGCAGACAGCCTCCGTAAAATCCGCTGATGTGCGACAGGGGCCTTACGCAATGACGTAATCGGCGTTTCTTTTGACCGCTGGGCCGTCTTTCTTGAAGGATTGCTTGGGTATTGTGGTAAAAGTTCGCTTGGCATTATTGACGCCGGATGTTCCTTTTTTATAGTGTTGATGTCCACTGTCTCGAAAGGAATGGCCTCGACGCTTAATGTCATATGGATTGTCTGGTACTGTCACTGGTTTAGTGTAGGATTTCTGTCATTTTTCTCGATTGTACCACGGACGAATCCATTTCTCAATACCACCGGTATTATGTATATACGTCTGCCGCCGAGACTCGTCAAAAAGATATTTCGAACTCGGAGGTATTTTACTCAGACCCTCTCGCAAAATCTTATTAGGTAATTGATTCAAAATACGATCCCGACGAGTTTCTATGCACTTTGCTCTTTTTCCGCATACTAATTGCATAATTTCTTCATTATTTTTATGAAATTTGGACGTTGGTTGAAATAGCTCCGAAATTTTATCAAATACGGCGGAAGGAAGATACTGCCCAGTCAATAATTTGCTGTAGGTTATTATTTAATAATTCTTGTTGTGCAAGTAAAGCGTTGGTCAAGGACGCTACAATCCTCTCAGAACTAGCAGCGTAATCCTTTCCTTTGACTTATTGTCTCAATTCGTCGTTAATTTCTACCTCCATAAACCCCGGCGTTGCAATATGGGATTTTAAGGCGTCCGCGTACCGCACGTTTTTCCAGTCCGGATTACCAAAGCGTTGGAGCACCTCGAGTTGCTTTACCCGACTAGGTTTTGCCATAGGTATTTTAGGTTCTTTTATTGTCGTTTTTACTCCACTCAAATTTAGCTTAAATGAACCGTCTGGACCAATAGTACCCGCTGCAACTGGCCGATTTAAGGTAAAACCAACAGGACGTGTGCTAGGGCCCGGCGTTGGTTCTATTTCAGATTCATGCACTACTGGTAATGACAAAAATTCGTTGGAGGCGGTACCCTCTACTGGTAATAAAATCGCATCAGGCACTTGTGAGGGTGGCGTGTTGCGCCTTACCGAAGACTCCGAAAAGTATTTATGCGATAAAAGATTCGTTAAGGTGCTCACTTGGTCAGATAAGGCTTGAATTGACTTACCATGGCGGCTCCGTTTTACCTGAGGGTAGTCCGAGTTCTCGGAGCTTGACTCGCTTGATGGTAAAGAACGGCGCTTGCGACGGTTTGAAGGTGTAGTATAGTGGTCTGAACGACCAGCGCGATCCTCGGTAGAAGACGCGGCACGAACATCAACCGGCAAGTCTGCCTGATCGACATTCAAGCGCCCCGGAACACCAGAATCACTTTCGCTCATTATACTGAATAACTTTTAACTATTACAATATTAATTTTGATATTTATTAACTATAATTCACTAACAATTTATTTTACTTTATTATAAACGATGTTACTTCTTCGAAGGAAGAACGACGCTATGATCCAACATCGCGCTGTCCCACCACAGGCGATCTCCTGAGACCACGTGACACCTGCTCAACGGTGATTGGTCGGAACGAAGCGGAAGTAACAGAAAAAAAGGAATAAATTGGGTAAAAACGGAAAAGGAAGTAAGACGCTCTCTCACAGATGCTGTGCATCGTCACATGCCGAATAATATATTTCTATAGTTAAAATTTGTGCAATTCTTATTTTCATTCAATTCCTTGTTCCTATTGTGCAATTTAATTATATTCATATCAATAAATATTCTACCGAGAAAAAGACGTTGTCACGTAAAATCTTCGCCCGTAAAACCGACTTTACAGGCAACCATTTTATTTTAGATATCGAATGTTCTGAACCTTTCAAACAACTTCTGAATACAGATTGAGTGAAGAAGACAAAACATTCGATATCTAAAACGGGTTTTAATACTATCTATGAATAAGACCTATTTTTATAATATACCCAACAGTCACATACATAGTCCTGACCCCACATTAAGATCAATTAAGTCTTGTGTCGTGGGTATCGAGAACTACGAGAGACTTTTCGGTCTCATAAACACCCAGACCCGAGACAAATACTTGTGGGCCTCACAAACATGTGTCTCGGTGCGGGGATCGAACCCGCGGCCTCTCGTTTCACAAGTGGCATCTAGCCAACTGCGCCACGGAGGCTGTCAATGTGTGTATTTAGGTTAACTTAGAGTTTAAATATAAAACAGTAATTACGTGAAATAATATGTTTATGCTGTAGAATGGAATCAAAAAAGTATTATTTTATTAGTGTACCTTTCTAGATCCCGGTACCAAGACATAATATATTTGTGTTGTCGAACTTGGCAAGCGCCAAGCCTTCCAGTTAACTGGAATAGCAATTTGCGAAATATTACGAAGCAATGCTTGGCATTTCACTGCGCTCGCCTTAGGTACTGAGACGAGATATTATGTGTACACTTGTCTTAAGTAAATCATTGGTTCTAGTAATCATAAAAATTCAATTATTTTTACAAAGACTTTAATGGTATGCAGTTAGATTTAAAAATATATGTTATTAATTTAATTTGAGATTGTTTTTTAAATTAATAAACATTTTTTGACAGTGTGCAGTGTACACTCATCAAAGTTTTTGAACGCATTGACATGTCAAACGAAACGCCATGTTTGTAATTGGTCGCCATTTTTTATAATCAGTTGGTACTTTGTAGATTTGTTCAATAAAGTATCGTTTACCGTTATAAATCTTAACATTACTACTGTTATTTTTCTTGTGTACTTAGTAGTTTATATTTTGCAATTACTATGAGTAGTTCGGTTTCTACGCCACTGTTTGCTTGCTCCCGTTGTTTCTCAAGACATCCTTTCGAGGAATTATCTCCAGGTGAACAGCTATGCAAGGTGTGTAATGATAACCATGACTCAGATAAATCGATTTAATGCGATATTATCAGTGAATGCAGTTTTAGGTAATAGTAAACACTTTTCTTTGACGTCAATAAGTATATGACGCATATCTTTGTGGCATTCCAGGAATGTCGCGGTTCATTCCCAGTTGTCAAGTGTACGTACTGCCGCTCAGAATTTCAACAAACAAGGTCAGTGTCGTTTGCCAACGACCACTATGAAAGTGCGTCGTAATGTTTTTAAACAATCTGTTTTCACATGATAAATATGCCATAGATAACGGGATTATGTCGCACTGTTTCTTTCGTATTATTTACTAGACCAAGTACCAAGTATCCCCGGGATATACTACAACCGCTGCATACTATATAAGATCCAATCACTTGTTACATTTGCACTGGACGGTGGACCAGACAATGAACAATGTTATAGCTAACTCTATTGCCCTCTAGTCAGTAACTATCCTATTTTTATATACTCTCTAAAATCTTAAATAACCTTAACCCACAAATTATATTTGATTTATATCTAACATAACAGTTTAATTCAGTTGCATAAACAAAATACGGATTTGATGAAGATTATCAGTGTAATTATCATTCATCAATTTTATGAGGTACTCGTTGAAAGCTTGTAGATTGTAAAATATAAATGTTGTCAAATATATTGGTTACTACAATATCTAATTATTACAATATATTGATCTAACACTTCTTTGTATTTTTAATTAATTAGAGTTTGTATTTTGAGTTTATATTATTTAGGTTTTTTAAAAACATTTTTATTCTAAGGAGACACCCACTAAAGCAAAATATGACTTTTGTATTGAGGAATAATGTATATATTCTATCATATTAACTAAAGAGCATGAACAAGATCACTTGGCACTTAGATATGGCATAACTAATCAGATTTTGATAATACATTACTAGCTAAAACTTGAGAACTATTCTTTTGCTCTCAATTCTGATTTTCTCCACTCTTTGTTTCCCATTAAAGTTTCATAAAAGTATAAAAGAAGTTACAGAATCCTCTCAATGTCTCTTGCATATATATGTGGATAGTCATTTATTTAAGATGGACTGGGAGATAATGTCACAGGCTTTAAGTCCACTGTGTATACTTTTGTAGAGGAAGCTTAATAAAAAAAAATGTGTGTGGTCTAGCATTACAATTCCTAACAAGACCCTTTCTATTAATCAATTGTGGCTGTTTCTCTCAAATTCTTGCATTAATCTCATTAATTGATGGCTGTACTCCATTACTCATTAATTGATGGCTGTGAACCAAAATATTGATTCTGCTTGGTGGCTAAAGCTTATGATCAACCCTTCCAATCTCACCAAAACATCTTGTCACTCAAACGAGGTTTGCCACAGTCTGTAAAGCCAATACGGCCCTTTGACCACAATGATAGGGTGGGTGTACCAGTAACAAACCGAATAAGCGACATTTTGAAAGTAATTTTGATATTGTGACTCAATTATTACAACAATCATTGCAAAACAAAGAATTAACTACTCCTTATCTATCATAGAATCATGTAGCTTATTCCAATTTTCTTAATAGCTGTAAGGCTTATTTTTATTCAACAATCAATGTGGAAAGTCGGAATGTGCCTAAGGTTGACCAGATCGTACCAGCAATAGACCAGACGTTGAGCCAATAGTGAACCAATAAATAAAATAGTTTTTCATAGTGAAGAATATTTTTATTTTAATTATTAAATTGTTTTGTACATAATAATCATCAAAACTTTTCATCAGTCTACAAGTTTCAAGTAATACTTAAATGCTCCATGGTTAATAATGTTACTAAAATTAATAAATTGACTAATTTAAGAACTATAGATAACTAACAAGACATTCATATCACTTACATACACAAGTGTCATAATCATAACTTGCAATAATAAAATATCTATGAATGAACAAGAATTAAAAATAAGAAATAAATTAAAATAAAAAGAAAACAATGAAAGTACTTCTTAAAAAATTAAAAAGAATTAAATTTTTGGCCTAAATTTATCCATTTCAGGAACTCTATAAAAACCTCGACTATTAGCCAAGGTTGGAACTGGTATCTTCTCCTCTATCGCATCTTTGAGGCACCAAATTTTATCACAATTTTCCGACCAACGGAAAGTATTTCCTGCAGAAAATGTCATAGTGCTTATCTCATAGAGATCACCATCAATATTTTCTACGGTTCCTGGGAGATATGCCCTTTCGTACCTGACGATCACGTAATCGTCTTTCTTTGGTTTGCCGTGACCTTAAAAGACTTATGTATAATTAAAGGTACATTATCATTATCAGAGTCTGAAGCTGAATGGGGTATTCTCTTTAAAGGGATTTGGTCGATTCTCCTCAGTTATAATTTTCTTAACAGCGTCAACCACCATTTCTTGATTGACTGGAAATCCTTTCTTTGCCATTGATATTATCCAAGATTTAAGCAAAGATTCCTGTTGCTTGGTCAATATAGTGGGAGGTCCCATTTTTCGTTGAACTGGATATTTTAACTTTATTTTATTTATGACCGTAGTGCGGGGTATATTGTATTTTCGACATGTTTGTCTAATTTTTGCACCATTAGGTACTTATTTCGTCAATCGCTTTTAACACATCTTCTTCTTTATAGTTAAAGAAAGTTCTTTTCGGCGGCATTGTCTGTAAAAAAATGTAGGTGTGGTCAATTACTGGAACACACTCGTAGTATAGATATTACCAGTAATAAACCACTGGTCTACAACTGGAACATTGTGGATATTGTAATTGTTTTTATTATAATATTTTATTGCAGTATTAAGTAAACCTACATGTAAAAGAAAAAATAAAAAAATAATCAAAAAGCTAAATCACCAGTAGCAGACCAAATGGCATATTACTAGAAAATCATTCAATTCGTGTTCCATTAGTTTACCAATGACAACTATTTATTTAAATTAGCATTTTCTGATGAAATAAGACCTTATATTATTGCTTTACAGAACATATGACGCGATTAATTAGAAAAGTGGATACAGCAATTGATATAAACAAATATTAAAATAGATTTACAAAACTTACCGTCAATGTGTCCCTTACTAATATGGCCGCCCGAAACGAAGTGAACGATTGTCGTTTCGAATCTTGTTTTTTAAACGGATGTAGATGTCGTGTTTTTGGCTTTGATTTATGACTATATGATTGGTAGAAGTACGGCAGTGCTACCAAACGTAACAAAAGTGGCGGGAAATTCGACAGATTGTTAATATTTTGATGTGAAATTAGAAATGGTGTACTACTGGTTCCTGGTGTGGGACTGGTGCACCCACCCTATTACAAGTGGCCAAATTTGAGTTGTGGTAAATTCCCAGTTCTTCAGATATGTTGTAATAACTGACATGTTTAAAAAACCGATCAAGTGCAAGTCAGACTCGTGCACAAAGGGTTTCGTACTATCATCTATAAAAGAAACCTTAAAAATCATGTTTGTTCCTGTTTATTAAGATCGGAGTTAGGGATCCGTACCTAAAAGGTGATAACTAGAACCGAAATTGTCACAAATTATTTATTTCCATTGCTGATATAATAACAAACAATAAAAATAATAAATAATGAGGGGGTCCCAATGCAATGAGCGTGTTTTTTTCCTATTTTATGGCTTAAAAAAAGGGTAACAGGTACATGTTTAAAAATTTCATAGAATACGTATTTGTATATTAGCTTTCAGAATAAATAAATAAAAAAACAAAAAAGTAAATATTAAAGGGGGTCTCCTATACAACAAACGTTTTTCTTTAGCAATTTTTAACTAGATCATAATAAACAGGAAAATACGTGATTTTTATGGTTATTTTTTATGATGATTGTACGGAACCGTTTGTGCGCTAGTCCGACTCACACTTGGCCAGTTTTTACCTTTTAGGTACGGAACCCTAAAAATATTGTCCACTTTATCCGTACCAAGGCATCCGTATCGCGGTTATGTTGTATTTTTTCTTTTAAACAGTCAGATGAATATTAAAGGAGAGGACTGCCAAAACTACTTGTTGAATTTTTACATAATCTTTACGGTCGAGTCATTTCATTGGTATTTTAATATTAAGGGTCTTTGTTTTTACCACTTAGCGGGTGCAAATTCCGCTTCAAACATGCAATTATTCAAAAATACCTGAAGATTATACCTATGTAACAGTTATATTTCAAATTATCACTTTTTTATGTTGCGTAATGATTTTTATAATTCTTGAAAATTGCTTTTTTTATTACATTACTTTTGCTATTTATGTGTTAACTGTTAATGAAATATTTCAGTAAATCTAATACTTCATCAATATGTAAAAAATGTGAAGCAAATGTCAAGGCATATGGGAAGCCAACAGCATGTGAATATTGCAACATTATAGCTGCTTTCATTGGTAAGAATTATTTGATTAAAAATATGTATTATTGTTACAAAAATTACTTTTCTTAGTAATGCAGTAAGCAAATAAATATTTGAAATATGTTTTTAATGTATGCTCATGATGTATTAATAATTTGTGTAATTTTACATTTTAAAATTCAAGTTTGTTGTGATTCATTCCTTGCCTGTCACTGTATAATTTGATTTACCTGACGATACTGGTCAGATACTGTCCCGCGCTCACACCCACCAATGCAACTCCTGTAAGCCAGGATCAACAGTGGCACGCATTAAAATGACACTGAGCATTGATATAATATAATTTCTTATTAAAAAATATTGAATATCCTGGTCAGTGTTACACTCAGTTATTGTGCTCAATTTCCGCCGCTTTCTCCAATCTGTAGCCTATCGGATGAGAGCGAATGGCTTTTATACTTCCCTAGTAATCACTATTAAATTAGTGTAAAGTAGTCAACATGAGATTGCCGACTTCTTTTAAATAAATTATAATTTATAGGCAATAAATGCCAGAGATGCACTAATTCTGAGCGCAAATATGGACCCGCTGTCACGTGCGAGCAGTGCAAGCAGCGTTGCGCCTTCGACAGACATGACGATAGCAAAAAGGTGATTACTATTAGGAATTAATATTATTAGCAATACTAAAGAAATGGATTATAAAGATAATTTATTATTTAGGTGGATGGCAAATTGCTTTGTTGGCTGTGTACTCAATCCCTTAAGAGGGCCCTGGCAAGGACCAAGCAGCACCTTTCCTCTGTTGATAAACACAAACATAGATCGCACAAGTAAGTCAAACAAACAAAGAGAAACCAAAATAATATTATATTTCATCCCATTGAATGAGCCAAAGAACTGAATGACTGAAATATCATTTCTGGGCCTTTAATCCGTATTTGACCAAGTTGAAACATACATATTAATATAATGTGAATTTATTATAGATCCAAAAACAGCCACAAGGAAAAACGCAAGTCAGACATGATGAAATCTATAAATGCTGGAGATTCTTCACTAAACGATTCCCAGCCATTGGAAAAGAAACTTAAGATGAACCCAATGCAAGGTATCTATCAAATAACAGCATAATTGACTTAGTTTTGGTTTCGTTATTCCGTTTATTTTGTATATAGACTGTAAATAATAGATTGTAAATAGTAGATTTTAATAGCTTCAAACTTAACTGTAACTTAACAGGAGTTTTTTTAGTCTTAGGGATTTTGCTATAAGCACACCAACATCATTATTTGAAACTGGAACTTATATTTTTTTTAAATACAACCCAGTTTTAATTGTGCAAAGAAACCGATACTGGTGCTTATAGCAAACAATCCCATTTGAAGAAACCATTAATTAGAAAAACAAACATCTTTAGTAGGTTTAACTTTTCCAGGCGAACTCGACCCCAACAGTTCGGACCACGTGGTGGCGATGACTCAGTTGAAAGAGACCATTGCTAGCTTGCAAAAGAAGGTGCAGCAAAAAGACATGGAGTTGCTGGCCAAAGATAGACAGGTAGGATTTGCATAGACCTTTTCAGTGTGCATTTCCGAGTGTGTAGTGAATTTCATACCAACGTAAAACCACTTAGGGATGTGTCAGATAACGTGTTGTAGGTCTAGTATTATTGTTCGGGGCATATTTCAATAATAATGATATATTTCATGCATTATCCTACGTTGAATATTTTTTTACGTGAATACTGTTATAGAAATATATTTACCTTCATGTAAGTTAGGCTTAATAATAGTAATGTTATTGGTATAAAAATACTTAGGAAATAGATTTATTTTAGAAAAAAGGAAAAATTATTTACCACACTTGGTGGACGATAAGCGACCATTTTTTTAATGACAAGTTTGTTCGGACGGAAGACATGTCGTCACATGAAGTCAGACGGATGGAAGATCGCATATCGGCCACCGGGTGTGGCACAGCTTCTAGAATTAAGCGAAAGACACAGTAACACGACGCTGTGAATACCATTGAAGAAATAAAATAATTATTTCAGATAACTGAACTAAAAGCGCAACACCTAAACAGCACCACTGACCTTCGTACAGAGATGAAAAATAAAGAGCGCCTCAATGAGACAAAGTTCAACATGATGAATACGAAGATTCAGAATTTATTGAAAGAGGTGGCGACTCTCAGCAAGTCGGCTCGCAAGAACAAGAACGCCAAGAGCGTGCTGGCCGACAACAGCGGCAGCGGCACCGACAGCCCCAGCGCCAACTAGTCGCTGCACTATATTCTCATCTCTTACTTTCTAAATTATGGGAAACACTTTCCTTATTTTTTTACTCTACAAATATTTTTATTTGTAGACTTTTTCTAACGTAAGCGACGTTTTAGTTTTTAATTTATAAATATTACATTAATAGAATTTTTACCGATTCACGTGTATTTATACATTATTTGCCAGATAAGTTTTAATTTATTGAGAGTGACTGTTAACTGATGCGGGTTTAAAGGTATCGATCCGAGACTAGTACGTTTTCGTTTAAATAAATTGGAGATCATTTTTTGTACCAGTTTACATTGATTTCAGCAACTCTGAAGTGAATGTAGTGATTGATATCTTTAGTGTTTGTTGTTTGGTTAATCTTTTTAAAGCGATATACAATAATAATATCTGTAAATTGGATAGTTTGACGAAAATGAAAATAAAAACATTGATGTTTATGATATGAACCAGTCAATAAAACAATCACATTGTGATAGAATTTTGTGAGGTACAAAGTAATTTTATTTTGTATTGCGTTAATTTTTTTACTGTGTTTAATATTTCAAATAAAACAGATTGTATGTAAGAATATCATTTGAGCTTCTTATTTGACCGACCATTTGATAATAAATTTTCTTATTCTATGTTAAATTTTAACTTATCAATTCATTGTAGACGTAAGTGTAAAGTTATGAATAGATAATAATTAAATAATATGTAACGTTTTGGTGTTAGTTTTGTAATTAGTGATAAATTCGTAATAATTATTATTGCGCCTATTCTCACGAGAACTATATGAGAACAAAATGGACAAATAAGGGTTACCTCCGGCATTGTTTAGAATAGCATACTGAGTATATTCTAAATTCCACACTGCTTTATTAATAATAATCATCAATCAATTGTTTGTATATTTTACACTATTTTAAACACCAACGCATGCTTGATACAGCTTTACCCGAATTAAGAACATTATGTAAATATTCATGCCAAAGTGTAATTTCAAATAATACCAGCAATATATTTTTTTCATATTTATACTGAAAAGTGAAATATTAGAAATAGTGTATGCCTGTATAACAAACAATTATTGATATTTTGTACGGTCTGTCATATCAATTTGAAAACAATAATTATGTCTATAGAAGGTAATACAATGTAAATGATCATAATCATTATTTGTGTTTGATGTAGTGTTCATGTTTAGTATCAAACATAAAATATTGGTGCGCCCATTGAAAGAAGCGCACTATAGTGTATTGATTTGTGTAGTTGAGAATTATTGGTGTGAATGTATAGATGTAATGTAGTACTTTTTTTAAACCAATGATTGTTGAGGTTATATTTTTTTAAGTATACTTCCATATATCTATGTAGAAAATTACCATTATTGTTTACTCCATAGTAGCATGTTCCATGTTTGGTCAATGAAGATTGTAAAAGTGAGGCATCAAATAATGTTCGATTTCCTTGTTGGCGCATTTGTACTAAGGTACGATTAAGACGGTTAAATCTCAGGTTCGAATCCGGATCGGGCAAAGTGATATTGGATTTTTCTGTTCATTATCAGCCCAGAGCCAAGAAATTGTGCCCGACATGGCGATAGGCTCGCCTGATATAAAATTGTGGGCCGGAACATACAAGGCGATACGAGGACTTTTTTGTAACACCTCTAGGAAAATGGCGTGAATGTATAGATTAATATTCGGTGTAATTTGAATTATCCTATGACGAAAAGTGTTGAATCAGAAAATATTAATTGATGTTAAATAATTGAAATAACATAAGATATTAGTAAAGTAAGCTTAGTATTGTGAACATTTACGGAAAATTAATGTGGATGTATGTGTGTAGGCCTAATTTAATACATATTATTACGAGAATCACAAGGGAATTATTTTTTTCCTAAACAAAAATGATAATAATTTACAAAAGGAATCACATGAAAGGTTTTCTGTTCATGGTTTTTATGGATAGAAAAATATAAAATTGACTTCGACGATACCATAGCCTTCTGAGCTATATGAATAATTTAGTCATAGTTCTGGCATTATAGTTTTTTGACGCGCTTATTATGTCGAATGGAAGTAAAGAGGCTATCGTCGTTGACATGTTGCCTCACGTTTTTTAGTTTAGAAGTAGCCAAAAATCTTTTTTGAACAAACTAACTTTGTCATTATTTTCTTGTAACTTCAGTTTAAATGTAAGCGGAAATAATTCCATTATTGTGGAAATGATATTCCAGTTAAACTAAAATCTTATAAAGATTAGTTTTATTAGATATAGGATAGGATGAAAATGGACGAAATAAAGGATTTAAAGTAATAAATAATTGCTTTTATTATTATCATAGCATAGTTTTATATTATGTATTTAGTTTAAATTTACATGTATAAACGTAGGATAATGCATGAAAATATACATTTTATTCTGGGTATTAGTTTCATGGTTATTCCAGTCACTAACATACTTATTTTTGAAAGGCAAAACTTAATAGAGAAAGGAGTACATCTTGTGAAAGTAGGTGTATAGTATTGGCAATGAATAGGTTGTTTTTTTATGTATTAAGTTTACAATATAAAGAATGCCCCATAGAAATCAATGGAAATACACATAAGAAATACATCCACAATGTACGTCACTGTCTTGACGTATGCGCGGTCCAAGCGCGGTCGGTATAATTTGACGTTATAGGAAAAGAGCAGAAATAATTCCTAAACAAAGCTGTCATGATAACAGCAAAGCAGACATTTCAAATAATAACAAGATCATTGTGTATTACTTAAACACGTTCAACACATTAGATGATTTTACATGGTGTCCATCTTAATCTCATTGTATGTGACCGTCTTGTCCATTTGTAATTGTTTGTTTTAAAATAGGAAATGTTTAGTTGTGATTGACATATCTATCGACGGTTATTATGTTCATTTTTCCTAGTAGGGTCGATGTTTGTGTTCTATGTAATATCAAATCATGTAATAAATAAAATCATGGTATAAATATTTTTTTATCTGTCCTGTCTAGTTTTTTATAAAAATGGCATATGTTTCGATTAACTGATTTTTAGAGATCTGTTTCTTTTTCTTGAGTACTAAGTTCTCACAATCTACGCGTAATAGTAAACACATCTACATATTTAATTACGGCTTTAATCATAGACGGTTTTAAAACCTATGTTCATTATATATACGAGTTATTCTTCGTTCAAACTGAATCAAAAGTCGATGAAAAAGGAAAACATTTGATAACTAAAATAGATTTTAAAACTGTATGAATAAGGCCGTTAGAAGTAGAGAAGATGCGTCACTACGCACTTAAATGCTTCAGCTGTAATATTATTCGTAAAACTTCATTGTCTGTACACACCGATTAGTGATAACAATGATCGTAATTGATGAGATAATTGAAATAAGAAAAAATGATTTCCGGACATTGCAAAAATAAGAAAATAAGTTGCTTATCTGACGTAATAAATGGCTCATGCGTTTATAGTGGTTTTACGTTTATATGTAATTTACAGGATATACTCCAGAAATACCAAATTAGACCAGGAAGGAAATATGTGTATAGTACAATACGTAGAACTAATGAAAATCGTACTCGTAATAACCCATTTACACGGAATCTCTCGAAACTCGTATGTCATTATCGCATTCGAGCATTCCATAATCTCTATGATTGGCGTATTCTAATGTATAACTTGGCATAAAAGAGCACGATGCGGTGACAATTGGCATTGATGATTTCTATACATTTTCGTACAATTTTTGTTTCTTTGTGATATGAAATTAACTATGATCCTATTAACAGTCAATAAAAATTATAAGTATCTATACCTTTTTCGTAGTAGTTTAACGGGTTGTCATATTAATATTAAATGCGATTCTTAGCAGCTTTATTAAAAACAGACACTTTTTTACCGAGCTATAAAGGTTTACACTATGAAACATTTTTATATCCGTACGATAATCGTATCTTCGAGGCGAGAAACTTTCGGTTCAAATGGGACTAAAGACTACAAGGGTCGACGGCATATTAGGTTTCGTGGTTACACATCAGTGAGACGGGAATTGGGCAAGAGATTAAACTGATTCATAAATAAAAATACTAATTGTACTACAATGATAAAAGCAGCTCAACCTTCATCGCGGGATTTTTCATGCTGTCATCCTCGGTCAGTAATTGGCACACAAAAAGTTTCTACGAGGTTTTCGCTATGTTAAAAAATGCACTACTCCTTAACAATGAATATTGGCCAGTAGTGTGGAATTTCAAACATTGGCTCACTTTATATTACACGGTGTAGTTATTTTAGCAACAAAAACTTCGACATACATACGTTGTTTTAGAACTGAAGGCGACGCATTGCTGGCAAAACATATGAAATATCTTCAATAATATTTAACCTGCAGTTTATTCTTATCAATTGAACCCATCTCAGTGTTCTAGGGTTAAAACTAACTAGCCGTGAACAGTAAGTTTTGGCTTTGGAACCCCATGGTGGTAATCCCATTTTCGGAATACAGTGATGAATTTCTGAAAAAAATATGAAAATATCCATATGAGTGCCCCGGTACCGGAATATATTTTCGGAAAACTGCTCTAGGCGCATTCATAGAGGTAGTTAGGTACATAATTCGAGGCGCCTATTAAATCAATTGATCGATTGTATTAACGTGAAGTAGTGACTGTACAAAACGTCTCTTTTACATCAAATATACTCTATTTTTGTCTCTAAATAAAATCTTACGCTCGATCGCGTCGCAATATTTTTTCCTTAAATATCAAACCCGTCACTTGTAGGTTTATATTATGAAGATAGTTAGTCTACATTTTATTAATAACCTCATACAATGAACAAGACTCTTGGTCCTATTATATAAACATGATGAAAGAATAAATATAAAGACCAAATAATATCTTGAAGTTTTTCACGCCGGAGCACACTCTTTGCAACTTACTTAAATCATGTTGTTTTTTGTGGCAATGTGTTTGTTAATATAAAATATCGGCCAAGTGCGAGTCAGATTCGCGGATCGAGTTAAAAATTCCATATAAATTACGTTTGTTGTATGGGAATTCCTCTTTAATATTTACCTATTCATATTTAATTATTTATTTTGAAAAGTAATATACAAATATTTAAATTCTGTGAAAATGTTGAGCGTCTACCCGTTACCGTTACTAATATTGACCAAAAAATACGAAAAAAACCACGTTTATTCTATACCCCCCTTATTATATTTTTTTAATGTTTTTAGTATTTGTTGTTATAGCGGTTTCGGCCATCGCATGAAAACATAATGTATCGTACAATTTATACATAATGCTGCTGGCCAAGTCGATGTATTTATTTAAAATGTAAAGGATTTTTAATATTGATATGATAATAACTTACGTAATAACTTTATACAGAAGGTCCCTTAAGCAAGGACTAAATAAATTAACCGACTTGGTATTACATGGATTTCACAACTTTTTGCGGTAGAAAAACTGAGCTGCGAGACTTGGTATTTTTTTATAGGATGTTTTTTATGGGATCTCACATCGTTTTGTAGAATCCTACTTATTTCCTTTTCGGTACTTTTTACTTCTAGAATATCAATAATGATTTTCATAAAGCCTCTATCTTGTGATTTTTTTCTTATTTTTGTAGGTATCAATTTATCAAAAAAAAAACGGTTATGATTATTAGTGTTCTTTCTTTCATGGTAATTGATAATTTCGAGCTATTTGGCATATTCATTTGCAAGTTTTTCTTCGTCATATTTTTCTAGAGGAATGTTGTACATTTCCATGGGCTGAAAACACCCTTTCCCTCTCTATATCCCCCTCCTGTTAAGCCTCTTATATATAGATAGTTGACCTATCTACAACTATTATTCCATTATATACGGGTACAATGATTCATTAACTGCAAATGTAACTTTGTAGTCCTATACATTTATATGGGATTACAAAGTTATTCACACAGTTGGTGTATCTAGAAAACTAGACAGAAATTATGAAATGTTTGAATTTTTCCTTGATTTAGACACTAAACACTAATTATATTCTAAATTTGAAGGTTCTATGTCTGCTAGAAGTGCCTTAGACTTTTGATGATCGGTCAGTCAGTCAGTGAGTGACAAAATTAAGAAAGTTTGACTAGTTACAATTATTAAACTACTGGTTCAAATTGATTGAAATTTTAAATATACTGTGTTTACACAATGCCTGTTTAGTAACTGAAAATTCAGGCTTCTTGCTTTAACCATAACGAAGTTATAGAGGGTAGAAAATGGTCTAAATTGCTTCGAGAAAAGGATGGTACGACAGTGCCGCTTTTTAGCTCGACTTGGAGGGGGCACTGTCGTGCCCCCAGATTTGTTAAAATTACAGCTTTATAGCTTTCACTTTTGTATTTTAAGTCACACAAGTGCATGGTGGTCTGTTGGTAAACGGACTAGAAGTGATTGCCAATATATTAACAGTAGTCGCGGGTTCGAATCCCAGGGTACACCTCTCACTTTTCGGAGTCATGTATGTATTGATAGTCAATCACCACGAACTATAACTGCAAAGGAAAACATCGTGAGGAAACCTGCATACCATAGCTATTTCTATGGTATGTAAAGTCAGCCAACCCGCACTAGGCCAGCGTGGTGGACTATATGGCCTAACCACAATCAATCAATCGTATTCTCGATTGTAGAGGAGACCCGTGCCCTGCAGTGGGACGTATATAGGCTGATATAGATTTAAGTTAACCCACAGGTTTCTAATCACCCTAGGAGAAATTTTTAAACTTACTATGTTACCTGGGGTGGCTAGGAACATGTGGTTTTAAGAACATATTATGTCAATATCATCCTGTACGTGCGCAATTCACTCAAATTTGCAAAGAAAAAAAAACAAGATTTATTTGGAATTACCTAGAATTGTAGGCATGTTATCTAGTAATATATTTCTCATACGTGATACTTCTAGGTAATCCCAAAATGCTCTTATTGAGCATGAATGTTGTGAAAAAGAAAAGAATTGAACGTTTTGAAATCAGTAAAATTACATGATAAAGTAAATTAATAATGAGCTGCTTTGTGCTCTTGGATGAAAATATTCATGAAATAAATTCTTAACACTTACCTGAAGTATCTAATGTTGTTCAGTAAAATTTCGTTTTAGTGTTTATATTTATTTCGTAATACTTTTAAAAAATATTTAGTATTCGAAATAAAAAAATCGACCTCGAGGCCTCAATAAGTGCTGGGATGACGATAGTAAATCATGTATTAGATACAAAATAAGAATCCCTTGTGATATAAAAATTGGTATGCGCTTATATCGGCACCTATTATATCAAATCAAATATTTTTATTGGACATAGGTTTAGGTACATAAGCTGTTACAATTTGTTTAACTGAACCATTATGGCCCGCCAAATTGGCATTCAATATTGTAAAAAATAGGTAGGTATCTACCATAATAAGTACAAAACTAGTTGACATGAAAAAATAAATAATAATAAAAGTAATAACATAAAAGTTTCAGTATGCTTATCATGCCTGCAAAAATTGTGTAGAACCAACCAATATACCATTTATCATATGTAAACACTTTATAATGAAAGCGCTTCTTGAAATGTAATTACTAATACATATTATTGTCTTAGTCTGAACACGATATAGACTATAGGTCAAGGCCTGATAAAATTTTCCCCCACCAGTCTGCGCTCTATATGTTCCATAGTAATTCATACAATATTTTTTTTGTCTGGCCCTTTCATAGCAGTCTTGTTAATATGTTACAATGTACTCTCTTGCTATTATAGTAGGGTAGAGTATACCCTAATTTGTAGGGATTATACAAACCAATTAGGATTCACTTGACTGCATAGTCAGAGTATTGTTCTATAGTACCTCTTAAAACGTAACAAATTTTCGGTAACAATTTTGGGTGACCTGGTTAACCTTTATACCACAAACGATAAATAATGGGTACACCAATTTACGTAGATATTTAACAGTCATAGCATATTACTGACTAATCCCGCAATTTAATTCCTATGTAATTGAAAAAAGCTGCGGTTAGCTATTAATTATTCAGGTGGAGTGGCATTTTAATGTAAGGGTATTTTGTATTGTTTGTGAAGTGATTCATTTTTGCGGTCTAATTCATTTATTAATGTTATAGACTTTAATAATACATAAATCACGCCTGGTATCCCCAAAGGGTATGCAGAGATGTCAATGGTGCTTTTCACGTTTCAGATTTTACAGATCTTATTTTAATGGGAAATTATGATAGGAGGAACGTATCGTCATCAGCCATACTAGGCATTAACTCAAGTTCTGGGAAAGTTTTATGAGATTTTCTGGTTTGAAAATTTCATAAGACTGACTTAAAATCCAGCCCAGAACCTCATGGTTATACGTCTATACCCTTATAAGTAGGGACCTAGCCACACATTGGCTGATTGAATGTAGAGCAATGATTATGTTTAACACAATACACGTGGTATCAGATTAACCGAATTCGACTGTGGGTACAGCTACTTCTAGCTCGAAATATAATGATAAAAGTAAAAGAAAGCTTTTACTGGTGGTAGGTCTCTCATATGTGAGAGGCTGCCTGGGTGGGTACCACCGCAATGTCTATTTCTCCCGTCAAACAGTAGTTTAAATGCACTGTTGTGTTTCGGATTGAAGGACATTGTAGCCAGAGTAACTACTGGACATATTGAGACTTAACATCTTATGTCTCAGGATGGCGAGCGCAGTGGAATGCCAAGCATTGCTTTGTAAATCAAGGTGTTGTTTGGTTTTGCTTCTGTTCATGAGCGGTCGCAACGCTTACCATCAGGCGAACGGCATGCTCGTCTCGCCATTCACTGCAATAAAAAAAAAAAAAAAAAAAAAAAAAGCTGCTAATCCCACGCAATGGCAGTAGCGACTAGCGAGTTTCATGGACCTTTTTTCATTTTATTCTCAATGGTCTGCTGATAAATGCACGAACACCCTAATTTTATAATATGTATAATGCTATGGATTAGATTTGCGATATCACTTACTGTCGTTTTCTAAGAACTATCAGCGAAAGTAATACATTATAAGTGGATTGTAACTACTTGTACCAATTTTTTTTCTGCTTCTTCGAATAAACAGCTCTCATCTCTACTTTCACCAGACAGCGAACAAAGGAACCATGGGCTTAATATTTTATTATTAATTTGATTTCTTCTTATGACTCATTTTTCCTGTTCCATTTTACCTATCCGACAACCCTATAGTGACGAGTGTCAATTATTTTTTTCGCTTAGTTAGTCACTCATGTATGAAGGCATATAAATATAAGTAACATAAGCACCAGTGCTTTACAGTCAGTATTAGTCGCGATCGTTCAGCCGGTGGTAGCACATACAATTGAACAATGGCTTTGCGCGAGGTTTTTCTTTTGGCCATTCTGTGCTTCCAACTTTACCATTGTAAATGTGAGTTTAATGTCGATTCAAAACATAAAATTAATATTTTGGTTATCGTGTCTAGCTAATTAAATGTGTAATATTTTTGATACAACTATTTGCGGTGAATTTAATTTCGATAAATTCCATATTTTTGTTATTTAGTATCTACGAAATGATTATTTGGCGGATGAGTTATAGGCTATACCTATATGCTATTGAACTCAATTAGGTGTTCTTAATTTTTAACATACTACGAAAACGCTTTTTTGTACCATTAGTGATTTGAATATCGGAAATTTTTGTAAATGCATTATGCACATCACGAGAACGCATTGTAAATTATTATGCGTCGAACCTTTGTAACTTATAAAGTTCTTTGCCCTGTTCTTGCTTTATCTTTTTTGTGTATTGTTCCTATTCCGCTATAGTATTTGCCGTGAGACAAATATTAAAAGTAACATACTTTTTCAGCGGTACAAAAACTGTCTTGTAAACAAATTAAGCAATTCGTGGATGGTCATAATTCAAGACGTTTGCAGTTAAGCAAAGGAGAAGTCGGGGGACAACCGGCGGCTTCCGAGATGAAGTACATGGTAATTATAAAAACAGTTATTTTAACAATATATTAAGACTACATAAATAGTATCTAAAAAATCAATTCATAACATAATTGCGATTATAGGATCATAAAGATTTAATTAACTTGTTACAAACCGCTTTAGGATACATTTCGAAGTGTTACACTTTCTAACTTACAATTATAGCTGCTTTTATTTTATTTATTTATAAGATATAATAAGTGATAACGTTAGATAAAAATAAACTAAGACCATAATATTTTAGCTGGATTATTCATGAATACTCCGATGTCAGTTTTTGTGCCTGTATGATGGAAGTATGTGTATAAGCGTGTGTAAAAAACTATACAATACTAAAAAAGTGATCGCTTCTGTTTACTGTCATTATTTATTAATGAGTTTGATAAGTGATTCTTTTAAAAGTCGTGCGTACTTCTGTGCTTTGCCTATAACTTTTGGGGGATACACGGATTATTACTAATTTTAATTTGGTTAAGATACTTGTATTGTATTATCCCTTAAATGGACATGGGCCTCCTCTACAATCGAGAGGGCCATATGGGCTATGTATGTATATAGGCTACCAAGTTGGCTTAGTGCGGGTTAGCGGACTTTACATACATAGAAATAGAATTACAGTCGTTTACCATTATATGTAATACATTTAAAAAAAAGTAAATAATACAGAAGAACTCTGCATGGAAACGCTATGTGTTTATGTGTTATATAGAAAGTAATTTGTGTATATATTTTTTAGATTTGGGATGACGAGCTGGCTGCCAAAGCTACCAAGTGGGCAGCTCAAAACCACAGATATCACAATCCCGACACTACTATTGGTGAGCATTTATAATATTTGTAATTTAAATATAAATATAGAGATGGAATATATTTGTAAGACTTCCCAAAAACAATGTCTGACTGATTAGGCAGTCTGCATAAAATATAAATTAAATCTTTTTTTGAACATGTACAAAACAATCTTATCTCGACTTCAAGCCTTTTTTTAAGAATAGAACCAGGAAAGTGTCAAGTACCCGGTTCTGATTGGTTAGAAAAGTCAAAGTAAACTCCCAAGAATATTTTTTTAGGATTGTCCGGCTATTATTAAGTTCGTCACAGATATACATAGATATCGTTAAATCAATGATCTATTTATTATTTTGACTCTACAGCTGTTTTTTAATTGTTGACAATTTAACACACGAGTGATATTATTAGCATAAACACTGGTCTGCAAGGAAATCCTTCTTTAAATATAAATACTATTTGTAGGTTTATAGAATTCGACTTGCTGAATCTAGTACTATTTTAATTTTTTGCAACCACGTCTAGATTTTTTTATATCGTCAATGTTCTACACTTTTTCTTAACCCTTTTTGCAATATCTATACTTTATTGAATTTGAATCCGTAATAATACATAGATATAAAAATGACTCGTTAGTATAGAAAAAGTAAGGATAATATAGGCGGACATAGTTTTCCTTTTGTTTTTTTTTACTAAGTTCTACTACCTTGCTGTTTAATTTCCATTATAATACATAAAAATGAGTTTTTGAACTAAGATTGCATAAAAGTATACATGTTATATATGTTTTAATACCACTTGTGAATTAGAAAACATTAAACCAATCAAATGGCAAAATAATCCAAAGGAGCAAAAACATTATTTTCGCACGACCAGTGTAATCACAAATATGGAAAATCGTACAAAAACAAGAAACTTAATACTTCGTTTGTAGTGAATTTAATACTTTCAAAACTTAACAAAACAATTTATAATAATTATGTCCCAAAATTATTTTGGGATTACATACTGTCCCGATGGTCTCGCATTTTTTCTCATTATTGAACTACCGATGTGCATAAACAGACATAGACAAGACTATTTAACTGCACTTAATGTACCATTATGTTGGATGTAGCAATTTATACAAAACCAAAAAAATAGCATTTCGCACAGAATAATAGATGGGTGATACGACAAATGAATTTATTTTACGACTTAGTACCTAACTTAATTTAAGGAAAAAGAAAAATATGCAGACTTGATAGTCAGTCTATAAAAAAGGCAACCAAATTAGGAATTCGCATCACAACATTTGCAATAAAAATGATATTTAATAATGTGTATCCTTTTTATTTCCAGGTTCTGGAAGATTTAAAACTGGTGAAAATTTATATTGGGTCTCTACCACTGATCACACATTCAAACTAAACATGGACGACGCCGTGGCCGCTTGGTGGAACGAACACAAAGACTACAAATATGGACCATTGAAGTATAGCGATTTCAGCAGCAACAGCCCTCAAATTGGACATTATACACAGGTGAGTAGTTCTCTTATGAATTATGTTCTGAAAAAACAAAGCGGGGGATATTTTTTGAACGTACATCAACACTTACTTACTAGATGACTTACTGGGGGTAAGTCTCTCATATGTGAGAGGCTGCCTGGGTGGGTACCACCGCAATGTCTACTTCTCTCGTCAAACAGCAGTTTAAATGCACTGTTGTATTTCGGATTGAAGGACATTGTAGCCAGAGTAACTACTGGACATATTGAGACTGAACATCTTATGTCTCAGGATGGTGAGCGCAGTGGAATGCCAAGCATTGCTTTGTAATTCAAGGTGGTGTTTGGTTTTGCTACTGTTCATGAGCGGTCGCATCGCTTACCATCAGGCGAACGGCATGCACGTCTCGCCATACACAGCAATAAAAAAAAAAAAAGATGAAACGGAGTGGATCAAAACATACAAAGACATACGGGAATTAAATATAAAGGAGAGTATTCAAAAAATATTTTTACTTTCTCCGCTTAATTTTGATTGCGGCCTTATTTAGATACTTATTTAGATTTTGTAACCTGTTTAACCTAAGAGTACAAAATCGTTTTTGTCAATAATTGTTTCCGTTTTATTATCACGAGTTAAGTCAAAACTAATTAATATGAAAGGATGTACGTCACACAACAAGTGAGACATGTTTTTACGATTTGTTTTGTGTAAATAAGGTTTTGTAAACGTATGATCAACCCTGTTATATTTGACAAAGCATTGACTCCTGTTTGTTGCGAGATTTTTGTTGGTACAGCTTGATTAGATAAGATATTTATGCAAAGACTGAATCTAACTAATCGACTGCTGTTATTAATTTTTATAGTGTTTTTGGACATGCAAATAATATAACGTATTACCTATACTTTAAATATTATGTTTATTTTTAATCAAAAAACAAACAAAAACCTATAATATTATTCAACGAACACAATGTCATTTTTGTAGTGTTGCCATGGTTGTTTTTATTTAATGCCAGTTGTCACCGCATCGTAATATTTTTTGCCATGTTTTAAATTAATTGTTTTTGCAAATTCGTATTGCCTGCATTCCTTTTGTTAGTATTATAATAAAATAAAAATAAAATACTTCCCACACAATAGGTCTGTCAAAACAGAATTTTGTGAACAAAATTCAATTATCTCACAATGGAGTATGCCGTTAGTATGCTCTGAATGCTAAATCGTACCAGAATGACATTCAGAATATCAATCAAGTTTTTGTTTCCACATGTTCGCCGGTAACTATACTAAAAATACCTTCCGTGATTTATAGGTTAATAGTCTAGTCAACAAGTTCAAAAACGTGTTAAATAGACATAAAGCTCCTAAAAATATGTGCCATAGCTCATTCGATTCGGAATGACGTCTAGAAAAATGTTTTTTAAGGGTTTATTAGCACATAAAAAATTGCGATTGTTATTAACAAAATAAGAAAAAAAAAAAAGGTATTTAGTTTTTCGTTAATAACTTTTAAAATAATGATATTTAAGGAATTTTGAAAAAAGAACCTGAAAGAGGAGAAAATTTCCAATAAAAAAGTCCTAACTCCCGGAACTCTATCTATATTATTTATAAAAAAAATTTAACGCTGAAAATAGGGCTCCGCGAGGGCGTTACGGCATAGGCTCGCCGTCTAAAAAGCCGGTATATCACCTAAAATAATTTTTTTTTAATATTAAATAACAATTTAAAAATTTGAATAAATTATAGTGTAATCTAGACACTTGAACGAAAAAAACCTCGGTGAAAATATATTTTTTTGTCGATTTTTCAAAAAGTAACACCATTGTTAATTAACTGATTTTTTTCCAATCTCTGTTTTTATAAATTACGGTATAAAAGTTTAAATAATTGGTCTATAAATTTTTCGCTTCGTGGAGCTCTTTTTGTTTAGGTACTTAATAAAGTTATGCAAAAAAAAATTATTAAAGTTAATTATTTTGTTAATTATAATTTTTTTAAACTAACTAAAAATGAAATTTCTAAAAAATGTTATCAAAAAAAAATTTTTTTGGTAATATATTATTATTGCTGTTTTTGCACCTGATATAGGTATTAATTAACATTGGAAAAAAAATTTTTACGTCATTTGTTAAGAAATTGTTTATAAAAAAATAGACTATTTTGGGATTTTTAATTATTTTTTTTTTATTATCTTATAGCATAGGTGAAATGATGATTTTTTTTTAAAAAAAATTTTCTTTAATAATTTTTTTTATTGTTTATAATCGTTTTTTTATATTTCAATTGTTTAAATAATTAGTTAAGAAATTATTTTATCCTTAAAAATCATCATTTACCCTTTTCAATGGAATAACAGAGAAATAATTTTTTTTATAAATAATTTAATTGTTTATTAACTTAACAATTTGTTATAAACAAATAATATTAACCGTTATATTTTTTTTCGAAAACTTTAAAAAATTACAAAAACAACCATATATAACAAAGTTAAGAAAAAAAAATTTTTGTATTTTTTACAAAAAAATTTTTGTATTTTTTACAAAAAATTTTTTTTCTTTCTTGGTTGTTTTTGTAATTTTTTAAAGTTTTCGAAAAAAAATATAACGGTTAATATTATTTGTTTATAACAAATTGTTAAGTTAATAAACAATTAAATTATTTATAAAAAAAATTTATTTCTCTGTTATTCCATTGAAAAGGGTAAATGATGATTTTTAAGGATAAAATAATTTCTTAACTAATTATTTAAACAATTGAAATATAAAAAAACGATTATAAACAATAAAAAAAATTATTAAAGAAAATTTTTTTTAAAAAAAAATCATCATTTCACCTATGCTATAAGATAATAAAAAAAAAAATAATTAAAAATCCCAAAATAGTCTATTTTTTTATAAACAATTTCTTAACAAATGACGTAAAAATTTTTTTTCCAATGTTAATTAATACCTATATCAGGTGCAAAAACAGCAATAATAATATATTACCAAAAAAATTTTTTTTTGATAACATTTTTTAGAAATTTCATTTTTAGTTAGTTTAAAAAAATTATAATTAACAAAATAATTAACTTTAATAATTTTTTTTTGCATAACTTTATTAAGTACCTAAACAAAAAGAGCTCCACGAAGCGAAAAATTTATAGACCAATTATTTAAACTTTTATACCGTAATTTATAAAAACAGAGATTGGAAAAAAATCAGTTAATTAACAATGGTGTTACTTTTTGAAAAATCGACAAAAAAATATATTTTCACCGAGGTTTTTTTCGTTCAAGTGTCTAGATTACACTATAATTTATTCAAATTTTTAAATTGTTATTTAATATTAAAAAAAAATTATTTTAGGTGATATACCGGCTTTTTAGACGGCGAGCCTATGCCGTAACGCCCTCGCGGAGCCCTATTTTCAGCGTTAAATTTTTTTTATAAATAATATAGATAGAGTTCCGGGAGTTAGGACTTTTTTATTGGAAATTTTCTCCTCTTTCAGGTTCTTTTTTCAAAATTCCTTAAATATCATTATTTTAAAAGTTATTAACGAAAAACTAAATACCTTTTTTTTTTTTCTTATTTTGTTAATAACAATCGCAATTTTTTATGTGCTAATAAACCCTTAAAAAACATTTTTCTAGACGTCATTCCGAATCGAATGAGCTATGGCACATATTTTTAGGAGCTTTATGTCTATTTAACACGTTTTTGAACTTGTTGACTAGACTATAATGGGGACATATTTAAAACACCACTTTCCTATATTTAAACAATAAACAATACAATAGAAATTAGCAATTGTAATATTTTTCTGTTTGTAACGGTCGTATTCTGTGACCGTTTAAAATTTCTTCTTGGGAAAACTGCTTTGTTTGTTTAATTTGCGATTTTGAATGAAAATGTAATTAGTTGTATTTTTTGTGAAAGTGTTTTCGTATTCCAAATTTAACGTTACATTTGCATTACGCTCACAATACAATATATACAGAGTGACATAAACAGATTTACTAGTAGCAGTGAAGGTATCGCACATTTTTTACGTGTACCCAGGCCCTTTGGTATAACATCTCAATGTGATGAACATTGCCACAGATAATACCAAATCATGACGCTCATTAAAGTAGCAATACACAGGTTTACACGGTTTACCCAGCCTTACCCATATATAATGTATAAAGTTATTTTGTCTTCTTAGCTTAAATTGGATTCAAAATTCAAAGTTTGAAAGGGTTTCAAAAATATCTCATGTATAAAAATTGACAAATGTCTTGGTGAAGGTCGTAGTAGGTTGCTGAATGTCAGACTCCTTGCAATAAATCCTTCGAATTGATGTTTTTAGGTGTTCCATGTTCAGTTGCGGACATTAATGTACATATTATCTAGATTCTAAACTAATATATAAAGCTGAATTATAAATATTAGCATATTTTCAAACTTTTCAAAAATGTAATTTTACTAACGGTACAGTATAAAAGCTTCTAAACCCTGCACGTTCCAAACTTCATAATTGCTGATCGAATGGTGCCTATATTAGATGCATGCGAATATATACTTTTAGTTTTATACTAAAAAAACGAAAGTCATGCGGCCATGGGCTTTTGGTCCATTATATTAACTATAGGTACATCATAGTGTCATCACTAGTGATGGACATACCCAGGCTTATTGACATTCATAATTTGTCTTTGTGTACATATCGATCGCAATACGTGCTACTATTTTCTATGAAATGAAATGAAAATGAAATGAAAATATTTATTGAATCCATAAAATGTCATACACTATTTAGATTCAGTCATTTTTTTTTCCACTACCACCCAGTTCACAAGGCTGTTTTCGCCAGAGAAGAACGGGCAAGAAACTCTAGCGTTGCTCTTTTCAAAAATAAGTTTACAATACAGTGATCATACAGGAGTTGGAAATTCAGAGCAGTTCATAAATTACTCATAATAATGATTATATTGTACGGCTGAGTTAAGTGTGGTCGCCCTGACCGCGGAACCGGTATACACTGTTCAGCAAAAGCAATGAAAGGCAAATAAAAAATTAAAAAAATGAAAAAAATCAAAGTAATTAATATTATCATTATAAGCAAATTGAGCAGACCAGTCTACACAAGCAGCACCCGTTCACGAGTATGACGCATGTGCCAGCCATCGGTCTCCTCAACCGTGTTATAGGGAAGTGACCGACCCGGCACACGACGCCGCCGCAAGCACAGACATTTAAGCGAGCATGACGTACTCAAATTGCCTACAACTATGGTGACACAAGTGGGATAATTATTTTAATTATATTTAACAGAGTACACACACATCCGGTTCGGGGACTTATATTATGTTTTATTCCCACGCCTTACTATCTTCTAAGTATTCTGAAATTTTATAATATGCTTTATTACACAACTGTCGTTTAATATTAGATTTAAATTTATTTATAGATAAGGCTTTTATGTTAGTGGGAACTTTATTATAGAAATGTATACAGTAACCCTTAAAAGATTTGCTAATTTTCTGGAGCCTGGTCTTATGAATGACTAGATTATTTCTATTTCTAGTATTTCTGTCATGAATATCGCTAACCTTTTGAAATTGTTCTATATTCTTATGGACATACATTAAATTAGCGAATATAAATTCTGATGCTACTGTCATTATATTTATTTCTTTAAATTTTTCTCTCAGAGATTGTCTGGAGCCCAACGAATAAATAGATCTTATGGCTCGTTTTTGAAGAAGAAAGATGGTATTAATGTCAGCAGCACCACCCCACAATAAAATTCCGTAACTCATTATGCTATGAAAGTAAGCAAAATAGACCAATCGAGCTGTATCAATGTCAGTCAATTGGCGAATCTTGCCCACTGCAAAAACTGCAGCACTTAGCTTTTTAGCTAACGCTGTTATGTGGGGACCCCATTGAAGTTTAGGATCCAATGTGATTCCCAAAAACTTAGTAGTCTCCACAAGGCTCAACACATCCCCGTTCATAAAAATGTTGGCATTCACTTTTTTTACGTTAGGTGTTATAAACCGAATGCATTTTCTAGACCGAGTGACCTTCTTGTTACGTTCCTTTTATGGAAATTAATGGTTTTAATGTAATGAAAATGCGACATCAGAATCAATAAGTGATGTGTTTTTAAAGTGAAGATATAATGCTATCGGTATGTGCAATATTCATAATGTCTTCTAAGACCACTTGCAAATGTGGTAAACAACTCATGACGATATGCGATCGGTCTATGGTAATTGTTTTGTGTCCTTTTGTGGGCTTAAGAAAACATTTTTTTTGAATGCCATAACGTTAACGTCAATATAGGTAAAGAGAAAGCTGGTCACCTGATTGTAAGTGACCACTACTGCCCGTGAACATCCATAACGCTTGGATCTTGGTTGTGTTACCGGCCCATCAAATTGGGAGGGGAGTGGGAAGGAACAAGGTTGGGACAAGGGAAAGAACATTGGACATCCAGCAATTACACACCGCAAAAACGTGACTGAAAATCTGTCGCTTCACTTTGATCTCCTGTGAGACCAGTGTCTCACAATATCATTACAGTACCGCCCCGTACGAGTCTGTCCAGTAATGATAATGAATCATGGCTGACAAGTGACAACACTATGGCTCTGCCACTCTTAATACAACAGCGTGGCTTTACTACATTTTAAGTGTTCGTTGGTCGCTATCGGGTGGGTACAAATATAACCATTCATAGCTACTTGAACTTACACACACCGCGTCATTACATTGATATTGATAGTTAAAATATACCTTAATCCAACTTACATTAAGTTGACGTTACATTGACATTGGCCTCTAAAGAGGTCGGGATGTTAAGAGTACATAGGCACATTATGGGTGGCTAATTATTTTTTGTTTTCAGATGGCGTGGTCAAACTCCGTGTACGTTGGCTGTGGAGTGTTGCAGACACTAGAGGGCGACTGGAAAAAATATTTCGTGGTTTGCAACTACGGGCCCGGGTAATTATTTCCCGACATCCTATGCAAATTAATTGAATTAGTATTCAACAAACATGCGAGACGTTCATGTTGGCATTTGTAGTTATTATTATTACAATATTAATTGAATCAAAGTACTTGGCGCGATTTTGCAATATTTGTAATTCTTATAGGTTTTACAGTTGATTTTGTTGTAAGTAAACTAAAATAAGTCTTTGTCTTTAAGTAACTTGTATGCTTAGTGACTTAGTATTTGAAAATAAATACGAAACTGATTTCATACTTACGTAAGTCAAGCTTATATCGCTCATGCGGTAGGGATGCTAACTATAGTTATTCAACTTTATTTTTTACCCAAAGTGGAAGGGAGCGTGTTTTCAGTAACCGAATTTCTTTATTTTAATATTCATGTTAAGTGAAAAACTGTTGGTAGGTCTCTCATATGTGACAGGCTAACTGGGTAGGTACCACCGTAATGTCTATTTCTCCCGCCAAACAGCAGTGGAAATGCGATGTAGTGTTTCGGTGTGAAGGACATTGTAGACATTGGAGAGCTCTTATGTGTCAGGATGACGAGGGCAGTGGAATGCCAACATTGCTTTGTAATCCAAGGTGCTGTTTGGTTTTGCCACTGTTCATGAATGGTCGTATTGCTTACCATCAGGCCAACAACATGCACGTCTTGCCAATGATTGCAATAATATATAAGTATATATTACATTTCTTTACCATACAGCAAAAACAAACCTACAGACTTACACCAACAAATTATAATTGATGTTTTTCTTTACAGTGGTAACTATTTAGGACAAGCTCCATACAAATCTGGTTCGCCGAGTGGGAATCTGGTTTGCGCTACCAACAATTGCAACCGACCTTATGGAGACACCTGCTAAGCTCAGCAAAAAGAATTATAGAAGAAATACTACAGTTTAAGTTAATGAATACGGCCAAAAAGATGCTTTTAAGTACTTAAACATGAATATCCGAGATTATAGCGTTATTTAAACATGTTAATATTATTTCATATTCATTTTGTGTCACTTATTTTCAAAGCATTAACGCTGAAATACTGGAAAGCAACTAAAATGTAAGTTGCGCTTAACTACGTTAATCCCGCTTAAGGCTAAGTGGGCCGTGCGCTGTTAAGAGCAACTTATTATTTGAATGGCGTTCCAGTATTCGGGCTTATATTGTGTTTAAATAACCGATTATTATCTTAACGTAAATTGTTTAAACATTTCCCTCATTATTTCGCCGATGTATAATTTATTCACATAAAGACATACTGTATTAAAAGAAAAGTACATGTTATATTATAAGATATTTAATAGGAATGTGTAGTAAGTAAAACGAGTCATTAGTGCAAGTATGTGAGATATGACTGATATTATAATATTTATAGGATAATAAAAATATTGTGATAATTATAATTTGCATTTTTCTTTCTTTACTTATGTAATCTATGTATGTAATAAATTTGTAACTGATTGACGGATGTAGATACCTGGAATATAAATGAGAAAAACTAATGTAATACATAATTATAAATAATGGTTTTTACAATTTTGTCTGTCTGTGCGGTTTGAACTCAGGAAAGGCTTAACGGATTTGAAGAAAGTGTGGAGGTAGCTTACACCCTGGACTAACACTACTTTTTATCCCGAAAAATGTAGTGTTATACCACGATAACATCAAGGAGCAATTTGGAGCAAGGAATTCCGATATATTTGTTACATTTTTATACTCAAAGGGATTGATGGGACTGGATTACATGCCTTATGTGAGAATGAGAAGGAACAGCGAGGGATACATCGGGACGAGAGTGAAAATTACTAATTAAGAACTTCATTTATGGTTTTAGGTTAATCTTCATTTGATGTATCCCCATGGGGAAATAAAATAAGGTTTAGAGTAGAGTCTATCGATTTTAAGTATATAAAACAAACACGCGGGCGAAGTTCCGGGCAAAAGATAGTTTTCAGAATATAAGATTAAATGTGGGCTTATTATATAGTAGAAGAGTGTTGTAATAAATAAAATAAATGCTCCCAACTGTTACAGACATAGTCCAGATCCCAAAATAAGTTTGAGTCTTGTGTCGGGGATATTAGAAAATAGAAGCTACGAAAGACTTTTCGGACTCATAAACATCCAGACTTAAAACAAATACCTGTGGATCACACAAACATTTTCTTCATTTCGTTATGGACAAATCTTGGTCCTTGGTTTAAAATACCTACTGAATTTGTAGTAATATCAACTGTTTTCTCAGTATAACTTGTATACACCGCCATCAATTGCAATTGGCGTTATGTACAGTCCCATATGATAATGAATGTAGACAAAATGATAATAAATAAATAATTGATGTACCCAACAGTTACATAGGGCTGATGCTACACTAACAACGAGTCTAGTGGCGTGGGAACTACGAGAGATTTTTCGGTCGCATATACCCAGGCTCGAAATAAAAACATACTTTTAGTGTAAAATAAAAGACAGAAGCTAGCGAAAGTTATTCATTTATGAGGAAATACTGTAATAACAACAAAGAAAAAAAAACTAATAATCTGTTGACCTAAAATCAATGGACTCTATAATTTCTTACCTTCCAAGTTCCGTTCATACATACATTAATTACTTATCTTAATCTACTCCTATTTGGATTTGATAACGGTTTTAATTTTTGAACTATGTAGCTTATCAGAAAAAGATAACGATATGATACTCTTTACAATTTGTCGTATTAAATATCCTAAATACATGATTAGGTTTCAACATTAATGGAACGTAACGTGTAGAAGTGTATTGTGAAGAAGTATAATTTTAATATGGTGAGTTATTTTATTAATTTAAGCTACCTTTTTCATCATTTCGTTTAACAGGAGCCAATAAGCTTACATGCATAAACTGATTTCTTCAAGAAGATTATATCACATTGCAACTTACAATAACTTATTCTACAGTACTTAAACGTCAAACTAGTTTTATGAAGGCCCTCGTTTGAAGGAGGAAGCTCTTGGGAGATACAGAAGCAGGGAGTTCATTCCAGAGCTTGCACGTGCATATTTAAAAAGAACACTTTAAGCGACCCGATCGGGAACAGTACGCTTCTAGGTGGCAGGAATGAACTCTACTGCGGTGATGGGTGGAGCGATAAATAAACTAACCTACCATCTCAAACAGTTCCTCAGATTTCTCCCCGTGAAAAAGACGTTAGAACACAAAGAGACAACCGAAATCTATCTGCAGCCACAACGGTACCAGTGTGTCCGTGAGATTGGGATCATCGACTATTCGACAAGCTTGTCGCTGTAAGGACTCAAGTAGGTCGAGCTGGTCCTTTGAGGCACCTGCCCAGAGGTGAGAGCAGTACTCCACCTGGGGTCGGATTTGCGTGGACGTTTGACGTGGAGAATCGCTTGGCTCTGTTCAGGATTCCCAAGTTATTTTTCGCTAGTTTGGTTTTTCAATCCAAATGACTCCTAAACTCGATACTGCTCGATATTTCGACCCTGAGGATGCCAATGCTTTTGTTTCCTTCTTTAGTAACTCCTTGGAATTGCGGCGCCATGGCAAAGCAGTCCTTCTTCGCAGTGAACGCGCAAACTTGTGTTTTCGAGGGGTAAAAAATGAATTTGAACTAAGTAAGTGAAATTCACCCCATTCTAAGGCCCGCTCCGAGAGCTCTCGACTTTAGAGACAAGTTGAGAGCATCTTTCCTTACTGCAACCATGAGAGGGACAATGTTGGTCGTATATGCACAAGTTATAATACTGTATGCTGTCACATGTCATTGATATTGAGTATTGTGGAATACCTAAGTTAATGGTCTTGGTCCAGGAGCACTATCATTTTTATGCTCCGACCATCCAAAAAACTTGAAACCTGAAACAAATATTACCTAATTGAAAATAAGTCTCACATAAATATGATCGAAAAGATTCTCGTACCTACCTACTTTCTTATACTTATAAGGCTTGTATCAGTTGTTTCCTTTCCAGAACTCGTGTGTGATTGTTAAGTGCAGTTTGTATTTTTTCAGATGGAATTTATTTTACTACTGTGTTTATTTTCTGCATCGTGGGCAGCCGATCCACTTAAGGAATATACAGTGGAACCCACTTTGCGAGTGGATTTAAAACCTCCTGAAGAATTCACACGTCTTAGTACAAGAAATGTGTACACTTCTTGGATTGAAATGCCTGTCGATCATTTTGATCCACAAAATAAAGATACTTATTTAATGGTACGTATTTATGGCAAAAAACGATTAGATTTTTGTATAATATACTTTTTGCGGTTTTTTTCTAAGTTTTTTTAGATAGTTAAATTAACAAAGCAGGTAGTTCAGTTTTCTAATACAGCATAAAATTGTCGTTTAATTGATATGAAAGAAAAGCTATAAAGTAATAATATTGTCAATCAGATCTCGTCTAACAATTTCTTATGGGTAGGTAAATTTAAAACACTACATTACTATTGCTACGTAACATACCTACACTTAATAGTACACTAACCTTTAATAAGTATTTTTTCAGCGGTTCATGTATAATTCGGAATTCTTTGGAGGTGATGGTTATCCAGTATTCATACTTGTTGGCGGTGAATGGGATATTGTCCCTGGCTGGCTATTAGGTGGCAACATGTACGAGATGGCTAGAGAAAATAGTGGATACCAAATCTATACAGAGCACCGATACTATGGACAGTCACTGCCTTACGCGTGAGTATTCTGTTTTTATATTGGGTTAAATTATACCTGCGATTGACCTAAACATAGTAGACGTCACGAAAAAATAACTCATATTATATAATTATGTAACTATTCAATACAGACAGCCCCCGTGGCGCAGTTGGTTAGACGACGCCTGTGAAACGAGAGGCCGCGGGTTCGATCCCCGCACCGAGGGAAATGTTTGTACGGCCCACATATTTCTTCCGGGTCTGGCTGTTTGTGAGGCCGAAAAGTCTCTCGTAGTTCCTGATACCCACGACACAAGACTCGATCTTAGTGTGGGGTCAGGACTATGTATGTGACTGTTGAGTGTTATTTATTATTTATTATTCAATAATAGATTCTTTGTCATTTTTACCATTACCACTTATTTAAAATTGCTTTTCATAACATTGGACGGTAAGAGAACAAGCAACTGATATAGGTGAATTACAATCACCTACACACACAATTACGACAGCCTTATATTTGAAAAAATTTCGTGTCGCTGAGTATCCTGTTTTCGATAAATCAGTGTTTTAATCAGTTTTAATATTATCATTCGTATTTTTTGACTATTACCCATTTTTTATTGCAGTAATTTCACGACTGAAAATTTAAGATTCTTGAACGTCGACCAAGCACTAGCAGATCTTGCATACTTCATACAAAATCTTAAAGGCCAACCTCGATTTGAGCAGAGTGAAATAATTCTTTACGGAGGATCTTATGCTGCCAACATGGTGTTATGGTTTAAAAAACGTTATCCTCACTTAGTATTAGGTACAGTGGCGTCTAGTGGACCTATTTTAGCTCAAATAGACTTTCCAGGTAAGTCGTACATTGAATTTAAAATCAATTTTTTTTAATAAAATATTTTCATATAAACTGGTTTGTTTGAATGCTTAAATAATAAGACTTTCTTGATATTTTCAGGGTATTTAGAAGTTGTTCATGAAGCGTTCTATTTAGAAGGCGGACAAGAATGTATAAACACCATCAACGAAGGTATCCAACAAACTCTTGCAGCGATTCAGACCGAAGAGGGTAGACGCACCGTAGACGCTGCTTACAGGTATTACTTAATGTTTTATGAGTTACCTGTAAATTAATGGACTATTAACCTGAGGCGTAATTGGCATAATAAAACTGCACGCAATGAGGAAATATAAGTTGTTATAATTGAGTACATTACAGATTATACCTGTTAGTAAAGGACGTAACACGGCTCTCAACATGCTTACTGTGGTCGGCGGTCGCGAATTCACCCAGATAACACCTCTGACTTTTCAGTTATGGTACGGGAGCTAGCAACGTTTGAAAAGTAAGCATTTTAGGTCAGCTGATTTTGTGATATGTCGTCCTTCTTGCACTTTCGGTTAGAGTCTGGGCTATCTGGCTGGCGGTAGTGGTTGCGTTGATTAGTGCGCATCCTACCTGTCCTGGTAATAATTCTGGATTTTAAAAGCATTTTAGAAGGCGTAATTTTAGATTTTTTGTTTTTAAATAAGTCTACCTGACATACTTTTTTTATTACCAGACATTTTTGACAATGCTAACTACGTGCCATACGCGAATCTAATTTTTTTTAAATAAAAATTTCAAAGTATTTTATAATGTCTGTAATTTTAATATTATGTTATTTAAAGATAAGAAAAACTTAAAATAAATTTGCCAGACATTAATTCGATTGTTAAGTCTGGAATTAAAATGAAAAAGTCATGAAAAGTATTGCAGTATAATGCTAGTATTCGGAGAGAGACAGTTGCAGAATAAGTCGAGAATGATACAGAGAACCATTACAAAAGTAAATTACTTGTCACTGTACATGTAATAAAAAATAATAATAATATTCAAACACTACGATTATTTTTCCATTCCAAATCCCATGAGTCAGAACTACATAGAGCTGTAGTACGAGCTGATCATAAATATACACCACTTAACCTGTTAGATTCCATGATGGACTTAAACCCGACCACTAACACACAAAAGCTAAATGCCTGGATACAAAAATCTCTCCACGGGAGACACCGCCTCGACTTAACTAATCCTATCGTTGACAAAATAGCGTCAAACGCGTGGCTTAAGCGAGGCGAAATGTTTCCCGAAACGGAGGGATTCATGGTTGCCATCCAGGACCAGACAATCGACACAAAAAATTATAGGAAACACATAATCAAAGATCCTACAGTCCAAAATGATCTCTGTCGGCACTGTCATAGTAAAACAATTCAACATATAACCGGAGCCTGTAAATCTATAACCCAGACGGATTACAAACATCGACATGACCAAGTAGCTGCAATAGTACACCAATATCTTGCATACAAATACGAGTTAATAACAAATAAAACGTCATATTATAAATATTCACCCAAAATAATACTAGAATCGGACAACTACAAGCTTTACTGGGACAGGACTATTATGACAGACAAGACAATTCATCACAATAGACCGGATATTACACTACACGATAAAAGAAACAAAGCAGTTTTTCTAATTGATATAGCAATACCAAATACCCATAACCTACAAATAACATATACCTAGTCAAGTCATAAATTCTGTCACATGTTTAATATAAAATAATTGAAACTAGTTTATTCATTATGTAACCATTTATATACCAAAATGAACTTAACAAAACATAGATTCTTATGACACTAAAGTTTATTCAAAATGACCTCCGTGATTTTGAATACAGGCCTTCAATCTGCGCGGACAGTTGTCTATCGCAGCACGAACGAGGTCCATGTCAATATCGGCGGCTGCCTTAATCAAGGATGTCTTGAGTGACTCCAAATTGGGATGAGGCTTTGAGCACGCCTTTTCCTCCAAGTGTTGCCATATCTTGTAATCTAACGGATTCGAATCTGGACTGGAGGAGGGCCAGTCTTCGTGCCGGATGAAGTCGATTTCACGCGCCGCCAGCCAGTCTTGTGTGCTCTTCGCTCTACGAGCTGGCGCCGAATCTTGTTGGAATACCCAGTGCCTGTTATTGAACATGGTATGAGAAACAGGTTCCACAAGGCTCGTCAGGACTGTATTTTGATACACAACTGCATTCGTTTTTACACCTTTCTCACAAAAATGTACCTCTGTTAAGCCCCAATAAGAAACTCCCAACCATACCATGAGCGAGGATGGAAAATGACCTCGTTGGACACGCGGAATACAGTTGCTCGCTTCTTCACTACTGTGTGCGTACACCTTATCATTTTGTTTGTTGTAGCTCTCTTCTACGGTAAATTTTTTTTCCATCTGAAAAAAGAATTTCCCGATATTTTTTTCTCGCGTACCGCTTCAACAAAGCGCGGCATCTCTTCAGTCTCAGGTCCATTAGACGAGCATTCAAACGATGTCCTGTTTTTCTTCGATATGGCCGAAGCCCTAAGTCTTCATTTAACACCCTTTTCACCGTGGTTCTGCTTAACCCCATCTGAAGGGCCAACAGTTTCTGCTTACGTTTGGGATGTCTTTGAATTCGCGCCCTCACAGCTTTTATCACTGCTGGAGTCCTAACAGACCGAGGGTGACCACTTCTTGACCTGTCATCTACACTAGAGTCTTCATTGTATCGTTTGATGGTACGATAAACGAATCTTTTGGTTATATTCAAATTTTTCAGTATGTTAAAAATTTGAATTGGCGCGTAACTGCAACGATGCAACGCAATAACTGCAACACGGTATTCTTTAAGCGTCCACTCCATATTTAAAAATGAGTAAAATTCTAAAAAAGTATACATTTTTATTTTCATGAACAATTCGAAATTCAAATTCAATAAACTTTTTTGTGGCCGGCATTCTAAAAGAAAAGTTTTTACTGTGTAACAATACTTATGACCTGACTGTGTATAGAAAAAATAGCAAAATATAACCTTTCTATAGAATTAAAAAGACAGTGGCGAGTTGACTCCGTGCGGACCGTACCAATTGTGGTGTCAACTATGGGTGTAATTCCTAAGTATCTTCATAAAAGTTTGAAGACACTCCAAATACATCCCCTAACATATAAATGCAAAAAGCTGTCATTTTAAATACCTGCCGAATAGTTCGTAATTTCCTGTCAATAGAAACATTTTAATAAGCTCATCCATTATTTTTCTATTTCTTACGTGTTTTAACTATCATTTATTCATTATCAGTTTCGTTTTGGCCGCAAGCCTGCGTAGCTGATTATTTCGCCAGAAATAGTAGAAATTATTTTAAATACCATATAAATAATAATAACAATAATCATTCTAGTCAGAGCAAGTTTCCAAAAAAAATTAAGCATAAAAAGGGATATAAAAGTAGATTAAAATTTAAAAAACAACACTTTTTATTTAAATTGTTCTGATTACTAAATGTAAATTATAAATAATTAATATTAAGTTTTTCAAGTTGTTTCAGCCCATAGTGACGTCACAAAAAAAGAGGCATCTTCATAATCATCATGATCATCGTCGCTGTCTTTGTCAGTGTCATTCATATCATCTTCTTGGGAACTCTCGTTATCTTCTAAAACTCTATCATCTGCAACAGAAAAAAAATAAACAGTGTAATTCTTCTTGTTCGTTATAAAACATTTTAGTTATTATTGATAAATATTCCATTTTACACTTACTTTCAACAATAATATCTGCAACTGAGGATGGTAATTGATCTCCCAAAAACCAGACAAAATCATATTTGTCACCGTTAATGCCCAACCGAAAGCCATTGGAGATAAAGATGTTGGATGTTTTGAGTGAGCATTTCTCCAAATTTTCGTGACGTAACGAACCCTCAATAAATGCTGTTGCAATTCCACTTTACAGGGTGGCAAACTGGATGACTTCAGCTGTCTCTGTCGGACTACTAGCATCATACTGCAATAATTTTCATGACTTTTCAATTTTAATTTAAGGCTTAACAATCGAATTAATGTCTGGCAAATTTATTTTAAGTTTATCTTATCTTTAAATAACATAATATTAAAATTACAGACATTATAAAATACTTTGAAATTTTTATAAAAAAAAATATACAAAATCGCGTATGGCACATAGTTAGCATTGTCAATGATGTCTGGCAATAAAAAAAGTATGTCAGAGAGACTTATTTAAAAACAAAAAATCAAAAATTACGCCTTCTAAAATGCTTTTAAAATCCAGGATTATTACCTGGACAGGTAGGATGCGCACTAATGAACGCAACCACTACCGCCAGCCAGATAGCCCAGACTCTAACCGAAAGTGCAAGAAGGACGACATATCACAAAATCAACAGACCTAAAATTCTTTCTCGAAAACGTTGCTACCTCCTATACTATTATGTGTGTAATGATATTTGATTGACAATCGCCCCGCACTATAACGATGATCGTAAAACACGTTTAAGCAATTTTCATAACGTTGCGATTTTTCTGCGATATGTCCGGCTATGATCGTCCGGCAACGCGGACTCGTCTAGCGTGGTGGACTATATGTTCAACCGAACAAACGCATCGTGTGACATGGTATAGCAATTTATATGAAAGATGATGCAGCGGCACCGCATCGTGTGGTTTCGCTCTAATAAGTTCCTGTCATTATAATAAAGATTTTACGTTAATTATGATTATTTAAGAACTTTAGTAGGTATCAATTAAAATCAAAACTGCTTTAGCATTGCAAAAATCAGAGTATCATTCCTCAATCCCGGCGTTTGGTTTTCGTCAATCCCAAAATCCTAGGATTGGAAAATAATTCCGGGATCTTAATCCCTAGCTTATACAGATACTGGGTAGAATATCACTTACACGGTACCTATAAATAGTTGTTCTTATTAATTGCCATTTTATCGTTTACTTACCAACTAATTAAGTATCTCATTTATTTCAGATTATGCACAACAATTGATTATGATGATAAATTTGATATGGGCTATTTTTCCGGCTTGATCTCGTGGTCTTTCTCAAGTGCTGTACAAACAGCAAGACCTGGGACTTTACTAGCTATCTGTCAGAACTTCAATAGCGAAATTTACGGTAAGGTACAATGTTTAATATTGTTCATTAAATGGATAATAAAAGAGAGAGTTTTCGGTCTCACAAACACCCAGATCCTAAAGAAATATTTGTTGGCCGCACAAACGTTTCTCTCAATGCGGGGATCGAACCCGTGACCTCTTGTTTTACGGTCGGCGTCTAACCGACTGCGCAACGGAGGCTGTAGACTTTAAAACTTCTGCAGTTAGTGTGATTCAATTCTTTTCTACCTTTGTTCTTATATTCCGAATAGAAAATCATATTCTGAGTTCATAACAATGAACTACATTGACCCGAAGACAAGGTCATTAAGTCAGCACTCAGCATAAACTATGTGATATCTATTTACGCTTTCGTAGATGATTCTTATAATAATTCTATATTAATTTATGACATTTTTTTACTCAATAAGTAAAACAAAATACAACTTTTATGCGGTAAATAGTATCTAATATGAGTTTTATTTTTCAGGACGCACTGCAATGGAAAAAATTGGTGGCTTCATTGCTGCAATTCAAGGCCTAAGCAATGATGGTTGCTGGTCCGTGAGTTTCCAGAGTTTCATTGATATTTACTCAAGAAGGGGCAACTGTAAGTTGATTGTTTGAACTACGTAATTAAGCGTGCTATTGTAGATTGTTATTATAGGTATATAATTCCTAAAAGCTTTTATGTAAATAGATACCTACTTAGTTTTTACTTATTTTTTAAAACTTCTCCTGTTGTATCCGCCGTTAGTTTCGATCTCGGTGATACTGGAGAAGGTAATATAAATTTCTCATTGCTTATTGTCTTTTTCATTAATTTCAGCCCGCGCTTGGTATTATCAGACATGTACAGAATACGGATACTATCAAACAGCACCAACAAGCGGAACCGTTTTCGATCCATTGATTTGGCTTAACGTACCTTTCTATGTCGAAGTGTGCAAACGAGCATTTGATGAAAGGTAAGCAGGTATACACGGACGCTGATGATTCATCAGAACTAGTGTACCAACATGCGAAATTTAAAAATGTGTACTTATGTACCTAATTTTTGAGAGTGAAGTAAGTTGAACATAATGTGATCTTATATAATATTCTTGCCCTGTCGCATACTCATATGGCGTCAGTTAGCGCAACAATACCTTTTAGCAATGTTGCAAAATACATAAATAGAACCAAGCCACATATAAAGTCCTGACTGAATATTAAAACAAATTCCGTGCCGAGGGTGTCTCGGAACAAGTACTTGTGGCCAGTGGCGTAACAATAGGGTGGCAGAGTGCGCAAAATGCCACGGGCCCCCGGCCTTAGGGGCCCCCGGCTCGGCTAGGCCCTAGTCCGACATGGTCTCAGGCCCGACAGGACCCCGGCTCGATAGGGCCCCTGGCTCGATAGGGCTTCCAGCTTAAGCCCGACAGGGTGTAAGCAGAGAATAATGTAAGATCAATAACGAAATTAATTAATACAAATTAATAATTGGCTACATTTTAAACATGAGAAACATTTCACTATAATATTTGATTTAATTGTTTTTGTTTCGTTATAGTATAATCTTAGTTAGAAACCAATAAATTAAAATATAAAGAAACAAATCTTGTTATAGAAACTATTTAAGAGGTAACGAAGACCGAAAGAGGAAGAAGTCTGAAACAATAACCAACCAAGGGAACCAGCAATTTCTTGATGAAAAGGCGAGGAAACAGAGTCCCAGAAATGAACGAATAGATGATACTAAAAATTCCATAATAGCAAATCTTGACGATAATCAATATTCAGACTCAAAACATACTTATGAACAAAAATAAAATTGAACTATATTAATAGGAGTAGAAAATATTAAAGTCTGCATATGTTACAGACAGGTGTGATTAAAAAAAATGTGATGAGAAACTGTTTGTGATTGAGAAAAGTCAGTGTAGGCCCAATGGCCCCTTTTTATGAAACAGTGACAATAAAAATAAAATAATAAACGATCGTAGAAATCAACAGTTAGTTCAATAGATGCTGCACGGCCTGGCTTCAGCCTCACAGCGAATAGATCATAAAATTAACTTCGACAAAACAAAGTAATGATCAACCACCACCTTCATCCAACCTGTTACTTCATGTGACTACCAGCTGGAAGTTGTTTCCGAATATTCCTACATGCGGCCGACCCTTTAACAAGATAGAAACAATTTTGAGAAAGAAGCTACGAGGAGGTTCCAGCATTTGGTAAACTACGTTTTCTTGTCACCTTAACCGCAAAGCTAACTTCTCTTTTGAGCGTTCCAACGCACAGGAGTTGTGCCTAAATCTTGGACGCAGGCCAATGTGCCTACCAATTATCGCCCTATCGCTATTACCTCAGTGATTTGTAAGGTTATGGAGCGGATCATAAACGCTTAATTGATCCGCTACCTGGGGAATTACTCGTTAATCAGTGACAGATAATACAGATTCCGTCAAAACCGATCTATGGGTGATCTTCTTGCATTTGTCTTGCATCGCCGGGATAGGATCTGGCACCGTGGTCTTCTTTCCAAACTTTCAGCATATGATCTGCCCGACAACCTGTTTTAATGGATTTTCGGCTTTCTGCATGGGCGTACAATACATGTCGTCGTCGATAAACACGCTTAGGCGCTCATGTCGGTAAATGCCAAAGTTCCACAGGGCTCGGTGCTGTCGCCCACCTTGTTTATTCTGCATATCAATGACATGTTGTCGCTTGGCAACATACGTTGCTATGCAGATGACAGCTCGGTTCATGGGCGGTACCCAGCGGTACCACTGCGGGCCTCCGGGTAGCCGAGTCGAAACTGTGAGGGGACGTGCAGATATTGTCATTGAGCTCAACCAGACCTTGGATCTCATTTCTACATGGGGTTCCAGGAATATGGTTGAGTTCAATGCCAAGAAAATCCCGGTGTGTGCATTCATGCGCAAGAAATCCCCGTTCTCTCCCCTTCTCTTACTTCAGGGTGCTCCCCTCTCAACAGGGAATGAACTGAATATCCTTGGTGTGAATATCCGCTGTGATCTTAATCCACGGAATCACATTAAGGGTGTAATATCTGTCATAGCATGCAGGATTCATAAAAACGAAATTACAATCTCAATTTTTTTTACATATACGAAGGGGCCCCATTTGATGAACTTTGCCACGGGCCCCCGATGGGGTAGTTACGCCACTGCTTGTGGCGGACAGAAACATTATTCTCGGTACGGGGATCGCACCCTACGCATATGGATTTGCAGCCGGTATTTAACCTACAGTGCGAAAAGGCTCTTGTTATCAATAATTTGAATTTTATGATGACCCACTGCCTTCGGCACGTTAACACCTTGGCAATAATATTGATTGAATATCCACGAAGTGAAATAATTTGAAGTTCATAAATAGATTACTTTGCCGTCGAATCAAAGACTATTCAGATCATATACTACATCTATGATTCAGATTGATTTTATTTATAACAACTTGGCTCAAAGACAACTGCTAACTGCGGGCAGAAGTTACTCATAAGCTCTGACTAACTCATAAGACTGTCTGAAAGACTGAGAAGATAACAAAATTATTTATTATTTTTATTGAAGTAATGTGTATATTTAGTTATATTTATGTATCTGTAGTGTATTGATAAATTCATACTCTTAGCATCTGTCGTCTCGAACTATACACTACGCGAACCAAGGGCGAGTGAGATAGATATAGAAGGATATAGATCATAGACGTGGACAAAGGACGTGGAGGACGGAACGGGGTGTGAAGACGTAGTGTATAGCAAACGAGCCGATAAATATTAATAATTGTATTCTACTACAATGTTACACATATTAACCGTAAATAGTGACTATTACAGTATCCAACCTTGGTTTCAGGTTTGACGAGAAGTTTGTCTATGATGCAGCAGACCGTGTGAACCTAGTATTCGGTGGGTTGCAACCAGTAGTAAATAATACTATCAACATTCATGGACATATTGACCCATGGCGTGCGCTCGGAGTTTACGACAAAGACTTGCAGGAGACCTCACCTACTTTTAACGTGGCTAGGTAAGTTGCATTTCTTGTACGTTTTTTTTTTAACTTTATCCTTCACAAGAATAAGTCCGGTATAGTAGGTGAGTGAACAAATGCAAAACACGAAAATATATGTATACATACATTTATGTATGTTCATTACATAGACAGCCTCCGTGGCGGAGTTCAGTCCTCGCACCGAAACAAATATTTGTGTGAACCATAATATGTAAATAAATAAATAACACCCAACAGTCACATACATAGTCCTGACCCCACATTAAGATCGAGTCTTGTGTCGTGGGTATCAGGAACTACGAGACACTTTCGGTCTCACAAACACCCAGTAGCAGTGATGTATTTGTTTGCGGTCTGGATGTTTGTGAGACCAAGAAGTCACTTAGTAGTAGTGGTTTAGTAGTGTGGTCTTAGTAGTCAGGATCATGTGTTTGACTGTTGTGTATTTATTTATCCTAAATACTTAGTTCCTCAATCGGTCGACAATTATTATGTGAATAGTCAGCTATCTAGACTCTAGATAGCGGGATTACAAAAGATATCTCGTAAAAATTACCTATAATAGGTAATAATACTGGTAGTCCATTGAAATGTTACATGAGCTTTGCATTTTTTAGAGGACGCAATTTTATTTTTGGGATATGTGTATGGTCAATAGAAGCTTAACCTCAAGTTTGTGGGGTTGCCACCCTTGTCCCCCGGCCGCCATCTTGGAAAAGGGATGAAAACACTTTTTTCGCGTTATCTCGGAAACTATATGTCTTACGAAAAATTTGTAAAAATTTAATTTGTAGCTAGTATTGCCTACAAATATGTTCATATAACTTTTTGCCCTAAATTAAAAATTAAAGAAGTTATAGGTCTACCAGAATCTCATGGCATAAAATTAAAAAAAAACATAATGATTTTTATGTGGCAATACCATCGGTCAACAGCTGATTCAAAACTTGAGTTATGTCATTCGATGTGAATATTTTAAGATTTCTATCTTTTCTTAGCGAAAATGTACAAATTAGTTCTACAATCACAAGTGCGACACATTGTTTACAAGGTTTATCGCCAGATCCGTGAATAATTTGGTCAAATTTAAACAAAATCGTCGATTTTAAAATCGACGTCGTTTTAACAAGTAAGTCGGAGTGAATAGTTTTGATACTTCAATTTTTCTTTGGTTAGTGTTAGATATGTGCATGTGTTTTATCGTATATACTTAAATATCATTTTTTGAAACTAAACAGTAATGCATTAAATACCTATTTACAGGAGTTTCCAGAAATTTTATATAAGGAACGGTTTATTATTATTCCTTTATCTGCATCGTCTTCATCAGATGTACAGGAAGAGTATTTAGAAGTAAGCTCTGACTAAAGTGTTAATGAAATAAAGAAGACTGAAAATAAAATTATACGTTTTTATTTTACAATGTTGCATCTTTCGTATAACATTTATCGAATCTAATAATTATTTAAATAAAACCGACTCATAATCAAACTACTTACAATTTGGAAATTGAAAGTTGTTTGATTAAGTGAGAACTAATAAGAAGAGAGAATTAAAACGAAACTGGTGGCTCGGTATCACCACTTTAGCTACGTTTTGAAAGTACCAGCACTCCCTCTATATTATAAATACTCGTAAGGCACGTATGTATATTATAATTTAAAACTAAACAAAATCTTATTTTCCTATTTTAATTGGCTATTAATCTAAAAGTACAATTTTGAAGTAATTTTAATGTTTAAATAACCTATATATTTTTACTTAAAACATTATGTACTTTATTTACAAAGTTGTACTAAAAAAATAATGTCAATTTGAAATAATAATTAATTATAATTATTGAAAGTATCAAAATATGTTCATCCAATTACCCCAGTGTTGCTATGCGTAAATTCAAATTTCCCAAAATGCCATGAGATTCTGGTAGACCTATATAAGCAAAAAAGTGGGTAAAGGACATGGCCAGTTTTTGTATGGCGCTGTGCCTAGTACTTCGAATCTCGTCTACATCAATTAGTTTTGCATTGTTGGGGTAAGGTTTGTTCCAAGATTAATACAGAAAAGTTACAAAGCCTAGGAAGTTCAGGGTTTTTAGATATTTACAAAAACATATCTTATTTTCAGGTTAGGTTTTGTAGGTTAGGTTTTGTAATTTATTGAATCGAATAAAAATATGTTTACAAAAATGCTTTATCATCGAATTTGGAATTTACATTAACTATTATTTTATAATTTACACAAAATATACACCGAGACGTATTTTAATTGTATCACAATGTAAACAAATAACAAAAAAAGATAAATAAACAAAGCATGGTTCCTGTCAAGCAACTGTCAAGTGTCAAGTATTTTACTGCAGCGTTTAGTTGTTGCAATGAAAGTGTGTAAAAATGGGAAGAATATATGTGTAAGTATATACGGCAAACATTGCTTTATATATATTTAGTATTGTTAATTATTATGACTTATTACCTACTTATAGATTATTTTTAGGAATATTTTAGACAAAGTTATTATCTTTTTCCTGCACTTGCTTTACTGCGAACGAAACGTTTATGTGGGGCCAACAATGGCGGAAATGGGTAGGTATCAATGCAAAATCTTATTAAACTTTATTTTACTCCCTAAACTTCTACAGAAATATGACATGTTCTTAAATTAATAGTTGATTTTTTCTATTCATTCAATTATTGCCTTGTTTTTGTACATGATAAAAAGTAACTAGGCAGAAACTGTCCAGGTCCTTTTTATTAAAAAAATCTTTTTTGCTCTATAACTTTTTATCTCACTTTTTTGCTATTTTTTTTATTTTTATTAACCTATTCTGTGCCACTGATGGGCAAAGGTCTCCCTCAACTCCTTCTATTTATCCCTATCAGTTGCTGATGCCATCCAAGTGCTGCAAAAGTGGTCGAGATCGTCGCGCCACCTTTTCCGAAGCCTGCCCCGTGGCCTCTCGCCATCCTTAGGCATCCATAGATTGGCAATCTTTGCCCACCTCTTCGGGTGCATCCGGGTGACGTGGCCCGCCCAATCCCAGTTTAATTTAGCAGATTTCTGTGCAACATTCTTGACTCTGGTTATGGAGCGCTAAGTGTTAGTGGGTACTCTGTCCATGCGTGTTACGCCTAGCATCCTGTGCTCCATAGCTTTTTGACAAACCCGGGCCTGGACCTCTGAAGCTCGGTCAAAGACCAGGATTGAGCACTGTATGTGAGAATTGGTAAGATACAAGTCGAAGAGTCTACTTTTATGAGAAACGGGAAGATTTTCCTTAAGAAATTTCTTCTTCACTTTTTTGCTTATAACTTCTTTAATTTTTAATTTAGAGCAAAAAGAGAAATAAACATATTTGTAGGCAAAACAATTTGCTACAAATTATGTCCTTATTTCGATTATTCCGATTTATAAGAATTTCTATGGTATGTAAGTCCGCCAACCCGCACTAGGCCAGCGTGGAGGACTATATGGCCTAACCACTCTCAATCGTACTTTCGATTGTAGAGTAGGCCCGTGCCCTGCAGTGGGACGTATATGGGCTGATACAGATACAGATATGTCCTTACAATTTTTTTGTAAGACGCATAGTTTCCGAGTTATCGCGAAAAAAGTGTTTTCACCCCTTTTTCCAAGATGGCGGCTGGGGGACAAGGGTGGCGACCCCACAAACTTGAGGTTAAGCTTCTATTGATCCCCCAAACATGTCCCAAAAATAAATTTGCGTCCTCTAAGAAATGCAATATTCGGTCCTTAAATTGTAACATTTCAATGGACTATGGTGCCTCAATAATTTTGATTGGTATTGCAGGCGTTTAACGCCTACCAAAATAATTGAGCAGTTTTATGGTTTGGTATCTGTGTTAGTCTTCTTGTCTAGGCGTTTTTATATCTACTAAAAATACTTTTTATGAACAGCAAGCTATTTTAATTAGGTTGTAAAAGCCGTAGGCCGATAAGGAGACTAATATTTCCCGAGATCGATATCTTGATTATCTTTTGAAAGCATGTTGGTACTGATAGAAGTCAAGTCTGCAAGATTTAACCACCAAGTTTGAGTCATGTTGAAAAAAAAAATAGAATTTTATCCATACAAAAATCAATATCTATCCGTAGAAGTGGCAAACAATAGTGACATTTTGTTGCAGTCTCCATTAGCGTGTGGCTTTTGATGTTATCAATGTATCACTGTAGAAGTATGTGTACTTGGGTTTATTTTATTTGTTTAATTTTATTCCAGGGCGTCGCATTGTTTTGATATGCGGGCATGGGCTGCTTCAGACACTATAAGAATGACTCAAGTGCAACAAACTGCGAGAAGAATAGTAGCCGGCTGGCTTAGGTGAACTGGTGCTAATTATGAACATATATTTGTAAAAATGTTGTTGGAAAAATAAAGGAAAATAAAATACATATGATACCCCGGCAACTTGCCGGGAGAACATAATTTATTAGTTTAAATTCCACAATCTGTCAATTGATAATCCACAGTAAGTTAATTAGAAACTTTAACAGGTCGAAGTTGAAACAGATCAAAAATATAATCACAAATACTTACTAACCGCCCTATGAAATAAACTAAGTTAACTCCTAAATGTCAAATGTACGGTTAGCGCTTCGCCTAATTACACCTACGGCGGAATTACAATTATCATAATTAGGAATAAATGCACAGTGCACTACTGGCCTGGTACAGTCGGTGTGTTTTCAAAATGGCTCTTTTCCACGTCAAATCCTTTTCGGAAACACAACACAAATTGCACAACGCGAGAGAGGAGAGCGTCAATTAACTATTTAGGAAAATATCGATCAGCATGGAATGACACTGATGTAAGAAAATAACGACATACAAATACAAGGCTCGCACCTCACGCGCCGCGCCACATTTGCAGTGGAGTGAAGCTAGTGGCCGCGCCCGGCCTCGCCTGCACGCGGCGCCCCGCACACGCCACTGTGACTGCGCCACACCAGTAGTCTACTCTACTCACAATCCTTCCACTTACATCGTAAAGTTCACAATGAAAAACATTCGAGATGCAGGCAGTCCCCTGTTTAAAAATTGTCAAATTTCATACAGACAATGTGTGCCAATGTCACTGGAAAATCCATTCGCCTATGATAAAATGGGCAGTGTAATATAAAATACAGATCACAAATCATCAATCATAAAGGAACATGGTAATCTTAAAAAATATGACTGCCGTTTAAACCCGTGAACTAACTCAAATTCAGAAATGGCGGCACCGTGTTGATCCTATCAACTAAACTAATGAATACTTATTAATTACGATGAATCTCGTGAATGCAACAGTCTTGGGACAGATCGACTGACAAGCACCCAGGCACCGTTCCATTGGCGAGGTTCGACTCACATAAACGTTAATCGTCTAAAAAGAGAGACACCTGCGACATACTTGCGTCTCGCTACAATGACACACGTAGATTAAGTGTTTATAATATACTGGTGAATATTTACAATGTTCTAGGGATCAAGTCCGAAGTCATTCTACAACCAACGGCCTGGGATTCTCCCATGGGAATCCTTCTCGGCCAAAGTGGCCGTAAGTACTCGTTCTTTGATATATAGGCGCGCGCAAGTTCAATTCCCTGAAAAAGAAAAGAAATATATATATTGGCATTTATTGACCCCTGAAACTTGGAAGCGTTTTATATACATACACACTTAAGTATTTACATGGGAATTTAACCTTCAAATTAGAAATCAATGCTGATAGCTTTTAAGTGTCTATGGGAGTCATAGAGTAAGTTTTAAACTGTGTACAAGACAAATTATTTTTGTCCATGACCAACAATAGGTGATAATGGGCTTGTGCAATTAATCAAAATGATTTTTATCAACACTTACTTGACAATTTTGCCAGGGCGCAGGTCGAAGTTCTTCTGTACAATGGCAAGAAGTTCCTGCTGTGTCTTGTGTGAAGTACCATAGTCAAACACGGTGATAGATAGAGGCTCCGCGACGCCGATAGCGTATGCCACCTGCAATAACATTACACCAAAACATTAACCTATTTTATAATCCATGGTATCTCATTTACACTTTCGAATTTCATTCTTTGAATTTATTGGAGAGCAAAATAGTTACTACTTATGTATAAAATAAATATGTATGTAGCCATTAACCAAAATTTACAATACATGTGCTAATTCATTCCTTATTGTAATAAGTTATGGACGAAAATACGGACCATATATGTGACTATTTTCAGCATTTTAAGTGATTCTTGACAATGAAACTACATGTTAGGAGATGTTAACACTTAAGTCACGTGGTGAGCGCAGTGAAGTTTTTAATATTTATTAGTTTTGATAAGCATTGATTCTGTTTCTGGGTCTGAGGCTTACCATCGGGCCAGATACCTTTTCCTCCTTTCATCATAGCACAAACAAGTCTCATAAAAAAATCTGTGTAAAAGTGCGAGGTGACCTGGTAAACGGACCAGACGCGGCTGCCAACATGTTCACGGTGATCGTGAAGTTCGAATCTCAGGGCACACCTCTGACTTTTCAGAGTCATGTGTGTATTGATAGTCTACCACCACGCGCTATAACGGTGAAGGAAAACATCGTGAGGAAACCTGCACACCATAGCGATTTCTACGATATGTAAAGTCCGCCAACTTGGTGGACTATATAGCCACTCGCAATCGTATTCTCGATTGTAGAGAAGGCTCGTGCTGGGGGACATACAGCTGGGGAAAAAAAAAAAACTGTGTGATGGATTGGTCACCTGAACCATGCAGCGGCGACACAGGCCAGCCTTGACGAGCGACTTGGCGACCCAGCGCGCGGCGTACGCGGCCGAGCGGTCCACCTTGGTGAAGTCCTTGCCGGAGAACGCGCCGCCGCCGTGCGCGCCCCAGCCGCCGTACGTGTCCACGATGATCTTGCGCCCCGTCAGACCGGCGTCGGACTGCACAAAAATAACCATATTAAGCCTGCGAAGTCTGCGAATGTCTCGGAAGCTGCACTGTCGCTTTTCGGATTTCAAGTAATAAAGCAGCTTAATGTCTTTGAAATAGGGCATATTTTAAATCAAGACCACAATATGGCGCTTATGACAGTCGAGGAGTTAACCACCACTCATACAATCTATTCTTTTTTGAAGTGAAAACTTCTTTAGCGGCGTTGAGCACTTTTTCTGTAATGGGTATAAAATCTTAAACTCGCGTCAGGACACGTGACCTGATCGTAAGACGAAAAGCGTAAGACGGATGGAGAGTAGACAGCTGTCAGTTAGCTGTCAGTTTATAAAGCTTTGATGAATTGCCAATGATTTTGAGTGGAGATTTCAACATAAACTTCGCAGACGATAAAAATCAACTATTAATTGAATTTTTAAATAATGAATTTGGTTTAACTATGTCGAATGATCGCAATCTTAGCACAACGAAATACAAAACTACTATTGATGCGGTCTTAGACATTTAAATAGGTTCGAATCAAAACTGTTCGTTTCTTACTTCAGCTACCATAAACCTATCGTATCAGTTTTAGAGATTGGCGATGATAGTTCTGGTTTTTATTTAAATGACTGGTGAGACGAGCATGCCGTTCGCCTGATGGTACGCTATACGACCGCTTATGTACAGTAGCAATGCTTGGCATGCCACTGTGCTCGCCATCCTGAGACATAAGATGTCAAGTCTTAATATGTCCAGTAGTTACTCTGGCTACAATATCCTTCAATCCGAAACACAACAGTGCATTTAAACTACTGTTTAACGAGAGAAATAGACACCTAACGCAGTGGTACCTATCCCGGGCGGCTTCTCACATATGAGAGACCTACCACTAATAATGAAATGAAATGTATTTATTGGTCACGTAGTCAATTAAAGAGCTCTTACAAACGCATATTATGCATATACTACGTTATTTCATTCTAAGTAACATACTATCATTATATCTATTACATCTCATTAAAATACATATCTGTCATGATTTCCACAACCGACAAGGATACAAAAAAAAAATTGAATCTGCAGATATAAAATTCATTTTGCATTAGCAATAAGTTAGTTTAGGGCAAAATTAATTTGCATTTTACATCATAACTCAATATTTGTTTTTCCAGAGTTTATTTACATTTAATTACAGTATATTGACAGGAATATGCATAACTGCGAAAATAAAAAGATATATAAACAATTAGATAAGCTGTGAGGATAGAAAAAGCATTCACACTGATATGCTTTCGGCGGATGTCAGGCGTAGGACTTAATGTGACATCTTTCTCGTAACAAATTTCGACTTAGAAATATTATGTTTACAAACTGATTGACTGTGTATTGACAATACGCAATTATAAAAACAAAAACAAACTTAATGCAAAAATAATGTTATCGTAAAAAAAATCTCTAATTGTAATTTGTTATTATTCTATATTCACACTAATTACTAAAGTTTCTGATTCACGGGAGCAAAAATTTTACTCATTTGATCCTTTTTTTTTATAATATGTAACCTTTTTAATGTCCTAAAAATCATCCAGCCTAGGACCAACATCCAATGGGACAGCCAAAGAGATTTTATTACAAGTTTATGCAAAAAGACATTTCAGCAACCTATTACATAAATTAAATAACTTTCTTATAATGAAAAATGCAAGCCTGTTATGTACCACACAGCTTGGCTAATATATGAAGAAAAGGACATACAAAATATATAGTTTTTGTTAGCATATACCATCTAATTAGGTTTGCTTGTGTAATAAATATACCAATAATAATAATTGATATAAAAAATAATTTGATTTACCTGTGGTCCACCAATGATAAACAATCCACATGGGTTGATATGGATCACGGTCTTGTTGTCTAGATACTGCGATGGAATAACCTCTTTGATAACCTTCTCCTTGATTTCCTCACGTAGATGGTCCAGTGTGATCTTAAAAAAACACAGTAATTAAATTTAATAACACAAAAAAAAAACAAAACAATTGTATAGTTTTTTTGATAACTTATAATTATTATGAGTAAAACTCTTGATACTCAATAGCACAATTACAATTTATAGCCTATCCTATTGTTACATGTAGATATGAGACTTATTTATTCTTAATTGCCGTAATTAAAGGAAAAAATACTTAAAAGAAACTACAATAAACAAAAAGTACTAGAAAAAGATTTGTTTTAAAATGTGTGTGTTAGAGCATAATTGGTATGGCCATAAATGTAATTAAGGAAACCATTTATGCTAGTAGAATCCAAAAATGTACTGATACTGTGAATGCAAATAGCATTAATAAAAAGTAAAATATGTACCTTCTCAGAATGTTGAAGGGATACAACCACTGTATGAACCCTCTGTGGCACTGTTGCTCCACCAGCAAACACATATTCGCATGTAACCTGCCAAACATAACAATGCATTGCATTAGTTGATTACTTCTCATTATCATTATAGAAAGGCTAAATTAAGGAAAATTTACAGGTTAAAAACATATTGCTAATTCATATAATGTTACATATGTACAATATTTACATAATATTAATATAAGCATTAAATATTGACAATAAAAATAAGCAAACAATATGTCACCTGTGTCTTGGAGTCAGGACGGGCCCACCAGAACTCGCCATTTCGTCTCAATTCAGCTATCTTTTGATTGAGTCGGTGAGCCAGCACCACTGTTAAAGGCATGCACTCTTCTGTCTCATCTGTTGCATAGCCAAACATCAAACCCTAGGGAAAACAAATAATGACATAGATAAGAAATATGAGAATGTTCCCTGACTCAATGATTTACACTTCTTAAGAAAATGACTACAAAGAAGTGTGGTAATGGAAATTCCATATTAGCAGGTAAATCCCAATGAATGCATAGATCATGATAAGTAGTGTAATAACTTTATTGGTTTCCTCAAACATGCAAGTTACTACTATAATGGCATAAATTAAAAAATGAGTTTGAAAATAGAAAATAAAACAAATTAAAAATTTGATCTTATCTGATATGGAATCTTAATTTAGCTGTGACTAATCCATGAGTAATGATAATGATTCTGAAATACATATAACAGAATCAAATGCACAGAATTTCCAATGTATTACTAAAAGATAAGAGCAAGTGAGGTGGGCTTTATGATGAATATGTGATTCGACACATGAGGAAAACACTTAGCAGGAATTGACTTGTTTACCTGGTCTCCAGCCCCAACTTCATCCTCATTTCTATTCTCATGCACACCAGCAGCAATGTTTGGTGACTGTTGGTCGAGAGCCAGCATAACACTGCACGTCTTGTAATCAAAGCCTGGCCCCAACATGCTCATTGTTAAGAATAACCAATGCAAATTTATGCAATAAAATTGTGTATTTTACGATATCTTATATCTAGTGTGTATACCATGGTTCTTATGAATGATGCATTGTTGAGGTTTGTTGAGGTTGCTTACATATTGTGGAACCAGGTAACATTCATTTTGTAAACATATTAATGCTTGTGATATTCGATCCCCGAGATAACATAATGCATCACCGAGTTCATGCGAATGATATACCAATGTACTTTAGGAAAATATTTTTATAACCCATTGTTGCCTCATGCATCAGGCTCGAGCATAATTTGTACCTGATCTCCAGCCCCAATATCTATTTCGTCTCTGTCTTGGTACACCCCTTCAGCAATATTTGGACTTTGCTCTTCAATTGCCACTAACAAATTTAGTGTACGCCAATCAAAACCTAGTGTGCATTGAACAATAATTACCAATGTGTTTTACGATCACACGAAATATGACACAATATGTTATAAGTTTAGTCAGTCTGGCTGGAAGCCAATTGACTGTATTTATCACTAAATAACCAGGGACAGCACACATACCTTTAGACGAATCGTCGTAGCCAATGTGCTTCACGGTCTCTCTGACAACTTTTTGGTAGTCTACGTTAGCCTTTGATGTGATCTCGCCACATAACAGCACCATGCCGGTTTTTGTGACAGTTTCTGTTGATAACACGTTTAAATTAGGGAATTACCGCGCTATCATGCATTTTATCAATTTAATGCGACACTCACCGCAGGCCACTTTTGCATCAGGATCCTGCCTTAGATGTGCATCTAATATGGCATCACTGATCTGATCGCACATTTTGTCTGAAAACAAATAAACATGCATTTAGATATGCTTTCATCAGACAAGGTTGAAATTGCACCATTGTTTGGCTCGGCCCACGTGTTGCGATTATTTTGACAAATGTGACTCGCGGTTGTCCACGGCAGGAACCATGATGTAACAAAATATTATCCTACACCACATACAATGGACGATGTCTAGGTTTACCTAACCTAAAGAAAATTCTTGACTATGGGAATTCAATAGTAAATTGTATACATTTCCCATAATTTATCAGCACTTTATCTGCGCACATGCTCGGTCGGCCATTTTTCATTGGTATCATACAATTGCTGCATCAAAATCATGAAAACTAACCTGGATGACCCTCGCCGACAGATTCCGAAGTGAACAAAAACACTGATCCATCTTCCATGTCATAGCTGTGACCATTTGTTTTCGCGTATCCATTCATTTTTGAGGTCTCCGGCATTCTGAATTTAGAGTTAGCTCACAAAAATAACCCGAAAGAGTCCCCTTATATTAACACTGTGGAAAAGAGGTCCTCCGCACGATCACGCTGATATTTATAAGGTCGGAGAGGCGCCACAGGGCTATTAGTTTCCACCAATGAAAACCTTGCTGTCTTGCGCCTGATGTGCGTCTATTGGCCGAAATACTTTGTTTTGACTGTGATGACCTGCCATAGATAACAAAATTGCCCGCTAAATACAAGATTACATTCCTATCAGAAAATCAGAAAATAATTGTAACTTGTGTTATTATGTTCTACTCTAGATTAAGTTTATAAGTTTATACATCAAAAACTGCATTGGAGTATTAAAAATAAGTCATGAATGAAGAAGACAAACAATTTGAAATATTTATATTTAATAGTAAGGTTTGAATGAAATAATATATAGGATATATAATATGTATTCAGAACATGATTTTCCAAAGTATGTGTTGAACCTATTGAGTTATGCTTTCAAGTGTTATGATTCCAGGTGTAACAATTCAATGTAAAGTATAAAGAAAATACAGGAAGTAATTTGAATATTATCTTTGTCGCATGACTAACTATTGAGTATTGATTTATTACATGCTTGTTTTTCATTCCGGAAAATTGCTATGCTGCACTGCCCAGAATCAAGCAATAAATTTAAGGATGGCATTTGGAGCTTCAGCCTAGGTATACGAGAACACAAGAGTTGATATTGTAAATGTTAATATTTTAATTAATTGAAATTGTTCTTCATAATATTGAATTATGTTGTGCCACCATATAATGGTTAATAAAATTGCAATGCCGTATAAACTTTGCATCAAAATTAAATAAAATAATTTTAGACAGTTAATATAATAAAATAAAATAACTCAAACCTGAATCGAAGTAACAGGTTTACTTCATTTGGTCACAGAATCACCGTTTGCTTTGCTGATATAGGTTTATCCTTTTAAATATTTGGCGAATAGGTAAATAACTTAACAAGCACGTGTAGTGAGATCTCGTCGCAAACTGAGAAAATCTTACTGGTTCATGTGTACTTAAGCATTCGAGTAGATGAAGACAAAATGTGCACTTTCAGTGTTATCCCCAGCATAGTCCAGCAGCTCGGCATCTTTTTTAAAACAAATATATTAATTATCTACTTAATTTTATTATTTTTTCTTAGCATTAACAAGTTAGCTATTTACACATTTTCTTATGTTTATAAGATATTATACTTTCTTATTCATTGCTTATCCACTAGAGCTAATTATATCAGTTACATTAATTAAGTTTTACGAAGGTTATGATAATACGGTGTGCCAATAATTTCATTATAATTGGCGACGTATAAGACTTTTGACAGATTTTGTTCGCGATCTCAGCACAATTATCAAATGAGATCATCTGTTAAAAAAATCACCCAACAGTCTGACATGGTACCGACTACTCATCCCCACACTAAGGTAGGTAAGTACCAGTCTTTGTCATAGGAATCAGAAACTAGGAGAGTCGAGAGACTTCTTGGTCTAACAAATACTAGGCCTGGAATAAGTACCTGTGGAATTTGGATCATAAGAAACATTTGTGTCGTTTTGGGCATAACTTCTCCGGCTTCTTGTTTCACAATCGGCGCGGCGCGGCGTGGCGCGGTGTCTAACAGTTCCCTTTCCTAGGAATATCGCCTTGATATTCATAATGAAAGAAATTACGTCATTTCCTTCTAACGGCTGTTCTTATTACCTTTTAAAGGGTTCCGTACCTAAAAGGTAAAAACGTGACCCTATTACTAAATAAATAAATATATAAATAACACCCAACAGTCACATACATAGTCCTGACCCCACACTAAGTTCGAGTCTTGTGTCGTGGATATCAGGAACTACGAGAGAGACTTTTCGGTATCACAAACATCCAGACCCGAAAGAAATATTTGTGGGCCGCACAAACATTTCTCTCGGTGCGGGGATCGAACCCGCGGCCTCTCGTTTCACAGGCGGCGTCTAACCAACTGCGCCACGGAGGCTGTCAAAACTAAGCCAGGAACATACATGACTTTTAGGGTTTCTGTTATAGATGATCGTACGGAACCCTTCGCGCGCGAGTCCGACTCGAACTTGGCCGGTTTTATATGTTCAAGTTCTGGCTACTATACGAGCTACATGAGAAGCTCCACGAAGCTGCATATTATGCGAAGACTCGTATGCACTTTATTTCTTAAAGCAAGAAATTAAAATACTTGAATAATTAAAACCATCAAAATAAAAAAACAATCTCGGTTTGGTAGCAAAGACACTGCTGATAAACTTTGAACTATCAAACACAACGCAATCGTGATAAATATATTTTGATGGTCTTCACTACCTATATTTATCTAATCTTAAACTGACGCAACTATTTGCAATTAGTAGACGGCGCATCAGGCACGTGGATAACAGTTCAAGGGGTTTATCCCATCGTTACTCAGTGTGAGCATACCGTGTTTTCAGTATATGTAACAGTTGTAAATATGCTTATCAATTCAATGTTTAACGTTATAAGTTTATGTAAGTAGGTATAGTGTTTATGTCAATTTTGTTTTTCTGTGATTAGTGTATTATGACTGATTTTTTTATCCTCTTGCAAATTTCGCTTTCTTTATTTCTTCTGACCCATCCGGCTGAGTTGTAAATAAATAAAACTTTACTAAAGAGATCTAAATTTAGTTGCTCTACACAAAGTTTTATGAATTTTATGAAAAAGGTTTCAGCACCATGTCGATCGCTCTGTATCGACCGCCTGGTGTAGAGAACACGAATAAGCATTCTCAAGGATGTCAGCCAGCCAGCCTGGCTGATTGTAAAATCAATACACAAATGTAAACTGCAATATAGGAACATGTAATACTTTATGCTAGCAAAAAATCAACTATAAATTATGACAGTAGTGGTCTAAATAGAGTTCAAACTTTTGTAGAGCGCCAGTCACACAAAATCTGATGGTCTTCTTGGTATTTACACCAATTCGTATTTCGGTATAGTGGATAATTTGACAATGGTGGTTGTATGTAGTTATCTGCCCAGATTCCGATGACTAGGCTAGATCCGCTGGATAATGATACAATAATTGATATGTAAGTCTCCCATCGTTCGACGGAATACACAAGGCGAAAAGTAGTTGTCGCAGTAGTAGAGGTGCGTGAGACGTAAATTAATGTTATTTTGTTGAAATTTTTGATTATATAATAAACAAATTAATAAGTATGTAGATGTGCTTACAATATTCAATGTTTATAATTTTTCTCTTTGCTAGATGCAGGGCCGTCTTTACCTATGATGGGGCCTTGGGCACACAAGAATTTGGGGCCCTTTTGAAAAATAAAGATTTTTTTTAATCTACTATGATCATTTTATATCGCAGATATGTATCAATCTTGTCAGAATTGTCCCTCTCAAAGGGATGTAATGTAAGAAACTGTGTATGATGTCTCTAGATCTTTCTAGGTTAGCTCATTACACAGGCCCACTAAAATGTTTTTTTAGTGAGTACTGATTACCACTAAAATGGTTAATAAGTTTTTTTTCTAAAACGATGTATTATTGTCGATTGTTTTGTTTTTATTTATATGGTATTAATCCTTATCGAAATAATTTTGTTTTTAAACGACTTAAAAAAAGGAGATTATGTATTCGATGTGTATGTACATAATATGTAATTTTGTCAGAGTTGCACAGATTTTGGATATGTTAGTCTATACCAGCGCATGTTGACTATTTTGTTTCAGCGTCCTAACCTAGATAGGTAAGGGTAATAAGTTTCGATTACTACAACAGAAATAAAAAAAATAAGAAATAGAAAATAATTTAAAAGAATTAAACTGTCTTCAAAATTGTAATAAAAAGAGAGAAATAGAATTAATCTTTTAAATCTAAAATACCTAAATAGGCCAACCATTTTTTGAGGTCGGTACTGGTCTTAAAGTTTGAGATCAGCGGAGCCCCATGGTTCTACTCGCATAGTTCGTAGCGTGATGTTATAAAGCTTAATAGTAGTCTTGCTGGCACCGAGCTCAAAAAATTGTTGGCCTATTTAGGTATTTTAGATCTATTAAAAGACTAATTTCTATTATGCGGAATTAATGAGACGAGACCGGAAAGGATGTAACAGGACGGGATTTTTTCACCTGGTGGTAAGATCACTGCCGGCCATGAATATTCACAACGCTTGGTTAACTCACTCACTTCTAGGGACGGGATGGATAAAACACAGAACGGCAGTAACGTTTAGTTTACGCAAAATAATAGGTCTCTAGTGTGGATAAGAGTCAACAAGTATCTCATATAAATATCAACAGAACTCGCGAAAGAAATCACTACTTACTACTCGTATTGTTTGTAACCAAAAAACCCAGCAGGATTCTAGAGCCCTTCAACTATCTAGAGAGTAAGGGCATAAATTTGAATCCCCAGGCGGCCGGGCCTCTCGTTTCACAGGCGTCGTAACGTCTAACCGACTGCGCCACGGAGGCTGTCAAAAGTTTTGATATAAATAATATGTGGCTGATTTGGGCTGGATTCATCATTCAAAAAGGGGCACAGGAACACGGGCGGAGCCAGTTAGGTCTTAGTGTAGAAATAAATAGTTATTGATATTAAGATTATTGATAATATATTTATATTTATTTATTTTTGTTATTGATATTCTAGATCTAGACTTATCCATAAAGATATCTCCTATAAAATAATGGTACCGTGGTAATTATTTTCACAAATTTTAAAATTAATTTATATATTAGTTATTTACTTGTCTTACTGGCTACTTTTGAACTGATCATCGGAAATCTAGTTTACATTTGATCGAACTAGATAGATCATATTTTTTAAACATCATACAACAGCATATAATCTCAACATTGAATATTTAAAGAATAAAGATTTTCCCCTTCCAAACCACAGCAAACCCAAGGACGTGGTAATTGAGAAAATATGGAAATCTGGATTAAACGATTGTGAAGCAGTACATCTGGTTTACAGAAATCACGCTTTACAGACGTAAAAAAAAATAGTAAGTAGCATCTTAGGAATTATTTCGATTATTTCATATTGAACTGTTTTTTTAAAGTGCAATTAATGTCTGTCAGTAGCGTAGGTAACTCTATACTATCTGAGGCCCGTGGCAAAATCATCGGATGCCCCCCCCCCCCCTTACTAAAAAAAACTTAACTATACAGGGTATATCAAGACTGCTACCGAAAACGAAGCTGGGTGGTAGTTTTAGTAATTGGATTTCTTAGTTACTAACAGGAACATAAAGTTGAGTTCACAATACTAACTTATTACTACTTCTACAATTTTAATAAATAATTGATTAAAATTAAATCACAAAAATGACAGTTATCAATTAACAACATCGCTTAAGCTACTTAAAATTATTATATATATATAATTCGCCCTTTTTAAATTACACATATCAATTATTAACTTTGTACGCCATAATGTTTACTCTAAATTCTGTCTGATTTTGAAACTAACAAGGCCTTATTCATAGAAAGTTTCAAAATCTATTTTAGTTATCGAATGTATTGTCCCTTTCGATCGAATTTTGAATTTACTTTGAGCGAAGAATACAAAACATTCGATTAATAAAAGGTTAGTTGTTATAATATTCACATTCGTCTGGAAAATGTTCATTTTTTTTTATTGCAGTGAATGGCGAGACGAGCATGCCGTTCATAAATAATGAACAGGCTTGGCACCAGAAAAATGTATGATCCAAAAGCATTGACGTAGTATTTAAATCAATGTCCAAAAGACGAATTATTTGTCTGCCACTAAAAATAAAAAAAATGAGTTGGTATTCCGGTGTTCGTGCCAGTATTAGTGTTGCAGTTATAACATGTTCTTGCTAGTATAAAGTGTGTTCTTTTTCATGGCCACTTAGTTATTGTAAGTAGTCTTAAATCTTTGCGGCTCAAAAACTTGTCAATGTCCAGAAATACTACCATTATTTCCAGTAAGCGTGTACACTTATTCGTGTTATGTCGAAAACCTGCAATGCAACATAAAAAATATTTTCGAATGCACCGTGTTAAACGCTATAAAACTGGCTTCAATTTGAATATTTCTAGTAAGTATGTACCTTGCACAAAAAGTAAATCAAGAAGTACTTAAACACTGTTTTAGACTTTTACGGTTATTCGCTAAAAATTAACGTACGGAATTTCCGTGTCATAGTATAGTCTACCGTCGATCATGGCGCTTGCAACAACGTCGAAACATTAGGAGCTCAGAAAATTATAATAACGCAAATCCCTATGTGAATATTTAAGAAAATACTTTATTTTTATTTTACTGAGTACTCGACCTCATAATTCCAGTTAGTAACAAAATCCATTCCAGCTAATTATGTAACGTTACATAACTGACGTTACGAAACTACATTTTATAACTTCACATCAATATATTTTATATGAAATACACAACAAATATGATTCTAATAAAGGGGTTCACTTGAAGGAATTACTCCACTAAAAGTCTTCTTGTACTTTTCACAATTTATTATTCCAATACAGTCAACATGGTCTTATTCTCTTTTACAAATTATTTCCAGTTCCGCTCCGCGAAACACACCGTACATTATATATTCTCTCACGATCCAATACTCGCTCAATCCGGCAGTATATGCATAGTATATGTTTAGTAATCCATCATTCAAACCATTATATATCAAAAAATTCAACGCCATATTACCAATGTCACTTATTATTTTTCAGTTTTTGACATATAATTCAATATAAACCTTACAGCTCGGCCATCCTGTTCTAAGCGAGTTCCTTCGCTTAATATTTTATAAAATTAAAATAATTGACATATATCCCAATATAAACCTTACACTAATAAACTTCAGTTATTTTTAGATACTTAGTGCTAAACTTTAAACAATGTTCGTGTTAAAACAATAATATACTTACTTTCAAAATCACTTTACTAATCGGAACACGTTATTGATAACACGCTATTCTGAAAACAAAGTAACGGTAATTAACCATTAAAGGCCGGAAAAAGACACGACCAAACGATTTTAAACTGTCTACAATTGGTCGCTAAATTAAAAAGAACATCTGAATTACTTGTTTCTTTTTTAAAGTGAACTAAAATCGTCGTTACTAATTGGAAATTCCGGTATTATCAAAATTCTAGGACAAAATTAAATTCGATTTATTTACTTATTTTATAAAACAACCAGTTAAAAGACATTAAAACATATTTTCATATTGTTTTACCACAAACCAAGTGACTTTAGTATAAGTTTGGAGTGTGGTTTGGAGAGAATATTTGGGGACTATGATACTTCAAAGTTAGGAATGTATGTATGGGACATCGTGAAATTGGGGGGTACGTACTTATACATTTTATGTGTTTTTTTTAAAGTAAGATTTTATTTCAAATGATTTTTCTATGTTAATTTACTTTTATTGAAATTTGCTATCGATTGCTATTTTAAACGAAATTTTCACTGATAATTATTAAATAATGTGAATGATAAGTCAGTCGACATTATGATTTGGCCATGGTCAAAAGATTTGAAAATGCCCATAATTACTATTTATGTGACAGAGAACACATTTATATCATTTCACTTTTAGTTTGGAGGGATCTCTTTTAGGGTGTGGAGTTATATTATCACTAATCTACTGAAATAGATGATGATTACTTCTTACAATTCCGTCAATATACGTACATAGGTGATAGGAGTCGTGAAACGTGTGAGTAAATGTGTGAAGAAAATTTTCGGTTTGTATTTTTTTTTTACACTGGCTCTTCTTCGGGGCCCCCCTGAAGATGGAGGCCCTAGGCACGGGCCCCGTGTGCCCTTAGTGTAAAGACGGTAATGGCTAGATGGCACATTGAATTACCATTGTTTCCTTATAATATTGAATACTGTAGGCCAATATGCATAGTGATATTAAGGAAAAAGGAGATACTTTTATTCTAATGCTATATTTTTCATCGTTGTCTTCCATAGAAGGACATTTATAGAGTGTTTCAATCGGATAATTTCTTTAGTTGTCACTCTGTGTTTTCTCTTGGGATACTAGCTTGTTTGCTTACTCGATAAATAATAACAAAATGTACGTTGCGAATGAATAACCACCCATTTTTTTTGTAATAGTGTAGCATAAGACATTGGCACGGCGGCTGCCGGCTAAAAATAAAACGGGCTGCTTAGGCGGACATGGTTCTGCGAGAGGTGACACAGCTATATTACACTACAAGAAGGTGAAAAAGAGAGTGTGCTGAAGTGCGATCCACAAGAATATCGAAGATATGTAAAGTCTAACTAAAGTCTAACCTTCAACAAGAAATTTTGTTGGATATTTATATGCATTTTATGTTTCAGTTAACCAAGATAAAGAGGTAGAAACATTTTGCATATATTTATAGATATCTAAATTATATAAATATATGAGTTTATTTTTATTTCATGAACCCTAGTATTGTACCGACATAGCCATGGTAGCTATTTTAACCCCGTGTTAAAGATAGATAGGATATTGAGAACGGCCGTAAATGAGGTAAACTGACAGTAAAGTAGCGTCAGTTTCACGGAAATAAGGAAAAAGTCAGGAAGAAAATGACAAATAATTAATTACTTTGAATGATATTTAATAATGACGAATTTCACCGTCTTGAATTGGTCTTGAATATTTAATTTTGATAATTCTGTATGAAGTAATATGTTTTCAACACAATTTTATGTTTGCTGTTATGATAATCCTTTAGTGTTATTTTAACTTCAACCTTTCAACTAAATAACAGATAAATTTAATCTATATGGTAATGTTGCTTATTTTTATAAACAATAAAATTCTATAGAAATTTATTCGATAAATGTTTTTTATGTGAAATACTTCTAGATAGAACTTCTATTTGATACTAATTGATCCTAGTGGGCAAGTAAATATTATTGTATGTAGCGTTGTTTGTTGACCAGCCACACGCTGTTTTGATTGCTTTTCAATAAATGAAAGTGATATGGTAAGTATGCAGAATGCAATTTAGTACCGGAGAGGTAGTCTCGACTCTCGAAGATATAACCTGCGCCTATATCGAGCTTCGACTTACTTTATTGAATTGTTCAATTATATAAAGAACATACATCAGTGGCCCTTCAACAGAATTAAAAGACTGACGTCTGAACAAGTTTAAAATAATATCAAAACAATAACAATCAATATCGTAAACCGAAAGACCTTTGGATAAGTTTAAAGAGTCATTATTTGTTTGTACAAAGGCAATACATACCGCTTGTGGATTAATAAATGCTGAATTGGTGGTTGGATGTCTTCTTAGTTGCTGTTTGCTTTAGCATTAAGACTCTTCACCTCATTGTTCCCCATAAACAGGGTATATCAAGATTGCTACTGAAAACGAAGCTGGGTGGTAGTTTTAGTGACTTCAGACACAAGGCAACTAATAATTTAGTGTGCAAAAAATTGCGACGATATTTTTGTTTTTTTTTTCTGTCGTCGTATTAGGGTGGTAAACACATAGTTTTTTCTTAAATAATAGTGTACACCCTTTTATTTTTAAACACGCTATGGTACGCAAGTAACGCAAGGCTTTAAGTTATTATTTTAGCAAATACTATGGATTTACCACCCAAACTCGACGATATTTAAAAAATAATAAAAAAAACATTGTCACGTTTCTTTGCGAAATTTTTAGTTACATTGTGTTTGTAGTCACTTAAATTACCACCCGGCTTCGTTTTCAGTAGCACTCTTGATATACCCGGTAAAATAAATACACTAGTCACAAAAATGCAAGGATATTTTATAATATCAATTTTTTAGACAATCTGTGTCTTGTTTTTTTTTGTTTACTTGCAATGAATGGCGAGACGAGCATTTTGTTCGCCTGATGGTAAGCGATACAACCCCTCATGAACAGTTGCAAAACCAAACAATACCTTGAATTACAAAGCAAAGCTTGGTATTCCAATGCGCTCGCCATCCTGAGACATAAGATGTTAAGTCTCAATATGTCCAGTAGTTACTCTGGCTACAATGTCCTTCAATCCGAAACAGTGCATTTACACTTGCTGTTTGACGGGAGAAATAGACAATGCGGTGGTACCCACCCGGGCGGCCTTTCACATATGAGGGACCTACCACCAGTGAATTGGATGATATTTGTTGACTACGCACGCACAGCAGCATCACGTATAGAAACATTACGGGAGGTCTCGTCACGCCCCGAACAGATGCCTGTGTGGGCACTGGGCGGATCGAAGGCATATATGCAATTTGTTAATATTATAAAGTTTTTTTAAAATAACTTCGCACCCACCGGTCTCACAATGATGACACTTGATGATGATGATGACGAGACCTATCTTACGATGTAAACAACATAATTGTAAGTTTATTACGAAATTAAACACAGTGAAAAAGATTACACTCTATAGAGAAAACGAATTGAAAAAAAAGGGAATTTTCATAGTGGCTCTCCTCACGGTAAAGCCCCATGGTAATTGAGGTACACAAGAGTTTGGGTTAAATCAAACAATACTCTCACAGGTTACTGGTTTACCACTGGCATTATTGTTACCCAATAAGTTAAAGAAATAAAGCGCATGTCTAATAAAAATAGACATTTTAACGCATCTATGATTCTATAATTGGGTGTTCACTGTTCATGGGCGGCAGTGATCACTTACTTAGACACACACAAAACGAAGAACATAATACGAAGAAGGCGCTTTTAAGACGTTATTTTCCTGTATCTTTTTTAGAGCCTATTTCAATCATTAATGATACAGAGCTATGATGTAGTTTTGTCATGCTGCCTCAGCCAGAATTCCTAAACATATTACAGGGAGTACCTACCATTTACGTAGCTTAATGGATTGTATATTTATTTAGTGCATATTTTATTATAAAGAAAGTATCATGTAATGCGATATTAATATTCAAAAAAGACAATGAAAATAACAGTGTGTTTCCATTTTTATAAGGTAAGAGAGTGTGCAAGAGTCCATGATAAATATAGCTACGACTTCTGGCGTTTATTTTGGCAGTGGATATTATCTGGGCCATAATGGCTAGATTTCATTTGTGAAATTATAGGTACTTATACATAATGGTTTCTTTTTACGCGAATGGTACACATTGAAATAAAACTATTTTTACGGATTTTATAGCGAATTTCAAAACACCAAATTCGTGATAAAATCCGTAAAATATACTAGTAGTTATACATTTATATCATTGAGCTGTTTGTCACAATTATACTAGCATGCTCAAAACTGGACAAACGCTGTACTCGTATATAGAATGGACGCGCAATGAACCTGAACTAATTTGCTTAAGTCACTGTGGTTGGTAAGAGGTAGGTAATAGGTTTTCCATCATTTTGCATAGACTATGGTCGATATCCGGCTGGATTTTAATACCCACTAACTTATTTAAATGAGCAGTGGAATTTAGGGTTACATAATTATGTGGTCAAGACGTCACATGACAAAGAATTCATTACAAATCCGTGATGCCGGGCCCACAATATCACAGTTGGCCTCAGAAATTAATAGCTTCATTCAATGAGATGAATTTGATCACGTAGTTAATTTGCATGCAGAGGTTATCACTGTATCAAAAATGTGACTGAAAATAATAGCTAACATCATTCATGGTCTTTTGTAATTTTATAACGATGTTAAATACTAAATAGTTTCAAACCATGTATTATCTAATATTTCCTTTATTGTATACTTTAGAGACAGAAACAAAAATAAAAAGGACTAAACTAAAATTATTATAACATGCAAAATTAAAAATATTTAACTTAAATAAATGTTTTAAAATGCTCGTCGTAGTATTTATTCTTTGTGGTATTGGTATTGGCATGCCTTGGTGGTGTAGTAGGTTATGGTTGTCTGGCAGAAATTGCCTTCGAGCGAGCAACCTTCACTTCCCCATTAGTCGCCTCCTACGACAGCCAGGGGATACCGTGGCGGAATTTTCGAAGCGCCCCCATACCACAGGGCGCACGATTTAGCTTACCTACCATTTTCAAACCGGCCTATCGACAAGTCTGTTAAAATAATCAGTAGACTAATTTAAGAAATTCTATCTAGCTATTAAGTAATTTTATCAGCTGAAGATATTGTTCGACATGATATGTATTAGAGAGTGACGAGAACATTAAGAAAACTAATAGGAAGCATGGTTTGGTGAATAAGATTAAACAAAATCAAAGTAACACGTCTGTGTTAGACAGTGCAGTAGGTACCACCACTGTTTAGTGATGGTACCGACTACCGACTAGGCGGTAGGTTCCCCGTATGCGAAAAGCTGCCTGGAGAAAGCACTGTTCTATCATCTTTTTACCGTAAAAACGGAACAGCGAGTTTGGGTTACAAAAACTATTGTGGTTTAAAGAAGTAGCCTATGAAATCACGGATATTCAATCCGTGTCTCGGGATAACGAGCACAGTTCTGTACCATGCACTGCTTAGTATAATAGTTTTCAAGTTTATTTTTAATGCATACATAATATGTTCGGCAAACGTGCAACCGGCTTACTTGATGATACGTAAATATAGTGTCCCATGAACATTTTCAATACTTGGATCGTGGGTGCGGTGGCAGCCTCTAGATAAACAAAGTGAGCAGAAAAAGGTAAAGGGGTATAAGGTCTCTGAAATTTCCACTCACTAAACCAAACACGACAGCAAAACCGTTGCCTCTTGTCGGTTTATCGTGAACCAGATTACTGAAGACCAAGGGAACTACAGTGTTGCTTTACTATTTTAAATCGACTCTAAAAACGAGGGATGTTTTTAAAATCGTTATATCGTGCTCTTGTTTATGGGCAGGCGTGAGGTTTACCATCAGAAAGGCACCCAAATTATTTTGTGATTCTCGTTAGTAAATACGTTAATAATATGATACGTAGGTACAGGTGAGGAAAATTTAGCTGTGAGGTGTAAGTGGCAATACTAATGAATCTGTGAAATCTTAGTAACATACTATTCTAACTAGAATGTTACTAAGATTTCACAAAATTGACAATGTAGTAGATAAAACTAACTCATTTTATCTACTACATTGTCAATTTTGTCATTTGTTTCCGAAACAATATCAGCTATAGTAGCAAGTTTCTCACGACTAGCCGCTGTTTTACGTCATTACAAATTGTTTATGTAAATTCTAACTCAGATGAACGTTTGGTTTGTGCAATTAATTTGAAAATATTGTCATGATTTCTATATTTAAACATAGTATATTATGATAAATCATATTAGATATTCTAATCAAAATGGAAAAAATACATATTTAACCACCAATTAAACAAATTGCAATGTAAAAGCACGCCCAAAACATAAATTCAAAACGTCCTTGTACTCGGGAATGGAATAAGATTTTAAGCGGACTTTTCGTTTTTTTTTTGTGGTTATGGTTTTATTTCATGTAAGTAGATTTGACGTGATTGCAGTGGACCTTTTCAATAATCCTAATCAATTATTAGTGGAATTGACAGTTAGGCATTAGCCTGTTGCAAAATAAACATTTTACACTGTCCATATCACAGAACAGTCCCTCATTGACATTTCCTATCGGTCCGATCTCTACTATATCTAATTTTTTGTTGGATTGCCCCAAAATCATTGATAAAGTGAATTTGTGAGAGAGTATAAGTATTAGTTTGTTGTAGTTGTATCTATGAAACCGTAACAAAAACAGATTTTAGGAAAAAGGAACATTTTTGTTGGTTAATGAAATGTCTTTAGTGAATACGTTTTACACCAAATGTAAGAATTGTAATATATTTTTTATACTGGGAAGATATTAGGTCCTTGAATAAGTTCTCGCTGTTTCTTCAAAGATGACAATAGCAGTACCCCGTTTGTGAAATTTGGAATGCTAATACACATACAAGGCAGCAGTATATCTAAGCCAAAATTTCAGTATAGGATAGCTCATTTTAGTGTAACCAATTTTTTTTCTCAGTTCTGAAAATGTCTACTTTTGTACCAAATAAAGTGTATTTGCGGGGAATTGTTTTGCACTACTTCATTCAAAAGAAATCTGCGGCTGAAGTTCATAGAATTCTTGTTGAGACTTATGGAGACAATGCTTTGTCGGATACGATGTGCAGAGACTGGTTTCGACGCTTCAAAAATAATGATTTCGAACTTCAGGATAAAGAAGGTTCTGGCGCACCGAAAAAAATTTAAGATGGAAAATTGGAGGAATTACTTGATAAAGACCGATGTCAGACTCTAGCAGAACTTGGAAAAAGATTACACGTAGATGAGTCAACTGTTTCAAAATGTTTAAATGTTTTAGGAATGATCATGAGGCGGGGATATTGGGTACAGAATGAATTGAAGCCGAGAGACGTCGAACGGCGTTTTCTCACGTGTGAACTACTGCTTCAACGGCAGAAAAGCAAAGGTTTTTTTCACCGTATCGTGACTGGCGATGACAAATGGATACACTACGATAATCCAAAGCATACATAATCGTGGGGTAAGTCCGGTTATGCATCAACATCGTGTGCAAAGCCAAATATTCATGGTTCGAAGCTTCTTCTCTGTATTTGGTGGGATCAGTAGGGTGTAATTTTTTACGAGCTGCTCAAACCGGATGAGACTATCACGAGGGATCGCTGACGACTTCAATTGATGCGTTTAAGTCAAGCCCTAAAAGAAAAACAGCCGCTATTCGAGCAGAGACACGACAAAGTGATTTTGCTACATGACAACGCTTGGCCTCATGTTGCAAAACCAGTGAAAACCTACCTGGAAACACTTCAATGGGAAGTTCTACCCCACCCGCTGTATTTACCTGACATAGACCCTTCTAATTTTCACCTATTCCATTCGATGGCACATGGCCTAGCTGACCAGCACTTTCATTTTCATGAAGAAGGTAAAAAATTGATCGATTTTTGGATACCCTCAAAAGACATGTCGTTTTTCCGACGCGGAATTCATATACTGCCAGAAAGATGGGACAAAGTGGTTGCTAGTGATGGACAATACTTTGAATGAAATGTTTTTGTTCTTTGAATTTTTAACAAAAAAAATATTTTGTAAAAAAACAGCGAGAACTTATTCAAGGTCCTAATATAAAAGTGAATTTTTATCCGGTGTAAACTACATAGATATTTTATCTGAGAGCAGAGTTCACGAGTCATTTTGGTCATCGCATGACTTGGGAATTCATTAATATATATAAACATTTTTCTGGTCACAGAGCATTGCAATATTCGATAATATTTCGTTGACCAGTACCTAATTATCACATGTTTATGAATTGATTTCAAATTATTGCAACATTAGTATAAATGATTAATGTCGTTCCTTATTACGCAATATGAATAGTATTAAAGACAAGAAATAATAGGCAATATGTATAATCTTAAAACGGTTCCCGGCGTGTGTTTTACTAAGCAGTTGCCATGATGCCCAAAAGGTTTTTGGCTCGTCCATCGCTCTAAACAAATTTATTTTTAGTTACCGATGATAAGTCTTATTTCATATTGTTTGTTGTACATGTTTGTATTTATAATCGCTCTCACAATAAGCGCAGGAAAATCTCTTGTGGAAAAATATTTTTATTTAATTTATAAATAAACAGCGCGCCGTGTTATTGTGTACAATAAATATCCTCATTTATAATAAATTAATTATCTTACAACTTACACTTATTTTATTATGGTTAGAAAGGTCAAATGACTTCATATAGGCTGACACGTGTCAGTCTGAAGTTGCGTTTCTTCTGTTACGTAATCTAGTAAACACAATGAATTATCTTTGTAATTAAGAAAATGAATTAGTCGTAACAACGTACTTACTACACAACTTTTTTTAATACTATACTGTTCTAATGTTCTCTCATTTTCCGTGTTGTATTTGTTTTTTTTTTTACTTTTGCCCGACATATTGGCGGCATTGCACCTGATGGTAAGCGCAAATGCCGCCCAGGCAGAGTACCCATTGGCATCGGACGGCGGTCCCATGCCAATGGAAACAATTATGCCGGCCTGCTAAGGTGCCTCTTCACGCTACGGCGGAAGGACCCAGGATTGTAGGAAGGAGGGAACACGTGAGACGGCAAACAATTCCACAGCCTGACGGTGCGGCACAAAAAAGAATTCGAGAACCGTTTGGTTCGCGCCGGGATGGTGTGGACCGTCAAGCTATGGCTTCGCAAGCCAGCACGCGTGGTTCTGGTAAGGAATGGAGAGGAGGGGATCAAGTTGAACAATTCTTCAGAGCACTCACCGTGATACAGGCGGTAGAACACGCTTAGAGAGGCGACATCCCTCCGGAGTTGTAGCAACTCTAAGTTGCTTGTAACGTCTGCATCATTCACAATGCGGATGGCCCGCCGCTGCAATCCATCCAAGGCATCGAGCAGGTACTGGGCGGATCCATCCCAGAGGTGCGAGCAGTACTCCATACCCGGCCGGACCTGCGCTTTATATAAGCGACAAAGCTGACCGGGCGTGAAAAACCGACGCACCCTGTTCAGGACTCCAACCCTGCGTGATGTGGCAGATATTACGCCCTCGATGTGATTCCTTGGATTGAGATCACAGCGGATACTCAGGTCATTCCGCACTGAGAGGGGAGTACCCTGAAGAATGGGGAGGGGAGAGAACGGGGATTTTTTGCACGTGATCGCACACACCTGAGTTTTCTTGGCATTGAACTCAACCATTTTCCTGGAACCCCATATAGAAATTATATATTTAAAATTAGCTACGTACCTTCATCTGACGTCGACTCCCAGCTCTGCGAAACCCTACTCGTTTACTATGATTCGAAGTCTTTGAAGACTTCCTGTCTTATGCTATCACCTCCAATCCCGTCTTGTCGTATCCCATCTCATCATATCTTCTCATAATACAACTGGTCAACGTTATCCCATTTTATCATCACTTTACCTTCTGATACGAAAAAGGAAAATAGAGATACAATATAGATATTAAAGTGCATCGTAAGCAGCCAAAAGGTGCCAAAACGTATTAGTTTATTTTGGAATAAGACGTGAAATTTTTAATAGAGCTATATTCCATGAAGTAACCACACTTTCAAATTATTTCCTCTTCTTCTTCTTCTACGTGGCGTTATTCCGGCCGGGGCCAGGGTCCGCTTTCCGGTAACTTCTTCTCTATTTCGCCCAATCTTCGGCACCCTCAATAGTAAAGTCATAGACCCTCATATCTTCCATGACGCCATCTAGCCAGCGCTTCGTTAGTCCACCCTTCGGTTGAGGCTCGGGAATATTTAGACTCAGGCACACATTGCTGACGTACTGCTATGGTTTCCTTAGGACGTGACCATACCATTTTAATCTACATTCCTGGCGTTTATCTGCCACATCGCGGACACCAACACTGCCACGGATGTGCTCGTTAGAAATTCTATCCAAACGCGTAACGTTTTACGTTGCACATGCACCTCAGTACCTTCATCTCCGCGACTTGGACCTCCTGGACATGTCGCTTGAAAACAGGCCACCTCTCAGACCCATACAAGAGCACAGCCAGCACGATGCTTTTATAGGTGAGAGAATATTAAGCAAATTAGGCTGTAATCCTTTACGTTTAGTGCTTTGGGCTAACTTCACAAACCAAAGATTTTTTCGGAAATCTCTGTTAATTGTTATGCACCTTTCCTCAGGAAATTTCCTTGGTCATTACAGAACATGGAAATTGACAACTAATATGCACACGTGCCTCAGAAAAGGAAGATATTAAACAACTACTCACAATTTTTTGTTTAGTGAAAGATATTTTCAATTTTTTTTTTCTCATGCTCCTTGCGCGAGCTAGAATGAGCTAGCATGATAAACATTTGTTAAAATCTTACTGGTGGGAAACTTTAGATTACCAAGGTACGTAGAGCGCGAAGCACGCTGAAATGGGAGAGATACATTTTTCAATCAACCCTGGCAGCGCCGACATTTTGGTTTCGATTATTCGCAAGTTTTAGCAATAAAAAGGTACTTAAGGTTCGGGATTCTAGGTCCTTGATGTATGAACGGTCTTATACTACCACTATTTTAAGTGATAATGCGGAAACTGGGACGGTACGAGCAATACCCAGACTCATGGTGCACACCCAGGGATAAAGCTATTTCATCTGATCAAGATTTCGTTTACTAGGGGCGTAGTTATAAAATCTCACAGCAAGCCTATCAAAGGTTAACTACGATTTACGGCACTGTTATGTAGAGCCGCTTGTAGTCAGAGCTACGCTCAGTTGAGACTCCATTACCGAAGTAATTCCTAATATTCACCAGTCTTGCACTCAATTGACCTGGAGATGAATATTGTTGGTAAGTAGATACAGGTCTACCTGATGGACAGAACGGAGGTGGTAGAGCATAATTTTACACAAAGCTCTCTAACCAAAGTTTTAATAATATTAAGACTATATAATATATTATATATGAGGATTAACAGCAGGAGTAGGTAAATATTTTCAGACATATCATAAGAATACAGGATCAGTGTTACTTTAGCTTTTTTTAATAAGCATTATAACTGGCCATCTACAATATAAAAGTACAACAGTCTGTTCCTACTCAGCTATTTTAAATAAAAATAACGATATCTGCGAACGATCTAGAACAACTTGCATAGCTATTTGTTGTTACATTCTAATGAAAATCAGTTGCGGACTCTCGGCACGGAAATAGATTTGCTGAATTTTACTCGTAACCTATATACTATGGTACAAACGTTTCAAAACTTAGATCTTATCGTTAACTACCACTTTGTTGAACAATTTCCATTCAATTTTTTATTCAGACTTCAGAGATATGTCGATTAGTTGAACATTGTATGTAGTGCATACAGGAAATAAACGGTTTGTCAAAGAACTAGAGCTCTTGCGTATTTTCCTTATTATTATTCAATATGTGCATATATTACGGAACGCAATAGGTTGGTAGGTTAGAGTCGCTTATGACATTTGATATTGAATTTAAAGATGATAACGTGTTAACTCAGCTGATCATTACACTCAGGTCAATTACTTCGAATCCCAAATCTTGCAGATTCAAGGTGCCTAAAATATAAACATAATAATTCTCCATTTTTCACCAAGCTCTCATATTATTGATATAGGTAAGTTCATTTATAGATAGAAAAATATTATTGTATTGGTTTCTGCTCTTTGATGGGGTTAAGGGATTTGCTTTTCACAGAATCATAATTGTTGTGCGTAGTGCAGTCTGCCTAGAGAGTGTAGGCTCACGAGGAATGATCTTTGTGTTACAGTAAATTATTAATTAAAAAATCTAATTAATATTCATGATGATGATAATGAATAATATTTGAAGCGGCCTGCATCCAGCGACTTTTGACAGTTTTTATTACGTCGTGCCCATCTTAAGCTTAAAGTTCTTGCTGGTAGATATGTGGCCTTTATTTTAAGGTTCAATTGCACAAACTAACTTTGCCAATACCTTTGCCCTTGAAACTGTCAATTCCATACATTCGCAAGGTCAAATACATCTCAAATGTATGGCGATGACATTTTCATAGGCAAAGGTATTGGCAAAGTTAGTTTGTGCAACTGAGCCTAAAACTTTTTGTCTGCACACTGACAACAACAAATTACTATTTTTAAGGTAATTTTTCAGGAATTATACCAAATTATTATGTTTCATTTAATGTTTTATTTCATTTTCATTTTTCATTTTTTTGTTTTTATTCCTTAATCAAAAGGACTCCCTGACAACGTCAAGATAGTCAAGACTTGCACACAACAAAATAAATTATACTTAGCAGGAAATTAATTTGAACAAAGTTATGTCATAAAAATAATAATAAAGATTTATAATACGCGAAGAAATACTAAATTTAATGAACACAAATTGGTGGTTTTTTTTCAACGAGTCTGCGAATAAAATCGTGTTTATCATATGAACACCCTGATTATATTGTTTGCATTCACATGTTGGGATCGGCACACATAAATGCGGTACTGTGCAAGGCGTAGTGCTATTAAGACTTTTTCCTTGAGGTCGTGAAGCTAGTCATTTCTAGTTGCCTGATACGAAGACAACATCAGCGCTTATTACACCAAGATTCGCCAAAAATCGTTAATTATATTTAACCTATCAAACTACTCGAAATCCTTTATAAAAGCTGAACCCGAAACCCGACAAACTTGTGTCGTAGCTATGACTAGTTTTTAACTATCATCTATGATAGCCGCTGAAAAGTAATGATACCATCCCAGTTTAGCAGGCTAGGCCTATTGATTGGTATAGTACCTGAACGATTTACAAAACCGCTTAACCACTTTAAGCTTTATTATATGAACTCCAAACTTTATGATCGGTTGCAATAATTAATTATGATGTGATCAATGTTATACATTCTAATTAAGTGTGGCTTCGCATCGCCAAAGTAAAAGTTTTAAACAATGTTAAATGATGGACGCCGTAATACTTATAAGTACGCCTAATATGACCTGATGGCAATAGTTACTTAAAATTCATATTGCTTGTTTAAAATAATGCAACGTATAATTTTTTAAATAATGACAGATGCTAATCCTGATAATTGATACGAATGCCTTACAAAATCAGACGGCAAGTTTTACAAAGCAGTGTCGAAATCCTTTCCTGAACAAATTATCTTGCTGATTAATACTTTTTATAATAAAATCACATTACAGATTAGATAACGGCGCATACATATATTTGTGATTTTGTCTGTTGAATAAAACTTACTTTCTCGTATATTTTTAGCGATATCAAACGTATCAAAAGAATTTATTCAATCCAATCACAGCGTAATACATAAGCATCTAGATATCTTTAGATTGTGGAGGCAGATAATTTGTAAACATGAATTGTTTAGCGCAATTATTAGTTCGATTGTCGCCACGAATCAAAATACAGTAGGATGAAGACAATTGACAAAAGCTGTTATGGATTTTCTCCGCGTTGGAATGTTTGACACTGTCTTGAGCACACGCCTGTTAGTGTTAAAAACTTAAAGTGACCAAACGTTATTTGTGAAATTCATCTATTTGGTGAAAGTGAATTTGTTGTTGTGTTTCATTATGCACCTATTTTTAAACAGTGTGTTTTTTAAATATGTTTGGATGTAATAGAACACTGCATATAATTTTGTGGAGTTTTTTATTACAAGGGACACAGGTAATATTTAGAATCACAAAGGAAAATAATTACACTATGTCTGTTGACAAAAATTTCACTAATAGTGATTATATTTAAGGTTGTCAGTTTGTTGAATGACGTGATTGAGCCTGAAGAGCTGGACTTCGATATATGGCATCAGCGCGACACCCGCCTGGCTATTCCTAGGAACAACCCACCAAATTGTGAAAGGCTTAATATCTACGTATGTGAGGTAAGTCTTCATGAATTATTGACATTGACCTTTATGACACGAGTTTCTACATCTTCTCGGGGCCTACTCTGAAAATAAAAAAACGAAATTCGAATCTTCGGACGATGGAAGTGTATGACGATATGAATGTACCTACATAGACTTATGGTCGTAAGTCGTAACCATAGACTTATGGTTACAATGTACGTTATACGAATCCGAACATTTACAGAGTAGGCACATTCGTATCGTCATAAACTTGATCGTCCGAAGATTCGAACTTAGTTTCGGATTTTCAGAGTAGGGCCCCTGAGTCTACTGATGTAGATACGTAGGTAGGGATAATGTCTTTTGAAGATAATCTCGCCATCAGTAAATTAGGTACTTATTTCAAAAATACTTCAAGTAAGAAAAAAGTAACCAATTAGATTTTTGAATACCTAATGATGTTGAGGCACATCCTTGTTATTACGCATTCATCGTCCAAGAACACATACTATTGAGGTATACTAATGATAATGTTATTTTTCTGTCTATACCTACCTACGTTTTTAGTTAAGATCCATTTGACCAAATTAATCAAAATCGTAATTATATTAGTTCTAAATATATATAAAAACCTTACCCTTCTATTAGCAAAATAGTAATTCTTTTGTTCCTTATCAAGCGTCATGATAAAAATCTAGTCTTTAGCCATCCACATAAAATACTTATTTCACTGAAGTGAAATGGAAAAAAGATATAAAAGATTTTCCGCTGTTTTGTCTTCGATATCTGGACAATCCCCTGTTTCAATAATCTGGCCCTCGTAAGATTATAAAAAGTCATTTACAATATCCTATCATAAATTTTGCTGTGTTGTTTATCGTATCCATTTTTTTTTATTAAGAACTTGATATAAAAACAGTTCTTTGGAAATTGTTAAACCGTTGTAATAAAGTATTTTTCAATTTGTCCTAATAACATCATCATAATGATTTATTTTTTCAATAAACTTCTAACTGTGAATAATAAACGCTTTATGTGTCATAGGTACATGTTTTCACTTTCATGCAAATATTACGCGCATAAAAAACATTTCGTAATAAATATACTAATAATACTAGAACGGACCTATCTACCACAACAGCTCATTAGACAATGACATTTGATAACTTAGGTTTAAATACGATACCAATGTAAAAGATAATATTGGTTAGGACCGTCATCGCTATGCAATTTTCAATTTTCAAAACGAAGCGAGTTAATAGTGACCATCCGGACCAAAATGGAATACTTGCCTTAATAAATGACGCAAGTATAGGAGTTTTTGGGATCAGCGGTAATTTTAGAGTAGTTAGGTTGGAAAATCCCGATTGAACTCTTTAACTGCGTGGTGGCCTGTTGGCAACCAGACGTGGCAGCCAACATATTCAAACTGGTCGCCTTTTCAAATCCCAGGGCACGCCCCTGGCTTTTCGTAGTCATGTGTGTAAGAGTTTTTATTAGCAGTTCGTGTTCTCTCGTCTTAGTTTAATAAGCCGCAAAACATTTGCAAATTTCCGAATGGCATCTTTATAAATTAACTATAATATGATGTTATTTGTGTTTTGTTTATATTGTCGTTGCAATATGCTGGCCATGAATGAACTAATAACTAATTAACTATAACATTTTCTCACAGTTTGTTCACGTGCTAATATATAATTAAAGCAGTTGTTATCTTGTGATAGCCTCCGGACACGAAGGCGCAACGACATCAAACATTTACCAGCGACTATTTCCTTCAACCTTTGTTCCTTTGTGAGGTATAAAATAAAAACTTAATATTCAGAAGTTATGTGAATTAGTTAATTTCAGCTACAGGTATAACAAACAATTACATATTATGTCCTTGTTCCCAGTTCTTAGGAATGAGAGATCATAAAGAATCGCTACGGTTCTCTCTTGTTATCTAATGGTTGAGGATTCGTGCCATTCCTAAGGTAGCCAGGAAGTCAAAAATGCCATATTGATCGAATGCAACTGAATCTATAAAATACATAATTAGCTCTTCATTTCAATTATGGTGATGAACAAAATGCCGCTGTTAAGCATCTGAATAATTGTAATTACCAAATGACGCATGTTTCGAAACAAGTACAGTCTCAACTTTCCTTAACTTCTGATTAATCAGTAATTCAACATACTTATAATATATTTGCGCAATATGTATCACAGTCAAAGAACAACAAAATACAAGGCTACGTAGCAATCATTTCTTGATAATCTAAAAACCAATTGAATATCATAGTTGTATTTAAAGTGAATAATACTAAATTCAATGTGTCAGTGAATAATACTAAGTCCGCCAACCCGCACTAGGCCAGCGTGGTGGACTATATGGCCTAACCACTCTCAATCGTATTCTCGATTGTAGAGTAGGCCCGTGCCCTGCAGTGGGACGTATATGGACTGATACAGAATACTAAATTACATATGTATTATGGAGGCACCTAACATGGGACATGAGTTTTTAGCCGGTAGAATGCCGCATGCAGGACGCATGCCCAGTCTATCAGCATAGTCGGGGATACAATGAGGATTTTACCCATTAGAAAAAAAACAAAAGGTACCTAACATGCCGAATGAAGATGAATCTGGTGCTTAAGTTTAATATTTATGTACTAGTTATTTGTCAGAAAAAAATGTTTTATTGCTTTTGCTTCCATTTCTTTAGTCTGTGCCTTTAGCCAGTTCAGGCATTGTTAGTTAAATTTGTTTTTTTATAAGTATAAGCTCCTATTTAGTAAAAAGTGTTAACCGGCCAAAATCGGTTTTAGTATAGACTAGTTTCGTTTAGTATTTTAATTAACCTAACCATCGCGTCGCTTTGTTTTAGTCTTAGCAGGGGTCGGCAGCCTGCAACTCGCGTGTCACTATCTATCTCTCAGACACATAACCTTACCTTTTATCGCATCCCTTCCCTGAGACACGTGTTGTCACAGTGGTCAGAAAAAAATGTGTCACTTTAAAAACTTTGAAAGTTTGTAAACTGTAGTTTTTGGCTCTTGCAACTCAAAAGGTTGCCGATCCCTGATATCGAGTCTAAACTTCTGTATTCATACTCATTGACATCCATAAGATCCGATTTTAGAATGGATAACTGGTTAAGCCTATCGGTAACAACAGTATGGACTAGTTTAACCTAGGTTATACTAGTTTGTATTGTACTATCGCGTGTTGGGAGAACTAGTTTGGCCTAAGCGAAATTAGTTCATCCTAAAATCGGGTTTAGCCGGTAATATAACTATTTAAATCATACATTTACATAAAGAATCGATTGCCGTTGCCGATAAGATCGGCGATATGACTGTCAAATAGCAACCCAATTGGGCTTATGTTATTTTTGCCAATAATATCTACCAGTTAAGGAATTAACATAAACCGTGATATAAAACATTGTGAAAAAACTTTGCATGCCATAGAGATCCTTGATAGAGCTCTATAGTAGAACCCTCTCTATCGAACTTTCTTTGTAGATTAGTTCTGCGCTCACTAATGGTTGTACTATATTTAATATTATACGAGAATATGTTTTATTTATTCTTGCTATAGTATTGGCACTAAAATGAATGCGTATTTATTCCAGGAACCGGCTGATATCGTGCCCCCGGATGCGCGTAAGACGTGTAATTATCGCAATGTGCGATTCCAAGAGCAAGTGTACCGCTGGGTGGCTGGCCGTGGGTGTTTAATGTTCACCCCTGATTTCCTCTACGTTGGTGGAGTGAACCCTATCAATTTGAGCGCCGGATGTTTCTATGGCAATCTGTATGCGCCGTGTTTGGAACTCGTAAGTTTGCATTTTTTTTCATCATGTAGAAACAGGTACAACTCCAAACTTAGGACTCCTTTTAAGAGTTCTGTAGCCTGCATCCAACGATTTTCTGTAAGCTTCAAGCTTTTTTAGTTCATCCGTATTCCTTGTGGTGTGGAAGTCTGGCGTTACGCTTGGAAATGTGTGGCGTGTGCGGACTCACTCGATACTCGTAATCTCTAAATAAAAAAATCGTGTATTGTTTCGTTGATTAACATATTTTACATACATACATGTGCACGTGCATTTTATGTAGTATGCCAACTTTTCTAAAAGAAGAAAATTATGAATGCGACCTATCTTTATGTATATTCGAGGGTTACTTTAAACGAATTTTGAAAGAGCTTAAAATATTGCTTAGAATTATGTTGTAGTTGTTATGATACCACAGACAGAAAGATTGAGTTTAAATTTCATAATACTTAACATCTAACCTTATATTAAGACATTACTTCCAGCGTTTTATTGTTTCTTACGGTATACCTACCTTTGACGCCATTTAATTACGATTGTGCAAAAATAATAATTTAATTACTCAAAAGTTGTCCATGATAACATCTGACTTTACATTATGATAATTTTGTTATCCATACAAGATGTAAAAAACAGATATTATATGCGTTTTAAAAGAAAGGAAAATCAAGGCAGCTCGTATGTCCGAGACTTATTGCCATAGTTTATTCACTACTGAGGTTGATTATTGGCAATATATTATCAGAAAAACGATTGAGCTGTCAATCTAAAACGGCAAATTTTGGATTGGGTTTGTTTATTGGCAGCGGCTGTTAGTCATTGATTGGAACCTTAGATTATTTCAGCAGGATATGTAATTTTTACACCATTTTTTTTTCATGTTTTCTTCTAGGTACTTGTTTTATCGTCTAATTTTGAGAATCGTCTGTATTAAGGTTTTAAACCATTTCAAATAGCATACTTAGGTAGCTACAAGTAGCTCAGTAGTTGTAAAATAAAAATTGTTAATTGTTAGTAGACGGGTCTACACTGCAATCGTCTGGTTTACTATTAAATAGCAATGAACAAAGAAAACCGATATATGAGTGCGATAAAGGTATATTAAGATGTTTTCCTGGCGGTTACATGGAGGCCTTTATTCAACCGTGGGTGGCAATAGGCTGAGTATATTAAGATATTTTATCTGCATCAATTTATTTCAGCCAAAAGAAGATGGCACGTGCGGTTGTTATCCATTTGATCCCGGCTTAGAGGAGGTTTCCAGAGCTGTCCAGGAAGCATTAGTTCCTTCCGCTCAAGGTCGATGGGAGAAATGCTTCTATGCGGCTAGAGACTGCTGCAGCCATTACATGCCTGAAAATTTAAATACTACAGGTATTAATAATATGTTATCGCTTTTATTTTGGTGGATTAGAAAAAAAAACCTCTAAGATCACCTAAATTTGCTTTGGTAATTGGTGAACTAATTTGTTCAAGTATGACCGTAGTAAATGATGTCCTCTGAATAAGGTCATCATATCAGTGATAATGGTCGTATAGACCAAATAGTATCAGAAGGTTGTTACCGGTATGATCTGGACCCACTACCGACACTAAATTTTAAATGTAATGTAACCACTTTCAAACTTATACACTCATAAACAAACGTATAGATGATGAAATACTTAGTTAAGGCTCATAAAGTTTCAACACATCCGGCTTTAACCTTCAGATCCAAATCAATGTGAGGCAACGTTCGACGCCTGGACTTGTTGGCAGGAAGCTGATGCCGGCACAACGCAGCAGGCAGTTTGTTCTGAATTTGCTTACTCCAACGCGGGACCTTCATGCCACCGTAAGTCTTCCAAATACTCCATTGAACTTTGAAAATAATTTAATTAATATCTTTGCAACTATATCAAACTTTTGTAATATGTTTATCCGTGATATATTTAATAAGAACGTTAATTTCGTTTTTTTAAAAGATTTCAGCAACAAAGAATGCTTCCCAAATGCAACATGGGCGTTGCAGACAGATTACAGTACGTGCACGATTACTCCGAGGCTGGTGCGTCGGTATCGCTTCCACATCGGCATGCTGGCTTTCTCCATCGTTTCCTGTTTGCCAGCAATCTTCGTGTTCTTTTTCTACAGACGTCTGCGTGTCACCCGAGTGGCATTACATAGAAATCTACTCATTGCAATAGTATTGAGGAACATACTCGTAATCATCAGTAGAAGTGAGGTAATTTTCAATGAATCGACATTTTTCAATTGTTTAATAAAAAAAAATCATCATTCATCTTTATGATAATGTTAATGTTAAACAATAACATAATAACAGTAAAAAAATATTCAAGTGAATACGTTTTGCAAGTAACTCATTATTTTATTTGGATTAAGTCCTACGTTGATATGAAGCAATTTATCATTGTTATGATTTTTATTGCCGGATCATAAAGTAAAAAGATGGCAATCGCTTTATTGCGATAATGGGACTTTACTCGAAAATTGAAACCTTTGTAGTTCCTATTTCCGTACTATATTATGATGTGTTGATTTATCCATCCATATATCCATCAGCCAAAGCAAGTCCACTGCGAAACATAGGCCTCTCCCAATGATTTCCACATTGACCTGTTAGAGGTAGCCGGTATCCAGCGACGTCCCGCGACCTTTACCTTTTCTGACCACCTTCACAAAGCGTGGGGTTCTTACAACAATTACTTATCCTCAAGCAGCCTAGCTTTTTAACAATCAAATGAATTTATTTCACTCCATTTTCTAATCTTAAACTCATTATCAATTATTTTTATTACTTTTTAGTTGGGTCTTTTATTAAAGCGTGTATTTTTAGTTTTTTATTATTAATCTCATTTGTTTAGATTTACATAGATGAGCTGACCAATTCCGGAGATACTGTGATGTCTAGTCACGGATTAGTATGTCGAATACTCGCTGTTGCCGAAAGAATTGCCGCCAATGCCGTCTTCATTTGTATGTTGGTTGAGGGAATCTATTTGCACCGGCTGATTGTAGCTGTATTCAAAGAAAAGCTAAGCTCAAAATGGTTATATGGAACTGGAATAGGTTTGTATAAATTTAATATTGTATGAAATTATAGAAATATATGAACCACTACACTATTTAGTGAATTTGTAATAAAATAATCTTCAGGTAATGTTGTATGGCCTACCTAGGGCAATTCATAATATGCAGTATGCAAATTAATAATAAATTCATGAGTTTTAATTGATGTGTCTAAAAATATAGTAGAGTTTTCGTTCGCCACATTTCTTAAATTTACGTAAAGGGCCATAATAAATGTTAATTGAAATAACATTGTAAGTAATTTAATTTAGCATAAGCAATACTATAAACGTTAATAAGTCTAAAAACAAGTAAAAAGACGTCTGAAGATAATTAATGTGTCTTGATCCCATAAAACTGTAACTTTAAAATCTAGATGTCTTCAATAACTGTAAATATGTATATAGCATACTATTGCTCATCAATATTTTTTTCACAGTATTAGCAATAGCACCGGTAGTAGCTTGGGCAGCTGTGATGGCAGTTCACAATGACCATTCGTGTTGGCTCGTGTACACCGTAGACCACATTCAGTGGATACTCGACGCTCCAAGGATTACCATACTTGCAGTCAACACAGTTCTATTCCTCGATGTATTGAGAGTCTTACTCACAAAGATTAGAAACAGCGAGAATGCCAACCAACTGTAAGTGTTCTAGTACCCTAAATTTATCAAATACTTGTGGGTCAATGTTATCTGACTGAGGTTACTAGTTAGTATTTGAAAATTCGGAAGATGATAACGCATATTTATTCGCAATTTGACATTGATAATGTTATTACATGAGCTGTTGTGAGTAATAACAATATAAACTTAATATAAAGAATATAAAAATTGATTATTTTTTAATGACAAATACGCTGATATGGTCTGACATAGATATCTACGCTTATTTTATTTTTTTGGGTGATGCAGCAATTATCTGTTTAAATAAGAGCATGTTATAAAAACAATCGTTTAAAAACACTAACCAAATTCATGTAGTAAATAACTAATGAGGGTTCTGAATCATAGTGATATTATCGGTTTGTGCAGTGGATAAACCAGGATACAAAAATTACCTACTGTGCATCAACGTTCTGGGTTCAATCCCCTTACAGATATATTTAGATGCTTGCAATTTATGCTTGTTAACGCACCTATCATGCAAAAGCAATGCTATTGTTCGCATGATAAAAAAGTGGTCTTTTAAATACTGAACCCTATATCAGTGAGGTGGTGAAGCAATTACTTATGTAACTTTTATCATTAGAGAAAGAATGATAGAGGCCTTCGCATCGGTCGCCGGAAATTAAATTAGAGCAAACGAATCATCATAGATTTCACAATACTTACACATGTAGAGTGCGTGGTGGCCAGTTGGTAAACGGACTAGACGCGGCTGCCCACATGTTTACGGTGGTCGCGGGTTCGAATCCCAGGGCACACCTCTGACTTTTCGGAGTCATGTATGTACTGATAGTCAATCACCACGCACTAAAACGGTGAAGGAAAACATCGTGAGGAAACCTGCATACCATAGCGATTTATAAAAATTTCTATGGTATGTAAGTCCGCCAACCCGCACTAGGCCAGCGTGGTGGACTATATGGCCTAACCACTCTCAATCGTATTCTCGATTGCAGAGTAGGCCCGTGCCCTGCAGTGGGACGTATATGGGATGATACATACATACATACACATGTAGATATAGGTAAATGATGATGAATTTCATGTTAGTTTGCTTTACTACTACGAAAAGGGACTTCAACACCTTCAATGGCAACCGCAGTATAATTCAAATAGAGTTATGTCTTTGACATTTGTACCGGTCTGCTCGAAAACGGATAAACACAAGCTGAATCTGAAACGGGACACTTCTGTGTGGCATTACTGGGTTATTTTTTATTTATTGGTATAAATGTCGCGACGAGAATGCCATTTGCCTGATGGTGGTGGCAAAACCAAACAATACCGTGAATTTTTAAAGCAATGCTTGGCATTTCACTGCACTCGTCATCCGGAGAATAAGTATCAATATGTCCAGTAGCTACTTTGGCTACAATTTGTTTCAAAACGAAACACAACAGTGCATTTCCACTGCTATTTGGCGGGAGAAATAGACTTTGCGGTGGTACCTACCCAGGCACCCTCTCATATGTGAGAGACCTACCCTGGTAATATATCTTACCATTTACCACAAATAATTTATTTACCGTTTATATTTGTCACGCTGATTAAATAGTTGGTCTAGTGTACAGTTGAACCAAGGTATAGTTCAAATGTAAAATCCTTAAAACCTGTAAAATCGTTTGTCGTTTTCAGGAGCACTGTAAAAGCGACTTTGTTCCTGATGCCCCTGTTCGGAACGCAATTTCTGTTGACTGCCTTCAGACCTAGCACGACTAATTGTACCGGCGAGCAGATTTATTATTTTGTGTCGTATACGATAGAAGGCTTGCAAGGGTTTGTTGTAGCGACCCTGTATTGCTATGTAAATAAAGAGGTGAGGACTTGGAATATTTCTTTGTTTTTAATCGACAACAAAAACGTGAAATGGAATTAAATTAAATAATGTTTTGAATCTATGTATTTTTTTATTATCAGTTACTTATTGTCTGATTTTGATATTACCTATATTCACTGATTTTTCGGCTACTAAATTCACGTTGACCCTTCGTATAATTTAAACTGATGCATATCATTTTTATACACATTTCACAATGAAAATTCATCCCATGTTCTGATATTTTGCAGTCCATGCACGTTACCAATTCAACGAAACTATAAAGTTAAAACTGGAATTTGAAATTCATATCTAATTAATAATTTTTATTTTCAGGTACATACATTAATTAAGGCGACATACAAAAAAACTGAAAATGCTGTCGTTTCGCGCATTCGAAGAGATTCTGCTTATCCTCGCGTAAGCTCAGAGCCAAATTCAGATAGAAGAATAACTTACAGCACAGAACTTCCCTCTAACCACGAGGAAAACTTTAAAGAACATTACGCTACAATAAGACCCAAATTACACGTGGCGGAAATAATATCAATACAAGCGAGTGAAAGACTCGCTGAAATATTGGATCCTGTATATGAAACTATACAGAATGGTATAAGTAATGAGTCATACGATTCTTTAGAACGTTCTGACATTGATAATGACTCCGTAATTATACCGCGAAGGAGTTATAGAAACGAGGACTATTATAACTTCACTAATGCATCCAGTGTTTCTATAGATTGTCAAGATTGGATTCGCTGCATATCGTCACCAGCGAGCAGTGTATATAATAACTCTTTAAACGACCTTGAATCCAAAAATCTAGAAAGAAGATTTCCAAATCATCCGAAACTTCACGAAATAAGAGAGACTCGCGGGCAGAAATTGGAACAAAATAATACTCTTAACGTTGATTCAGAAAATAAACCGAGAGAATTAATTGGTACTGGAGGCGGTGTCGACGATTCCGGAAATGAAAATTATGACAATGAAGACACGGCGTGTAGATATAGTGAAGACATGCTTGACGAAATACTGCAATATATTCAAACTAATGAAGATAATGAGCAACACTTGGATCCTGACCGACTTTGTCCAAATAGGGAAAATAAGGAGAAAATTATTTTTATTGAGGAGTAGAATATAATTATATTTATATTAGCAATTGATTATTATAAATACATATATTTATAACAAAAATTAAAGTATTTAAAAAATGGATAAAGACACTTTTATATGTACATAAATATAAGTACCTAGAACGCACTGGGTGATGTATATTTGCTTATACGTGGTAGTAGCATACTTGCACAATCTAATAGTGATACGTCAGTTTCGGCACACCTAAACATCTGACGAACATTAATTTATCTGTCAACTAGTACGAGATCTAGATCTTTACTAACCCCGCTTACAAAAGTGAGTGCATTGCAGTTTTGTACACAGTCGTATGCCAGTTCTTTAACAGTTTAACCGTTACCTTTCAATTAAGTAATAATGTTGTCTAAATTGTTTGTGGCGTTGATTTTGTGTGGCGCAGTTCAAAGCTTCCCTGACGGAGCGCCAATAGACACGTGCGTGAAAGAGCGGTTCAATCAACCGAACCACGGCCAACATAGACCTCAGCACCCGTCCACATTACCCTACAGGATAACAGCTTCATCACTAAATTATGGCCCAAACACACAAATCACAGGTTCGTTTATGTTACTCATACTCTTCTGTATCTCTATTGAAAACTCTACTTGATTCAATAATGGTGTGAGCGATCCGAGGTATTGAAAATTTAAAATGTTTTGATATTTACTGGTAATTAGGCAGATTGCTTTGATCGGGTAAATGTAATAAGGCACGATTATTTATTTATTTATTTATTAAATGACACACCAACAGTTAATAAACTAAACATGCATTTTAAAACATTGTACAATTTATGGACTAGTCTACTCACTAATTACAGCTATGAAACAGCATTTGACACAGCATTACAACGCTGAGATCTCGGGTTCGAATTCCAGTTCGGACAAAGTGCTATTGGATTTTTATATTCATGATTATCAGCCCAGAGTCAGGCATTAGTGATTGACTTGACTCGCCTATCTCCTATCACATCATAGGACTGAACATACAAGTCGAAACCTGGGTATCCTGGTAACACCTCTGCTTCTTCTGGGAAAAAGGCGTGAATATATATTACAATTTCAAAAAAATATGATTCGTTTATTCTACCACACAAGTTGTTATTAATATACACAAATTAACTGGAGTCCCACATCCTGAAAGTATTTTGTTTATCAATTGTCTCACCTTTTAATAAATTAACGTAGTTTAGTAGAATTGTTGAATTAAACTTTTAAACGTTGCGAAATTAATATATGTGGTTTCAAAACTAAATGTAATGTATAAACAGTCTTCATTTTTCTAATTATTATCATCTCATTGATAATAAGTAAAAAATAAAATTGCTCAAAAATTTATCCGACCACATGTAGCTTACGGGACGTGAGTTTGGTTGCGTAAGCCTAATACACATGGAATTGTAGGTCACGAGACCTATGGTAGATTGACCGGTTTGTTTCAAATCTGTTGAAATAGTAGTTAGAACCATATACAGAAAAACTTTTTATAAAAATCCACGTATCATTTTCAAAACTTTAATAATATTAATTAGTCTAGTATGAGTGCAATCTGGTTTAAGTTTAAATATATTCCTCTATAATATTATCAAAGAGGATGAAGGGAAAGTAATATGTCAGGATCAAAGTGCCAATCCATTATCTCTGCCTACCCTATAGGATAAAGGTGTGACGATTATTTATTTATGCATATTAGGACAGGGGTACGACACGACTGATAAAAAATTGGTTTGAAATGTCTTTACTACCAAAAACAATTATTATGTAATAGATATCTTTTCTTCTTTATCAGCCCATATACGTCCCACTGCAGGGCATGGGCCTCCTCTACAATTGAGAGTACCATTGGGAGTGGTTAGGGCATATAGTGATGGACTATCAATACACACATAACTTCGAAGTCGGAGGTGTGCCCTGGGATTCGAACCCGCAACCACCGTGAACATGTTGGCAACCGCGTGTTGTCCGTTTAATAACAGTCCACCGCGTAGTAAAACTACTTTGTAATATATATAATTAATCTAAAATTAATGACGATGTACCCCGTCTGATTCAATGTTTATATATTTTAAATTAAATGTAGATTATTAAAAAATGCGTACTTTCTTAAATTATAAATGGAGATGATAACTTATTTATTAATACAGATTGAATAGCGAAAACATCAAGCGATTCTTATCTCATGGTTATACTTCATTGTTCACGCTGTCTAACAATAATAATAATTCCCATTCGCTAGTAACGTAATATTAGGTGTAGCGTCAAAGTTCCAAGGTGGGTGCCAACATCTACTATTCATACAGTACAATATTCCTACTAATAGTGTTAGATACTAATATTTTATCAACTATTTTCTTTCAAGTAAAAACATTAAGTTGGTTATTTTCTTTTACATACATTTATATTTTAACAATCAAGGAGAAAAACAAATTCTGTAAATAAATTTAATATATTTTTGTTATGTATAATATTTCAAGTTAATTTAAACTTAATACCGAAAAGGGTATCTAAATAAACCGATTTTGCTTTCTATCTGTCTCTTTTCTATCTTATCAGTACACATTGTATATAGCTATAGATTTTAAAACGAATGTTTAGTTTACAGTGCGTAGTCTAGCAATATCGAACGTTTTCATTGCCTCAATTCAACCAATATGCTGGAATTATAAAATAATTTAATATAATATTACTTTAGTGAAGTGACGATAAATCCTTACTAATATTATAAAGGTGAAAGTTTGTATGTATGTATGGATGTTTGTTACTCTTTCATGAAAAAACGGCTCAACAGATTTTGATGAAATTTGGTATAGTGATAGCTGACACCCTGGATTAACACATAGGCTACTTTTTATCCCGAAAAATGTAGTGTTCCCGTGGGATGAGTCAGGAAACCAATCCTTACTAATATTATAAAGGTGAAAGTTTGTATGTATGTATGGATGTTTGTTACTCTTTCATGAAAAAACGGCTCAACAGATTTTGATGAAATTTGGTATAGTGATAGCTGACACCCTGGATTAACACATAGGCTACTTTTTATCCCGAAAAATGTAGTGTTCCCGTGGGATGAGTCAGGAAACCAAATATACATATTTTCTACTCTTTCAAATTCAAATTGTTGGCACGGGATGTCCTCTCCTACGGAAGGGAAATATAGTCGACGGCACGCGGGAAATATAGTTAGTAGACACGCGAAATAATATGTTCTTGATGTGGATTGGACTCAAAAACTATCTGCACCCGGGCGAAGCCGGGCCCGACAGCTAGTATTTAAATATTTATTATCAACTTATGTCGTAGTTTGATCGTGTTAAATCATCATTAGTGTTCGGGCATACACACGACAAGGACGCACTTACGTTGGAGTATAACAATTTCAGTGGCAATAGAAGGAGCGCAGCCGTTCAAAGGATTCTTCTTGCAAGCGCGCTCCGTTGAAACAAATGAGTGGCTGGGCTCTTGGGAAAATTCTCCCAACACAACACTGTTACCTGAGTGTTCCTCCATCACACACGCAGATCCTAAGGAGAAATTAAGAGCTGTTCTGGTGTGGCGAGCGCCGCCAGACGCGCACGGCAGAGTTTATTTCACGTAAGTAGATTTAATAGTTTACGGGATAGTGGTCATGTGCGTCGTCTTTTTTTAGAGTATGACATGGTTTGTAAATGCACGTGATTTCGCTCATGTGAAAATCTGTGTTACTCCTCTGCATTTGGGTGATGTGTATTCTAAATGACTTTTTCATACGAATGGCATTTAAATTTTCGACGGTTTATTATGGTTAGCGATAATATGATATGACACACGAAACCGATTGAAAGAAAGGTCTGGGGTTTGAACTCTAGGAATACACTTTTGACTTTTCGTTCATTGTTAATTATAACATAATTCTACCATTCAGTAAACGTGTATGGGTACTTATGACTTTTACTGTGTACATTATATTTTCAAAGGTAAATCTATTATGAAATTCTCTCACCCACACTAGGTCAGGGTCATTTACTAGTATCCTGTCAATCATATTTAATATAATGTGAGGAAAGTAACTTTCACATCATCCGAAACTGATTGGGACTTGCAATTCAATTAGATTCAAACAAATTACTGTGACTTAACATTTATTATTCTCAAACATAAGATTCGCAAAATTGAGCAATGCAACGTCTAAATTGATGCTACATTAGAGTTCGGGCGAGGCCACCGGTGATAGTTATTATCATTTACACCAGTTATAATTATTTCAAGGCGGTGAATTGAGCAACTCCATACGTCTCTGCGGACTGCACCTGTGATTAGAACGTACGTCGTGATGTAAAGTAAAAATGTTGACCAAGTCTAATTCAAAACATTTAATTGCACACAGTTTCCTTACATAGATTTTAAAATCGGACTTGATAATAAGTTCGTTGACCTGTACCCTATACACTCCTTTCACTCACCGCACACATGGTTGCGTAACATCATTTAGCCCTCATTTACGATGATGAGTGGTTAAATATTACATTATATGTGACCTTAAGATAATCTTTTGTTACTCGGAATGTATACTTGTGCGAATTTAACTGGATATTGGCGCGTAAATCATTACTAATATCGTAACAATTGCGCGAATATTGTGTATGTAATTAATATAAGTATAAAATTGTTTCTGGAATTATAATAAATATCTATCTACGTATCAATCGACTTAATTATTAGTTTATAAGAGAGGTAAAATACTTATATTAATTACAATAGGTATGGGGCAAAAAAATAAACAAACTGGCCAAGTGTGACTCGGGTTTTTATTGTAAATAATTCTTATTTGAATTACTTTAGCACCTCCACATTTTTAAGAGAAATATTTGCAAGTCAATAAGTTAATAAAAAGGTTTTTTTTTATGAGAACTTTTTTCTATCAATACGGAACTATCGGTACGCGAGTAAGACTCAAACTCCACTTTTAATTTACAATTGGTTTGGTTTTCACATGCCGTAAATGTTATGATATGGATATGTAAGCCTAATGTTGTTGTCTTAAACCTATATATTTATTTGTTACAGAGGCACAGTGCTCAAGTCATACAGCACGTTTTGGTCAAATCTCATAGCAGAAGCGCCACAAGACCCATCGCAGCTTCAAATCCTGGGCTAAGCCAGCTCAGACGACTGAATTATTATTAAAATTATCTCATAAGATTTATACTCAGTTGCCTCGATCGGGACTTACAGATGCACGACCTCGGCATAATATGTGATCACTGATATGAGTCAAGAATTCACAATTTACAATAGTATTACTAAAAGTATGTAATAAAAATCTTTATCGCAATGTATTGTTTTATGGATTCGAAGAATGTGACACAAATAAATCCCCGGATTTTATTTCATTTCATATTAAGGATTAGCATAATCTCCAATTTAAACTTAATTCAGTGTAATCCTCCGTACTAAGTGAAGCTCATAAATTAGTGATAACTAAGTTTTGCGAAATCAATTGATTTCGCGTAACGCAATGGCTTCATTAAGTGGCGAATACCAAAAGTTCGTTTGCATGTTATCTAGACTACGTCTGTCAACCTAGAGCACAAACTTAAGTTTATAAGTTACATCCGTGTTCTTAGTTAATGATTGCAGTGAAAATATCAGAGTCGATTTGGCACTTGGTGGTTAAATTATATTATTATAACCCATAATTTTGCAACATGACTGAGCAGCGTAGTAGTATCTATAAAGCCCCATTTACACGGGGAGTGTCTCGAAATACGATTATCGTAAGGATATAAATTTGCATCGTGTAAACATTTGACAGAACATGATCATCTCAGACGATACTGTCATGGGATAATGGTCATTTCGATTCCCGTCGCGAAAATTTCTCCGTTCAGATGAGGTTTTAGCCTTTAGGGCAGGTAGGAAATAAAAGGTATAGAAGCAAGTATAAAATTAAACTCCGTAAATTATTATAAATAAATAAGTATATTGTCAGTATTGCATAGAATAAAATAAATGCTCCTTTTCAAATACAAAAATCGAGAATTTTCTTAATACAGCCATAGTTTCTTTATATAAACTTGGATATTATGTAAATAGAAATATATCTGCATTAAATGTAGTTAAGCGAATCAGTCATTAAGCGGGGATCAAATAAGCAATATCATCGTATGACCATTAAAACAAAAGCGCACATATAATAAATATGCAATCACTAATTAATATTGTTATATCGATTTGGTTATTCGCTTAGTCATTTCATATAACGGGTTTAATTAACACTTTGAACGCAGCGTCGGCCATACAACGGATGATGGGACAAAATTTATTCGATATTTAATAAATACTGATGAAATTCGTACGAAATCTAGTTAATTTTGAGTTATTTCTACGTCTGTAGTTATATGGAGAATGTTAAATGAAAAAAAAATCCCTTAGAGTGGTGTACCTATACCACATTCAACGTGTTAAATTTTTATAACCCCATCAACATTCGATACTAAAATGACATTTTATGCGAAATTTCCATAGGCACTGCCAAGCAACTTAGTTACTGTCTCTAACATATAATCTCATAAGCAAATATTCCTTCATAATCGAAGAGGAATTACGAAGGCGTCTTTTGTTTCAAAACTGGCCTCTTGATGTCCATGAGGTCGCATAGTTCATTTCTGATGGGTCTCAATTCAGATACATCGCGCTCCCAATCCGTTTCAGCTAGTACTTTCATTACCTGTACAAACATAAAAACAAATTATTAAAGGTGAGATTGTGGATGCCTACGCGCAGAAATGCGTAACATAGCGCCTTCTTGAAGTGAAACTTCTTTATCGACTTATGGGAGAAATTTGATAACAATGTAAACAAATCGTAACCTTTTTCTGTTACGCGCCATCTTTATTTGTATCCATGTCTATGAAAATCAAAGCCTTTTGCTTAAACGTTAGCGAATTTAGCTTTATTTCACCAATTTCCGTTCTTGTAACCGTTTTTTGAAATAATATGTATGTCATACAGAAGTTTCACTTCTTATGTGTGCCTATTAATACACACACCCATTTTTTTCGTTCAAGAGGAAATCCCTTTTGGGATCCATATAGTTATGTCAGACTCACCGTTCTGATATAAAGTAATTAGACCCTAATATTGAATAAAACCACGTGATATACCGCTATCTCCTTTAGAACAAGAGGCGGGACACATGAGCATGCTACCTCCAAGGAGTTGTTCCTCAAAGAGGACCCGCTGAACTTTAGAGTTTTAACCTCTATCGGCTTTAAACATGTTTATGATTAGAAGGTTACCCAGCACATGCTAAAAAATTAAAATAGACAATAAATTGAATCGAAATACATCAATGTTGCATTCATGCTATTCCGATAGAACGTAAAGGTATCAAATGTAACTAAGTCCCATTCCACCCCCACAAAACTGGCAATGGGCGGGTTATTGTATCAAATCGCGAGAACCTCCCCTTGCAGGTTATCACCCCCCATGATCACACACAACATAGTACAGTGATACAGTTTAACCTACACATAAAACAAAGGACCTTTAGAATTATAGAGGCCTAACTACAATTCTTATTTTTTGGGAAACATTCATTAAAGATTTGTAACATAAGAAATTTTGTACTTATGGAAGATACATCGAAGTCGAAGTATACATCTTTGTCTTTCACGCGTCAATAGGCTTTTTTTTTATATTAGGTCTCTTTAGAATAAAACTATAATTTACAGATTTTATCGCGAATTTGGTTTAATTTTTACGTGGTCAGTCAGCCTCGTGATCACGAAAGCTGTAAAGTAATCGAAACGTCGGCAAGTCAAAAATGTAAAAATTAAACCAAATTCACGATACAACAAGTAAATAATAGTTTTATTTCAACATCGTATTTCAACATTCGTGTAACATTCGCGTACATCTAAGAAACTATTATCATCATCATCATATCAGCCACAGGAAGTCCACTGCTGAATATAGGCCTTCCTCAAGGATCTCCACAATGACCTGTTGGAAGCGGCCTGCATCGAGCGACTTCCTGCAACCTTAGTCAGATCGTCCGTCCACCTTGTAGGCGGGCGTCCGACATTTCGCTTGCCTGAAACTAGAAACTATTATAGACTACTTTAATTCTAAATGAGCGACAGTATGTTACCTGGTCAATGTTACCCTGTGGCACGGAGCACACGTCTCCGTAGAGCGTGAGCGCTTCGTAGAGGCGCGCGGCGGCGCAGCGGCGCACGTAGCGGTCCGCGTAGCACAGGTAGATCACCAGCTGACCGAGCGACTTGCTACACACGCTGCCGCCCACCTGTTGTCAAATCAAATTGTTTACACCTTCCGTGCGCTTTTTATGCAAAGTCTGATTCGTTATTTTAGATATGAACTCTACCAATTTACTATATAACTTAACAATCGTTTATTTATCTATAAATAACAACTTATATAATCTTATAACTAAAAACAAATATATAGATTTTTATAGAGGTTACAAACAAAAAAGATCTAATCAAATAAACCACCTTTCCTTCATTTTCGTCCCTTTAGATATCAATTTTTATTTCAATAGTAAGATTCTAAATTGCCATGCGAAGCCTAAATAAGGAAACCTCTGTTCAGAATCCTTAAAGTATTCATAAATTATCTATAAATCTAAAATGTTCTCCACCTAAATCTCTAGATGATAGTATTTTCTAAAATTAGTATTAATTATTTTTTGCCAAGGGTTTAAGCCAATAAGCGCACGGAAGGCGTAAACGCTCTTAATATTGAGGGATTGACTCATACTCCAAATTCGCGTACATTTATTTTTAACACACCAAATAATTATTTTAAAACCTATTATAATATTTTTAAACGCAATTTTTCGTAATAAATTAAATAAAAATATTTTAAAATGTTTCATTCATTATCAGTCACTCATCATTCACTCGTTATCACGTGAAAAAGCGATCAAAGCGCGCTGACGTCATTGCTCGGACAGCCAGATTAAAAACTCTGTTCATTTTGATAGAATGCACGACTCTATTACCGATTGTTGACGAAGATTTGCTTAGTTTTAACGGTAAAGGACAATGCCAGATTCAGGCTTAAAATACTTTTTTATTTTAAATACCGCGGACAAGCTAAATAAATACGTGAACAATTATATTAAATTGCTCCATTTATTTCAATGTAGTAATTGCATTGTGGGAACTTTACAATAAACAAATAATATTTTAATTATGAATTCACATTAACCGACTTCCGATGTATCATTTAAAACTAGTGTGGGTAAGATAAATTCAAATAAATTACGAATGAATCGATACTCGTTATCGATTTGGTTGCAAAAATGGCTATTTATGCATTAATCTAGTTAATAATTTATTATATCCAGTAAAGAATACTACTATTTCATATATACAAATTATTAATGGTTCTTTAAGCTGGCATGGCATATATATTTTTATACGATTAAACATTGTGCTACTATCGATCATAATCGATTACTAGTTTTCGACATTTGTCAAATGTCAATTGCTTGCCTAGTTCTAGTTTCAGTAGTCGCCTGTGGACTTTATTATAAAAAATAAACGCGCGGTAACAGAAAACAGTGAATTCAAAAGTTTTACGTTAAGCATTTGCTACTTCTACGCTGTTTTACCACCTTACTAACCATAAGGATTAAGGGCATTTGATTTGGATCTTTTTAGAAAAATGTTGGAATGGTGAATGTCTTTCGAATGCGGAGATATTCTATTGATAATAAGGACCCCCGTTCATTAATACAACAATGGAATGCTCTATCGGAGGTATCAGGTAAGGTTTTAGTTTGTATTAATCTATTTCCTTATTTTATAATCACTTATACATTTTAATTAAGACTCAGGACCATAACTTAAAACAATCGCCTCCCTTAGTACCTATATCCTATAGTAATAAGGGATATGCTTATAACTTATTACATTTGTTGCAGATTCAAAGTGGTAGTGTTGTTTGTCATGCCTGCTGGATTTTAATTGAACGAGCTTGGAATAATTTGCGAGATGGAGTACCAACACAAACAGTTGGTCACCAAAATCATTGTGTTGGTTGTGGACATTCTTTACATCATATATGGTCTCATTTACTGAGTAGCAGTTCTGGACAAGAAAGTGAATCAAACATAACAACGTAAACATACACAAGCCAGGTAAACATACACATATTAATTATACTTACAAGACATAAAACAGTGCCAATATTGCATCTGCTCATTTTAACTCACTCATGATGAATTTTTTGCATATTACACTGCTTGGGAATGGACCTACAGTTCACAACTTTAATATGATAATTACATTATGTTAGCTGCTACCCATTTATCACATTTAAATAGCATGATGACGTCAGTAAAATACCCTATTATTCCTGGCAAATGTTTTGCTAGTTGTGTAAAACAGTTATATTTGAACGCAGGCCCCCTCTTTTACTGAAATATTCATATAAAACTATTAAATAAATAATCCCATAAATTATACTTAGTGAAAATGTTGCTCAGTAGATATTTTTTTTTTTGTTTTAGTTACAAGCATCAGACAAGATTTGCCATCCATGTTGGCAGAGGATTTTTTATACAATGCAGCGCAATTCATCAGAACTAGTGCCACAGATTTTACAAATTATTCAAGAAAAGATGTATCAACATAATACCTTGAGTGATTATATCATAAACAATAATTACTACAAAAGAAGGGCTCTATTTATAAATATTAATGTACAGTCAGGAAATGTGATTGACTTTCTTGTATTTGAATACAATGATTTGATTTTAATTGCTTGCAGAACTTATCAATTGTGACAAGCTCTTTCCTGTTACGGAGAGCACATTCAAATTAATGGATATTATATGATACAGGTGTCTAGGGATACTTTGTTTGATCTTATAAGAACAGGATTGTCTCTCTCTGTCAAAGCATCAGACTTATAAGAGCAAAAATCCAAAGTAGGCATGTTGATGGAAAATATATTTTGTCTATAATTTATTTAATATAAATCTTGTGGGAAAGAGGCAATTAATCAATACTATTGTAACTGTGTAGTGGGGAAAAGAACTGTAAGGTGTTGTTCCCATACAATGACAATTTTGTGGTGTCTTGGCTGGGCATAACATCAAAGTAATATAGAGCCCCCTGCACAGTTTCTTGACACTTCGATTATGATTAAAATGATACTGAATAAAAATATTTATAGAAACGTTTATTTTATTTTAACATAAGGATTTATTTGTGGGTAACTATGCTATAACATGGTGGTCATAAATATACATAGCATAGTTCATATATTCATCCTATAAATATAAAAAAAATAATTAAAACTTATTCAATATGACAAATATTGAGTATCTACTAATGTCTGAAAAATCGGGTGGTTTTTTTCTATTTTTATTATCTTTATGTACCTATCTACCCGCCATGTTTTGCACTTATAAACAGGATAACTTGTATGAACGGATATGGTTTGATCGTGTTTGTATACATAAAACGTCTCAATCGAGTGGAGACCCACGCTCAATATTATATGACTTAAGGTAAACAAAATTACATAACCTCAAAAGTAAAAACAATTTTGAAAATAACTTTTTTTTTTACAGTTCCCAGTCAAAAATAGTAACACACAAAAGTTTCTAATTCTATATTTTGTAAATCGAAATACTTTGCAGCTTTGTCCGTGAATATTTTACATCAAGCCGAAGTCTCTATGAAAATCTGGCATCCTTCTTTGGAAACTATTTTTATTTGTGTATATTTTGTTTATCCTCTATTATAATAATATTATTTCTTTCGTGTTTATAGGGTCTATCTATAAAATAAAAACAGTTATTGTATATTGCTTATAATACGCTTAATTTGAAAAGCTTATTACCTATGTTTCCAAATATTGATCACACATTATAAACGATATACTATTCGTTATTAATGAATTTGTGTTTACTATACCTGAATTAATTGACAAAGTACGTTGATAGAGTCCAACAGCTTGTAAATATTCTTTCCTCCTCTGAGTTCTAGCTGCAGATATTTTAACACGTCCATGGCGAACGTGGAATCAGGATCTTCCAGTATTGGTGATATGGAGCCTAATAAAATTTAACATAATTTAGGGAGAAACAATTACAATATTGCATTATTATTCAAAAATCGCATATAATAATTGTAAATCGTAATAGTTACGTGTATAATAAAAGTAATTCGGCAGAAGCCCGAATTTCAGACCATGTCAGACTATTCAATTACAACTGGCAAGTATGCAAGTAACAATCCATGAGAATGTGACTTGTAGTAGCAAAGTACTTTCAATATCTATAGTAAAATTATGTTTCATATACCTGAACTCAGTAACCTATCGAGGAAGTTGAACATCGGTCCAGTAATGCGTTTCACGTGCAAGTTATCAGCAAACACTTTAATAATAGTATCACATATCGCCTTCAACTTTTCCTTGTCATCATGTAAATTGTTCAAATAAGCGTACAGAGACTGCGTTGTGTGTTTCACCTGTAAAAGGATAGTTTATTATAATACCATGCAGGTGATTTCATTCCAGCTAGATAACTTTATTGTTATACAGGATGTAACATTAAATGAGGAAATTAAGTCAATTTTACAGGATATAATATTGTTTAGATTTGTTATACAGGATGTAACATAAAAAGAGGAAACTAATTTAATTATACAGGATATAATATTGTTTAGGTTCCTGCAATGCAGCCTTATTCATAGACATTTTAAAACCTAGTTTATATCGAATATTTTGTCCCTTCTGAGCGACTTTTTATTTATTTATTTAAATCTCTTTTGTACACATAAAAATACAATATACACAAACAAAATGAATAATTAAAAGTATGAAACGGCGATCTTGTCAACTAAAGATTTTTTTTAATTCAGCTTCAGCAAAAAATACATAACACTCGAGAAATAAAATAGGTTTTAAAATAAGGCCAGTAGAAAAAAAATATCTGTATCCTTACCAAACTCTCAGTCAATTCCCCAGCACTAACAACCAAACCTTTGACAACGCTGTATCTGTAATCGTCATAGTTGAGAAGCTGCACGAATCTCGGCATGGTGTGTCCCGGGAACAGCCACAAAACCACATTGGAGTTCTCGCTAGTGAGTCTTTGCTCGCCGTCCTCTTCGATATCTCTCACTTGAGGCTTCAATTCCACTTCTTCCGAAGATATTATCCGTTTTAGCGCTTCGTGGTGGGGGATGTTTGTGATGGGCGGGTCGCTGGAATATAAGTACATTTAGGACTAGTATTTTCTTAGTGTTGCTCTAAACTAATGTCAGTATTAGGACTGTTTAACATATCCCACGTGCATTATAATCTGGAAAAATATTTTAGGTCCTATAGATTGCATCAGTGGAAAACAAAACTTATTAATTGTTTTGTTGTTCCCTTAAATGTACGTTGAAATTGTAACATTTGATATTTGAATAAAAATTACATCAACTACTGGATATGAGACTTTAATAATGTCTAAGAATAGCGAGCGCAGTAGAATGCCAAGTACTGCTTTTGTAATTCATGGTGTTGTTAGATTCGCTACTGTCCATGAACGGATTACCATCAGGCTAATGGCATGCCAGTCTCGCCATTCTATGAACTGAAAAAATGTCACCACACATCACGAAATGGGAGGGGGGGGGGGGGGTTGAAAATACTAAATAAAAGATCACGTGATTAATGGACGGCCCCTTACTTATATATGAGTGAAGTGAATATCCTGCCGGCATGCGCCCTGGTTCGGTCAATCTTCTCGACGGCTTGTTGCGCGACGCCGCACATGATGTCCTTCACCACCCGCGCAGAGTTCAACTGCGGCGCCTCCACAGCGCACTGCCGGCAAATCGACAGCAGACCTGCAAATAAATTTCATCATATTATGTGCATTTTATTAATAATAGCTATTAAAATATTTGTGGTTTTCATTAAAGGAGATGGGTGATTCCATTATAGCCGGTGCAACATTTAGACGCATTTAAAATGCCTTGTTGCTAAGATACCGAATGATTTGAAAGAAATAATTGTTGGAAGAACTACATTTTTATTTTTCACATATTCTCTTTATATTCGTAGTAAATATTTTTTTTTTGTAATTAAATTAAATTTAGGTATATGTATCTGGATTCGATAAAAGGGGGCAGTTTTATCGATAAACTAATTAAAGCCACTTTTTGATTATCTGAATGATCTTAAGAAGTCTTATCAGATCAATATTGAGCATATAACTAATAATACCAAAGGGGAAACTACCTTAAAACTGAACATAAATTTGAAATATTACCAGACATGCTAGCCTCTCGCACCCAAGCTCCAATATCGCCTCTCATATCGATTGTATATTCGGACAAACAGTGCAACAGTGCCTGTTCGATCTCGGGCACGTAGTCATACACTCCGCCCACTATACCCAGCGTGCTGCATACTTCAGTGAGGCCGAGTACTGCGTCGCGACGGCCTTCAGCCCACTTCTGAGTGGCTTCTGTTACCTTCGTACAGTCGATTAGCGACTGAATCACCAGGGGCAGGTGCTCTGATAACACGAACTTGGGGAGCGATCCTGTGGAATAATAATTTTAATTCCGACTTTGAACTTCACCAATGGTAATTGAATTATCATAGCCCATGAACATCTATATTATTTAGCATTAGGATTGTAGGTTAGACGCCTGTCAAAATGGGAGGAGAAAGAGGACGTTAAGGAATAAGAGTAGGAAAGTATTTAATAGACTTGGTGCAATTTATCGCCTTAGCGCATAGTACACAAACACACGAGGGCAAAGCTATCGCATCTCAGTTTTTAAAAGCAATGGAACCACATCAATGGTCCAAAATAACTAGTGACTATTAATTTTACATTTTTTATATCTGGTGGTTACTTTATCTGGACTGAATTGTATTAACCATCAGCTGCACTGTAGTAAAGTAATAGTAATGCCATGAAAAAAAAGTAAAATAATAATATTTTAATACAAAAATACATTACCGACGGCTCGTGCGTATCCCATTCTAAGAAACAGTCCATTCACACCAGTGTTGCCCAACTGATCGCAGTACTTCTCAATTAGCTGCATGCGTTTTTCCTTAGCAGACACATCCCCGTACTTGAGACTGTCGTCGCGTAAATACTGATCAAATACAAGGGGTAGCGCGTATATTGCTTTCTCTCTTATAGTTTGCACTTCATGGGACAAACATTCTTCAATGAGAGACAACCATTCGTCTGTAAAATAAATAGGAATGCAGATATATCTTGGGAACGATTTAAAATATAATTTTATAATATGTTTCTTAATATAATATTTCTGGGGAGTCGTCACATCGTTTCAGGGGCCCGTAACTATAAACTTATGGTTACGATGTACATTATACCAGTCCGAAGATTCGAACTTCGTTTCGGATTTTCAGACTAGGACCCCAGGGTGTACTGTGCTGATACAGCTATAATTTGAACAAAGGAAGAAGAACAGCTAACAAACTTATCCAGTGTAAAGCTTCAATACGACAAAGACAAACTATTTGTTTACGGTCTAAAGTATGTGAAGTGTATGTTAAGTGCGTGGTGGCTTGTTGGTTAACAGACTAGATGCGGCTGCCCACATGTTCACGGTGGTCGCGGGTTCGAATCCCAGGGCACACCTCTGACTTTTCGGAGTCATGTGTGTATTGATAGTCAATCACCACGCACTAAAATGGTGAAGGAAAACATCGTGAAGAAACCTGCACACCATAGCGATTTATAAGAATTTCTATGGTATGTAAGCCCGCCTACCCGTACTAGGCCAGCGTGGTGGACTATATGGCCTAACCACTCTCAATCGTACTCTCGATTGTAGAGGAAGCCCGTGCCCTGCAGTGGGCCGTACATGGGCTGGTACAAAGTATGTGGCACGTTACCGATGGTTTGTTCTCCGTGGAAGGGCGCGGCGGCGGTGGCGAGGCGCGCGACGGCGGCGCAGCACGCCTGCCGCAGCAGCTCGCCGCCCAGCCCGCGCAGCTGCCCGCGCGCGCGCAGCCGCCCCACCAGCCCGCGCGGGCACGACCATACTGACTCGCATACTAGCGACGAGCCCGACGCGCCTGAACACACGCAAAGCTCACTCGTTACTCATTACTCAACTCAGGGTCAAGGGCCCGGCCTCGCCTGAACACGCACGAAGCTCACTCATTGCACAATACTCCACTCAGGGTCAAGGGCCCCGCCTCACCTGAACACGCACTAAGCTCACTCATTACTCAATACTCGACTCAGACTCGGGAGCGGATCTAGGAGGTCAGGGTCATGACCCCCCCTGGGGTGGCTCCAGACAGAAAGAAGTAATTTATTGCCTTGTTGATAAAAATAAGCACTATATTTTTTTGTATATCATAAAGTATTTTTTAATATAGTGTGTGTGTGTTCATAAATCACAGCTTGTAACAAAGTTTAAAAATCATGGTTACGAATTAAAGTATTGAAATCGGATATGACCGCCCCTCCGCCCCCCGCCCCTGGTCTAAAAATATGGATCCACCCTTGCTACGACCGGCAACGGAACAGACAATGAAAGACAGTAGATTTAGTGACTAGACAAGCAACTAATAAAAACTAAACATATTTTTTCCTAAAACACAAATGTACAGCCAATTATTTAAAAAACGCAATGGAATTATGAAATTGATATTTTAGCAAAATCTCTGTACTACCGCCCTTACACAATGAACCTTACAAAATAGGGGCTATATTTAAAAAAAAATGTTGCTTAATATCTGCTGATACTATACTATCACTAAAACCAATTACCTGGATCCTTATTTGTTCGCAGTCTAGATATACCTTGTATTCATTTGCATATTAATCTCACTTTCAGTAATCATTGCATATTTTGCATAAATCAACTTATATTTTAGCTATATTTACTACAGTTTATTTTACCCTCTTCATAAATGTAAAATTAACTGTCACAATTTATACGTATACGTATGTACAGGTATACGTATACGTATGTACTAGTAATGGGAACGATTGCTATTTCAAATTATCATCATCACCTTGTTATTTTAGAAACCATAGCATGCTATTACTCTTTAGTGTTCAATCTACACTACGACTTGGAGTACAAAATACACAATATAAAAATAAATATATTAAAAAATTATTAAAAATTACCATTAGGCAATGTTGTCTGTGATAGGGCGTAAATAGCTTCGCCTATAGCTAGAATAGCACCGTGTCGTACATTGAGATCTATTGATTCAGTCTTAGTCACAAGTTTTGGCAGCACCTCTGTAGCCACATATTCGGGGAGCTGTAACAATCAGGAACGTAATTACAGCAGTCATCTATATCAATTTTACACTAGTGTTACATCCATATAATATGTCACTAGCTTATATTTATATCTGGCAGTATAACTTTTCAATTGCAATTAATGTATTCTTATTTTTTTTGTTTAATTTTATTGATGTAAAAACGGATGTGTTGTTTTTTTTTTGGAGATTGTGTCTTCATGTAAACGATCATAAAAGAATATTTCTTTATAAATATAATATACACTCATTTGCAAAAAAAAAACGGGCGGTTTTGATTTTAATTCTTCTTTAAAAAAATACGGTACCAAAATGATTTCAATCATTTGTACATGTTACTGACCGGTTTTAAAAATGCCGTGGTGTTTAAAACAGTACGTTCTAAATTCAAATTTTCGTTTGATGCTCGTTTTTACAGAAAACCACTTTTTATCCTACATTTTTGGTGCGAAGTTCCAAAAGATAATATCGGTTTTCATAACTTTTAGTCAATTTTTATGAATTTATTTCATATTCTTAATTGTCAAAGCTTCATTTATTGCTAAAAGCTACCAAAATTATTGCGCTGCTCGAAGAGGGTTGCAGCCAATGCTTCGTGGCTCAGAGGCTAAGTGTGAGTCGCTCGACGGTTCAAAGGACTTGGCAGCGGTATCAAGACACCGGTTCCGTCGAGAGAAGGCCTGGTTCTGGAAGAAAACCATGTATGATGATGATGATCAACCACGGGATGATCGTTTTCTTGTGAGTCGCGCATTGAGAAATCGCAAGTCTTCGTATGTGGACCTTAAGAACAACCTCGAAGAAGTAAGAAATGTGCATATTAGTCTTTGGACGGTCAGGAGGAGGCTTCTCGCGGCCTATGTACGCAGTCATCGCCCGGCCCGCGGCCCTAAGTTACTCCGTGAGCACAGAGTTGCCAGGCTTAGGTTTGCTCGAAATTGTGAGTCATGGACTCAAGAAGACTGGAATAGGGTACTGTTCTCCGATGAAGCCAGGATATCTCTGTTCGGTGAAGATCGACATCGGCGAGTGCTACGAAGACGAGGAGAACGCTTTGCAGAGGCTTGTTTTGACGAAATCACACCTTATGGTGGGGGCTCTGTTATGTTTTGGGCAGGAATAAATTCAATGGATCGTACAGAGTTAGTCTTCATTGAAAACGGCTCACTGACTGGACATCGATACATAACGGAAGTTCTAATTCCTCATGCACAACCCGCATTGGCCGCTTTAGGCGAAGACTCAATTTTTATGGACGACAACGCTCGCGCCCACCGGTCTGGTGATGTGGAAGCGTATGTGCAAGAGGTCGGCATTCGTCGTTTGGATTGGCCAGCTCGAAGTCCCGACCTCAATCCTATAGAGCATGTCTGGGACGTTCTGAAACGACGCGTGAGATCAGTACAACCGGCTCCGCAGACCATCAGAGAGCTGAAGAATGTGATTACCGCGGAGTGGGAACGTATTCCGCAAGCAAGTATCCGGGATATCCTCGCTAGCATACCCAGACGAATTCAAGCTGTGATTCAATTTTTTACTTTATTAAAGAAAAAACAAACAAAAATCTTTGTTAACTTTTACTTCACGAGCATATGCACTACTAGCGAGCATACACTACTAGTGAACTTTAGCATTAAAACCCATAAATTTTATCAAAATTTTATGATAATAGTAATACTGACGAAAACGATTATTTGCTTATTAATTTACAAAATTGTGAAAGTAAAACTACCTATAATTATCAAACAAACCAATAGTAACATTTGATATGGTTCATTGCTTAGGTGCCCGTTTTTTTTGCAAATGAGTTTATTAATGTGAGTTAATAATAAAATAGAAACATATTGAATGAAGTCATTCTGAACGTTTCCTTTTACTTGATAAGACTTTCTTTTTTGAAAAATGTTTCGATGCGTGCACAGCACACAATGAATCAAAGATGCGCAAAAGCCATGTAATTCATGGCGCTTTTGACCTTTTGGTCGCGAGAAAACTATATCCTAAATGTGGTCTAGCGATGCATGATTATGCTGTTTGGTTAGACGGCTAATTATTTGTTCTGCGCTGCACCGATTTAGATTCAACTTTTACCAAAATCTAACAATACATTTATACGGGATAGTTTCTTTATACGTAGTAATATAACTCAATGACAAGAGTACATAAATTCGAATTATCTTGTGGCTACTATAATTACTCACCACGGACATTTTGAAGACCTAAATTAAGGACACTCGACTAATACAGGTGCATCTAAATAAATATATTTACAAATAAATAAAACGAGTTAACCTAGCCTACAAATAGAAATAAACTGATGACACAATCATGTCATATTTACATTCTAATATTCAAATTTTATTTTTATATCCAACCAGTAACTTGCCTTCAATACAACAATATATAACAACTTTATAATTATTTTATAAAGCAATCAGAAATTATGAAATTACTTTTAGCTTTATTTTAATAGTCTCATAATTTTATCTTTTTATTTACATTTTTTAAATAATATCTTACATTTGAAACACCAAAGTAAAACTGAGTATTGCTTACCTTATCAGTCAATTTATTCAACGCTTTGGCTGCTATTTCACGTATGGCAAAATCCCAGTGTTCTATTTTTAAATCTACCAGATGATCAATGAGGTGTTGTGTATACTCTGGGTATTTTGCTACCTGTAAATAAAAGGATTTTTTTTAATCATCTGTATTTAGTGAATAAAAAAACCATGTCCAACGCACGATCTTACGAGTTTTAATAATGGATTTCCAGAAGCATAAGCAGCTGAGTGATGTGGCGGGTGAATGACCTTCTCGTACTGCACGCTTGGCAAGCACCACGCTGCTTTAATATAAACTTCGTTTTTATCAAATAGTTGAATTTGGTTATTATCACAAATAACGTAGTTATTGTCACATACTATAGATATATGAAAGGTCGATTACAATAACGATGAATGTCCTCTGTTTTTGTTTCGAGATAATTGAGTTTTAAGTTTATAAATATAGTGAAAATTAAACTTGAGATAAAAATAAGAAAATATATAAATTTTTGGACATCCATCATTTTTGCAGTGGACTCTTCATATCATCTCAGCCACAGGAAGTCGACTGCTAAACATAGGCCTCTCCCAAGGATCTCCACATCGACCTGTTGGAAGCGGCCCGCATCCACCCTTCATATAGTAATAGGAAATTGCGAGTACATACCTCAGGCGCGATGACAAGATAAGCGTTGTTCCTAGGCCCCACTGACTGGAAGTCGGCGGCGGTGAGCACGTCGATCCCGTGCGGGAACATGCCGTGGCGGCCCACGTTCTCCTGGTACGCAGCAGACGCCGCGCGACGACAGTTTATCTAACACCATAAACATTATAAAAAATATATCACATACCTACAACGTGTATTGAGAAATAAAGCAATAACAAATCTAACACAGAAATATGCTATTCAAAACATAACCATAAGAAATTAAATAAATAAATGTATGCATGCATTTATGTGTATACACTGCCGCAAGGATAATAATTGGAAACCTGTTAACAATCTGCTAAATGTTCTTTGATCACACCGCCAGAAAACTCTTATTCTTATTTATCCTTCACCATATTTCTTTCATATGTGAGAGGCCGCCTGGGTAGGCCAACAACCGCAATGTCTTTTTCTCCCGGCAAACAGCAGTGTTAAGGTACTGTTGTGTTTTGGACTGAAGGACAGTGTAGCCAGAGTAACTACTGGACATATTGAGACTTCATTTTCATCTTATGTCTCAGGATGGCGAGTGGAATGCTAAGCATTGATTTGTAATTCAAAGTGTTGTTTAGTTTTATTATTGTTCATGAGCGATCGTATCGCTTACCATCAGGCGAACGGCACGCTCATCATGGCATTGCAATAAAAACAATTGCCTATTAAACGTAAAAATGTTGTACGTATTTAGAACACCTCACCTCTCTATCAAAACAAGCGGTGGCGATGAGTGCATTGGCGAGCGTGTGCGCGTAGGGTGCGAGCGCGTGCGCGTCGTACGCCCGCGCGAACGCCCAGGCGGCGTGGCACGCGGCGTCCCGCGCGGCGCGGCCCCCGCCCCCCGCGCCCCCCGCCGCGCGCGGCTCGTCGCGGCGCAGCGCACGCACCACGCGCTCCACGCCGCCGCACACCTGCGCCGGGGACAGCAGGCCGCGACGCGCTGCACACAACACAACTAGTTTGTACAACCACTCAGCTCTCAGGTGTATTAGTTTATTTTTTTACTAAAAATACAATTATATATCAACATTGGGGGTCGGGACGTTTGAATGGATTAAGTGAAATCAACAAATAAGAATATTTCAGGCGTTATTAGACCTAATACAGTTTATGCCTCTATTCAACATAATATATGATTTTATTTTATCCCTAAAAGGAATGTTGACTCCATTTTTATTATTATTCATATCGAAAGGTAACATAAAGCAAAAATCGTAAAGAGAAATTATTTTGAAATAAATATATTTACGGATTTTATCGCGGATTTGGTTTTTTTTTACGGCCCGTGACTACGAAAGATGTAAAGTAATCGAAACGTCTAGAAGTAAAAATAATGTGAAAATTAAACCAAATCCAAAAAAAAACTTAACAGTTTTATTTCAATGTGTAACATTCGCGTAAGTCTCACAAATAATTTTATTAAATCAGTACAAGTCACGCTCATTTTAAATCGGGTGGTAGGAGGAAAAGAACTATCGTACTATGACGTCACGGGTGACGATCTTTTTGTTTATTTCTGTATAAGGCGAGACGAGCATGCCGTTCTCCTGATGGTAAGCGATGCGATCGCTCATGAACAGTAGTAGCAAAACCAAACAACACCTTGAATTACAAAGCAATGCTTGGCATTCCACTGCGCTCGCCATTCTGAGACTCTAGAGTTACTCTGGCTACAATGTCCTTCAATCCGAAACACAACAGTGCATTTAAACTGCAGTTTGACGGGAGAAATAGACATTGCGGTGGTACCCACCCAGGCAGCCTCTCACATATGAGAGACCTACCACCAGTAACTATCATTACACGACTAATTTTGATGCTGTTTTAAATTAATGTTTGTTATAAATGATATTTTGCACATTTCATTTAATATTGTTTACTTAAAACTAAACATTGGAAACACCTCCATTACCATCACACAAGATTACTAACATAATTATTTTATAACGTAATACTAATCTGCAATACAACAAAATTGGGGGTTAACGTCACTCGCGTCCGTAGGCTTTGACTCTAGATACCCTACACGTGACCCCTGGGTAGTGCCAAATGAGTGACATAGTGGTGGTAGGACTTATGTGTCCGCCCGGGTAGCGACCACCGTCCATGAGGCGTAAAGACCGCCATAGTGATCTCCGTAAGGGGATCGCGTTCCGGGATCAGCCAGTGGTTTTCCGGTTTCTTCGAGGATCTTAAGTCCGGGCATGAGGTTGTACCGTGTGGGTATTTTCGGTCCTCTGTCGAAGGGAGGAGAGTTGATCCGCCGGCCAGGGAGACCCGTAGAAACGGTTGTCCGCTGGCCGCCCGCGGTATAGTACAGGGGCCCAATCGGGGCTAACCACCTCGAGAGGCTGCCTCACCATGCCGCGCATAATCTTGGGTGGGTACGTCGTGCCGGTTGGTGACCGGAAGTGGGGTCCCGGCGGCCCATCCCGGGAGGGTACGGGGGCCCTTCCGTCCGGCGGATCAATTCGCTTCCTGCCGACCCTTTCGTGCCGGTGCCCATTCGGCCTTCTTAGTGCCCGAACCTAAGATCCTCGTTGCCTCTTCACCAATCCCATCCTTTCTACCATGACAGTGCAACTAAACAGAGCAGGTCCTTCAGCGGTGCTTAACCCCACCACCGCGTTCACTATGGAGTTCACTAACATCCGTGGACTCCATACGAACCTCAATGCCGTCCACCACCATCTTGAGACGGCCCGGCCTGCTTTGCTCTTCCTAACGGAGACGCAGATTCGTTGTCCGACCGATAATTCTTACCTGTTGTATCCCGGTTATTCGCTTGAAGTAAACTTCAAGCCTAAAGCCGGGGTATGCTTGTATGTTCGGTCGGACATCTGCTGTCGCCGTTTGCACTGCATGGAGGACCCCTCCTTCTCCGCTCTGTGGGTGCACGTGGATCTAGGTTCCCTGAGCCGCATCTACGTGTGCCTTTACAGGTCTCACAACGGGGACGATGAGACGACTCGGCTGTTCAGGTATCTTAGCCAGGCGGCTGATGACGCGCAGGCGCAGTTCCCGTCGGCCGAAATGGTGGTCTTGGGGGATTTCAATGCTCATCACGAACTGTGGCTGGGCTCCTCCAAGACTGATCATGCTGGCAGAGCTGCCCATGCATTCGCTCTGACTCATGACTTGACACAACTGGTGAACCAGCCCACCAGGATCCCGGATGTGGCGAGTCATGCGCCTTCTTTGCTGGACCTTCTGCTGGCGAGTCACCCAGCCGGGTATCATGTGACCGTTAGTGCGCCTCTGGGCACTTCCGATCACTGCCTGGTTGGGTCGTCAGTACCGATCGCATCACCTCCACGTCCCGTGCAGGTTAGGCGAAGGGTCTGGCATTACTCGTCGGCAGATTGGGATGGTATGCGGGAATATTTTGCATCCATCTCTTGGAGGCAGCGCTGCTTTGAGGGTAAAGATCCCTCAGCGAGTGCCAACGCTATTGCTGACGAGATCAGACTTGGAATGGAATATTACATTCCTTCCTCTGAGATCGCCAGTAAGGGCCGTGGACGCTCCTGGTTCAATCGTGCATGCGCCGATGCTGTCGGTGACAAACAGGCGGCGTATCGCGCTTGGATCAGGGGTCGCGCCATGAAGGATCCCAATATCAGTTCCCTCAAAAAAGCCTATAACCGTGCCTCCAAGGCCTGCAAGAAGGCCTACGTTAGGGCGGATGCCCAGCGCGTTAGCAGGATTGGGCGTGCGTTGGCCGATCACCCAACTAGCAGTCGTGCTTATTGGAGGTTGGCCAGGGCCGTCCAATCTAACTTCTGCCGTCCAGCATTGCCGCCGCTGAGGTACCCAGAAGGGTCGCTGGCCCACAAGCCGCAAGAGAAGGCTGCCTTGCTGGCAAATCTCTTTGCGGCTAATTCCCGCCTCGAAGACCGTGGTTCCCAGTCGCTGCCTACACTGCCTGATTGCGGTTTCTCAATGGCAGATATTCGCATCAGGCAGTGTGATGTGCGGCGTGAGTTACGGTCTCTCGATGTGCGGAAAGCCAGTGGTCCGGATGGGATACCAGCGGTGGTTTTAAGGGCTTGTGCAGCCGAGTTGTCTCCAGCACTGACTCGCCTCTACCGAGCGTCCTACCGCACAGGTGTTGTGCCGGAATCTTGGAGAGAGGCCAATGTGCAACCGATCCCCAAAAAGGGTGATCGTTCGGACCCTACCAATTACCGCCCTATCGCTATCACCTCAGTGATGTGTAAGGTCATGGAGCGGATCATAAACGCTCAATTGGTCCGCTACCTGGAGGATCACTCGTTGATCAGTGACCGACAATACGGATTCCGTCATAATCGATCGACGGGTGATCTTCTAGCGTTTGTCCTGCATCGCTGGGGTGAGGCGATAGACCGGCGTGGCGAGGCTCTTGCTGTGAGCCTCGACATTGCCAAGGCGTTTGATAGGGTCTGGCACCGTGGTCTTCTGTCCAAGCTTCCGGCATACGGTCTACCCGGCAACCTGTGTTCGTGGATTTCCGGCTTTCTGCATGGGCGTAGAATACGTGTAGTCGTAGACGGACACGCTTCGGCGCTCATGTCGGTAAATGCCGGAGTTCCTCAGGGCTCGGTGCTGTCGCCCACCTTGTTTATTCTGCATATCAATGACATGTTGTCGCTTGGCAACATTCATTGCTATGCAGATGACAGCACGGTTCATGGGCGATACCACTGCGGGCCTCCAGGTTGTCGTGTCGAAACTGTGAAGGGACGCGAAGATCTTGTCATTGAGCTCAACCGGACCTTGGATCTCATTTCTACATGGGGTTCCAGGAATATGGTTGAGTTCAATGCCAGGAAAACCCAGGTGTGTGCGTTCACGTGCAAAAAATCCCCGTTCTCTCCCCTCCCCATTGTTCAGGGTACTCCCCTCTCAGTGCGGAATGACCTGTGTATCCTTGGTGTGGATATCCGCTGTGATCTCAATCCAAGGAATCACATCGAGGGCGTAATATCTGCCACATCACGCAGGGTTGGAGTCCTGAACAGAGTGCGTCGGTTTTTCAAGCCCGGTCAGCTTTGCCGCTTATATAAAGCGCAGGTCCGGCCGGGTATGGAGTACTGCTCGCACCTCTGGGATGGATCCGCCCAGTACCTGCTCGATGCCTTGGATGGATTGCAGCGGCGGGCCATCCGCATTGTGAATGATGCAGACGTTACGAGCAACTTGGAGTCGCTACAACTCCGGAGAGATGTCGCCTCTCTAAGCGTGTTCTACCGCCTGTATCACGGTGAGTGCTCTGAGGAATTGTTCAACTTGCTCCCCTCCTCTCCATTCCTAACCAGAACCACGCGTGCTGGCTTACGAAGCCATAGCTTGACGGTCCACACCATCCCGGCGCGAACCAAACGGTTCTCAAATTCGTTTCTGTGCCGCACCGTCAGGCTGTGGAATTGTTTGCCGGCGCACGTGTTCCCTCCTTCCTACAATCCCGGGTCCTTCCGCCGTGGTGTGAAGAGGCACTTAAGCAGGCCGGCATAATTGTTTCCATTGGCATGGGACTGCCGTCCGATGCCAATGGATACTCTGCCTAGGCAGCATTGGCACTTTCCATCAGGTGCAATGCCGCCACTATGCCAGGCCATTATAAAAAAAAAAAAAAAAAAAAAAAAAAAAAAAAAAAAAAAAAATACTTGGTCACCCTACCTAATTCAGCCAGAGCCATGCATCCGCCGTGCCAAGCCGTCTCCCGTTCGTTTTCGGCGAAGAGTCCCAACACACATTCACACACATCAGCGGCGGCGACTGCAGGCAGTCGTGCTCCAATGCGACCCACGCCTTTAGCCGCTGACCACCGGACTACCGTGTCGTCGTCGCGAAGTGAACATAACAGCAACTCCACAACATCCTCGACCTAAAAATAATATTTATTTTCAATAAAAATGTGTGTAAATTACAAACATACATTCTCATATATTTATTTTATTTTCTTTATTAAATTAAACATATTGCAAAAAAGCCAATAAAGTTTTCACTGAAAAACAAAACATGGAGTGAAACTAAATAATAAAGTACTCATAAGTAAAACATCATTAATATGTACCAAAAATTACAGAACGAAAGAAAAAAATATATACATATTATTATCTAGTACCCCATTCAAAAATATCTAGCCATGTTCAGTAAGTTTTGTGAATCGCGCATGCTCTAGAAATCATTAATGATGGATGAAATACAAGCAGTTATGATACGTATTGGGTTACCTCTTGTGGTATGTCCTGATCGTCATCATCGGGAGGTGATGCGATGGGTTCGGTATCGCCCGCCGCGGCAACTCCACCTAGAGTTACAGCTAACGAGCGGGAACCGCGTGTATAGCGCCAGGATGCTACTCGTGGACGGAGGAATGTTAACCCTGCAAAGTAAAATTATTCATGTTGGATGATACAAATACTTGTCTGTTTATTTTTTAACAATAAAATCTGATTCACATATGAGAAAATGGATTCTGCAATTTGTAGTGTGTTGTTTTTTGTAATTCAAAAGTTAATGCTATTAGCTCCCCTTTCGAGAAACCAGGGGAGGCAGAAAGCAGCTCGGTACAAACGTGGATATTGCGGTCAAGCTGGGTCCCTTACAATACCTACGCCAGCATGCTGTCTAAAAACCCATCCCCTGCTCCCCCATGCCCCGCACAAAACCATAGCTGTTCTTACCATTATTATATGGAGATGATGATGATTACGACAGTAAGGGGATACCATGGAATTCTTGCACCTCCATACCACAGAGCCTTAACACCTTTTATAAGATTCATTTAAACTACTAACAACTGACAAAGGCTAAAAAATGGTGATTTAGGAAACAAACATTTTGCAATTCTCACCAATTCTCTGAACAATCTTCACACCATATTTTCTGACCAACATGGCATTGTGCTGTTTGTAGTTCTGATTGGTGACCCATTCAAGTAGTTTTGAAGCATATGGGTAGAGATCATCTCTCTTCCCATGTTTCAGTACAGCTGCTACAGCTGCCAACACTCCATAATGTATTGTGTCTTCTTCTTGTATATTGGAATGTAGCTCACAAGCCCACTCAAAGAAAGCACCCATGTAAAGTTCCTTTACATCAGATCTGTTAGAAATAATATCACATGAGTAAAATATACTAGTTTTTTATTTATGTGGCTATAGCATTCCTCAATAAATGACCTAACCAACACAGAACAATTTTTTCAATTCAAACCAGTAGTTCCTGCGATTAGAGGTAACAAACAAACAAACCCTTCAGGTTATATATTAGTATAGATTTGTAAATAAGTTGTAAGAACATAATACATATATTGTGGTAGGTATTTTGCACTTGTATGAGTAGCTGCATAGTAGAGATTGTCATCAACCACAATTGTTATCTCAAATTTCAATTTGTACATATGTCTTAAATGGGTTAAATATTTGCGTAAATTAATACCATTTCAAAATGTCAGGAGTTTTTGAGATTGTTTCAAAATTCTAAATGATTATTGCATTTTTGATAAAACATTTAAATAAATGGGTTTTATTAATGTGATGAAGGATGTAAATACATTTTAATGAACTTGTTTCATTAAGATTAATTAATGACAAAGAACAAAGATGCAAGACACAATATGCTCTGAGTTGTGTTAGTAAATGACATTTTATATAATAGTTTAAATATTGCTTACCTTATGAGAAATTTAGAAGCCAAATAAGCACTTGCTTCAGCGCAGGAATCTTTGCTTAGGGCATATGTTTTGCAAATGTTAAAAATCCTTTCCATAACTGTTAGTTTTTTTGATGATCCAGCATCTGTAATAAAACATATGGAGAAAAATTAGGCAAATTACCTTTATTGTAGATTTTTTTATTGTTGTTTTATTGGACATTTTTATACAAATATATTTTGTATGTTTAGCATCTAAAATAAAAAATATTATTATAAAAAACATTAATTCAAAATACCTGGTTGACCTGGAGCAAACCCATCAAGTCGGCTCATGTGAAAAGGAATGATCACAACTATTGAAAGCCAAAGCAATAAAACAAATCTGCTGCGCCATGTTTCTTTGTCATTGGGATCTTGAGCTTCCAGGAATGTGAGGACTGTGAGTAAGTCAGATACCTGAAATAGGGCAAAATAACTATATTTTCTTTAACATTCACATTTTGAGCAAATAACTGACACAAAATTAAGTTTAAAAACTTGATAAAAAGTATTGCCTTATTTTGATTAAGCAACTCATGAAATAAGAACAAAACCAGAGAAAAAATATGAATAAATGTTACCTCATGTGGAAGATGCCTCACAACTATTTTGTATCCACGGACTCTGATTATTTGGTACATGTAATTAAATGTTGCATGCTTCAACTCAAATGGAGACTCTTTATCCTTGATGAGACTCAGAAACTTGGCCAAAATCTTGTCTAAGTGCGGATCAAGTAGATGCGGTTGTTCATAATACTGTTTCAAAATTCCATACAATCTATCGTACTCTACCTCTAGGGCTGATGAGTTGTATATATTTTTAACATTATCTATCATATTCATCACTTCTTCTACCTCGGAGAAGTGCTCTAGAGCACATCCCAGCCCAATATTGTCGCATTCGTCTTCTCTGTTCATGTCTGGATCGAAGCCCACCATTTTTATTCAGTGCCAATTTTTTCGTCGCAATAGACAAATTCTGACAAATGTGCTAAACAATAAACGAATTTCCCCTTATTAAGAGATGATTGAGAGCTTAATTAAAATCACAACAAAATTATATTGTCGGCAACGAATTTCACCAAAATACCGTCAACATTCAACAATCCAAAAATGACAAAATTGACAAATGACAGTGACCACAGACGACAATGACCGCAACCGGTTAGTGTTGTGAAAAAGCAATGATAATCCATAGATTCAGTTTATTTCAGTTAATCGATGCAATTTTGTATAATTCAAATCAATATTGTTGTTATTATTATTATTTATTATTTAGTCAGCTTATTTATTACCTGTTTTAAATAACGACGTTGTCTTTCGTTCTTTTTTTGTAATTAAATTTTAAAATGTAATAACCCGCACTAGGCCAGCGTGGTGGACTATATGGCCTAACCACTCTCAATCGTACAGTCGATTGTAGAGGAGGCCCGTGCCCTGCAGTGGGACGTATATGGGCTGATACAGATACGGAAATAGTTGTGTTAGAGCTTATTTTTAATTTAACACACAAGTTTTACAATTTACTCACGTAATTTTGCTAGCCTTCATGGCAGTTACTGTTTCGCATTTTTGTAAGAAATTTAAAAATTTAATAAATAAAACGAATGAGAAAATATTCTTTGAAATTAAGCTAATAGAAAGTTGTTTTTAGATATTTGCTCACTCATAATAAACTATCCTTAAAGTCGTGATTCATCGTGAAGATAAAGTTGAAGATCAGTTACTAATATTGTGAATAAGAAAATATAGACCATTTAAATAAAATACTGGACGGACACGGCTACGCAGCCACCGTTTCACTATTGGGATGTACAAAAGTAGTTTGTGAATACTGGTCTCAGAGTCAGATCTGCAATCAACATATGAGTCCGACTGCAGCTGCAATAAAAAAAATAACAAACGATCGAGATTGAAAATCTCCTCCTGTCTTTGAAGTCGGTTAATAAAAAGGGGATACCAACTGTATATAGCTGGTGCCACGAAAGTCATTTTATTATAGCAGTGCCACTACGGCCAATTGCAAACAATCGCAGTAGGTGGTTAAGCGATGTCAGTTAATCGATGAAGAATTAGTTTCAATGTTACCTTAGGAATTTTATTGTATCTTTCAGGAATCGTGAATATAAATAATTATCCAATCAATTGACTAATGATAATTCTATTACAAACTTTGCTTTTATAACATGAATTATTTTATCGATTACTTTTTTACCATAATATTTAATACATTCAAACTGATTAAGATTTAAGACTATAATATGTCAAGATACAACACTTTGTACAACACTATTAAAAGGTTGAATGCCGATTGCCGAGTGCCGAGTCAAGCTTTTCCATTCTATTTTGATTTTTATAATGGTTTTCTTCTGTGATATAAACTCATAACTCATCTCTGTTATTAAAATGAGTGCGCGTACGTGACAATGTTTTCAATAAAATTATATATTTGTTAATTTATATTGTGTTCAGTAATAGTAAATATATGTGTGCATTTTTAGCGATCAGAGGTCCAGCAAAACGCAAAGTAAAGCCGGTGGAACCCCAATCTTTGCTAGACTTCGATCTCGGTGAAGGAGAGAGTTCTGATGATTCAGACTTTCGCATAGAAGACCACCCCGAAGAAAGTGACGATTATTCTATCAACACTGACGATGACAACAAAAGTAAGTACATAACTACATAATCGTAAAATCTGCTATTTATGTGAATATTTGAATATAGGTTTGAATACTCTTTCACAAAAGTAAGTTTAATTCTGATTTAAAATTATGAATCGTAATATTATTGTTTAGTATTGCAGTTATAGTTGATATTATTTATAATATTGTAACAAATAAGTGTGTACATTTAGTTTGTGGTTAAGTATCATTTGCAAAATCATGCTGTATTATAGTGTTGAGTAGGACATACAAGAGGCAGTACATTTGTCCCGTACATGACGTCAAAATGTAAGAGCGGCTCAACTTTTTAATTTGTACTACTTCATATTTGGTGTACTACTTGGTTTGTAATGTCATTTCATTGGCTTGAGTCGTGAGGCAAAGTTATGACCCACAAATAAGCGTCAGTACGCCTCACTTCAATTGAAGTGGGACATTGTACTGGCTCAGTACAAAAATGAGGCTACTCTTACAAACTCTTTTTCAAGTCATGTCCTACTCAACACTACTGTATTATTTTAAGTCATAACAGATAAACATTTTAAACATAGAGTTCTAATTTATACAAATATTCATTTATGAAATCAGTGAAATACAATTAAAAATAATGATCTTTCAAAGGATATTCTTTAAACAAACAAATCATTTTACAAAAGTAAGTCTGGAAACATACTCAATAGTCATCCACTATATGAGCAGTGATTATAATCAGAGTTGAATAGAGCATTTGAGTATTAAAAAGCACATTTATTTTTAATACATCTGTTATCTTGGTGATACAATTACAGCATTGAGGTCTCCGGTTTCAATTCCAGACTGGGTAAAATGAGGATTTTTCTATTCATAGTCAACATGTGGTTAGGAATTTGTCCCCAGTATGGTAATTGGCTCACCTTTGTAACATATTGGGACCCAAATACATAAGGCAAAATACTGGTGTCCTGGTAGGATCTAGCCTACCACTTCTGGGAAAAAGGTGTAATATTTATGCATGTATTCTTGAAAAGAAAAATAAATTGGTTTGCCACAAACCTAAAATTAGGATATACATCTAAACAGATAAAAAATAAAAAGATAAAAAACTATTTTATACAACATGCATCTCGATAGCACATAGCTGTGACATGAAGGTGGCCACTCAGCATAATGTTGATCTGTGATGTGAAACCACATCCCAATGCTGATTATGTATATTTTTTTAATATTTATATAATGGTTGAAATAACAATACTTATATTCTGTATAAATTGATGTGGTTATAGAAGCAGGGGCTAACAGTGCCTCATCTGGCGATGAGTCAGGTTCAGAAGATGACAACTTCAAGAATTCCACTAACAAACTGGGTGAAGAGATGTCAGTTAATGATGTCCTGGAAAAAGCTAAACAGCAAGAGTTTAAGGTAACAATAGCTATTATTATTGTAGCATGTCCAAACTAAATTAAGTATAATGATATATTTCACTGGTGCAAGTGCATTCACAGCAGTGTAAATGCACCATTGTGTTCCGGTGTGAAGGACATTGTTTTATTTATTTAAGAGACAAAAATTGTAGCCAGAGTAACCACTGGACATATTGAGACTTAACATCTTATGTTTCAAGATGGTGTGGGCAGTTGAATGCTAAGCATTGCTGTTCAATTCATGGTGTTTGTGTTGATACTGTCCATGAGCAGTTGTATCGCTTACCATCAGGCAAATGGATTGCTCGTCTCGCCATTCATAGCAATAAAAATAAATTCATTGTGCAGATTAATTAAATATATGTATCTTTTTAAACATGGATTAATTTTCTTAAGTGTATTTTTCAAATTAGTTTTCAGGTGAATTAGCTAGTATGTTCATATGCGCTGGGTGTTTGGGTTCGAGAAGTGATGACTTCAATGAAATTGTTGAATGTGATGGTTGTGGAGTCACTGTACATGAAGGTTTGTTTATATTTTGTCTTTTAAAACATTTGGCTGTCTAGGTGTAAATTGAAACTCATATACACCTATACTGTTTTTTGCTTAATGTAACACTGTTTTTTGCTTAATGTAACACTGTTTTTTGCTTAATGTAACAAATACTTGAAAGCAGGTGCAGTTCATAAATAGTAATTTTTGATTGCAGGATGTTATGGCGTGTCTGACGTCACGAGTGAATCAAGCACAGTTAGTTCTGCTTCAACAGAACCATGGTTTTGTGAGGCATGCAAAGCTGGAGTCACTGACCCTTATTGCGAATTATGCCCCAATAAAGGTAATATCCCATACATATTTCAAATTTGATGGTGATTTTAGTTTATAGAGTTTACAATTATTAATGTGTATATTTTTCAGGTGGCATATTCAAAGAAACAGAAGTGGGAGCATGGGTGCATTTAGTGTGCGCACTTTATGTGCCTGGTGTTGCTTTCTCAGAGGTTAGTTGACTGTATTAATCATATCAAAACATGTTTAATAATTTATTTAATTTATACACCTATCATACATTGAAAGCTTTAAGGGCCGAAACTGCGTTAAACGGGCACTCGCGCGGTTTCATACAAAAGTGCTCCGTCGCGGGGATCCGCGCGGGCGTCCAGCACGGGGAGGCGCGTCCCGCACCCGCGCCGCGGGGCCCGCCTTCGTGCGTCGGAACCCGTCGCGGGGGCACGCGCGGTAAAGCGCGCGGTATCCGCCAGCTGTAACATGACGGTGATGGCATAGGGCACCGAGACGTGGCCTCTCACTTTGGGCTTCATTAGAAGGCTCAAAGTCACTCAACGAGCAATCGAGAGGGCTATGCTCGGTATTTCCCTACGAGATCGACTCAGAAATGAGGAGATCCGTAGGAGAATAAAGGTCACCGACATAGCGCAAAGGATTCTATAGATGATTCATAGCGAAAGGTTCTAGAGTGGAGGCCACGTACAGGCAAGCAAAATGTCGGACGCCCGCTTACAAGGTGGACGGATGACCTGGCTACATTTGCAGGAAGTCGCTGGATGCAGGCTGCTTCCAACAGGTCGATGCGGAGACCGTTGGGGGAGGCCGATGTTCAGCAGTGGACTTCCTGTGGCTGAGATGATGATGATGATGAATATACTTGAGCAAAAATAAAGATTTTTTACTTAGCGCAATGTTATTGCCAGCCTTTCCGTTGGTGATATGACTGATACAGATTTTACCCTTAAGTTGTTGACCATCAAATATGGTTCCAGTTTCGAAGATAATTCGCCATAGACCGGTATCCAAACTTTAAAATATTTGTACAATGAGTTTTCATTTTCTCTTAATTTACTGAACTTTACAACAAATTCTCCGCCTAGCAACCTAAATTCAATAAACAGCCTTCCTGGCTGTCGTTTTTTTTTTTGCTAGTCGTCGTTTTGCTATGTAATAATATATTAAGCTCTCCATCGACACGACTGTACATGCACACCTTTAAAATTGAACCAGCGACACTGCGTAAATCCGGTCTCCGCGACGGGTAACCGCGACGGGGACCGTAGCGTTCTCACGGAGCCCGCCCGCGGGTCCACGCGAGGAGACGCGCGACGGTTGCCCGTCGCGGGCGCCCGCTTAACGCAGTTTCGGCCCTAACTTGGAGTATTAAATGTATAGGTTATAGAGGTAGTGCTGTTAATTAAAAAACGTACATAAAAATGGTGATGTCGGCGCATTTTTTTCTGCCCTCCTATTGGCTGACATTTGCCAAATTATAAAAAAAAATGCTATTGAATTCCACTAAAAACCGTTTAAGATGGATAATAACTAAATATAGTTTTGTAACCGAATAGCAGTTCTTCCAACATTAAGACATACTATAAGGCCCGTCGCCCACGGAGCTACTCAAAAATATTTTTTTTACAAACTCTAATTAGTAACGGGTAACTTGAGCGTCACCGCCCATATATTTACATGCGGTTCGCACACGGCGTGTTTAATCACCAACACGTTGGTAACGCGTTGGCAACTAATCTCGTGTGATGCGTCGTGCTGGTCGCCGCGCTACTGGATACCCGAGTTTACCAAGAGTTTTGTTAAAAAAATGAATGATCAAGCAATTAAATACTCAACTTGTATTAATTACTATAGGAGATATAACTGTACCAAATTGAAATAGCTTTCCTTGGACATTCTATAGACTTCTACAATTTATTAAGGCTCAGTTACACCAAGTAACTTTGCCAATACCTTTGCCTATGAAAATGTCATCGCCATACATTTGAGACGTATTTGACCTTGCGAATGTATGGAATTGACAGTTTCAAGGGCAAAGGTATTGGCAAAGTTAGTTTGTTGCAATTGAGCTTAACTGTTTCACACAGCTATTGCGCTGCAAATGATAATCTGCAGTTCATACGAGTATTATTTCGAGTACATACTACATACCGGGTATCTCAAGACTGCTACCGAAAACGAAGCCGGGTGGTAGTTTTAGTGGCTACAAACACAATGCAATTAAAAATTTCGCCTAGAAACGCGACAATTTTTTTTTATGATTTTTTAAATATCGTCATTTTTGGGTGGTAAATCCATAGTTTTTGCTAAAATAATAATTTAAACTCTTTTATACCTTAGAGTATTTATAAATAAAAGGGTATATACTATTATTTTAGGAAAAAATGTATTTACCACCCAAATATGGCCATAGGAAAAAAATAACAAAAAAAAATTGGCGCTTTTTTTTGCAACTTTTTCTGTTGCATTGTGTCTGAAGTCGCTTAAACTACCACCCGGCTTCGTTTTCGGTAGCAGTCTTGATATACCCTGTATACGTGTGAGCCCAAATCTTGCGAATATTCCATAATGTTTACTCCTTGTTGCTTGGTGCTTTTGTACATAGAAATAAAAGAAGTGACTGAAACCTTGCAATTTGAGTAGCGTCGTGTGCGAAGTACAGTTTCTAACTGATTTGTAATTTGAAGTTGCTGATTAGTTTCATCACGTTGAGTAGCTCCGTGTGCGAAGGGGGTAACATGGTGATATACAAAATGATGACAAAGTAAGGATGGATGAGAAGTGTATTATGGTAAGTAGTAATGACACTGTCGACACAGGTGGAGCGGTTGTCGGGCGTGACGTTGTTCGAGATGGCGTACTCGCGGTGGGGCGCGCGCTCGTGCGCGCTGTGCGTGGACGCGACGCTGGCGCGCACGGGCGTGTGCGTCGGCTGCGACGCCGGCATGTGCAAGACGTTCTTCCATGTCACTTGGTCTGTACTCTCTGCGTTGTTATTGGTACCTTTATTGGGGAATTATAGGATAAATAATTTTAAAATGGCAAAGAATATTATATTTTAACCAATATATGGTAACAAAAGTTTTATCATGCCCAAAAACTTTACCGATTTCAACACTTAATTAATGAGCTTGAATTTTAAATTAAAAAATTACTAATTAATATACAAAAAAAATACAATTTAATTTAACCTCATATAATAATTGTACGTACTCTATATTGATTAGCCTGTTTACTTAAGACTGACATTTTTGATGGTGATATATTTTAGCGGTCAACGTGAAGGTCTCTTGGCCGAAGCACATACCGAAGAAGCGGAGCAGGCAGATCCGTTCTACGCTCACTGCCGACTACATTCGGATAAAACTCTTGTCAAAAAGCGTAAGCGAAATTGGCTTGCTTTGCAATTAAGAACTGAGAAAAGGTTAGTATTATTTTATTTTTTTTATCCTCCTTATTTTATGGTTTTACAAAGAGTTATTGCTATAGGAAATTGGAGCTCCAAAACAATCTCAGCACCGAGGAGAAGCTAAGAATTCAACGAAAACTAGTCAAGTACAGGAGAAAATATTTACAGCAAAAAGAGAATCGAAATCCACCATGGGGTAAACAACGAAATATTTATTTAAAAATTAATTAAATGTATGGAGTAAATAAAAAAAAAGTTTTGTATTTACAGTGCCGACTCAGAAGATGGCGAGAATGTTGTACAGCAGCGCGTCAGCAATGAGAAAGTTTCAACGCAAGGCGGAATGTATGGGCATCGATACGCATGCACTTGAATTTCAAGACGCACAAGTAGGTAGCAAATATAAATACACACAAAACTTAAATAATTTGATAGCCTTTCAACACACAAGCACAATACAATAAAAAAAATAGACTTGAAAATAAATACATGACTTTCGGAGCATAAAATATTCTAAGACTCATTTAATAGGTGATACGATTTCTTGGGCTGGTCACTGATCTTAATAACGAAATGGAAAACATCTACCGAGGATAAAAAGTATCACCTCACCACAGAATTCTAACAGAAGTCAAGCTTGTGTATGTACTTCACTTTTGTTGCCACACTCACACTACGCTCGGCGTTCGCGCAAACGTTGAAACTCGCTCTCGCAGTGGTCTCAACTGGTTTCGAATATCGTGTCGGTGAACGCTGTCTATGTGTGCGTTGATTTAGTGCGCTTTGTATGAAGCTTGACTTCTGTTAGTTTAGTATTCTGTGACCTCACAGTGAAGATTTGAGTTACTCTTTTCCACAGTGGATGGTTTTTTTTTATTGCATAAACAGCTTACCGTTATATGATCACTGCCTCCCATGAACATGCATAACGTTTGGATCATAAATGTGTTCCCGGACCATTAAATTGGATGGGGAGGGCTTAGGAAAAAACCTGAAAAGCCTGCCTATTTATACTGAATTCAAATCCGTGGATGAAAATGGTGGGATCAAGCCACTTTTTTCTGCTCTCCTATTGGCTGATATATAATAGCGTAGCTCTGATCCATAAACTGTACTAAGTAAATGGTATTAAGAAATATCTTGTTTCTTGATACAGATTTCTGCTTTGAAAGACGTGTCACGTCGTTGGCACGTGCCGCCAGCGTTCTCCGTAGAGTTCGTCGGGTATTATTTAGAGAGGAATACACGAGTCACATCCTTGCGCAAGTCATTGGAGCGGCTCACCAAAGAAAACGAAACGCTGTTGGCTGATGATGATAAATTGAGATCTGACTATGATGTGGTGAGTTTTGTATATCAAAAAAATATTTGTTCGTACCAACATCCTCTAAGGGTAGCATTCAAGTGAATTTAAATAAAATAACAGTAATTTTAGTACGAAAAAGTATGGCTCCCAAAACCAACACTCGCACTCGAAAACCAAATTAATTAGATTTTATTTATTCAATTTTATGTTAAGTAAATCCTCAGTGAATAACTCCATATCGTACATTCCTTTGACTGTTAGTGTGAACATTTTTTTTGTTTACCACCATAATTTGTTTTGGAATAAACACATTTTCCAATAATGTAATTATAATAATTCGTCGTCTTAATTGACTTAGGCATCGAAAGAAAACAACGACGCGCTCGCCGAGATGGCATCCACCCGAGAAGCGTTGAAGAAGATATACGATGTGATCATAGCGCTGTCTCCTAAGAAGGCCATCCCTCCGGTGATGGAGGACAAGCCGTTGTTGCCGCCGGAGATCCCGCGATCCACACCTAAAGTCACCCCACAACAACTACAGAGACGGTATGTTGCTATAAAAAATATAAAAATAGAAAAGCATTTTATGACCATAAATTGATTAACAATTTTCATAGAAAAATATAGCATATTATAGCGTGCGTGGTGGCCTGTTGGTAAACGGACTAGACGCGCCAAAATGTTCATGGTGGTCGCGGGTTCGAATCCCAGGGCGCACACCTATGACTTTTCGAAGTCATGTGTGTATTGATAGTCAATCACCACGCACTAAAACGGTAAAGGAAAACATCGTGGGGAAACCTGCATACCATAGCGATTTATAAAAAAATCTATGGTATGTAAGTCCGCCAACCCGCACTAGGCCAGCGTGGCGGACTATATGGCCTAACCACTCGCAATCGTACTGTCGATTGTAGAGGAGGCCCGTGCCCTGCAGTGGGGCGTATATGGGCTGATACAGATATTAGATAAAATATTTTTTATAGGATATATAGTGTTGCAGTTTAATATTGTAGTCTGGCTATAGAAAGATCAAAATAATATAAAGTAATATATTTTGCAATTTTATTCAATTAAGGACAGATGTAGATTTTTTATTCATTATAATATATCTCACAAATGCAAAATTGTGGATGTAATAATGCTTGTATTCCCAAATGTAAGCCAATAATACAGGATATTTTATTGGAAGGGTATTAAGATTCGGTGCATAATTTGGTGGACCGCTCCACCGTCCTATGTGTTTGTACACTACGTCCGATATGGCGAGGGGAAAATACGGACCAGTCTTAGTAAACTCGTATGTCGTAGTAGCAAATATAGAAAATTGGGCTTCGAATTTGGTATCTAACCTACATGATATAGTTGTGTTTATTACGTTAATTTGCAAATTAATCAAAAATACGAAGGAAAATGCAAAAAAATAATAATATTGTAATGGTTGTTAAAATTTATGTATTGCAGTTTAAATTATATGATTCGATTAGATATACCATACAAACTGGTCTCGTATCTTCTTCGATGCTTTTCTGACACAGTGTACAGGCGCAAGAATCATGGTACAATAAAAAAATAAATGAAAAATGCTATATTGTATAGAGGGTCGGCCACCAGGTCTATGTCTGTACCGACTGCGGCAGCACTTAAGATGGGCGTTGGTTTTCCTCTTAGCGACAACCCGGACGCTCGCCAAGGAAAAGTCTTGTCTACATCTTTAGAAGGTAAGCTATATATTATCAAAGCATTTAGAGGTTTTTCCAATCCTATGATTTTTTGTAGCCTTTTGTTGTTTTATGTGTAGTGACATTTTTTTGTTCGAGCTTGCCCGTTCACGCGCAGTTCGCACGATGTTTAAATCCTTTGTGTATTAATTAATAAAGCTAGTCCTGGGCTAGGTGGTTACCAAGCCTAGGCTTAGCCTAAGCTAGGCCTGTGTGGACGTATCTTTGATATTATTATTGCCGCATATGCAATCGACAAAATAAATACGCCACACATCAAAAACAAAAAATACAGACTTATTTAAACTACCATTTACCAATTTAATATTCATCGGGCTGGACTGCCAAAATGCAGCATGACGTGCTCCTGATCGCGGGTTAATTTATATCAATCGTTGAAGGCTCGATAAATAGGAACACTTAAACAGGGATGTTGACTTGTGTTACAAATTCGTGTAAATTTATTCTTTACTCATTATACGCGAAATTATGTTACCGATCGGTAACGTAGATTATGGTGTGATTTTAGTCACGTAACAGCTTGAAGTAATTTTGCGGGAATTGTTAAAACCATTTTTGATTGCGTATTTTTTTTTATTGAAATTCGTCGTGTTTATATAAATAAATAAATAAATAACACCCAACAGTCACATACATAGTCCTGACCCCACACTAAGATCGAGTCTTGTGTCGTGGGTATCAGGAACTACGAGAGACTTTTCGGCCTCACAAACACCCAGACCCGAGAGAAATATTTGTGGGCTGCACAAACATTTCTCTTGGTGCGGGGATCGAACCCGCGGCCTCTCGTTTCACAGGCGGCGTCAAACCGCCTGCGCCACGGAGGCTGTCTGTATTATTCTTGTATTCTATCTCTGTATAAAGTCTACTTATGCAATAAAATACCAAAACCATGAGTCAACATCCCCATGTTATGAGCCATACGTCACGTCCCGTGAGTGTACATGTGCGTGTGCGTGTGCGTCAGCGACGGGCGGCGCGCTGTCGGGTCGCGAGTGCGCGGCGTGCGGGCGCAGCAGCGAGCGCCACCTGATGGCGACGTGCGACACGTGCCGCCACCACTACCATCTGCACTGCCTCAAACCGCCGCTGCAGCGACCGCCAAAGAAGAGCAAGCTGTATGGATGGTATGTCTGCATGTTTATAGATCATTATTCTATGTATCAATAAAAACACTGTTGTTTCTTACAGTTGCTTCTAAGTTGTAATAATCGATCGACAAAATAATAGTTACGGGTTAATGACCTCAGTAAAATACTGTGCGATAAGCAGATACTACTTTAATGGAAGTAGTGTTCATCTAATGCAGTTAACACTATACCTATTGTTTTTATTTGCATACGGTAAAGCGAAAGCGTTAGAGGTAGATACATAATTTGAAAATGTATTCTTTTTTCCCAGGCAATGCTCTGAATGTGACAAAACTTCTGACTCGGAACCAGAAGTCCTCGAAAAGAAAGTCCCCCGCCGATCACGCATTCGATACAGTAAAGACGGCGCTATCATCACTGAGCCGCACAGTCCAGGCTCAACTCCCCATTCTCCACCTTCTAAATCAGATAAATCACACAAACAAGAAAAGCAAATAAAGATCGCTACATCAGAAAATGTTTCACCAATCAAAGTTACCATCAAACCATTCGAATTCAGCAGCGATGGAAATGAAAGCTCTGAAATAAAGTTAAAGAAAGACAAGAAAATCAAGAAGTCCAAAATAAAAGATCATACATCAGTGTCTGCTGGGGAGGGAGAGATATCAGCGAAGAAACTACATAAACGTAGTTTCACTTCACCTTCGTTGACCAACACTCCGCTTATGTCGATAACACCTATCGTAGTGGACAGCCCTAATGATTCTCACAATGAAAATTCTAATGCATCGACAAATCTTGCAGGAAAGGAATCTTTTGCGCCACGCAACTTATCTTTCTCATCTCTTCTAAGCGAAGCAAAAGAAAGGGATAGCAAAACTATCGAAAGTTCGATAGAGAGTACGTTAGCGAATCTCTCGTCAGATATCGCTACTTACAAAGCTAATAGGAAGCGAAGGAAAGAGAAGCATCGGTCGCGGTACTCGCCAGATTTACTGCGATCGCCCTCAAAATCTCACAAACATAAGAGGAAGAAGAAGACGCAAGATATGGAAAATCCGGATCCACCTCATCCCAGGATCACTATAAAGGTAAATAATAAATTTTGCGCTTTTGTATCGTGCCTTACATGATTGTACATTTTAAAATATATTTTTTTTATAGATCAAACCTATACCTAAGCCGGACGGATCGTTGGACACCCAGATGTTCTACGTTCCCACTGACAGCAACGATGGACCGCCACCTGCTGTTATGAAGAAACTTTCCAAGGTGAATTTATCTTTCCATTATCAAACCGAAATAATAGGTGTTGTTCATTCGATAAGGCCATTGATTAACCCAATAAAATTAGGTATGTTTTTGATGTTTTTATAATAATTAATAAATATTGCTGTACTTACTGTATTCGACAACTAACCATTGACATCCAGAGTTCATAGCACAGCAATACGTCAAAACTTCACATTAGCCAAGTTCTTGCATTGAGTGAATATAATTAATATAATCCATGTGTAAAATAATAGTGTGTGATGTGGTGTGTGCTTCATACTAATGTGTTTGTAGCAAGCGGAGCAAGAAGCGGCGAAGCCATCTCTTCCGCCGGGAGACCCAGAACCCGCTGCAGTTGCTGACCCTACAGACACCTCTCCCGTTTCGGTGAGTACTGCAAGGGCTTTGCATTTAATTTGTCCTTATAAATCAATAATGTAATGAGTATACCAAGTGAAGGTCAAAAGAATATTCGAGGCCCAGGGTGGACAATCAGTTTAGTATTATTATGATAGAGAAGTCCAGGTGGTTAGCAATGTAGATGGTTTATAGCCGCAGGAATGCAGGATTCTTCCCCATTTCATCATCACACATAACAGAAGAAAATTATACGGATTAAGCGATTTTTATTGTGAAATTATTCATTAATTATCTGCTGTTTTAAAAGAATAGCAGTTTAAATATAATTTTTAACACTTTGTTAACAAGCCTACCACGAACCAGGAGGATAAAAAAGTTGAAGCAGTTGCGACAAAACCAAAGGTATATTTTATAGCATAAGAATAGATTATAGTTGATTTATGATATTTTTAAATATTACGGAGAATGAGAAAAATGTGATTGCAACTTACACAATTTTGACAGCGGCTCCCAGATGGTCAATATTATTGTTCAATAGTATGGTATATGCAAAAAAATACTTTTGCTAATTGCTAAGTAGTGTGTGGTAGATAGAGTAGTGTGTAGTGGTATGTATGTAAGTAAGTGCGTGTGTGTGCGCAGCGCGTGCGTGGTGCGCGCGCGGCCCGCGGCGGTGGCGGCGCGTCGGCCGCGCCCGCCGCGCTCGCGCCCATGACGCACTGCGACGTGTGTCTGCAGCCCGGCGACACCGCCAACCTCGTGCGGTAAACTAACTACACACATAATATATAATAGCTCCCATTTAAATAGCTCACATGATAGGTTCCATTTCAATGTAATAATATGATCCGTGGTGCTTTACAGCTGGCTTTTCCGGCTGTAAAAGTCTTTTTACGAGGTTATTTACCTGTTTACTTAATTGTTTTGTCGCCCGCTTTGCACGGAGGGAAGTGGACAATAATTTATTTCCAACTCCTCCTATTAATTTCACTTTCTGATTAATTTCGTTGCGGGTGAAAGACAAGTTAGCATTCCCGGAGACTCGCCGAGCTTCAATGTTCGGTGTTATTACATTGCGTGCCACTGTTGATCCTGGCTCACAGGAGTTACAGTGGCGGGTGTGAAGGTGGGACAGTCTCCAAACTTACTACACCTCTTGCACGCTATACTCTATACCAGTGATTCTCAACCTTTTTTTGTTGCGGCACATATTTAACGATTTCAAAATTTGGCGGCACACAAAGAGCGCCTTGAGACATATTCCTATTGCTATGCACGCCGCTTCATCATTATTTGGCACTAAGAAAAAACGCGTTGCAAAGCAAATAATAAAATAATTAACTTTTTTGTGGATTTAAATATATATTCATGTTAAAAATATTTTTCTTTTTAAATGATATAATATAACAGTATTAACATTATTATATATTTGGCAAATTTGGCGGCACACTTTTGAAATTTGGCGGCACACAAAAGTGCCGCGGCACAGTGGTTGAGAATCACTGCTCTATACTCTGTACTCTATACTCGTAACTGTACATCAGCCTGATGGCTGTTTGTTTATCTCAAAATATTTATATATTAATAATAATATGTACAATATCAAGACTGCCACCGAAAACGAAGCCGGGTGGTAGTTTAAGCGACTTCAGATACAATGCAACTAAATTTTGTGCAAAGAATTGTGACGAAATTTATATGTTATTTTTTTCTATCGTCGTATTAGGGTGGTAAATAATTTTTTTCCTAAAATAATAGTGTATATCCTTTTATTTATAAATACTCTAAGGTATAAAAGTTTAAATTATTGTTTTAACAAAAACTATGGATTTAACACCCAAAAATGACGATATTTAAAAAATCATAAAATAATTGTAGCGTTTCTTTGCCAAATTTTTAGTTACATTGGGTTTGTAGTCACTAAAACTACCATCCGACTTCGTTTTCGGTAGCAGTCTTGATAGCGCCGCGGGTTCAATCCCCGCGCCGAGACAAATGTTTGTGCGCCCCACAAATATTTCTTTCCGGGTGTTTGTGAGACCGTAAAGTCTCGTAGTTTCTGATACATACGGGTCAGGACTATGTACATGTGACTTTTGGTTGTCATTATTTATTTATACCCTATACTCTGTACCAGTGTACTGTTAAGTACTAACTTTTATATCTAAGTCAACTTAATCTTATCTGTACCATCTTATAAAAAACATCTAACAAATGTTAATATATGAAACGGTTTTTGTTTTACCTGTCTATAAATGAACATGCATAAAATTATTTTAAGGATGATCATAGGATGCCCCTGCGGACCACTTGGGATGTTTTGGATGTTTAGAAGTCTATAGACCATCGGTCAAGAACCACGGCTATACATACTGCCACTCTACATACTTGAGCGCCGTGTCACGACCGTACCGCTCGATTCCCACCGGCTTCCCTTTTTTGTGGATTATATTTTCATTTAAGTCTTATTTCTTTGCAATGCAGCTTCTCTGTTGCAAAATCCTGTTTCTCGTTCGCTCCGTCATACCTTAGCGTGATTTCAAAATCTTGACAATACTGCGATACAATGCGGCAATTTCTGACTTTGTCACTCCAATGCAATTAAACTATCTTCCTTCGCGCCCTCGAACCCATGTTGTCATTATGCCAGATAACGTAATATATTCTTACGACCATAAGATTAATAATATGCAAAGAAAATAATTATAAATATTTGTCTACAGATGTGATGAGTGCTACAAAAGATACCACTTCACCTGCTTAGAGCCGCCGCTGAACAAGAATCCCAAGAAACGCGGATATTCGTGGCATTGTGCCGACTGCGATCCAACGGTGTGCATAAATGACTTCAATCCACATTATAATGAAAACGATTAGTTTTGGTTGAGAAATTTTGTTTCAGATTAATGTTTTTTATGCTCATAAATTCAAATATAAACACTGTTCATAGCGAAATTCAGACCTTTTTGAAATAAGACCTTTTTGAATACAATGCAATACTATACTGCAGATAACTAATTTATATTTGTTTATTAAATAAGGACCCATTTTTTGTTTCAGGACGTCGAAGAGAACAATTAAAAATTGACACTACACTTTTAAGAACGTAATCTCAGATGTTATTAAATGTTTTTAAGTGGTTTGCGTTTGACAGCGCCACATTGCAGCGGTTTGATTTCAGTACTTATTGTATTGTGAGATTTTAATTACAATAATACTGCTTCTGTAGTAAGATATATTTTATTTAGTATTCTACTAATAAATGGATGTAACCAAGCTGTAATGTTTTATTTATACAGTTCGTTTAGATTATAATATTTTTCTGATTGCACAAATTATGATCTAGACTCTATTATTCTGGTTAAATGTAAGGTAATAACGAGAGAATTCAGATTCACATAACCAGGAGGATTACTAAGTGATCTGAAACGGAAGTCTAATGTAAGTTTAAAGTTTTCCACTTTTGAAAATCAATACTATTCTCTGTGATACTTATAGTCCCAGAGATGACGACCAAAACCATATATCATAGCAATATGGTCGAAACTGTATAAAATCGTTAGATTATGTGATTCTGAACCCGACTAGGTAGGTAGTAACGGTCAAAAGTGTAGCAATTGCATGTGAGGCTATTTCTGCTGTGTCCAAAAAAAAGGCAGTCGGTATCATAGCAATACGTCTGATATTGGAAATGTACATAGATTTTATAATTTTATGACGAATAAGTTGGTTTTCAGACATTTTGCGCGTAGTATATAGCTGAAGCGAATTTTTGAAAATGTCAACAAATTTAGCCGACCTGTATTATAGCAATCCGAATGATTTTTTTTCTACCGTTCGTAAATTTGGCAAGATTGCAAAAAAAAATTGTTTTCAGACATTTTAGATGTCGCATGTACTCCCAAAAGAGAAAAGAACGTTTTTGAGGCGCTTGGCCGATGCGCTTCTTACGCTCCTGCTGCGGTGGGAATGGTTTTTTGCGTGTTACGCTCCTGCCACTCTCTTACTATACATAGTTACTCACCAGCTGTCCTAATCGTTGAAATGACGCTCACTTAAAGTGACAAGAAACTAAGTTGCTCAGGTGGACGTGGGTGTGTCGGTGGTTGTCCGAGGGCTCGTGGACGTTTTTTTTTTCTTCTATTTCCAACGATAAGGCACGGTTTGCTCATCTGCCATTGACGAAGTTTTTAGGGATGGAAGAGTAGGTTTTTAAAAATTCAAAATTATCAATTAAAATAGACGTTTTTATAGCATAGATACGTTGTCCGCGCTCTATTTTGGCAACGCAAAAGCAAGGTGATTGCCCGACTTGCAATCAGTCACGCTTCAACACGGTCGATATCGAAAAGTTGTCTGATAAGGGAGGTGCTACACTGAATTCTTCCGATATATTTTTTTTTACATCTGGTTAATTCATTTCATCAAGTTCAACAATTTTCAGACAGATTGCTATGATACCGATCGGTAAAATTCCTTAACATATTTAAAATGGTCTCTAAATTTGATTCATCCAAATTTCCTTCTGAAAATATTTTTTTTCCTATTAACTAATCCTAATTTGTCCCAAAATCCCGTAAAGAACATTTTCAGACGGATTGCTATCATCATATTTTTTGTCTCATTTTTAATTTTTCTAAATTATTTTTTGGGTTAGCGCTACACTATTAACTTCTGAAAAATATGTTTTCGGTATCTTAGAGCTATTATATAACTACAGCGTTGAGGTATTACAACAACTACAGTCAGAAAATCAGACAGATTGCTATGATACAGTCCGGTAAAATTTGTTGACATTTTTGAAAATTCAGTTCGGTCAAACAATACGCGAAAAATGTCTGAAATTGGTATTTTCGAGTTCGAAATAATCAAAATATCTATCAATTTGATGCGGTTGCGGCCGTATTGCTATGAGATAACAATTTTGATTGTCATTTCTCGTACTATTATCATTCAACCTAGGCACATTTGGACAGTTTTAAGTATGACGTTCGCACATTCGAGTTTCGGATCATAGAGTACCCCACCAGACCTGAATAAAATGTGATCGAAACTGCCACTTCCAAGCCACTTCTCGTTTTATAGCTGGCAATTTATTGCACCTATACCCCAGTATATGTAAAATATAGTATAGAAAAATATAACAATAATCAAACATAATTTTTCAAATGCAAAATGAATTGCAACGTAAACTTGCATCAAAACTTCTTTGTCCAAGTTTCGAGGCGGTTGGGACATTCGCATGGGAATGCCTAAGTCCTAAACTGTTGTTTTGTTGTATTGCCCTCTTGTCGCATAACGCACGACTTGCGAAACAAATAATGACGTGTGATAGTCGAACTGTGCATAACTTCAATGCGCCTCAAAAAGTTCTAGCAAAAGTAGATTTAAACGTGAATTTTAACAAATTGTTTATTAAGTCTTGTTTGTAAACGCACCTGCTACAAACAAGACTTTATAAGCAATTTGTTTAAATTCAAGAGTTATCCTCGAGTTTAGGGATTTTGAGTGATAAAATAGCTTTGTAAATAGGTTTTTATTTTATTACTTGGTTAATATAATCAATTTCCATATTGCAGTGTAAATCGACCGTGGAAAATTGTTACTACCTTACTACATAATAATTAACACCTGTCTAAGTCGTTCATGTGCTGTCTTGTAGAGTTACGCTGCGCAATATAGCAGCAAGAACGCAAGCAAATTTTTGAACCTTTATTAAATTTTAATTATAACACACTATTTTTCTATTATGTTGCAAAAAATAATTTGTACTTAAAAAATAATATTCGGGGTACCTATGCTAAATTGTGCTGTACATAATACTGTTAATGCGTCTAAGACAAAAGGCAACGATGAAGCAATAATACTAATATTTAAATTACCTTATTTTCCTTGAAGTCAATTTGTGCAGCATTGGGATTTTTTATTTATCGCTGGGCAAAGAGATACTGTACACAGTCTTAAGTGCGTAAACGTCCTAATTGGCAACAGACAGTAATGTCTGTCGACAATTGTCATCCAGCACAATGAATTGTTTCTTCATGCTACATCGGAAGGATCTAGGATTATGGGAATTACGTAACACGTGAACCCAGTGCTGGAATAAACTATGTTGCACCCTAGCACATTTTAGAAATAAGTCGAATTTATTTATTTATTTCATAGCTCCAGCAAACAGGTTACCTGATGGTAAGTAATCACTACCGTCCATTAACAACTACAACGGATCGCTTGGAGCATGGATGTGTTGCTGGCCCATCGAATTGGCAGAAGATTGGGGAGGAAGAAGAATGGGAAGAGAAAAGGGGTATTGGGAATTCGGTAATCTCACTTACCGAATAAAATGCGACAGAAAAGCGTCACGTTGATTTCCTTTAAGATAGTGGTACCGCCCTGGAAGAGCCTGCACATTCTTGCTAAGTCATTATTGACTACAGTGAGGTTCTACCACTTCAGAAAACATAATCCTATAAAAATGTATTAAATACTCAATGGACCTCTCTATCTACGGGCGGTTTATTACTTCTGTTATAGGGCTTATCTGCCACACCTTCGCGTGGGTCGAAAAACTATCTGTATCTGTATCTGTATCAGCCCATATACGTCCCACTGCAGGGCACGGGCCTACTCTACAATCGTAAGAACGATTGAGAGTGGTTAGGCCATATATTAGAAAAACTATGCACAGCTTTTATTAAGTACCTTACAACATTTTACAAGGGCGAATGGCAGTCGCAATTACATATTATATTTAAAAAAAAAAGGCTAATTGCAGAAATGTGAACCGCAATCGCCTGAGTTTGTTTTTCATGACATCCATTTTATGAGTATGAGTAATAAACCTCTGACTGCCTCGGTGGCGTAGTTGTACTACGGTACGGACTATGGTCACAACGCTGCTGTCTCGAGTTCAAATCCCAGGTCGGGCAAAGCGATATTGAATTTTTCTGTTCATTATCAGTCTGGGGTCAGGAATTTGTGCCCGATATAGCAATAAGCCAGGTGAAATTCTCTCTTCTAGGTAGAAGTATATAAACTCTTGTTTACGAAGGGGTGCTAACCCTTTTTGGCAAAAAGACGCGAGTTCATATAATTGTATACGTAAAAACCTCTTATAGTGATCCATGTAAATGTATTTGCATTGTGATTTGAGAGTTCAGGCCGAGTATATCTGGCTTCAAGCAGGCCGCTATTAAAGCGGAAACATACTATGCCACGCAACGTATTATCGCATGTTCATAGTTTGATTCTGGTCATGCAGAATAAAACGATTTGTCTTAACAGGTGTCGCGTCGGGTTGGGTCGCGTGGCGTTTCAGTAGTATGTTGCCGGCCGTATTGTATCAAGTGCTGATGAAGCTCTATTTGAATTTTATTGCAATTATGGCACACAGGTATACGCTTTTTAACATTGCCAGTGTACACAATATAACTATTAAGTGCGCTTTGTAAGTACCTAATACCTTGCAACAGGCAATTAATTATTCCGAGGCCTTGAACAGGTAAAAATATGGGGAATTCAGAAAAGTTGTGTCAGAAAACATAATGTCTAGAGTGTACATATAATGTATGTTTCCAGAATACAGAATTAAATCCGTATGATATTTTTTTCTTCGAGGCGGCATACTCTCCCCGTTTGAATGGGGCTTTACGCATAATATGTTTGTCTATGTTAAATACATTATGACATGTATTATAATCGTCAATATTATAATAATCATCTACTGAACTCCAGATCAAAAAGCTGTTCGTATATAACATTGATGATAGTTTGAAGTAGAATACCATAACACAACAGGTATGAAGCGAAACCCCTGTTATATTCCAAATCACAAAGGTATGCTTATTAAATCCGTGAATAGCCGAAACTATGTGTGTAGTATGCACGCACGAGTGTGGAGTAACTAAATTTCCATTATTTATTATGGCGCGGTTGAATAGAACGTCCCCGCGCCAACACTGTGCCAACATCACGCTTCAAGTTTGTTCATTTATTTTCAACTCCACACCAACTGCATAATATCTTCATGCGAGAAACTTTTGTGTATTCCCATAGTTTTAGCTGTCGTTCCTTTTGGTTAATTTTCACTCGCAGTTTGTTTGATCAACGTGCATGCTTACTTCACCGTTTCAAAATATATTCTAAAAGTTTGGACGTGAAATTTCTATTGTTGTGTATTAAATTTCTAACTAATTCTGACCACTAGCGTGCATTGTACAGGTGATAGTTATTAGGATATTAAAGTTGGTACCTGGTATTACGGTTATGTACTACATAGTATAAACATGAAAGTATTGTGTTATTTTGAAATTATACAAATTCCTTTTGTTTGAAAGAAAATAAATAAATACACCCAACAGTCACATACACAGTCCTGTCCTCACGTTTCACAGTCGGCGTCTAACCAACTGCGCCACGGAGGCTGTCGAACAGGAGTAGTTTAATGAATTGCAATAATGTGATAACCACCTGCAATTAGGTAGAAACAACTTTGAGAGTGAGGCTCGAAGAAGAATCCAGCTGGGCTGGGCAGCATTTGGGAAACTTCGTCGGGTCTTCTCGTCGCCAATACCGCAAAGCCTGAAGACGAAAGTCTTCAATGAGTGCGTCCTACCCGTAATGACATACGGTGCCGAGACGTGGACACTGACGGTGGGACTGGTTCACCAATTCAAAGTCGCTCAACGAGCAATGGAGCGGGCTATGCTCGGTGTTTCCCTGAAGGATAGAATCAGGAATGAGGTTATCCGACAGAGAACCAAGGTGACCGACATAGCCCAGCGTATCAGCAAGTTGAAGTGGCAGTGGGCTGGTCACATTTGTCGGAGAACCGACAACCGTTGGGGTAGACGTGTTCTCGAGTGGAGACCGCGCCTCGGTAAGCGTAGTGTAGGACGCCCTCCGACGAGGTGGAGTGATGATATCCGAAAAACGGCTGGCAGCGGTTGGAGACGTTGGGCTGAAGATCGAGCCCAGTGGCGTGCCATAGGAGAGGCCTATGTCCAGCAGTGGACGCGAATAGGCTGATGATGATGATGATGATGATAACCACCTGATTTATCAGATATTGTGATTGGATTTCGTTGATTCGTCTTTTGTTTGAGATTTATCTTCTTTGGTAACATGAAAAGATTTGAAGATTCTGAATTCAATAGAAATAGTTACTCAATAGTTTAGTGGGTTTTCCACATAATTTCGGAACCATAATAATATTTGATCAACGTATCAAATTCCAAATAACACGGAAATCGAATGTCATTAAAAATAGTTCCTGTTTAAAATATTACCTGTTCAATTCAAAGAACAATTAAATTTAAATTTCATTTATCAACTCTTATTATTTAAAGTTGCTCCCTGGTATGAATTCAAATTATGTTATTGTTTTATCAGATTTGCGTTCACGAGCTAAACATCTATATCTTCTTATTTTAGGTACATATTATAATAAATTCGTAACTGATCGATGTCCGTACATGAAATATTTTAGAGAACAACAATCATTGGGGTACTATTTAAGGAAATAGAACCAAAAACAAGAATTATAATTTTCTGTTTGTCTGTGATTCTGTGCGCGCTAATCTAAAGACCGCTGACCAATTTCGCTTAAATTTGGTTTGGAGGTAGCTGGCACTTTGGATTAGCACATTTATAGCTTTTTTAGGTCTTTTTATCTCGAAAATTTTAGTGTTTCCGCAAGATGAGCAAAGGATTTAAAAATACAAATTCAAACTTCAAAGGGACTGTATGGGCCAGAATCAAACGGCACAGGATGGGATTTAAAGGACTAGCACTACGGCAGTTACATTAAGATTAAATATAAATAAAATAGTACGCGAAATAATACTTATATGTTGCTGATTTGGACTGGACTCCTGACTATGGAAAAAGATCTGTACCTAGGTAAAGACGGGCCGGCCTCTAATATTCAGTATGCCATAGGACACGTACTGTATATGTAGGTAGGGCATTAACCATTAGCCTGACGCAATAAGATAACCCGCTACCGTAGTGAATTTCTAAGCTCGCCATTAGTGTCCTTTGCCATAGAAAAGGTACGCTAATACGCTTACGTTAATACGCTTGCTCGGATTATTTTTGTTTTTTTATGAGACACCTCTTTCTTATTGTCAATTTATTCATAAAAAATGTAAATGGAAGGACGAGTACTACAATATTTGAATGATTTTTATTATTTTTTAATAATAAAAAAGTTTTTAAGTTGCGCTGTTATTTCCTCAAAGTAATTAGGCGTGGACGCATCAAGTCTTAAGGGTAAAGTTGTATAGGAACTTTAATTTTTCTTCCCACAATAAATTATCTATATGCTAATACAATTTTACTATGGTGAAGTAGTTTTCCACGAACTGCGTCTTTCAACGGACGCCTGCGGTTATGAGATATTAAACTTGTTCCTTTATAAATTTTCTGTTGCAGACAATACGCTGTTTTAACAAGGCACTGTTTAAACGCGTAGTTTTCAAAAAATCGCTATAACTTGACTAGTATAGAATACATAGTATCCACATTATTTTAAGGTTTACAATCCAGCTATGGGAACCGTTAAACATCATATAAGTTTTACAAAACGCTCATAAAAATTATGTCACATATTATCGGTGTAAAAGTAGATGAGTAATTTAAAAATCTAGAACATACGAGAAAGAAATTCATTCGGAATAGGTGCAATCGATAAGTAAATTAGAAAAACGTTTTAGAGGGCAAATTGAGAGTAAGAAATTCATTGATTAGCTAGCAGTTTCGCACGCTCACCGCTACGAGTATGTGCACTCATCCTGCCAGTAAATTGATAATCGATTTTACTGGAATGAGAATAAAAGAGCTCAATGCATGCACCTTGTTGAGTGAAATGGAAAAACGAGATCGGACGGCACCACGACGTATTTCACTGGGAAATGTGTTAATAAGTTTAGTATTTTTTTAGTTTAAGACCAGGTTTTACAATTGGTGTTCTATTTGATTAACTGTAAATGAAAGTTGATTATTATTATAAACACCGTATTATTGAGTCAAACATATCTCTGATCTAATTTACAATACAGTATAATATATTTTCAAATTGCGTGGCGTTGTATGGATTCGTGCAAAGTTTCAGCTATCTCTATTATCTACTTTTCTCGTTTTATCTCCACTACACTTTCGTTTTATGAGCTGTCTTTTTCTCTATATTCATCTCTCTCTCTCTCTCTCTAGGTAAAATCTAGGCATGTTTGCTAACATACCTCTTTGTATTTCAGACCAATCAATATTGGTGAAGTTCCTCTACATTGTAGATACAAAGGCTGACGCAGATCTAGTCGTTACATAAATGAGGGCCATGCGCGAAACCTGCTTTCTAGATTACACTTCGCAACTATAGTAGTAAGAATACGAGTGCAATCAATAAATTACAGGAAAGACTTGCTGCCCAGAGGTCAAATAGTTAAATGGCTGGAATTCGTATAGGAAAACTTTTTTCCAACTGAGTAAAACTAATAACATTTCAACTACCCATGACTGATAATTATATACTTATAATTGAATACAAGAGTCTAAAAATATGAATCGATCAATACCAAATGACATTTTATAATCATTCGTTATATATTATTTCATTCCTTCATACGCCTTCAGAAACCTAAAAGCGCTTTGCTAATACAATATGTTTGGTGAATTTGTGAATGTGATGAAGCGCTGCAAATCTTTCAGTGCGATAAATATTATCATGAAAATACGTTTTATTATTGGCTATTATTATGATTTCACAACTAATAGATGTGCGCTGGTTGTAGGAAGTTTGTATGCCACGTCTTTATTCGTAACGAAGCTATTTTTTGACTACTATGTAGTATATTATAATGCTAATTCGTATTTTTCTAATATTTACGTGTTGTATCGGTCTGTGCAGTATTCATTTTTTGTTATCATGTGCATCATCACCGGACAGAGATATTTATTACAGTATTACAGAGAAATTCAGTTACTAGATGCCGAATTACGACACTACAATGTCAAGAATCCTATTGCCGTATTGGTATTACTGACGATAGTGACGGGTACTTCTTTAATGTTTTGTTGGTCACTTTGTTTGGAAAAGGAACTGGATATTATAAATCTACTTAAACAAATAATTAAGGATATATTTTATATAACTGTCAATTGTTGTGGTCTAGATCTCGTTTTATTATATGAGTTAATGTATTGGCAGCTGAAATCTTTCGAGAAAGCTCTAATGATGGATTTAAGACAAGCAGCGCTTACTGACGTAGAGCAAGGACAGTCAAAATGTGAAATAATAAGAAAATACTTGAGGACGTATGAAAGACTTTGTAAGATATTGCAACGTACTGCGATCCCCGCCAAAATCACGGTGAGTGAACAAACTGCAGAACTGTAACTGTAACTGTGAAAATGTAATTAACTACAAAAAGTATTTTGTATCAGAAAGTTCATAAACAATGTGAGAACATAATATCCCAAATTTATTTGTAAATTATATCGTTTTTTTTTACCTCAAAGCGTTTATATTTAACGAGCTTTCACAATCCTATGCCATCCCTAATATATTTCACAGTTACACTGTGAAATATATTAGGGATTTTATAATTTAAAGATACATTTATTTGTGTTTTGTGGAAATATGGTGTCCGTATCTGTTCATTCTAAAGTTTTAAGATCTACAGCTAGGCTCTACTGAATAAAGTGTGTGCTTAACGGCCGATGCCAATAATCAATCGAAAAAATTAGATTGAAGTCAATCTGGATTGTTTTCTACTTTTTGATTTGTTATTTACCATGTTGCCATATTTTTGTCACTACTGAGATTGATTATTGGCAATATAGTATCAGAAAAAAGATTGAGCTGTCAATCTCAAACGGCAAATTTTGGATTGGGATTGTTTATTGGTAGCGGCTGTAAGTGGGTAAGCAAACGTCAAACTTGTTCGACGAGTTTCCTATTCTTTATTTGGCGTATCTACTGCATATCTATGCCTTCTTCAATTGCTATTTGATATACGCCTGCTTGCAGTTTGCATATAAAATAAAGCAGCTCTGTCCACGAAACGCCAGCATTACATTTGACAGCCTCCGTGGCGCAGTTGGTTAGACGCCGCCTGTGAAACGAGAGGCCGCGGGTTCGATCCCCGCACCGAGAGAAATGTTTGAGTGGCCCACGAATATTTCTTCCGGGTCTGGGTGTTTGCGAGACCGAAAAGTCTCTCGTAGTTCCTGATACCCACGACACAAGACTCGATCTTAATGTGGGGTCAGGACTATGTATGTGACTGTTGGGTGTTATTTATTTATTTATTTGCGTAGTAGCTTCCCAACATAATTTAGCCTGAGGCGCAACAAGTGATAATTCAAGTGTTTTGTAAACCCTGTAACAGTATAATAATTAATACTAATGATCCGGGGCGTCGCCAGCCGATGGCCTGGGGAGGAGAATGAGAAAAATGTGATTGCATCTTATACAATTTTGATGGCGGCCACCAGACGGTCAATATTATTATACAATAGTAGGGTATATGCAAAAAAAAAACGTATTGTAGGCAAGCCAAGTCAAACAGCTGCCCCTACCGGCCCCCCCTTGGCGACGCCCTTGTTAATGATATGTATATTTTACCAATGATAGACTACATTCCCTACAATAAAGTCCTAATTTTCACTTAGCATTATTCCCATGAACAAACATGTTTTTGATACCTGCTGATGTATTATCATTGTAGTCAGTTTTTAATTGGTAATTAAAGTGTGCATTTTTCATTTTAGTTGTTGGCGAGTATAATTAGCAATTTCGGTTTAGTGTTATTATATGTCAATCAATATATTGCGAAAACAACAGGGCTTAATATACAGGTGAGAACAAAGTATCGACCTAGTATTATAAGTATCTGCAAACAGAGAAAAGCTGTCATCAATAGCAATATTTCAACAATATTTGGCGTGGTGCCTATTGATGTTTATGTCTGCGCGACATCTATTGTAGGCCACGTAAATGAGAGCAGTAATTATACGTAGCTACGCTCATATATTACTTTAGAACGTACTATAACGGTGATGAAAAAGATTGTAAGGAAATGAGTCGCTGGGAATCGAAATATGTATCCAGGATGACTAAAGGCTTGTCACCACTTATATCATGTAGAAATAAAATCTGCGAATTATAAATGACCGTAGGAGAACCTTTGCCCACTTCTTCAGGGAAATGGGCCTAATGGCATGTGTACATACATTCATACCCATAACTAAATTCGCGAAGATTTTTATGCTAATCATTCATATAAGCTACATTGCGCTTTTTTACAGGTTACAATTCTGCAATGTACGGCGGTATTTTTCTATTGTTTTATGATTTTCGTACCGATTTACATTTTCGCCCTTGTGAATAAAATACTTCAAGAAATCAATCTACTATTGGTAAAAGAACTGTTGGCATGTCAAGGTATGATGTACCTAATGTTAAAAATATGGAAAATGATAATATGAAATATTTTAATCTTTGTATAATTTGATTGCAGCTGTTAATAATAATTATTACGTAGTACAGGACGCGCTGACATACCTAAAAGAGCGGCCGGTGCAGGTGTCCATATTTCGAGTCTTCACACTCAACATGACTGTGCCTTTGCACTTCGTTAGCCTTGTCACTACTTACGTTATAATTGTCATTCAGTTCGCACATGCTTTTGAATAAAATTTGCACGGATTACTTCTTTAATAAAATAAAAAGTAATACTAAACTTTTGTAAATAATTGTATCAATAATGTTTATCTTTAAACGTTTAATACGGAACAATATTAACAATGTGAGTCTTTTCACATTTTCATGCTTTTACTTCTCAACCGTTCTGTTAAAGACTAGAAAGGTAAGTTTAAAAAAATAAAAGTTTTGGCACTGAATAAATGTATGAATGGAAAAAATATAAGATATTTTTACAGTAAATCTTTATAGAAATAATGAGTTTAGTAGGAATCTCAAGGAAGAGCACCTCACTCGGAATTTGAAAGTAGAATGGGATGACACGATACAACAATCCAACAATCACTTAATCTAAAAGTTGTGATACCTTGCTCTACCAAAAAATGCATAGTGGGAGAGGGATATGACAGATCGTCATTAAATATTGTATTAACGTTGTCAGCGGTATAATCAAGGATATAGGGTATCTATTATTGACAATATTTTGGTTTAAACGTCGAAGAATGGTTGAATTTTTAGCAGCAGAGAGTTTGATATTGCGAAAGATAAATTGTCAAAATTAATTTAGAATTATATCATAAAATAAATTGAATGAGAAAGAAGAAATTCAGGATTTTAGAGGCTGCTGCAAAATGCATCAGTGAAGATATTCAATCGGAAGTATTACATCATTCCAATTACCTCCACCAGGTTGTATGTTTGAAGATTCAAAAAGGAAATCCCAGAGTCACTCATACATGTTTTGGAGCGAATTATTTAAGAAAATAAACCTTCTAACTTAGAGAATCGTCCGTGTCAGCTATGTACTTAAAACTATCCCTGAGCTTTGTACATAAACAATTTACTTAAAGTTATTAATATAAAACTTATATCTGTTATACATTACTTAATTTCACTTTTAAGTATTAAGCGAACATTTTTACCTTTTGCATAAGAATAATAAAACATGTTTTTATAAAATCCTTACAAAGACACACTTTTCAAGTGTGACTGTGGTTGGCCCACTTTTGTGATTGCTTGTCAAAAATGACATATAGTGGAAGCGTCCCGCGCAGCGGCCTCCAATTTGTATTAATCCTAACAGTGAATCCATTTTTGATACATCCATTGAGATTTTTTGGAGGGATAAAATAAAAGCCTTTATAACCGATGGGTATATGTACGAATGTAACGACTCTTGACTCGGTGCGCGATGCATGCTCGTAAGGTAAGTCGGGGTACGTCGCTTCCGATATTAAATTTATCGCTACTGTTATTGCAAGCTGCCTTCCTGGATTTAATAATGTTCATATTCAAGGTACAATGGTTTTATAATAGTTTTAAATTATATTGGGTTAAATTTCACATTGTAGACGTTATGTCAGATTATAGTTACTTTATGAGTGTTACGTAACAATTTATTTATTAGGTTAATGTAATCGCTGCCTTTAATAGATTAGCTGGCGCCGAATGGATTGCCTCATAAGCCTTGAGCGGTCAAAGCGAATGTGCAGAGGCTGAATAGCACGCTTCAAATACTGTACAAAGCGATGCAACATCAGCTATCTGGAGAGGTTCGTATCGAGGTGGTACGAGAAAACTCCAAGCTGGATCTAGTTTGTGTAGGTGTGGGAAATATTTTGTGCCATTGTACGGGTTACGTCCACTCTGGTTCACGTTGGGTCACGTGCGCTGCTTTGTTGAAATACACTTGTCAAACCCCTTTATAAAGACGTACAATAAGAAAGAGCATTCTAGAATATCGGGCAAAACACAAATAACTCTTAACAGCTTAAATGTTTGTAGTGTACCTATTGTATAACTTAACAGTTTACATGTTAGTAGTGTATTTTATGTGTGTGCAAGTGCGTGGTGGCCTGTTGGTAAACGGACTAGACGCGACTGCCAACATGTTCACGGTGGTCGCGGGTTCGAATCCCAGGGCACACCTTTGACTTTTCGGAGTCATGTGTGTATTGATAGTCAATCACCACGCACTAAAACGGTGAAGGAAAACATCGTGAGGAAACCTGCATACCATAGCGATTTATAAAAATTTCTATGGTATGTAAGTCCGCCAACCCGCATTAGGCCAGCGTGGTGGACTATATGGCCTAACCACTCTCAATTCGTACTTTCAATTGTAGAGTAGGCCCGTGCCCTGCAGTGGGACGTATATGGGCTGATACAGTGTATTTTTTGAGTTTATTTATACATTTATTATCTAGATTTGTGTGTGGTTATATTTATTTTGGAACTATATTAAAAAAATAAAGTTAGAGATATTTAATTTATAATTTTGAAACAGAATGTATTTAACGTGTATACATGACATACAAAGTAGTATGATAATAATTGATTACCCCTACATTGTCTCCTAAAATATTAAATGATATGAGTTTACACATATATGTATACATTGTACACACATAAATAATAAACCTATCCATGTAGTTTATTATAAAAAATACTGATAGCTGCGGCACAACGATGTGGCGATATTTTTTAAATAATTTAATGTACAGACCTAATTATAGTTAGATGGATGCGGGAAGGCTTGTGTAATTACCCCAACTTTGTAGGATGCCTCGGAGTGGTCCTGATAGCTATCAAACGGCCGTGTCTAATCGTCGCACCGCGCCGGAGACTTATAATTACTTCCAAATGAGTTTAATGACAGTTTTTTGCACGATTGAAATATTTTTCCACCTTACGGATCTTCGTGGACGAGTTTAATGGAAATACTTTGCTCTTTGTTTTCTAAATGTTTTATTAACTTTGAATTTAACGAGTATGTGTAATCCGGAGGACACAGGCCTCCTCTACAATCGACAGTGCGATTGAGAGGGTTTAGGCCATGTAGTAGTACACTGGCCTACTGCGGGTTGGTGGACTTTACATACCATAAAAATTCTTACAAATCGCTAAGGTATACAGTTATGGTATATGCGTATACGTAAACAAATGAATATTGATTTAACTAAAGTCGATCTATCTATCAAGAAAACAGCAATTGCAATGTTAAATAATTATCATATCAATGAATTTATATGTCTACGTAATATATTAAATAAATACAAATGTATATAAATGCAGCATTGTTTTAAATAACAAATAAAGACTAAATGTGCTCCACAAAATGCAATGTAGGATTCATATTGCAATGCGACTAGTTCTGCTTTTTGGAAAATATTCGTCTGATTCAATTTATAGTACTTGTGCGTATCCCAAGTTATAATATGAATACAAGTAGGTAGGCAAAAACTGCGGAACAAAAGGTAACAGTCACCGGGGACATGTTAATACGCTTCGATGATCGCGAACTTTATCCCTCGTAGATTTATGAATCTTCAGCTGCGTTTCATAGAGATTTTTTACGTTTTTCGTTGAGTGAATCCTTTGAATCGTCTCTAAGCGGTGGAAATTTTAGTTACATTTAGTCTTTACTCTGTAAATCCTTGATGGTCTTTAAAATGTAAGTCTCTAACGGAGGTTTAAGTCGAAATAAAGGACAGCATGCCTGTGTGCGTCGAGTAAAAGCTTTCACTCATTCCGTATAAAATGTTTGGTCAATTTTTTATTGATAAAATAATATTTATTAACATCGAGTGTATAATTAGCTTGCTTCATTGATTCGGCCTGGAAATTCGCTTTGATTTTTCTCAATCGTGGAGTACTATAATTCGTTTAGGATTGTATCTACATGTATTTGGTATTTGGTGCTCGCTCTGCAAAACATCAAAGAACTTGATTGGCTGAAATTAGGGCTCTTGTATGAAATAAATTTTAATGAGGTCTTTCGGCAAAAGTACCCGTTCAGATTTCTAGAATTCTTACACCAAATACGTCATTTAAATTTGTATGTACTTATATGAGAAATTGTTAGCTACGTCTTATCGTCTGTTTGGTTTGCGCTTGAACCGAGTGCTCTCTAGGATGTCGACTTGAGTACCGCACAGCTAGAAATGCGGACCATGATTTCTGTTTAAGAAAGTGCACGTCTCAATTTTAGTGTTTCCAGTGCAGGCGAAATGGATTTAGACGCTATCCGCTTTTAAGTTACATCTTTTACTCTTTTAACCGGCAAATACTAAGAACTTCGTAGTTGCGTGTGTGCATTTATAAGCTTTTAATATGATAAGACTTAGATAGAATAATGGATTAGATACGACTGGAAGATATTTTATTAAACAACGTTGCGTTAATTGCAAAGAAGTATCCAGAAATAATAGAGAGCCTACAATTGCAATCATGTCAATTCAATATAGAGATAGTTGAAAATAAGTGCTTTTGTTCGAAAGCTTACTATTTCAAGCATTTTTATCGTGCGCTATATTTTATCTTTTGTGTTTTCATTTTTTTGAATCTATCTTTGTGTGTATATAAAAAAAGGCTAAAATACTGATTAATAATGACAAAGTAATACAATTGTCATTCAGGTAATTATGCAAAGGTTTGGTACAAATTGAAATTAAAAATAATTTGTTTCGGTTCACACGAGGCCCAAACAATTGTGTTTTAGCACAGCGCATTTAGTTTCACAAAATAAACAGGCGCGTTAACGTCCATTTGAACGTCCGCACGAAAATTAAACAAAGCCGTTTGTAACCAAGTTTTCACGACAAAGGATAATACAAATAAACAATCGTTCGGTAATGTGCCTGCTCTATCAAACTGCCTTCACAACTATCCCTCTGAAGTGAATGCAGCCTACAATTTATCTCAACAGTATTTTAGCTCAGTGTGATATTGTGATGTACTGATTCTAAAGTATAATTGTAACTAATAAATATTAAACAGAATAACTTATAGAAATGATTACCCAATTTATAATTTAATAATAGTTTTATTGTGATATACGCGACGTCTACACATACAAGATGATATACTATTAAGGTTTATTTTTAACAACTGCGATTACATAATATTATAAACTGTAATTAAATTTTTGGATCAATCCTTCTAATTTAACTTTTCGTTCGCTATTTTAAGATCCCAGTATAATTGGCATGATCTCGCAGCTCACCCATTAAAACGATGGAGTAGAAACCATTGAGGACGATAATGGTTATATAACGTAAAGTCAGCAGGCTAAGTAATTTAAAATGTTAATTTTATAAACTATGGTAGCAATTTACCAATTCAGAGGAAGCATCAATGTTAATTATATTTACGGAGCCAGGTTATTAAGGGAAATAATTGACTTTTTTACCGATATTATAATTAAATTTAAACGTTTATACTTTGTTTTTAGATATTGCGTAGTCTTTTTATATACCAAGCACAGTTTCAAAATAATATCTATAAAATCAGAGACGGTATTTAAAGAACACTTTTCATAAACCTAACATTTCGCTGTCCAAATGCTATGTGTAAAAACGTTCTTAACTTCGAGAACCTCATTGTTGCGTCAGGATTTAAACTTACATTTTCGTCCTCACCAACTTGAGTCTAGAGCGTTAGTCTTAAAAGTTCTTAAATCGTCTTTTAATAAATGTAATGTGCGTTGTTCCTTATTCCTTATCTACCATAGTTAGTAAAGTCGCCCCTTTCATACATTTTAGAGTTCGTCAGTTCCCACAGCTCAAAGCCCTTTGACAATGTTACGACGTCCTCTTTATATTATCTATGTTACACTTTCTTGGTACTTACTAAATAATATAGAGGCTCGTGTTCACTCCTTGCATGGAAATGCTTGTTTTCGTGTGCAGTTACTCAGTCTTAATTATTGGTACGGTATGCGTGATACGTAAATTTTACAAAGAAGTAGAAATGCCACTGTATGTGTCCTTTGCAATTTTTTGTTATGGTACAAGAATTTTACAAATCGGTCCATTAGTTTCAAAGCCTATTCAATGCGAACAATCAATCCTTTCTTCTTTATAATAATACTCTTTATAAAATAGATTTGTTATTCGTTTATTATTTCACAGTCTCTTAAATTAAAGGAAAAAAAAACAGACTAATAATGTTCGTATTGCTGTTTAATGAAGAGTGTTTACTGTTTATGCTGAACAGGAATTTTGTTTTAACTCTCTGCTACTCTCAAATGAGTTGTGTTTTACGAATGACTCGCCAGGTGTACTCCTAAATGGGTTTGTATGTTATTTTGAGGCACACTTTCAAAAAGCCTCTAACGAACCCATTCACTTCATTCTGAGCAGGTAAACCAGGGACGAAAGTAGCACCGGATAAATGTAATAAATGAATTTGTGAAAAAAATGGTATGTATACAGATATGCTGCATGTCGGAAGTAAGTAATTTCTGAACCTAACCTTTACCTACATTGCAAGGTACTGTTTTCAGGTTATGGGTCTTGCGAGTCCATGCTGTAAAACTACCTTAAATGTAACTTTTCACCTTCTTCAATTCCTTTTTTTTTAATTATAGTAGGTGTGATGTTCCGGTGTTTAGGTTGGTAGATAAAACACAGTGCTTGATTTCCAGTGTCTGAGGCCCGTCCAGTCTAGTCGGTCTGACTTCTGTCAGTGTACTAAATGGTGGCGGGCGCTCGCTCACTTTTATATATTTCTCATACTTGATTTACATCTACCTACAACATTATTTAGTCAGTACATCACAGTAGGTTTTCTTACATGTTACGTGTCAGTATAATAACATAACTATTTGTCTTTGCATAAGAGCGTAAATAATGATAATCTTCTTACGATTTTATTTGGTCATGTGTTTGTCATAACTTGGAAAATTACACATAGGGAGAAAAGTAACTAAAAGTAGTAAAGTTTTATTCCTCCATACAATTTTTTTGCGATATCACAAACCATTTTTTTTTTGTATGTTTAAGTAATAATAGCTTGGATCAAGGAATAATGAGAAAAATAAGGTAAGAAACCAGAAAATATACAAAGACGAGGTTAAAAAATGTTAAAAAAGTAAGTCAACTTTCACAACAATGAATCTTAGGGGTAGATTATTTTTCCAAATTCCATTGTTTATACCCGTAAATTTTTCTTAAAATCTGTAAAAGCAACAATCAATTTAGTGTTAATATGTCGCGGTAAGACATTGGTCTTACTTAATATTTTTGTAAGTTATTAAAAGGAAATTGAAAATCGTTACGTTCGACCCCGGTCTCCCCTATATGACGTGAAACTAATATCGCTATGAAACTCGTCAAGTTTTGTTAAAGCAACAGCTGATATGTCTCGTAAACGTACCGTGAAATCACGTCTCTGCTCACTGCGAAGCTTGACAAAAAGGAATTGTTCATGCCTCAAGGTGATTGCCTTCACCCGGTTCCCTATTATAACTTTTCTTGAACAGTTTCCATGGAGTTACGGTAAGTAACATAAACTACCGGTTCGAACAAATCAATCCACTAATTATATTGTTTCCTTCCTTGTATAGGAATTGAAACATGAATCAATATATGAGCAAGGAATCAATCTATCACTTTCTCGATTATGGTGACAATCTATACTATATACTTGTAACATTATAATGCATGCATATAATATTGAAAGCAGTAGTGATATTTCTAGCAAATACGAGGAAATTTTGTTCGTTTTTCGTGGTCCGATTGGTCGATATTCTAAACTGATAGTCAGAATTAAACATTTTGACCGCCATTTTAAAACGTGTATGCACCCAGGCGGAACCGGGCCCGACCGCTAGTATTTTAATATTTTGTACAATTTCAAAATAATTTGAGCAAGGTATCAATCGCAGTATTTCACTACTTATATCTTTTTCTATTTTAGTGACAATATATTAAGATTTTAAAAAAATATTTGCCGTTCCGTCTGTTTGACTCGATGATAATAATAAAATAAAAGTAAAATACTAACGTAAAAGTCACGTCGTTTGCAAGGGGATCGGAAACTAGGAGAGATTTTTCGGTTTCACACTGAAACAAATATTTTAGAACTAAATATTATAAACAATATTTGAAATAAAGGTTATTTACCTTGAAAAACAATTAGTTTCTAACAGTCGAATTATTACGCCATTAATAATATGTTGTGCCGCAATGTTGACATGAATAAATATTAAACTAAATGTTATAAAGGAAAGCGCTTACGAGGCTATTTTTTGTAAAGTTTCCACATGGCCGGAGTTTTGGCTGTATCAGGGAATGGCAGTGATGACGTGTTTTATTCAGCGGGTACGTCCGAGCGACATTGTAAACCATATCTATATGAAATATTTCAACCATAAATATTTTGAATACATCCTGTGTACAATTGATTACGCTCGCCCGATTTTTAAGGACGTAACCTATTTTGTTCGTTATGTTAGTACGAAGTTGGAATGCGGTATTCTTAAATGCTTTGCAAACTTTACTTCAAGGAATAAAACTTAGAAAACTTTTCGGAAAATATTATTTATTGTGAGGAGAAACTTTAACTTTGAACGTTATAGTGAAGGCTACACTATTAGAGCTGCTATTTTATTTTTGTGAAACGTAAATCCAGCTCAGACTTTTCCATACTTGAGTTGCCGTAACAGTATCAGTTTGTGTTTTTAAATGACCTCATTGATTCATTAATTAAAATAATGGCATTATTACATGACGCAAATGTATGCATTGTTTTTATGATACACAAGTCGGGAGTATGTATCCAGGAGAAGTTTAATTCAAGTGAAATGTGGGTCTGTAACGTGTGTTCCGTGCGTTCACAGTTCACGAAGCTTTGTTTTCGAGAAACTTGCGGATAGACGAGTGTTTCATATGTTATGAAAGTTCTTCAATACACAGTTCAACTAGATCTCAGTTGTTCCTTAAAGTTTTGTCTCATTTTGCAAGATAACATCAATTTAATTTGTCTTAATGGTTTTTTAGATTTATGCGAATGTTATGAAATATAAAATCCGTAAAAAATAGTTTCATTTCAATAAATTGTCTTATTTTACATATTTATACAGTTGTAAAAGTATTTAGCTTCTAAAACACACGGCTGTGAATAGTGGGTTCTTGAGTTCAGTCCCAGTCGGGAAACAACTCTGTATAAGTTCTTCGGTTTAAAAATCAGCTTGGCGATAGGCGCCCCGTCAATAACCTTTGGAAAGGAAATAATTCCAGCCAACTAAGATCGGCATTAATGGTGCCTTTGTTTATTTATTCGGGAAAAAGTTGTAAGCAAATTGAGATAAGCACACTTATAAAATGAAAATTGCTGGCAAAAATATCACAGATATTTTATCTGTCGTTCCTAAAAATATATTACAATAAATATTTTATTTTATAACAAAAAAAAAAATAGAGTACGTCGCGTGTAGTAGTTGTGACATAGAATGCAAATATTGCATGTCTAGTGTTGTATTTGAAAACGTCGTTCCATTCATGTGCATTCAATACAGCCCATGTATTTGACATTATCATTATTGCTTCATAAAACGCTTACACGACGAAATAAATTCAGAAATACATCGACTAATATTGGTTTATTTTATAGATTTCTAATCATGTTGGAGTTGATTATTTCCTGACGTAACCCTTAAGAGGATAAACTTACATTCCTTGTATGATTTTAAGAGTCGTTCGGGGAAATCAAATCCCTCTCATGAGCAGACATTGCTAATTAGTGAATACGGTTCTGTAAAAATTCTTTGACTATATGGAATGGATTCCTTTACAAGTATACTGTAAGAAATTATGAAGTAGGTACTCCAGATGACATGAGCGCTGTGTCCACAAGTTTTATTTTATACGGCTTCTTACATTTCAAGTTGCGCATTGTACGTTTGCTGTAAGTAAACCTATTTTGTATTTTGAATAGGTAATACATGTAACTCCATTGTACGGCGCCGGCAAAACTTTAGGGCTTGTTGGGCCCAGCTTCTGTCTAAGTATGTGAAGTTTGTAAGTAAAACACGTGAGTTCGCATTACTGTGTTTATTTTGCCTAACTCATTTAGAAATTCAATTTCGGTTGTTTTATTTTTCTTTTATTTAATTTATATTTCGTGCGGTGAAGTTGTTAACGCAATTACGCGTTAATCTATCTAAACAAATAAACCAAAGCTTTTGCAATTAATTTCGTAGCCACAAGAGTTTTAATTAATTTGATTAGTCTAAATAAATCATTGCCCAATTGTATTATGAAACACTATATTCTAAATAATATTATTTCTATTTATAATTATATTCAACTAGCGGCCCGGCCCAGCATTTCTGTATTACCACCATTTCTGTACAATAATATGTACGACGTACGTATTATACATATAAACCTTCCTCTTGAATCACTCTATCTATTAAAAAAACCGCATCAAAATCCGTTGCGTAGTTTTAAAGATTTAAGCATACAAAGGGACAGAGAAAGCGATTTTGATTTATACTATGTAGTGATGATGCGATGTGTACATCGTCTACGGTCTTTTGGCGTGCGAATGCTTGCTTGTCATACTGTTCAAAATATTAGGAACAGTTTTTCTCTATTTAACGGATTGTTTGAGATATGTTTTCTTAATATAAATAATAGCCATTTTTACTCGTAATCTAATAGTATTAAAATGTTTGATATAATAAAATGTACAAAAGAGAATAATTTTGACAACAGTATGACAGCCACGCATACGTACTGCAAAAGTCCGCAGACGATCTTTACGTATAAAGGTAAAACAGTAAACCTATTGTAAAATTTAATATTCTCCTTGCACCTCACCTAACAAGTTAGATACTTATTAAATTTCAACTGGTCCTTTGCGGAGAATAATTTTATTTTGAATAGGCGCGCCTATGATCCCATTATGTGGGTTGTGGTGAAACTTTCAACAAGTTTGGGCTCCGCTTTGTCTAAATATAATAACGTGAGTCGGTCTAAAAACGTTAATCGATAATCTGTTTTAAGTAACTTGAGTTGGTCTAGATTAAATTATTTAAACAAACTTCCAACACCAAAGCAATTAACTTTGGTGATTTACTGATGTTTTTGCGATCCGATTTAGGGAAATGGAATTTCAATCTATTTCAGTAATGGGTAAGCGAATATTGGCTAGGTGTGTGTTTCAATTAACAAACATGGGAAATGAAGTAGTTTTTTTTATAATTTAGGCAATATTTTACATGATGATACGTGATACCTCGACGACGACTGCCTCGGTGGCGTAGTTGTACTACGGTACGGTTACAAAGCTGAGGTCTCGGGTTCGAATCCCGGGTTGGGCAAAGTGATATTGGCATTTTCTATTCATTATCAGCCCAGAGTCAGGAATTTGTGCCCGATATGGCGATAGGCTCGCCACCTATCACATCGTGGGACGGAACATACCAGGCGAAATGTGGGTGCCCTGGCACCTCTGCCTACCCCTTCTGGGAAAACGGCGTGAGTTTATGTATGTATGTATTAGTGATGTAACGAATGTTCGCATTCGCATTTGCGAATCGCGAATATTCGCATATTTTTTGGCATTCGCATTCGCATTCGTATTCGCAAGAAACGAAGCGAATGTTAGGCGAATGTTTTTGACAAATAAAAAGGAAATTTATACAAATTTTGATGGTACTGGATAAATAATACAACTATTATTATAATAATAGTTGTATTATTAGCGTATTCTTTAATTATTTATAATATTGATAATATCTACGTCTCGTAAGTCTTTTGACTGTACTTATGAAGTTATAACTTCTATTTTTTTAATAAAACCAAATGCTATTTACAGTTATAAAAAATAATCAACCAAAATTAAACATTTGATATCCAAAATGTTATATTTTTAAAATCTGCATCTTCAATTATTTTTCAATGTAATTAATAAACATACTCAAGAAAACAAAATAATAAATACCTACTTGTAAATAAAATTACAATTTCTTCCGTGGAATTAAGAAAACAATATTTATTTGGTTTTAAACATACAAAGTTTTAATGTCTACATTGATAATAATTAACCTTTGGTGTTATTTTAAATATTTTTTCTACTATACTTATATTTATTTTATGTTTCTATGATTTAAACTTTAAAGATAATTAAATGGCAATATGTTATTAACACAGTTGACTATTTCTGGCTTCCTAAACTTAAACTCTCAACTCTAATTCTTAGTAAGTAAATCTAAGTAAAGTAATGTTACATTTCAAAAATAATAATTTTGAGGCTCTTTCTCCATGCAGCTTGTTTCGTTGTGGTGTATAGAGTAATCCAGATCCACTGAAAACTCTTTCACTGGGCACACTTGTGGGTGGAGTTGCTAAATATTCTCTAGCTAACGGAGAGAGAAAACCATATTTTTTTATATTACTCTTCCACCATAGAAGAGGATTTTCTTCATTTTCAATGCGCTTGTCCATCACATATTCATCAATATTTTTTTTTATTAAAACTTCTATAGGGTTTGGAATTGGATCAATTTCTGTTTCTTTTTCGCTTTCACTGGAATCCAACATCATTTTCATAGTTTCTCTTAACGATACAGATTTATTTGAATAATTGCCATATAAAGGCCATTGCCATTGCCATAATAAAAGACAAACACAGTAATACTAAATTAACTTCAAACAAAATAAACAAATAATTTCTAACGACTAAATTTGTTCATTCAACCTGTCAAAGCACGGGCCGGCTCGACATGTTCGACTATGTTCGTATTAAACATGGCTGGCCCGAAATATTGCGCGCCAAATTTGAAAAACAACATTCGCATTCGCATTCGTATTCGCGAATGTTAGATATGAATATTCGCATCCGCATTCGCATTCGCGAATGTGAGAAAACTAACATTCGTTACATCACTAGTATGTATGTATGATACGTGATAAATTTTCCATTTCATTTAATTTCAAACTTGCATGTCAAATTGTCCCTCAAAAATAAAAACCGACTTCAAAACAAAAATCCACTAAAAAACAAAAAATAATAAAAGAATAACTACCACTCCAAAGCATAAAAATAATATTTATTTCATGGAACTCGTGCATGTTGATTAATTTGCTTAATGACTTGACTAGCCAACAAATCAAAATATATGCGTAACATATTGAAGGCGGGTCGCCAAGTACCAAACATGTATCTACATGTTTGGTACTGGGCGATACGCATATATTTTGATTTGTTGGCTGGTCAAGTCGTTAAGCAAATTAATCAACATGCACGAGTTCCATGAAATAAATATTATTTTTTTGCTTTGGAGTGGTAGTTATTATTTTATTATTTTTTGGTTTTTAGTGGATTTTTGTTTTGAAGTCGGTTTTTATTGGTTTTATTAAAAATTTTAGTTATTTTTATCTTTTTAGTGTTGATAGGCATTTAAATGAAGAAGATTTGGTCCCCACAAGGATTATGTTCTTTCCGATGACAATGAAATCGCTAAAATCGGCTAAAAGCTGCCAAAGATATTGGAATATTCACATGTTTATTATTTTTTCTACCCCCCCCTCCCTTCGCGCCTACCCCCTTTTCCCTCAACCACTATAGCCTAGCTTTTATACTGAACCCAATGCGAAAAGAACCATTGGAATCCTACAAAATTTTGAAGAGTTCTATTCTCCAGGTCTGAACATAATCATCAGATCTTCATGTTGTATTCCTAGGATCAACCTGTCAATACGTTTTTTCCAATGAAAAAGAAATCACTAAAATCGGTTAAAAGCTGCCGAAGATATTAGAATCTACGTGTTTTTTAATTTTATCACCCACTCCCCCTCACCCCCACCCCTTTTTCCCTCTCTCACTGTAATTTAAATTTTCTAATGAACGTAATGCAAAAAGAACCATTGCAATTCTCCTTAATTTTAAGGAGTTCCCCTCTCCAGGTCCGAAGACATTCATCAGATCTTCACCATATTTTTATGGGACCAAACGACAAGCACCAGCTTTCAATCAAAGAAAGAATGATCGAAATCGGTTCACACAGTACAGAGAAACGAGGTGACCAACATTAAAAAAAAAAGCAACATACAGTCGAATTGAGAACCTCCTCCTTTTTTTGAAGTCGGTTAAAAACAAACGTCTTTAGTCGGTACGGCATCGTGCTCTTTCATTAAAAAAAAGCATTTTATTATTACATTAAAATTAAATCTTATAAATACCATTTAAAATTAGTTCTTTACGCTAAAATATTTGTTGAGGAGTTAAATATTAGATATTCTTAATGCGGGTACGGATATTGTGACCCTTTCGTTTGATGTTTCACTACAACTTTTCGCTCCCTAATACATAAATCCTGTAAATATATAGTGAGTTTCTAAAGTAAATAGGATTTGTTTTGTAGTGGTTATTCAGTTCTCGCCTCAGGTAATCATTTTTCTCATTTCAGAAAATGAGACATAGTTTCCTGGAAGTAAAATTTGTTATCTGGTACATTTCTTCTGTGTACCATTCGTTTTCCTCTTTGGAAATGACAAGAGTTTAAACAGTTGTCTCTGCGTTTAACGGTTTTGTTTTAAAAATGAATTCCTTTTTTTCAGCTTATATTTTTTATATAATATCATACTAACTTTTTCATTCTTCTCATTAATGTTATTGTGGTCATATTTATTCATAAAATCTAAGTGTGTGGGATTATAATTTAGTTATATTAATTTAAATATCTACATGTTTGGTACTGGGCGACCCGCCTTATAACATTTTCATTCTTCTCATTAATGTTATTGTGGCCATATTTATTCATAAAATCTAAGTGTGTGGGATTATAATTTAGGATTTGTATGAATCTTAAGACTATCTGTAATGTATGCTAAAATTTATGTACATTTTCTATTTTCCCACCATGATAAAATATAAGAAGTCAAATGCAATATTACTAACATATATTTAGAGTAATACATATCCACATACTTGTATCCTAGAGGTGGTAGGCAGAGGTGATACTATTGGTACCCCCAGCGACCTGAGTTTACATTATTACCCAATTGAAATGGAGGCAAATCCATCAGCATGCTACTCAAAAATTCTACTAGCAGGAAACTCATGTGAACCAATCCTAAAATTTGTACGATTTCAATTGGCCAATTTGGTAATCAAACTGAACACTCGGTCGGTACAGATCTGGCTGCAAGCTATAACTAAACCAATAAGATGACATAAATACACAAATGTAAAATATTTAAATCGCAGTACCATTGTTTATGCTATGAATATTTTATAGTAAATTGTTTCATACATATTCGATTGTGTGAAAGAGATAGCTGTATACAACGTCGAGTGTGTGTTAGGAGGGCAGCTGGGATAAGGGTAAGCGGAAAATATTGTGCTAACCTCACTTTAGCTCACTACTCGGATTTAGTAAGACAGCGGCCCCTAGAATGTGGATTAGCTTCAAAGCACTTGCTCTTAAACTTTACCACTTACGGCTCTTTTATTCATTATCACTTTATAAGAGACTTTGGCTGAAACAAACCTTTTTAGTCTCTTTATTAAACCACTAGATCAGCAGTACCGTCTTTACACTAAGGGCACACGGGGCCCGTGCCCAGGGCCCCCATCCTCAAGGGGGCCCCGAAAAGAGCCAGTGTAAAAAAAAGACAAACCGAAAATTTTCCTCACACATTTACTCACACGTTTCACGACTCCTACAACATATTATATACGTATATTTACAAATTTGTAAGAAGTAATAATCATCTAATATCAGTAGATTAGTGATAATATAACTCCACATCCTAAAAGAGATCCCTCCAAACTAAAAGTGAAATGCTATAAATTTGTTCTCTGTCACAAAAATAGTAATGATACTATATAGGTAGTATGTTTGCATCATAAAAACATTTGTATAACACCAAGGTAGGGGCCCCCGGTCCAAGGGGGCCCCGAGCTTGAAAGGTCTCAGGCCTGACGGGGTACTCGGCCCGAGATGCCGAAAGCAGAGAAAGAATGTAACATATACACGATACCTATAACGAAAATGACCTTAATTTTTTTTTGTCCTTCTGTCTGTCTGTTTGTTCTGGCCTGTTCTGGCTAATCTCTGAAATGACTTGACCGATTTTGACGGGATTGTCATTGTCAGGTAGCTGATATATTAAGTAGTATAAGGATTAGCTTAGGCTACATTTATTTTAGAAAAATTGCAATGCCCAAGCACTCCCCATGGAATAAACGATAAAACACACAGAGAGATCCGAAGTCTCTCCGCAGTCCTAACGGTTTCAATTTGTCCGTGAGATCGGGATCATTGACTATTCGACAAGCTCGTCACTGCAAGGAGTCAAATTGATCGAGCTGGTATTTTAGGGCACCTGTCCAGAGGTGAGAGCAGTAGGTACTCCATGTGAGGCCGGATTTGCGCTTTGTAAAGCGTCAATCTATGACCCGACGTAAAGTACCGCTTGGCCCTGTTCAGAATTCCGAACTTCTTGCTCGCCAGTTTGGCTTTGTCCTCCAAATGACTCCTAAGCTCGATCTTGCTTAATATTTCGACGCCAAAGATCCCAATACTCTCGGATTCTAGGAGAGTAAGAGTAATTGTGGCGCCAAGACAAAGGGGTCCTTCTTCGCAGTGAACACGCAAACTTGTGTCTTCGAAGGGTTAAATTGAACTAAGTTCAATTCACCGCAATCGGAGGCCCGCCCCAGAGAGCTCTCGACTTCAGATACAAGTTGAAACCGTCTTTCCATAATGAAATCCCGAGAGTGGCTCCGTTGGCCGATGTACCGCGCGTCACTCGTACTATCATCTGCATAACAATGCATGCTATCAATAGACAAAATGTCATTAATAGGCAGGATAAAGAGTGTCGGCGATAGCACCGAGCCTTGTGGAACACCAGCATTAATGGTCTTGGTCTCGGAGCAACAGCCGTCCACTACGACTTTTATGCTCCGACCATACAAAAAGCTGGCGATCCATTTGCAGAGCCCCTCAGGAATTCCATACGCAGGTAGCTTCGCCAGAAGGGCGCGATGCCACACTCGGTCGAACGCCTTCGCAATGTCAAGGCCGATCGCAATCGCCTCACCCCCACTCTCCAAAGCCTCCGCCCAACGGTGCGTGAGGTATACCAGAATATCGCCAGCCGAGCGACCGTGACGGAAACCGTACTGGCGGTCACTAATCAGCTGGCGATCCTCAAGATACCTCAAGAGCTGAGTGGTTATAACTCGCTCCAAGACCTTGGAGAGTAGGGATGTGACAGCAATCGGCCTGTAACTTGAAGGGTCTCATCGGTCACCCTTTTTGGGGACAGGGTGTACATTGGCGACCTTCCACAGAGCCGGAACCCGGTTGGCTTTATAGGAAAGACGGTAAAGGCGCGTGAGCACGGGTGTTAACTCAGGGGCGCACGTTTTAAAAACCACTGCGGGGATACCATCTGGCCCACTCGACTTACGGACGTCAAGAAGCCTGAGCTCCCGTCTGACAGCACGTTGGATTATTTTTATGTCAGATAGGAGACTCTCACAACGCGGAATGTTCGGCGGTGTGGCTCCCCCGTCACCCAAAATCGAGTTTGAGGTAAAGAATTAGGTTAAGAGATCGGCCTTCTCCTTTGCACTGTGGGCCAAACTGTTATCGGACTTACGCAGTGGTGGGAGACTGGACAGGCAGAAATTAACCTCCACAGCCTTAGCGAGCGACCAAAAAGACCGACAAGATTGATACATAACTTCGATATGAAATGATCTTAGTAGATAAATGTTAGATTTTAATTCTCTTTATTTCTCAGAAGGGCCCCAAATTCTTTTGTGCCCAGGGCCCCATCATAGTTAAAGACGGCCCTGTAGATCAGTGATTCTCAACCTTTTTTTGTTGCGGCACATATTTATCGATTTCAAAATTTGGCGGCACACAAAGAGCGCCTTGAGACATATTCCTATTGCTATGCACGCCGCTTCATCATAATTTGGCACTAAGAGAAAACGCGTTGCAAAGCAAATAATAAAATAATTAACTTTTTTGTGGATTTAAATATATATTCATGTTAAAATTATTTTTCTTTTAAATGATATAATTTAATGATATTAACATTATTATATATTTGCCAAATTTGGCGGCACACTTTTGAAATTTGGCGGCACACAAAAGTGCCGCGGCACAGTGGTTGAGAATCACTGCACTAGATAAATACCAGCTTTAAAATGGGTATGGCTTAATCTGGACAATAGGCTGGTGTCCTCCATTTTTATTATTGTTAAAGCAAAAGGTTACGTTACTCTTAATATTATTAACTTTTGAAATCCGTTAAGTAATAAGTAAGTTACAAACATAAAAGTTTGTGGTAGGAGTAATTGAAAAGGATGCAACATGCACGACGTGACGTAATTTTCCATAAGGTGCATGAGTCCGAAAGAGAAAACGAGTGTCCACAACGCTGTTTTAAAAATATTAATATTTCAATATACATTTTGATGTTGTTTTCGGACTCGTGTTTTTATAAGCGATATTTTTAGAAACCATTAAATAATACTCAGAATCATATCTTGGAGAAGTTTCGATTGCTTACTCTTTATTAAAAGTATAAAATAAATTGGAAATTACAGTACGTACATGTCGTATCTATTCAAAATCGGATGCTACAAACTGAAACGATGAACCTAAATTGAATGCATTTGATAGGTTTTCATCATATATTTACTACCACATCGCCCAGTATCAATATCAATAATGATTACAATTAACTATGTAAATAAGGCTTATCTATGATCTAAATAGATATACATCTAAAAAGATACAGCATTAATTATTTATTTATTGATGGGTTCTGATATGATATGATGACAGTTGACATTGTACTTCATTTGAACGATCTATTTGATGATGACATGATTTTAATATATTATAATAATGGTGTTAATTAAAAATATTTAAAGAAGCATAAAACATTATGCAGAAATTGAGTATAAAAACAGCATACTGATATTGTAGCCTAAATCGTAGTTAAAACTTAAATAACTTTAAAAATACGCTGGCGATAAGGAATATGTTAGTGCTGACTGCTCTTTAAGAATGTAAAAATGTGTAATTCACTGATTTCAGCGGTAAACTTTCCGTGCTGCGAGGCTGAGTATTAAAACTTTATTTTCGCTTTATTCATACATTCAACGTATGAATTATGGAACTCTAACTTTTATGCTAACTTTGCGGATTTTTAGTTATTATCTGTGGTACCTGTTAGGCTAGCAGCTATCTAAACTAATATTGTATTATAAATAGGGAAAATTATAGTTATATGAAAAAATATACAATCCTTATACTCGAGCCTTTTGATAGGTATCGTAAATCGATGTTTATTTTAACAATTTGCGGGTTCGATTCCTGTTTCAGACATGCGATTATTCAAAAATAATTGAATACAGTCCTCAGAAATTTTATTTCATAAAATGAACTGATGACTTCTAAAAAATATGTCTATCCAAAATATAAGATAATAATACAAGATATTTCCCCTCTATGTGTGATAGTTTTCATTTGTCGAAACGGGGTTTCTAGACATTAATGTTTGAACTTTCACTGAGAATAATTAAGAAATTGTATTATTGGGTGTAGTCATAGAATATGTTTATTGAATAAAATATTATAAGATTATAATATGTACATAGCCTATTTTCTCATTCGGTTTGATTGAAAACTGATTTATTGATAACTAGCTGTCGGGCCCGGCTTCGCCCGGGTGCAGATAGTTTTTGAGTCCAATCCACATCAAGAACATATTATTTCGCGTGTCTACTAACTATATTTCCCGCGTGCCGTCGACTATATTTCCCTTCCGTAGGAGAGGACATCCCGTGCCAACAATTTGAATTTGAAAGAGTAGAAAATATGTATATTTGGTTTCCTGACTCATCCCACGGGAACACTACATTTTTCGGGATAAAAAGTAGCCTATGTGTTAATCCAGGGTGTCAGCTATCACTATACCAAATTTCATCAAAATCTGTTGAGCCGTTTTTTCATGAAAGAGTAACAAACATCCATACAAACTTTCACCTTTATAATATTAGTAAGGATTGTGATCTCTCTTCTTGGTGTAGCTATTTTATTTATGGAAAAAATCGCTTTATTGTCCTATCACAGACATCTATGGTAAAATTAAATAGTAAATAAAGATATATTTTTCATATCCGCAGTAACAATACAAACTATACAAAACCACAAAGAAAATACGTTAATCGAGAAATATGTATCAAAAAGACCGCAGATGTCAAGTTCAGATAATGGCTCATTTTGTATTTAAATTGGATTTCACTGTTAGTGTTTTTAATAATACAATTCTTTGTGTCTTTGTTGTTGATAATCCTTTTTTCAGTTAATTTTTTTTCGAGTATAAGAATCTTATTAAATTAGCAGTCGACATTGGTTTTCTAGATATGTTTAACTGCTATTTCTATGCAATAATTTGATAATGATTTGACTAATTTCATTACTCCTTTGTTTGGTCAAGAACTAACAAATAATATATATTTGTTCTAATTTCTGAAATAATAAAATACATACTAACTTAACACAAGTAATAAACTACAAAAAATGTGTTTTAGAAACAAATTTCCCCCAACAACCAAACTATATAGCCAACCCGCACTAGGCCAGCGTGGTGGACTATATGCCTAATCACTCTCAATCGGTAGTCGATTGTAGAGGAGGCCCGTGCCCTGCAGAGGGACATATATAGGCTGTACAGAAGAACGAAACTATGATAATAATTCAACAATACCTCGTAAATGGCATCTATTACTATTTACTTGTATATATAGCCATATCCCAATACTAACCATAGTAACTCATTTAACTAACAGGAAACAGACGGGCCAGTGTCGGAAGTGGGCGCGCGGCTGGGATAACTTCCGGTTCCGAAGTGCACCTATCTAGTTTATCAACTGCTATGTAGGGGTTAAGTAAATAGCTGATTGATATATAGCTGATTGGTGCATGTATAATATGCACGTGGCCTTGGTTTTATTTTTAGATAGCGTTAATTAGTTAATTGGATCAAGCTATTGGGGTTTGGGTGAAATGGTGCTTATGTAATTTTAATTATACATTATACAAACTAGATTTGATTTTTTTTCTTATTAAATTTAAGAGTATTGGTGTTTTAAAACCTATTATAGTTGTGTTAATTGTAAGATAGATAATTCTAATACGATAATTTTTAAGTATTGTCCTGCTGTTAACTCGTATCAGTTCTGGTATAAAACTTAGTGGTTTTATTGACGCCGATCATGTTATGATTTAAGTGTAATTTTCTAAGAATATGTCAGATTACATCAGAGTAGACCAATAAAGCCTTTTTATTATTGTTATTATGTGTGTAAATGAAATATATGTCAGATTTCACGATAAAAGGAATCTTTTGTAACACACCGCACCGTATTTATGGCTTCAGCTTTAGCATGTTTGCAGCGTAGACTACAAAAGGTATTAACTGTAATTTAATTAGATTTGTAGAACTTGTTTGATCCTCTTGACTTCCTTTTCTTTATTGTTTAACATCGTTAGTTTCGCAGCGTTTTATTTACGGCTTATAAATATTATATTAACAAATACGAATACTTTCTTTTGTCGTAGGTAGCAGAAAACACGCGGGAATTAAGAGTCTTAAACGCGCAAAAGAGAAACACACACTTAGGGAATAAATAGTCTCTAAGCGGGAATCGAACCTGCGGTAAAACGTGACCTGCCAATGTGACGATGCCCAATAGAAACTGTGAAAAACCAAACAATCAACAAATTTGAGTATGAATTAATATTACTATAATTGCGAAATTCGTAAGCGAAATGGTTAGTTTTAAAGAGAAAATGATTTTTGTTTTACAAAAGGCTTTGTCCGGGACTTCATGAAACAGGTTCAAGCTTAATAAGATTTTAAAAATGGATGCGAGCGGAGGTGTCAACTCTGTTTTGTGCACGGTTTATTTACCTACCCATATTTTGTACGTAGCTCCGGCATTGACTTAGTGGAATAAAGTCGGGTTTAAAATATTAGTCCGTTACATACTGGTACTTTAAATAACCTCATGGTATCCTTTACTTCATGGAATTCAAAAATTTTCACCTGAAAATTATCCAAACAAAACCTACCATAAAATATAATTGTTGTAATAGATGTAAAAATAAGTCAGGTGCAAGTTGGTTTTGGTGTTCAAAATAGAATTATATTAATTAGCAAAAAATACAAAGTAATTTAACATTATTCATGATTTTGCAAACAAAGCTTTTGTAAATAAGACAGCGACTGAACCTCATAATTTACCTGACAACTTAATCACAAGGGGTTCAGTTGGACAGGGTATTATTAGCCGCGGCAGGCTTATGCTTAAAATACTTTGTTTTCCTGCAAAAAGAATACAGCAAATAGAAAATCTATTTTGTAGTAAATTCTTTAGCACTTAAATGCCGCTGTCTATTGTGTCGTGTATCATTAACGCATTAAACATTGATGTAGAATAGTGTTGTTGTTCCGTACAATAGCACAAATCTGTAAATTATTGGATTAAATATATTTCTAAATTATCTTGACTGTATATGTACATTCCGAACGCACCCTAAGATGCGGCGAGTATAGCCAACGCGGAACGCACTTCCTTCCGAGTCCGACCGCCATAACTGTTGCAACGCATAATGCGTGTGCGCCGCGCAAACATCTAATTTAATACATAAACCAGCTATCAATATCGTAAATATCAGTGAAATGAAACACTAGCAGTGCCCTTCAAATTATTTGAGGCGACCAGCAACCTTCCGGATCTAACCAGCACGAGGGGTACCCCGAAGACCAGCGGTGCCGCGAAGTGCAGGTTAGTGCATATACAGTCCACTGCATAGAATTCCATAACATGTTTTTGGCCCTTCGAACCCAATAATCCAATAATTGAAAGGTTTGTGCTAGTGTGCAATTTCACAAATCGGCTGAGTCATCCGCCATTTGCATTAACTTATCTAACATTTCACTCAAGCGCGTGTGTCACTGCAATTAATATTAGCATTAACAAAATATCACAACATTTCTTATCGTATCTTGGTATCTTTTGTCTACGTATTCCGTACTAGACACATTTCAACACTACGTATTTTTCATATTTTATCGTATTTTCGTACGATTAACATTTTTTATTTCGTCTACCTACCTGACACATAAGAGTATTTAACATGGAGTTAGAACACTTAAAATTCCAACGTGAAGTTTATTTAAATAGCATACAACGTATGGCTGATTGTTCTGCTTTCGATGAAGCCGAATTTCGTGCTCGTTATAAGGAGCTGAATAACATTAAAAAACAATTCTTTCTCATTCAAGAAAAAATCGAAAAATCTTTAGCAAAATGTGACGAATTTAAACCGGAAGAACAATTAGAAATACGTAACAAATTTGATAACTTGTACTACAAAGTGCAAATATCAGCCGATCAAATAAAAAGTATTCAAGGTCAAAGTGAAGTTAGCGTGCGGACGGATACTTGTTGTCATAAACAAAGTGTTTCAAAGGATAGACTACCCGTACTTTCGTTACCCATTTTCGATGGTAACTTAACAGAATGGAAAGCATATTATGATTTGTATTTGTCATTAGTTCACGACAATGATCAATTAACAAATGCAGAACGTTTTCGATATTTACTTTTATCTTTACGAGGTGAACCTTATAATTTAATTAAATCGCTTCCCATAACAGGGGACAATTACATTAACGCCATAGAGGTATTGTTAGGGCGATATCAAAACAATAGGCTTATTGCATCGAAACATCTGGACAAGATTCTCGACCTTGACCCAGTTATTGAAAAGAATTATGAACATAGTTTACGTAACCTTTTAATGGTTTACAAAGAAAATTCAACCGCTTTAAAATCTCTCGAGTTACCTGTTAATGAATGGAGTTTTATTTTATTAAATATTTTGCTACGAAAGATAACACCTAATCTTCGTAAGCGTTTCGAATTATCATTAAATTCATGCAGTAGCATACCGAGTGTAGACAATTTAATTGATTTATTGGATAAAGAGCTCGCTGCGACCGAGGTCATGTGCATCTCCTCTGCCGCGCCGCGTTCCATCACCAACGAACTCGCGACCCGCCATTCTCATTCTCCGGCGTTGCCGCGCCATTCGGGCGGTGCAAGCCGCGCCGCTAGTCGGCCGCACTCAGGCGCGTTCCGTTCCACATCTACGCGTACTTCGGATGCGCCGCTTACGCGATCGATTTGTTCGCGTTCGATAAGTACTCACGCCGCGACTACTAGTCCTTGCGATTATGGACATAGTAAAAAATGTTTTTATTGCAAAGAAACTTCACATGCATTAAATAAATGTATTAACTTCGAAAAATTAACTTTATCTGAAAGGAAGAATTTTATAAAACAAAACAAAATTTGCATTAATTGTTTATTTACGGGTCACGAACTTAAAGATTGTAAATCACAATATAACTGCCGTGTATGTTCACAACGTCATCATACTTCTATACACGAAGATGTATCTTCCAATGTAATATTGAATACTCAATGTCATTTTTCTTCCCCTGATGTACCATCAGTAGCGGAAACTTCTTCATCGTCGGTAATTGATGAATCTAGTAGGCGTAAAAATAATTATACAGTTTTGCTAACAACAGCGCTGGTTAATATTCGTCGGGCAGATGATAATATTCATTCTCCGCGACTTGTACGCACGTTAGTCGATCAGGGATCCCAAGTCACGCTCATTTCGGAGTCTTGCGTTCAGCGACTCGGATTAAGGCGGTATCATTCGAAAACCGGCATGACTATAACTGGCATTGGTGACAAAAATGAGCAACCTCGCGGAAGTGTTTTTTGTGAAGTCACGCCGCATAACAAACCAGAGCCTAAATTGTTTATCGAAGCTCTTATCTTACCAAAACTAACAAATTATCTACCTAACATTCCAAGCTCTTTCGAGCATATTCCTCATCTTAAAAATCTTCCTCTGGCGGACCCAGAATTGCGTTCTGCGCGTCCTGTCGAACTTTTACTGGGATCAGATTACACTGACCTGATATTATTGCATGGTATCATTAAAGGCCCACAAGGTACACCTGTGGCAATCAAAAGTATTTTTGGTTATTTACTTAATGGCAAAATTTCTCATTCATCGCCAACACAAGTTTGCATGAATATTAGCACATATCAGTTAGATATGCAATTACAAAGATTCTGGGAGCTTGAGTCAGTGCCTGACTCAAAGCCTCTCACTAAAGAAGAAGCGTTGTGTGAGTCGATTTTCGTCAAAACCCACACACGTGATGATCGTGGAAAATATATTGTTTCACTTCCCTTTAAGGAACATGCACCCCCTCTCGGCGATTCTCGCCAAACTGCTCTTCGTCGGTTGTATAAGCTTGAACAACGACTTTCCCTTGATCCCTATTTACAAGAAGAATATAGTAAATGTCTCAGAGAGTATGAGACATTGGGTCATATGGAAATGGTTGGTGAACATAATGCCTCTGATAAGATTCCTTATTACATTCCTCACCATTGTGTGGTGAAAGGGAGTTCTGCCACTACTAAATTGCGAGTAGTATTTGATGCCTCGTGTAAAACGACAAATGGTCGTTCTCTCAATGATAATTTACTTATTGGTCAAAAATTACAGCATGACATAAGTGAAGTTCTTTTAAAATTCCGACTACACAAGATAGTTTTCACAGCTGATATAAAAATGATGTATCGATTCATTCAAATAAGACCAGAAGATCGTGATTTTCAACGCATACTTTGGAGATACTCTTCCAAACAACCGGTAAATGAATATCGACTTTGCACGGTTACTTTCGGTGTCGCTTCAGCACCATTTCTGGCACTTCGTACAGTTCGTCAATTAGCGATTGATGAAGCTGACTCTTTTCCACTTGCTTCGCAAGTACTGTTGAATGACGTTTTTGTCGATGACATTGTTTCAGGCGCTAACACTTTAGAGGACGCTCTTGTGTTGAAGCGCGAACTTATTGGTATTTGCAAGGCAGGATCTTTTGAACTCCGCAAATGGACAAGAAATTGTGATGATTTTTTGTCAACTATACGTAACGACAATCCAAATTCAGAAGAAGAAGCTCTAATTCTTTCTGCTTTCGACACTGATACGTCAATTAAGGTTTTAGGCCTTAAATGGAATCCTCAGTCTGATTCTTTTTCTTATCAAGTTATGACTCCTTCTGCGTCATGTACGAAACGCAAAATGCTTTCGGAAATATCTAAAATTTATGATCCACTTGGCTTTCTCAGTCCGATCATACTTTATGTCAAACATTTAATTCAACTATTATGGATATCGGGTACGGAGTGGGATGAAACCCCTCCAAAGGAAATTTCTGATGTTTGGTTTACTTTTATATCCGAACTTCCACTTCTTGAAACTATTTCATTGCCACGTTTCGTGTTACCTAGTCACGACAGGAACATTCAAATTCATGGTTTCTCAGACGCATCTGAGAAGGCTTACGCTGCCTGCGTATATTTACGTACCGTTGATACTCAAGGAATTGTATACGTTAACCTTCTTCTTGCCAAGACAAAGGTTGCTCCTTTAAAACGTATCACAATTCCACGCTTAGAACTATGTGGAGCTTTGCTCTTATCAAAATTGATACAAAAGGTTATATTAACATACAATACTTTTTTGTCCATTAACAATGTGTATGCTTGGAGTGATTCTACAGTAACCCTTGCGTGGTTGCGTTCTTCGTCACACGAATGGCGCACCTTCGTGTCCAATCGCGTGACGGAGATAACAAACCGTGTGCCAGCTGCTTACTGGCGTCACGTACGCTCTGAGGATAACCCCGCGGATCCAGCATCCCGAGGTGTACTTTTATCAAATTTAGACAAAACCCTATGGTTTAACGGACCTATTTTGCTCAAGTGGCCTCAATCAGAGTGGCCTATTTCAAGTGTAGATTTGCACACGAATGAAGAACGTCGTCAACACGTTCTCGTCTCTCAACAAGTCACGCCGGACTTAACATTTATGGAACGATTTTCATCATTTTCAAAATTATTACGCGTCATTTCTTTAATTTTCCGCTTTTATCACAAATGTCGTAAGACACAAATTTATTCATATCAGCATGTTACGGTTTCAGAAACAAAATTCGCTTTAACTCGAGTTATTAATCTCGTACAATTGGAACAATTTGCTGAAGATATTTCGCGACTTAAATATAATAAAGTTTGTTCAAACAAATTGCGAAAACTTAAACCCTTCGTTGACGATGCTGGGCTTCTCAGGGTCGGCGGCAGGATACAACGAGCTCATATATCTTATGATGCTAAACATCAAATTATCTTACCTAAAAAACATATCTTTACAACTTTACTCATTGACCATTATCACAAATTATATTTGCACGTTGGTCCTCAAACTTTGCAATTTTTACTATTTCAAAAGTATTGGATAATATCAGCCCGCGATGCAATTCGTATGCGCACGCGTCGTTGTGTTCGATGCTTTCGCTCGCGACCTTCTGCTCCGCAGCCACCCATGGCTCCTCTTCCTGCTGCAAGAGTGAGCGCTCTTCGACCTTTCTTACACGTGGGCGTAGACTTTGCAGGGCATTTCAATTTAAAATCGTCCAAATTGCGTAATGCTAAAATTTACAAATCCTATGTATGTGTCTTTGTCTGCATGTCAACAAAGGCCGTACACCTTGAACTTGTTCCTGACTTATCAACGGATTCATTTCTAAATGCTTTACGTCGTTTTATTTCTAGACGTGGGTTGTGTACAGATATTTACTCCGACTGCGGTCGAAACTTTGTAGGCTGCCATAGTTATCTCAAAGATTTGCAGGCGTTCTTGCAAAGCACTTCTAATCAAAATATCATTAATAAAAAATTAGCTGATTTTTCAATAACTTGGCATTTTAACCCGCCGTATGCTAGTCATTTTGGTGGTATTTTCGAAGCAGCGGTCAAAAGTATGAAAACTCATTTGTATCGAGTCGTAGGACAACTTACATTGAATTATGACGAAATGAATACACTTCTGTGTCAGATAGAAGCAGTCCTTAACTCCAGGCCGCTTTGTTTACAGAGCAACGATCCCTCTGATCCGTTACCTCTAACACCGGGACATTTCTTAGTCGGGCAACCATTAACTTCTTTACCCGAAATCGATTTTTCTGCTGACTCTGTCACTCGACTTGTTCGATGGCAAATCATCCAGCAAGCTGTACAACACTTTTGGAAACGGTGGAGTGTTGAATACCTTCATCAACTTCAACAAAGAAGTAAATGGTTTCAAGACACTACAAACAAAACCCTTAAAATAGGTTCCGTTGTTGTGTTACTTGATAATACATTGCCGCCGCTACAGTGGCGTTTAGCTCGCGTACATCAACTCCATCCGGGTGCAGATGGCATTACACGGGTTGTCACAGTACGCACTGGTGACTCATTCACTAAACGACCTGTCGTAAAGGTATGTCCTCTCCCTATCGATTAGTTTTACTTTTTATTTTTATCTTTTATTTAACATATCTTAGTCTTATATTAGCAGTTGTTACGATTATCTTTTCATTTTCGGTGTTTTCGTTTTTCATTAAAATAGTATTTTAAGGTCGGCGGTATGTTCCGTACAATAGCACAAATCTGTAAATTATTGGATTAAATATATTTCTAAATTATCTTGACTGTATATGTACATTCCGAACGCACCCTAAGATGCGGCGAGTATAGCCAACGCGGAACGCACTTCCTTCCGAGTCCGACCGCCATAACTGTTGCAACGCATAATGCGTGTGCGCCGCGCAAACATCTAATTTAATACATAAACCAGCTATCAATATCGTAAATATCAGTGAAATGAAACACTAGCAGTGCCCTTCAAATTATTTGAGGCGACCAGCAACCTTCCGGATCTAACCAGCACGAGGGGTACCCCGAAGACCAGCGGTGCCGCGAAGTGCAGGTTAGTGCATATACAGTCCACTGCATAGAATTCCATAACAGTTGTTTTATTAATTTTTTGCTTCTAAGTACATAGAATCGCATGAATTTATGGTAACTTAGCGTGGAAATAAAGTTTTGATATGCGTACTGAGTCCGGACGGCTCGGTGGCAGAACTAAAGTTTAAAATTCGTTTTATCTGACCAGTCACGTTCGGGGAATTATGCAGAACGGCAAACATGCGCGCTACGTCGATCTCCATACTTTATGTAGAGTCTGTATACACGATGGGACCCACTACCTAATCAATAAAACTGGAATAATTGGTATTTCAGAACACACTATTATTAGGATTGTTATTGGTTTGGTTGGAGCTAATGTTATCTCAGTGATATGTTAGTTATTCCCTAATGGATGGCACTTTGGCCAGTAACGTGAACTAATTGCGTTAGGACAAGCAGAATCGTTTATATAGATAATGTTCAGATAATGCATAATTACCGTCATTATTAACGGTGATCTTGTTATTAATAATGTAAATCTAAGGTTTATAAAGGCAGCTTTCTCTTAAAACCTATTTGATTTCTCTGCAGTGTATGCGGTTAGTCTGAGATGAATCAAAGGACATTTAATGTAGGCGTCCGTACAGAGTATCATGAATGCTACACACTATCGACGAATGGCTTTCGGGGAGATATCGGACAACATCAAATAGCCTTTGCAAATGCAATCAAAACGTTATATATATGACTTTGATTAACCTGATGCATCGTGTTTGTCTATGAGTCTGGTTTAGCGACAACTTTTGGTATTCAAACCGAATTGAGGTATTCCATTTATGTGATAAATAAATACGCTACACATGAATACATGGCGCGGGGGTTTGTGCTTATTGAGATTTAATATACTAAAGCTAATGCCTATTATTAATAATTGTCTATTATACCCTATATGCCTGGTCAAGTCACAACGCTTAAAATACGTAAGCAAATAACTAAAACACAAACATTTACTGTTTTGGTCCTCGTGAATAAATCAGTTTTTAATACCAGAGATTTATTACGCTCGGTTGGCGGTGAGAAGGGCACATAAAATCACAAAACATCCGTTCGGTGTAACGTCCGAGATTTTCTCAAGGGATGTATGGGGAAGAAAACTTTCATGGTTAATATGACAGTTTATAACGCGGAGACATACGAGGCCATTTTTTTTATTAACTATAAAAGTTACAAATTCCATACCGCTATCACAGGAACTATTTCCATAGATAGGTACAAGGAATCAAAGATACTGTTTTATGGTATACCATTATACACATATTACCATTATATACATATTATTCTCTTACCATATATGGTAATAGAATAATAATTTTAATTTGAAATCGACGTAAAGAGACTGCTTCGCTACCGCGTTTCGTTCTATGAGTGAGATTGTCGAATGCCTAATATCCCTTTCCACTTTCCATCCTTCTATCTATCATTTATATATATCACTGTATTTTTATTTTGTGCAATAAAGGATTAAATAAATAAATAAATATCTTCCCGCTCTCCTCCCAATTCGATGGGCTGGAAAGACATCTACGATCCAAGCGTTGTGCATGTTAATGGGCGGTAGTAATCATCAAGTGACCTGTTTGCTCCATTGCCGGTCCTAAGCAATAAAGATAAATCGATTTTTATGATAGGAGAAAATTGTATATAGAATAATTAACTAACGTTTTAACGTATTAATTAATTAACGTTCCTCAGACAGGAATATCTTTAAGCCTTTGCCACCGAGAATAGGGATCGGCTATGGCATAATAAATGCTTTAAAATACGATATTAATTTTGCCATACTCGACCTATTATAATAGTTTCTAATTCTTTCAGCTAACCCATACATTTTATGCATTAAAGAGCACTCGTATACTCTTGGTCGGTAAGGAGTTTGTTATTTTCATTTATGATAATAAGAGTTTATATTCACGTAGTTAGTATATTATAATAAAAGCTAAGGAAAAGAGAATTTATATTGAAGTTTAAAAGCTAAACGCTGCATGCAATTATGAGCACTCTTTGAATCAATGCACTGGTTTCCTTCTGCTTACTCGTATTAAAATTTGGGCTCAGCACTTCAAGATTTCATGCATTTTGGTGAGAGAATGAGATTATAATTTAGCGCGAATGTGCTTGGCCAGCGCAATTTTTTTCACTAATTTGTCAGGCAAAAAGAGTTTTTGCATTCGCTCGCGTAATGTGAATTGTTAAACTGAACTGGCAGTGGATTCGTGGTTCTTTCAGTGTACAGTCTTAGTTATATAGTATATTGTAGTGTATTGATAAATTCATACACTTAGCATCTGTCGTCTCGAACTATACACTACGCGGACCGAGGGTGAAAGAGATAGTTATAGAAGGAGATAGATCATAGACGTGGAGGACGGAACGGGGGTGAAGACGTGGTGTATAGCAAACGAGCCGATAAATACTAATAATATTATTCTACTACAATGTTACACATATTGGCCGTAAATAGTGACTATTACATGTGGCGACGAGGTGAATTGTGAGTGGAAGTGATTGTGTTTGTAGTAATTCCCAATTATTGATCGGCGACGATCTTGAATGCGTATTGTCATGATGTTGTCGAAATGTTGGGACTTGGGAGTGGATTTTTTCTCTTCACATTTCAATAAATTGGATGTGTTTAATTCTGTTACATTACTGTGAGTAAATAAAATGCTGTCTCGTAATAATCTAGTACCTGATTGGCGGGACAAAAATAAAAAATGGCGGAAGGAATTATAAAAGTTAGCTTCGAACCATGGAGTAAATTGTAAACTCCATGAATACACCACAATTACGTAGGTATGTGAATTCTAATTGTTTGTAATATGGAGGTATATCTCGAACAATGCAATAAATCGATAGTTTTTAAATGTAGGTCATACTTTGATGCTAACAGGAATCTGTGCTGACAGGTGAGTAAATTATTGTTTTATAACTTCCCGTTTCTTTGTAATTATCAAATAAATAAAGAAGAAAATGATAGAATGGGACCGCTGTCACATCAACTCCTAATATTTAATTTATTTATATTAAAATTAAATTGTTGGTGGAAATAATTGCTATTGATTGATATTTATGGTGCGGGATTTAATTTATAATTTAATTAATAAATCCTATAAAGCAGTGTGGAGGTTGATATATATACATATATTTGTTTTACACTTATTAGTATACAGGTTTGTATACGGTTTGTTTCAATTACAAACAAATTTTGATTTACAGACATATTATTTTTATATCAGTTGCTCAATTGATTAATTCTAAGCCATCTAGATTTAACAACCAATCAGAGGCGTCGCTTATTGGCAATGCGTCGTCGTGATGGCGAGACGAAGGAAGCATTAATTGTAATGCCTTACGAGTTGCAGGTATGGAATAATTAGCACATAAATATTATTTTGGTGTTAAAATGTGATTATATGTTTTAATTAAGAGAAATATATACAAACTATAATTATAATATAAGAATATACATTGATAACTAAAATATAAACATAGCCTCGGTATGGCGCAGTTATATTGCGATGTGTCATGTGATTAAGGTGCTCGGGTCTCGGGTCTGAGACCCGGTTTGGACAAAAAAGTCGAAAAGAAAAAGAAAGAAAAAAGGAAAAAATGTGAATTTGTTTATGTACGTATGTTATAGCTCGTACACACAATGGCCAGTATCGGCAACTATGGACAATGAAAGGCGCAGGCTACTGAAGTAATACCTTAAGCATTTATATGCGTTTTGACACGAGTGGAGCTCTGCGTTTCGACTCATAATACGCCATTGCGTAGTGGCGACCCTATGCGCGATTCATTTAAAACGGCAGTATACTGTCAGGTTTTATTATACGAAATGTTTTTAGGTATGAAGCAAACAGAGTTACATATTAAAGAACATCGGTCACGTCCATACATTTTGGGACCTGACAAAGAATTATATGGTACACAGCTGGGATATAGTTTATTGTGTTGTATAGTGCATGAGGAGTGATGCCCAGTTACAAATAGATTTCTGCAAAGCCGGAGATTTTAGAATATTTCATATATTTGTAACTTTTTTAGGCTACGAATAAACTAATAAAAAAATAGCACATTATATGTCATTGTCATTGTCAAATAAACCTAATGTAGGGTGGTCTTATGATTATGGAAGAAAAGTGTACTAAATCATAATGATGGCTTAGTAATTACTATGCTATATAATTTCCCTTGTCATAAAACCAATTAGCCATTGAATATGGTGTACACCATACCTGTGTTACCTTAAGGTAATGAGAGAAAATGTAGTATTTTGCTGTCATTATTTCGCAGAATTTTATCAGAATTTATTAAAATAAAACACAAAATAAAATAAAACACAGAAAACATTTTTAAATGTATTATTTCTTATCTTTTCTTATTACAATAGAATCTAAGAACTCTGCAGGGGTAGCAACATCAAAGTCATGACGTGGGCACAGCAACATTACTATGCGACGTCCTACTACACAGTTAACAACAATACTTAGTTATTCCGTCTCTCGTTGATTTGGAAGTTTTGCATCATTGTTTTTCATCAAAACACACGCACTTTTCCTGTGGGAACTCCAGGATACTAAACCATATTGACTAAATGGTAAATACCTTGATACCTTGTAGATTCATGGCTAAATAAAAACTTCGATTAGTGGGTAGACCCACTCACTGATTACAGCAATGAGTATAATAAGACGGGTATTGCATTGAACACAATGCAAAAATTGTTGAGGAGCACACTGTTGCTCCGAGTTCATGTTGGAAATATGGTAATACTTCACACTTTAAACCAAATCACAAAGTATTATCGTTATACAATGGTTAATCTTACAAAGTGGTCAGAAATACAAGGGTATATCGGAGTCCGTGATCCGTCCGCCAAGTCACAAATATAAACAGAGAAATAACAGTAGTCGTCGGAAATCAAAAGAAAGCAAAATGACAGCGCAAAGAAAAATCATGTGTCATAGAAAATACCTACACTTTATTTTTAATTTAGTACTACCTTCAACGTTGTAGTTAAAACCTTATTTTAAAACAAAGTATGACTGATGGAACGCACTCATATGCGTTCAATATTATTAAAAACACTTAAAGTTTTTCTTTTTTATCCGGGTTTTTTAAAATAAATTGAAATATGCATTTTGACTCTAATAAATTATAAAAATTTTTGATGTACCATTCATAACTGGTCCCGTTCATGGTCCATTTTCGCCGATGTTCTTTGTCATGCCTTATAATTAATCATTTAAAATCAACCACCCTTAGTAACTTTTATTCATGTGTTGAATTAAGGAATGACGACTCTGGTAACACTAGCGTGGAATGTGTAATTTAACGCACGTGTAGCATGGTGCATATCCTGAATACGCACGATCTTTTGGAAAATGCAATATTTGTGACGAAGGTTACCGAATGTACCGTGGCGCGTGATTGGCGATAGTGTAGATGCGCTGTAACATTGGCAACAAATAGCAAAGATCGTCCAGAACATTGACATTGAATTGCGAGTAGCATTGACTACATTGGCATTAAATTGCGAGTAGCAGAAGGCATTAAATTGCGAGTAGCAGAAGGCATTAAATTGCGAGTAGCAGAAGGCATTAAATTGCGAGTAGCAGAAGGCATTAAATTGCGAGTAGCAGAAGGCATTAAATTGCGAGTAGCAGAAGCTAGATTGGCATTAAATTGCGAGTAGCGAAAAGGCTACATTGACATTAAATTGCGAGTGGCGAAAAGGCTACATTGGCATTAAATTGCGACTAGCGAAAAGGCTACATTGGCATTAAATTGTGAGTAGCGAAAAGGCTATATTGGCATTAAATTGCGAGTAGCAGAAGCTAGATTGGCATTAAATTGCGAGTAGCGAGAAGGCTACATTGGCATTAAATTGCGAGTGGCGAAAAGGCTACATTTGCATTAAATTGCGACTAGCGAAAAGGCTACATTGGCATTAAATTGCGAGTAGCGAAAAGGCTACATTGGTATTAAATTGCGAGTAGCGAAAAGGCTACAATGGCATTAAATTGCGACTAGCGAAAAGGCTACAATTGGAATTAAATTGCAAGTAGCGCAAGGGCTACATTCGCATTAAATTGCGGTAAATGTGTGAAATGACATTGAATTGCAATAATTTGGTAAAACGGCATTAAAATTGCAATAAATGTGTGAAATGACATTGAACAGCGATAAATTGGTAAAATGGCATTAAATTGCAATAAATTTGTAAAATGGCTTTAAATTGCGATAAATTGGTAAAACGGCATTAAATTGCAATAAATTTGTAAAATGGCTTTAAATTGCGATAAATTGGTAAAACGGCATTAAATTGCAATAAATTTGTAAAACGGCATTAAATTGCAATACATTTGTAAAACGGCTTTAAATTGCGATAAATATGTAAAATGATATGAAATTTGATAAATTGGTAAAACGGCATTAAATTGCGATAAATGTGTAAAACGGCATGGAAATTGATAAATTTATAAAACGGCATTAAATTGTGATAAATGTGAAAAATGGTATTGAATTACGATACAATGATAAAACGACATTAAATTGCGGTTAATTTGTAAAATGGCATTAAATTACGATGAATTGGTAAAACGGCACTACATTGCGATAAATTAGTAAAACGGCATTAAATTGCGACAAATGTGTTAAATTACATTTAATTGGGATAAATGTGTAAAATAGTATTAAATTGTGATAAATGTATAAAATTGCATTGAATTGCGATACATATCAAGTTGGTACCAAATTTCGACGATGGTATTTATTTTCGATTATGATACTAGATTTCGTATTATGCAAAAACATATACGATTAAAGTTCTACAGTTGACAGGTGGCATTGAAGTATGGTGCTATGGTTTAAATCGCAATAAACTTTCGACAAATTCGAATGTTATGAGGACCTAGGCTCAGTTGCTATTCAGTATGTTCATTAAGAAAGGAAGTTGGATATATGTATATGTATATTGTATATTCAGAGTTGACCGGTATGGAAACTAATGTTCAGAAGAGAGAGTATTTGTTGTATATTGGTGCACGTGAATTACATGAAATAATATACAGTTATATACCAAATGCCTGCACACTCCTAGATGATATTAATAGACGATTTTTTTTATTGAAATAACAATAAAATATAGATTAGATGTATATTTCGCACTGAAACAAAGTAAAACATACGAAATACATGCATGATTATATGTTAATAGAAGGTTAATAGATTCCGATTACACCATAATCTAATAAAGGATAACCATCTAAGAAGGTAAAAAAAAAAATACTAGTTATGGTACAGAATAATAATACATAATATGAGAACTTTGTCGCGTGTCGCAGCACTTATTTAAAGTTATTAGAAGCGTTTCCTAAGTGAAAGGATGTTTTAATTGTATATGAAGCGCACTGACAACTATATTACATTGTAACGTTTTTAGGATTAATATATTATACAGAATTCCGAATAAAGCAAATATTACAAAACTTTGACGGTGTACATCGAAACAAAAAGGTAGGAACACTAATAAATAATATGATAGACGCTGGGAGCTAATCTCAACAATCAAATTTTGATCCTTAAAAAAAATCATTTAATAGAATTGAGTATATCTCTTTTAAGTAATAATAATCCATTTGATATCTCCATGGTTAAGCATGATGCTAGCACCGTTGGATTGGGAGCTGTCTTGATTCCGAAATACTAAAGAGGAATTGGAATAATAGCGATTGGCAATAAGAAAAAAAAAAGACAAAGCTCTTCACGTAGTGAAAAATGATTTTTGAGACTTCAGTGCAGCAAATTTGATATTGTATTCACAATTATACTCTAGAAGTAGATTTAGTGGATTCTTTGTCAGAGAAATGATTGCTGATTTTAAACACTAGAGCAAATATATTTATATTTATTAATCGAAATGGTATTGAACATGTTATACCAATTGCTATCTCTGTGACACATTTTTAAGCATGACAACATAAACATTAAAAAAAAAAAAAAAAAAAATGGGTCAGGGTCGCGGGTGCAAATCTTATATCTTTGAACGAGAAATTATTGTCTATATATATAAATATCTATATAATCTCGATCTCAGAAACCACTTCAGCGTTTTTTCATGGAATTTTGTATGCAGGGTTTGGGGGCGATAAAAAAGCTAGATGCTGGGATTCATTTTAAGAAAATAAACAATAAAGGTATTAACTGATAATATTACTCTTCCTGACATCTATTGGCGAATGATAATACTGTTTATTTTATTGTGTACAGCTGACTGCATAACCATGCAGTGGCACTAGAGATGTCCCAGTGGATGGCGTTGTTGAGCAGCGTTAAGCCAATGAGTGGTATTAGCCATTAGGTTTTATTGGGATGTGTGTGTCGGAACTTTAAAAGTAGTAGGTGAGATTAGTGGTTTGGCGTTTGATTTTAGATATAGCTGTTTGTTTGAATCATGGATTATTAAGGATATGCTGCCGGATTGAGCGAGTATTGAATCGAGAGAGAATGTATTGTGTAAAGTACGGTATATTCCGCGGAGCGCTACTAAGAATAATTTGTAACGGAGAATAAGACCGTGTTGAATTTTATTGGAATTATAAATGGTAGAAAGTACAAGAGGACTTTTAGTGGAGTAATTCCTTCAAGGGTGCATTTAATTAAGTAAAACTAGCAAAGCTCGAACATCCAGGTAGTACTGTTGACTATCCAACACCGGAGTACATTTTCGGTTTGATCTAGTAGTGCCTAAGCGGTTTCAACCACACAAACGAACAAACACGTGAGCTCTATATATTAGTATAAATATTGAGATGGACTTATAATAGCCATTGGCAATGTACAATGCTATGATAAAATGGAGAAGTAGGAAGGCAAAACCGGGATATACTTTAGTATGGGACGCCTCATAACTTCACGAGAAATACATGTTAGAATTATGTTAGTAGACAGTTCTGCGGAAAATTACTGATTATAATGACCTGACAGTTAACTCGGAAATCTCAAAATTGAAAAAAAAGACAAAAGAAAAAATGATAGATAAGTAATATGTAGACTAAAGAAGAGGGCCCATGAGTTGGGAGTTAGATATGGATAATAAATAGAACTAATATATGCACAAATTCATCATAGACCGCAAAGGCGAAGAAAAGCGGAGACGTACAGTCCAGGATCACGAAACTGGGGAGACAATTAAGCAAAATGGGTTCATTTGAAAAAAGTAACGGATAATATAGAGTCATACAAAATAAACAACACTGAAATGAACAAACTGAATGAGCAATCTGATTAAGTAATAAAACATTGGTACTGTACTTATAAATCAATTTCATATTCTGGCATTTATAAGAAAAATAGTTTTAATCATCTAAGTGAATGTCAAAAGATATGGGCAATAAGTATCTATACTGTTGTTCAAATTATTTAATGCGCTGTATATTGAATTAACTCTTAAAACAACAAAAAGGGAGGGATGTAGTGTATTGATAAATTCATACACTTAGCATCTGTCGTCTCGAACTATACACTACGCGGACCGAGGGTGAAAGAGATAGTTATAGAAGGAGATAGATCATAGACGTGGAGGACGGAACGGGGGTGAAGACGTGGTGTATAGCAAACGAGCCGATAAATATTAATAATATTATTCTACTACAATGTTACACATATTGGCCGTAAATAGTGACTATTACATATATTATCTTAGTATTGCTACCAGACCGAGTCTTCTATTGAGTCTTTAGTTATTTTAGCTGTTGTGGTACATGTAGTTATTATTTTAAATATATCGCTCGCACGTAACGCAAAACAATAATATTAGATTTCTTTAATTAATATCAGCTTGATTTTCATTCATGTCAGTGATCTACACTGATATTATAAAGAGGAAAACTTTGTTTGTTTGTTTGTTTAATTGTAATGAATAGGCTCAAAAACTACTGGACCGATTTTAAAAATTCTTTCACCATTCGAAAGCTACATTATCCACGAGTAACATAGACTATATTTTATTTTGGAAAAAAATAGGGTTCCGTAAGATATTTGGATTTTTACATGTTACCATACAAAATGTTCATGGGTTTGTAACTGTCAAATTTAATGTTCATACCGTCAATACGGTAAACTCTTCCCTCAAATTAAATAACGTATTTAAATAAAGGTTTCGAATCGACAACATATATCCACAATATTCGATTAATGGCGTATTTTAGATTTTAAAGATGTAAAATAATGACAGTAATGAAAAGTGGTTGACATTTAAATTGGTTGTCAAATATTTATGCATACGTTCAGAAATTTAATTTGTGTAAACTAAAGAGTATATTATGAAGCTAAATAAATATAGGACAATCAAATAAATAATATTCACACGTAAGAAGTTTTACTTCTTTTCAAGATAGAATGTCACTTGAAAATGAAAAATCTTTCATAAAATAACACATAAAAATAAAAACTGAACTGAACTGAATAAAATAACAATTTTATATAATTATGGAGATTATTTTTCCGACCCAAATATCGACCAATAGAATTGCACCATTCGACGTCACGTGGTACAACCTACATGGTATTATACTGATAATTTTTTGAAAATTTTCTCTGGTAGTTGCTATATATAAAAAACAAAACATGATCCAGTCAAATTAACCACACGTCAAACTGACAGGTTGAATTCAATTGTGAAAATTGGAGATTTTGCATGAAAATGAGTTTGAAATTAAAATTTGGGACGGAAAAATAATCCCCCGAATACCACACGAGCTTCAAAATTATCTGGCATTTCCCTCAAGGTTCCCTGCAAACAAATAAAGTCGTCAAGTTTTGACTCCTTCATTTGTTTGCAACGAACCTATCGGGAAATACCCGATAATTTTGAAGCTCTTGTGGTATTATAAGTGAATATTGCAGGGATTCTCAAATTAGGCGTTGTCTGTGTCTTGAGAAACCAGTTAAATATAATTGTTACTACCGTTACTCAATGACCGTTACTACATTAATTGTGTGTGTGAGTGTATTTCTATGAAAATTTATATTTAATATCTTTATTACTAACAAAAAGTAATGGCGCAATGTTTTTGGAAAACAGCATACTGGGGGTGAAATAAGGAATGGAATATTGCATGGATAATCAAAATCGCTAAAGTGTTTAATGTCAAAAATTTATAAGGCACACTATTTGGATATGGAGAAACGGGATATAATATAGTGGGAGGTAGGGGAGAGGACTGGGATAGCTGACACATTTGATAGGACGAAATGTAAATGCACGGTATAAGACGGGATGGTCAATGAAGAGAAAGGACGGGACGTATCGGGAAGTGACTGAACAGACGGGATGGGACGGAATTGAGCAGGACAGTAGGATAGCTAATTCATGTTTAGGTATACAAGAGCTTATACGAAAAATAACATGTATTTGGTGTGGAGTAAAATAAAAAAATATCTGCATCCAGGCAAAGGTGGGTCGGGCTTTTTTGCTATGCTAAATAATTCAATATAAAATTCATCATATAATAACTAAGCCATAGCGAAGCGTGGTCGGGTCATCTATGGTATCTTTTAATTGATTTCAATGAATGTCGTCGGAGTAGTACATACATACATAAACTCACGCCTTTTTCCCAGAAGGGGTAGGCAGAGGTGCCAGGGCACCCACATTTCGCCTTGTATGTTCCGTCCCATGATGTGATAGGTGGCGAGCCTATCGCCATATCGGGCACAAATTCCTGACTCTGGGCTGATAATGAATAGAAAAATCCAATATCACTTTGCCCAACCCGGGATTCGAACCCGAGACCTCAGCTTTGTAACCGTACCGGAGTACAACTACGCCACCGAGGCAGTCGTAAGTCGGAGTAGTAACAGTGTTAAATAATATTTCCATAGCAAAATAATTATTTGAATCTGGAGAGATGGGATAGAATAGAATATAAGGTGGATAAAATTGGACATAAGAATAGGTACAGGATGGGATTGAAATTGGATAAGCAGTTTAGACAACGGCTGTCATATTGATTTTAAATAAAATATGGACTGGAATCTGTATTTGCACCCAGGCGAAGCCGGGCCGGGCCACTATATTTTATAATCCCGCAATGTAAAATATAGGCGTAGAATATCAGGCAGCGACACATTTTAAAATATGGACAAAATATGGACTGGAATCTGTATTTGCACCCAGGCGAAGCCGGGCCGGGCCACTATATTTTATAATCCCGCAATGTAAAATATAGGCGTAGAATATCAGGCAGCGACACATTTTGTCTGATGATTTTCCATTTTCAAAAAAAGCATTCATTAATAATCATTATTATGTTAAATAACTATGTATTTTCTTAATCCATCTAGATGTTAGTTTTAATAAACGTTCGAATTTTATATACATAAATAATATATAGATAGAATTATCATAAGTCATCAAGAGATTAGTCCCTTCGAATCCTTGGTAATGTATTCCTTGGTAGGCGGATGTACTACTAGCGCCACTCAAGTCACATACGATATTAAACCTACACTAAGTGCCAACCCGCACTAGGCCAGCGTGGTGGACTATATGGCCTAACCACTCTCAATCGTACCCTCGATTGTAGAGTAGGCCCGTGCCCTGCAGTGGGACGTATATGGGCTGATACAGATACAGATACTACACTAAGTGGATTGCCTGATACCTGAATCGGTACCAGGACACTAAAATTATAATATTGTTTTACTAGAAAGAAATTGTAGTACAGTACTCTGTACTCTGGTACTCTCTGGTGGACAGTACTTTGGTACTGGACATATTGAAACTTAACATCTTATATCTTAGGATACCGAGTGCAGTGGAATATCATAATAGCTTTGTAATTCATGGTGTTTTGTTAAGCTACTGTCCATGAGCAGTCGTATCCTTTACCACCAGGCGAACGGCATGCTCGTTTTGCCTTTCAGTGCAATAAAAAAATACTCCATATATTTCCAAAACTTGCCTGTATCGCATGTGCCGGGGTTTAGTAAATAGATAGTGTAATGGAATTCTGTCATACGATAGCGTATCAAATATGATAGGAATTTTATTGGATTTGCAGCATTATTTTCAAATTGTGCAATGAAGATAGCTAAATGTGGCTTATCTTTCGTTGTATTGTGTCAATGACTATCATTAATTATATCGATGAAGGTAAATATCATGAGAAAGTTTGCATAATTGAGAGATTTTCCTATGAAATGCATAAATAATGGAAGACTGCTAACCGGCACTAGCTTAACGTGTTACATTATGGTCTAATCCCTTCCAATCGTAGACAAGGCTTGCAGCCGGCTGTGGAAGGAATTTGGGTCGATATTACGAGTAATTCAGAAATTCTTTGCTTGTGTTCTATTCATGTGTTGCTTCCAAAATGAACCTTCTTACGTATAAAAAATATTATTTCAGCATTTTATCATACATTAATATAAAATTTTCATATCGTTCATCCCGAGAGAGGAGTGACGTGACTTTCGATAAAAATCTCTTTTTCCGCAGCTATCCGTTTCGGTCCCAGAGGTTATTTTATCCTCATGGTTCATTTTTATTCATATTAAATAAAAGGATTGGACGTCTTGATATTATGACATGGAAATATTATTTATAAGTACCCTTTGTTTAATCAGCAGCATTGCTTAAATAGTAAACAAGGTAATTGCATCGATTTTATTCATTCTCTCATTGTGGCTGGGCAGGTACCTCCTCCATGTCCATTTCTCCCGCCAAACAGCAGTGTAAATACTGTCTTATGTTCCACCTTAAAGAACATTGTAGCCCGAGTACATACTGGTCCTATGGAAACTTAACATCCTGCGTGTCAGGATGACGAGTGCAGTGGAATGCCAAGGATTGTTTAATACTTTGTAATATATGGTGATGTTAGGTTTTGCTACCGTTCATGAGCGTTAGTATCGCTTACGATCAGGTGAATGGTCGGTATACTCGCCATTCAAAGCAATCAAAAATATCATTTATTATCAAAGTCTTCAGTCATAGTGTGCCAAATGCTGGGATGCCGGGATGCCGTTCTTCCATTACCCCATTTACTTTCAGGCTGTGACGACGTAGCCTTCTAATCTAAGGTTATACTGGTGATATGTTAAGGAAAATTAACAATTATGTATGATTTACGTACTTTTTCTGATATTTATGTCAGATATATTATTATCGTATGATGAATTATTATTTCTTTCAAAATCATGTTCATCATTCAGATTATCTTGTAATATTTGTGCTAAATAAGTTTTATTTTTTCATTCGATTGAATTTTTTAGATTACATCACACATCTTATCGCAATTTGGTTGTAATAATGACGAGGTGTTTTTTGTTCGGAATACAAGTCACCTTTTTTTTTGTTATTTTCGAGTGTCATCTTTCCACTGATTTCCAGTAGTCATAGTAACATCCATCTAAAATATATGTTGCGCCGACCAATTAATGCCAGTTTTGTAAAAAATATTACAAATAATAATTATGTAAACTACTGCTGCAGGATGCTTGCTTCGCAATGAGTTGCAACTTTGGTCGTTTTATTTGTGATATTATAAGGTTTTGTTGTAACACTACTGAGTCTGTAACTTGAATTATCAATAAATAATAAATATGGTACTTTTTTCATTAGACTTTCTCCACAGTATATATTACGACAGTCACACATGTTGTATGTTTCAGCGGCGCTTGTTATAAACGTTTGCGGAAACGAAATGAAATATGTTTCGGCACGACGTTCATTGCTCGAAGGAAGTTGTCGTCGGATGTAGTTTAAGGCTTGCGGAAGCAATGGCGCCACTAAGATGGGACCGATTCCGTTTGCAATCTGTTGTTTACTGTGCGCGGCTTTGTTTAATATTAAACTCTAAGTCAAACTAAACTTACACTAAGGCTTTGTAAAGCTGTGTTTTATTTGCTTTTCCCGATTTACTTCCTTATTTGTATGCTGCCAACATTCAACTTTGTAAAACTGTAACGATTAACAGTAGTATTGAGTCATATATTTGAGATTTTATTTTAGAATATTTTATATGCGGGACACGGAGACAAATAAACCTATTTTCAAATTGCATACATGGAATCAATAAATCTAACTTTATGAGTTATTTAACAAGTTGACTGTGTGATGAACTCGATTTTCAGTTTATGATGTATTGGGTCTTTTTGACCATTACTTTCTCTAAATTGTGGGGTCGAAATGACCTGACAACTCTAGTTAACTAAATCATACTACACCATATTCAGCTGTTCTGTACACAAAACCCATTTACATCAACAGTAAAATTTGAATCGGCGAAAAATGCGAAAACAGCATAGCGGAGTTGGTAATTTCTTTGGCAGTGATATGTGCGCGGAATGGTAATGTGTGCAAAGTGAGCCAATGGGCGCGAAAGTCGAGTGCGCATTAACCGAGGGTGAGCTCACCTCGCATCTCCGCATTTCTGCGACCTGCCACATTTATTCCACAACACAATACGCATTCGAAATATTTGCGAAAACGAATTTTTTGCGCTACCAAGGCACTGCAGTAGTATGGAAAAATGCAGTTTCAGCAATAATGTGTGGTATGTTGTATGGAAATGTTTCTTAGAATAGTTCCTTATGTGACGTTTTAAGATATGATGTAGTTGTAGATTGAAGAATATTGGTTTTGACGTTAGGATTATACGCAGAACTAAAAAAAAGTAAATAAATAAATAATTATTGACTATTGTAAATCAATCGACAATTTATAGAACATGATATTCATCAGTGATCGTATAAAATTGTATATTATAATTATCATGGATTACGATAACGTATTAAAACAATAAAAACCTTATTAGACTTTAATATTAATTACGGCTGCAATGAACAGGATTTGAAACATTAACTATATCAATAATTAGAAAGTCGATAAAATGTATAAAATATTAAAACTCATTGATGTTTACAATCTCATATAACAACTAAATTAACGAATCGACATTCGTTTTGCATACATATTGCTGTTCGTAGGTGTCTCATATGTGCCAGGTCGCCTGGGAAGGTATCACCGCAATGTCTCTTTCTCCTGCCAAACAGCAGTGCAGTTCTGTTTCAGTTGCTTACATTGTAGCCAAACTACTTACTTGACATCATACTTGCTTTGTTGCCAAGCATTGCTTTGTAATTCATGTTGTTTGGTTTTGCTACTGTCCATGAGTGCTCGTATCGCTTACCATCAGGCGATTGGCAAATTTTTGTAGCAACAATTCATCGCAATAAGAAAAGCTAGTGAATGACTTTTTTCGGGAAACGTAGAATAGATCATAATTGAGACGAAGCCGGGAGGATAAGCTTGTTGCAATACATTTGTAGAAACAACGACTATTACGGATTATTTTGTGACTCGATACTTAGAACAGAGGTAAATAAAGGACAACGCTCTGCCAACAATTGAAATTGTTTTTTTAACTTTGTTTTTCTAATGTAAAAAATAATTTGTGTATTTTGCTTTGTATTTTTATACCAAAAGTATTGTTTTAAGAGTCCTCGATTAGAATTTACCTTTAGCAATATCGCGAGTGAAAGTTGCTGCGTTTGAATAGTATAAATAATTGCTTGTTATTTCTTCCATCTTTTCAATGTTTATTTTTATAAATGATGTAAATCTGTATATAAATTATTTTTTCTATTACAAATTCTCTATTATTTGATGAAAATGTATTATACATTTTCATCCGGCTTAATAATAAATATGTTTTGTAAAGTTATATTTAAATTAATGAGGTAAAATCTCATGAAAACTAACAACCTTTACAATATTGTACAAAGATGTTTGTATAAAGTTTTTTTGAAGTGGAAAAAAGGAAGGCGTTCTCCGATTCGCCGCTAATTGTATATTTAGTTGGAGCTTGTGGAGCTAACAAAGGTCTTTTATCTTACTGAAGGTGCTTAAAATTAGATGAAAGGTAATCTCTGTTTTGTAAACAGGGCCGTTTTAATCGGAAAGAACACTTTGAGGAAAATGAGGTAATAAGCCCTTTTCTTTACTTTAAAAGTGGTTTTCTTTTTGAAAATATACGATTTGCTCTAAAACAAGGAACGACGAAAGGTTAACAATCGATTTCCTGTTGGTTATTTGGGGATTCGTTCGTGCGATTTTTATGGGTAATCCGTAGAAAACTGTCAATTTATGCGGGATGAAAACTATCTCGTGGTTCCTTGCCCCTTATGAAGCCCTGGTGACGATTAACATTAATTCAGTAAATATTCTGATATTGATGATCCGATAGGAACGAATAGCATTACAAAATATATACTTCAATATTCATTTTAATCTTCGGTTCATATTTAGGAGTCATCTATGATACTAACTACTCAATCGTTCAAGAATATATTAACGTAAGAAAATTATATTTCAAAGTTGAATATAATTCGAGGGAAATAATTTGATTGATGTTTGTGAAAATAGTAGTTATATTGAATAGTAAAGGTATAGTTTACTATTTTGTATTAAAAGCATATTGGATATTGTATTAGCATATAAAAGCTAATCTGTATCTATAAAGTTATTGTGTAAAAGTAATAAAATGGATATAAATTTTTCCAGCTTGATGTCTAATTTTGCATTTTTTTTACTTTTATTCGATTATTTATCTATGCAACTTTCAAACCAATATTCCAATAAATATTAATTAATAAGCTGTCGCGATATTTAAATGAATAATTAATGCTTTTAAAATATCATAATTTTATTCATCTGTTGAAGTTTCATAAATTATTTCAAATCTGTATCTGTATCTGTATCAGCCCATATACGTCCCACTGCAGGGCACGGGCCTCCTCTACAATCGACAGTACGATTGAGAGTGGTTAGGCCATATAGTCCACCACGCTGGCCTATTTCAAATAGTACGCTTTAATCAATCTTTATATTCTTGATGTTCTGGTATAATTGGTAAAGTTATTCAAGAGGTAGAGCCATGCTCTTTTCAGTCATCACTCAGCATGAATGTGCAGTCGTCCGGTCCACTGTCTTACTGGAGATCGACGTGAAGAGACAGCAATGCTGTCGCGTTTCGTTCGGTAAGTGACATTGCCGGATGGCCAATACCCTCCCTACTTCCATCCATTCCCTTCATGATTTAATGGACTGGGAACACATCCCTAATCTAAGCGTTATGGATGTTTATGGGCAGTGCCGCAGTGATCACTTACCGTCAGGTGACCTGTTTGCCCCATTTCATATAGAAATAAAAAAATATTTTTACGCCGTATTCATGTTATAATCTCGATCACTTTTTGATTGCTACTTGTTGATTCGCGTGTGATGTTATGATAGTATGTATAAGCTATTTTCAGTACTGGCGTAAATATCGTATTGACCTTATATGGATCGATACATATTTTCCATCTAATTATACTACATTATTGTTGTTTTGCAACACTTACGACTTTAAATTGATAAATTTTACAATATACGAATTGGAACACAATGCCTGGTATTATCTAGTCATAAAGACTTATCGTGTCCTCTATAATTGAACATTAACTGCTAACAAAAGAATTTTATTGTTGAACTTGTTTCTATAGTTGTTTAGTCATAATTATTTAGAAGGCTTTCTGTGCGCAGTGTGTGAGTAGTAAATTATAAAATCTTAAAATGAACAGCGCTGCGCTATTTTCATTTGTTCTTCTTTCCCTACTCTTTTCATTAAATATCATAGCCGAGGATTGTGAAAATTATGACGAAAGTGGATCATGTGAGTTATTTGAATATTTATAGTTTGGAATTTATGACGGATTCGCGCTAGGCTCCTATGCATCAAATATTGGGAAGGAAATGAGTTTGGCAACGAGTGACTGGCACTAATGACTTGGCCTGTACACGGCGTAAGTTTATGTATGCATGTAATAATAATGCGACCCTCTGTAGCTATTAATTTCATAGAATTTTACTACAAAATAAATGTCATTATGATTGATTTAAAACTAACAATAAGCCCTTCATTATGTTTTAAATAAGACGACCGTGAGAATCGCGTCATCTTTTTTAGATTTTTTTATAACTACGTCAAAATAAAAATACTAAATTTAATATTAAATTAACAATGCACGAGATTTTTCCCTAACGGTGATTAGAATTATTATTCAATTATTTTGACCTATTGGTCAAAATAATTGTGAGCGACGACTTATTTCAGTCACGCTCCACTGGAGACGTACTGGAGCGCCGCATCATTTACGTCGGAACACTATACGGGCTCTTGGCCCTTACATATATTTATATCAATTGTCATTATGTTGGCTAAGATACACATATACTACGTCTAATTGTACCGTTACATCAGGACAGCATGTCAGGTATCCGTCTAGCATAACTGTCCATTGCGATCAACAGCTTTGTACCAAACTTTTGTCAAAGTCACTTGAATGCCGATACAATCAATTGTTGTATTACACAAGGCCTAATCGATAATAGTGATTTCCATCCGGAAACCGATAGGTGACGTAATATGGTAGACCATTGCAGATAGGACTATGGGATATTATTTTGGAATATTATTTATTATTACTAATATGGTTGTAGCATATTCTATGAATACCGACTCTTTATAAAATAAATGGTCTTATTAGTAGGTTGGCTACATCTATGGGCTGATGGGTATCATGTGGTCTTGCAATACATTTCCAGGTCAGACAAATCCATTTTTACTTTTTTTGTTTGGCTTAATGAAAATTAATTGTGAGAGGCCTATTTTCAGTAGTAGATTTCCTGTGGCTGACATGCTGGTGATGATGAATGAAGTTAGTGAGAACTAAATTGGGGGAGGTCTTTGTCCAGCATTGGATTTCCTGTGGCTGAGATAATGACGAATGAAATTAATAAGAGATACCTGTTTCATGTCCATCATGGCATCAGCCTCGTATCATATCTAAAGACGGTAATAAACTCGTAATAGAGCTCGGAAGGGGCTACCGCAGCTGCCTTTCCCATCAATGACATAAACATGAATTTATTTTAAAAAAAATCTATTAGCATTTATTGTTCTCAGGTGGAGAAGAATGTCCAGACGGTATGGTAAAGTACAACCCTACTTGCGATGAAACCACAATGTCACAGAAGACCTGTAGAAGACCATTAAGTCGTTCAATGGGTATCCTATGCGATTATATAAGATGTGACTGTCCAGAACCCAAGGTGCTTGACGAAGCTAGAAATGTATGTGTTACGGTTGATCAGTGCTCAGATCAGTCTAAAGTTACTGACTAAGTTTTAGTTGCATTATAAACCTACACCTTAACTTAAATTCTCATAATTTAAGTTGAAGTTATGGTCAAAATTATTTGAAATTTGCACCCAAAGACTAGCATAAAATATTCATTGATGAATTTCAGAGTACTTGAGATCACTGTAATCTTATGATAACTACATACGTAGCGATTTAAGTGTGCATGTTTGCAAAAGTATACTAGAAAGCGATTACGAAATAATTTTCCTCTACTGATTATATTCCTGTATATTATCACTAGTTCCATTCTCCTAATTTCCGACTTACTTTGGAGCGAAAACCATCAGTAAGTGTTGGCGGCTTGTTCGTTACTTAAAACCTGTAAACAGGCCCTGCCACGCAAGTTGTGTACGAGTGCATCAGTGGTTTCGAAAACTTGAATGTTTTTTAAAGCTTCTACAAGTCCGAATTAAGCGCAATTATTATCCAAATCGTTTTCCAGTATACTTGTATGTGGCTACAATAAGAGTACAGTGATCGCAAAGCAATTACTCCGCTCTGAAGTTAGCCCGCGACTGTAGGGAGGATCCCTTGATATAATTCGTTCACATCGCAGCAATACGCCTCGTGTTCACATCGGTTTAGTTGTTTTGCGCGATCTTTAACTGCAATACAATAAACAAATTTTAATACCTCCTCTTTTATTAAACTTTTAATATCTCCGGATGTAGCACATTTGAATTAAAGTATACTAAAATTAACTGTCTGTAGAAGTAAAATAGTACTTGTCAATCGATGTTATTATTAAGTCAAAATATGATAATGTAAAAAGACATTATGTTAGCAAATAAATAATACTTGAACACCACTGTTGAAGTTTAAATAATAATACTTTCTGATTCTTGTAATATTCGTTATAAGACTACATTTGCGAATTTTACAAATGTAATTAATTGTTGCATTTATAAGAGCATCGTTAAAATGTACATCTTTATATTATCAATTAATCAAGTATGGTAATTTAATTCCTAGCGGATAATCAATTCCGCGATGCATGACTAATTATGGTTTACGATTAGGCAAATTGTTTGCATAAGCAGTGGTGAGAAACTATGACAGAGCTGATAAAAAATCTGACGAATGAATCCAGAGCATTAAAAAGATAATCGTCCAACTTGAGTTGTTTGGCTTAGATGGGCTTACATATTTTTTATTTTTTTTTATTTTTATTTATTTAGATTCACCATCGACAGTTACACATAATTATACAATAAAATATGGTTGACTAAATACACTGGACATTGCATACTATCATTAAAGGTGAATACAACATTCTTGAAAGTATTGTGGAAACAGATTATTATAATAGTTTAGCATGCAGTATTAATTTTTAAATTATAATGGCAATTTAAAACTAACATTAAATAATAGGTATGGTATGAAAACATAAAAATAAATGTCAATACGAAAAATAATAATTTAAATAAGTCAAAAAAAAAACAAAATTGAAAAAATTATTGAAAATGCAATACAATAGAAAAAGCTTTCGTAAAAATCACGGATACAATCTGACTAGCAATGATGATCCAACAAAATAGCAAGTAGAAATATTTTTTTGTTTTTTGTTAATTTTATATGCACACATTTTCCTGCATTCAACGTCATGTTGTTAAGTTGACACCAATTACTTAACGCATGTAAGTCTTTTTGGAGATCTTGTGAATCTTGAGCGTAAGATACGGCTTTATAAAGCTTTACATCGTCAGCAAATAGCAGACATTTGCTGTAAACAAGATATAAGAGAGATATAACAGAATTGACACTAGTGCCACTTCAGTCTACCGAGGGTCTTCTGTTTCTTTACCTGTCCAAGATGAGATACCATTGGCATTAGCCATTAGCATAAGAGGAGACAAATTCCAGTTCCATGCAAGTTGCAACCACAAAGTGGGTAAATTTCTCACAAGGTGAGTTGCTCGAGTTGAGAATAAAAACCAGGGCCTCATGTGCCAACTACTGCTGTCACCACATCAATGGAGCGACTTGGGCATAATTACAAAATCATTAAGAAATAGATAACACATAAATATGTTTTTGTGCATACAATGATAAGTGTTTGTTTGTAGCGTATGTATGGAGTAATAATAGGAGAAAAACAACAACAGAACTTAATACGGCACTTACGCACAAAGCACACGTGATCGTGAAGTTATTGTTATCACGTTTCGATAATAGGGCTTGACATGTGGGGTGGCTATCGTTGATCTCAGCTACCGTATCAAAACTCTGCTGCAACTTGCAATGTGTCGGAAATATTCCTGTACTCTTATCATATATGCGACGGCATCGTTCTGATGTTTCTATCACTATCAATGGAACTGTTGACCTTAGGTGTAATTAAAGTGAGACGACCCGTTTCAGTGCACCAAGTTATTAACGTGTTTGCATTAAATGCCGCATCTTTCACATCGAGAACGACAGACAGCCGTATACATTCGGTAAGTCAACATCTCTCTATTTGCTACTTAAGTTGTATTTACTCTGAAAATGCCATATCGAGTGGATCTGATGGCACCTTTTAGTCGTGATTAAACTGCATTTTTACTTCAGCAAATATTTATAAAGCAGTCTGTAATAGGGAGAATAAAACATTGGAAATAGTTAAGTGCATGGTGGTCTGTTGGTAGAAGACCAAAGGTAGCTGCCAATAAGTGCTCGTAGGTGTTACGTCCAAATCCCATGGCACAACTCTGACTTTTCGGAGTAATATGTGTTTATATAGTCAATAACCACGCACTATTACAGTGAAGAAAGAAATCGTGAGAAAACCTGAAGTCCATAGCGATATGTAAGAAATCTATGTAAAGTTTGCCAACCCTCTCAATCGTATTCTTGATTGTAGAACAGGCCAAAACGTGCTCTGTAGTGGGATGCATATGGGCTATTATATTTAGTACACTACAATCAGTGAAGTAGCAAAAATGTTTTTAGATGTTGTTTAACGTCAGTCGGTGGTAACTGGTAGAATGTGTAAGCACAGCATGTAAGGTACTGTCAATTAGGTTAACAAGCCTCCGTAGTCTAGTTTTTAGACATCGGTTATGTCATTATAGGCCCGAGATTCCATTTTCACATCAGTTAAATGTTTATGGGATCCATTAATGAATAAACAAAAAATCTGTTTCTTTCATGTGATCTCATTTTCTTAATTAATTTAATTTAATTGTTTAATTTATAAGACCATATTTATTATAATAATTTTATGTTTTTTTTTTTAATTTTATTATTTGTTGCATTAATACCAATTTTAATTTTGATTTTAATTTAGTTTGTTAATTTGTTTTAATTTGTAATTTAATTTAACTTCGTGGTGAGCATACTTTGAGCTCGTTGTGATTTCCTATAATTGAGGAAACACGCAATATTATTATATTGCTATGTGTATTCCTTGTGGGAAATCCTTTAATAAATAAAATAAAAATAAAAATCTCGTAGTTTCTGAAACACACGACAAAAGTCCTGTACCTTAGTGAGGAGAGAAATGAGTTAATGTTGGGTTTAGTATTAATTTATCTAATATTTTTTCAGATTCATCAAAATGTGGAATCACAACGTAATATTCTCCTGCATATTTGCATTGCCTTTATTCGCGTATGCAGAGATTATAAATAGCAACGCAGTAGAGGACCATTGCAGATCAATATCTTCTTGTTCACAATGCATTACCAGAACAGAATGCGTGTGGTGCGTCACAAAAAGCAAATGTACACAGGAGTCCTGCGGTAACGATAATATTATTTATCCACAACAAATATCGGCGATAATGTCCGGCCCCACATTCTGTCCAAGAATAGTCGAGCCAACTGAAGTATTAACAGTAAAAAGCGGCGTTAAACACAGCATTGTTGTCAAAATTACTCAAATACATTTGTACATGGCTTTTACTCCTTGGAAATGCAAAATCAACGTAAATGGAGAGGAGACTACCGTATCAGCCATGCTTTTGGGAGACAAGGTGTATTGCGGCTCAGTTTTGTTTATAAACAAATCCAGTAAACCTGCTATTGACGGAAGTGTCTCTGTGTTGTGGGATTACAGAAAATCTTTCGACGGCTCATTACCATTTAAGGTGTGTAGATGTGATTTGGACCCCAGTTGCGAAGCTTGTAAAAAAATAAATGAAGTTTAATATAACATGTTTTACTTTTATTGCTTGACAAAAATATAAATATCCTTTAAAAGAATTTGCAAATAGTACTTGTATTCTTGTGAATAGAGATCAAAGTTTTCTTGTTGCGAACTTCGAGTGTCCTGGCGGTAGTTTTCGGAATAACAAGTTATATCTAACGATATTATGGTTGAAATATCTTTTATATTACAATGTTTATTTTTAATGGCTTCCATATTTTCGTGGTGAAGAAATTAAACGATATAATATTAATGCTATTAATATTGCTTGACATATTTAAATATGTAATTGCGTCTCCAAAGGAAGATTATACGAACGATACTTAATTATTAAAATTATATATAAAATAAATATACATCAGATGTCACATTACAAACTATGTAAAATATAAATACGTACTTATACAGGATATATCAAGACTGCTACTGAAAACGAAGCTGGGTGGTAATTTTAGTGACTTCAGACACAATGCAACTCAATTTTGTAAAAAAAATTGTGACGAAATTTTTTTGTTATGTTTTTCTATCGTCGTATTAGGATAGTAAATACATAGTTTTTTTCTTAAATGATAGTTTACACCCTTTTATTTTTAAAGATGCTATGGTATGCAAGGTTTTAAATTATTATTTTAGCAAAAACTATGGATTTACCACCCAAACTAGACGATATTTAAAAAATAATTTAAAAAAATTGTTGCTTTTCTTGGCGAAATTTTTAGTTGCGTTGTGTTTGTAGTCACAAAAACTACCACCCGGCTTCGTTTTCGGTAGCACTCTTGATATACCCGGTATGTATTAGATATTAATAACAGAGTTTCAATATTACATACAGAGACAACAAATAGTATAATATGTAAATATATATGTAATAATAGGTTTTTAATGTATTTAGTTCACTCATTACGTCTATTAATCATGCATGTAGATGAAAACGAACTGCATTAAACGTAATTATTCCATTATTACTTAATGAGAATTCGTTTTATATTAAAAAAATTACGACCTATCCTTTGTGCCAATTTATTCAATTGCCACAAAAGCATCTATGTAGATTAAATATTTGTGATTCAATATAATTTCATAGTTTTTGATTATTTTATGCTTTTACACGTAAATACAGTTGGTAACACAATAAAATTGTTGTTTACATTAACACAGAAATAGTGTAGCGTAGATCAGAGGTTATCAACAATCAATAAACATGACACAATAAATGTTACTAATCACGTTTCAGAATTCATCTGTTATTTTTATTATTTCAATGACTACGAGCATATCATTCGCCTGATGGTATGCGATACGACTCATCTACAGTACCAAGAGCAAACAACACCATGAATTAATGAAATGCTAGGCATTCCACTGCGCTCGTCATCCTGAGACTTACGATGTTAAGTCTCAATAAGTCTAGTATACCATTTCCATTCGTTTATTTTATTTTTGACACATCGAGTACTGAATCAAATAGTGATGGCCTGATGCGTTATCGAATCAATTTTTTATAACAAACGATTTTATTTTTGAACAAGTTTTAATCTATTTAATACATATTTTATTTTTTGCTCCATGCATTGTTTTATAAAACTTCAGGGATATTTAAGTTACTTGATTTAATAATTATAACTGGGCGAGTGTCGTAGATAAGACGAAGAAAGAAATAATGTCTGATTGGGATCGCGATGTCGCATTTGACAACTTACCCATGCACTCATTAATAATTAGTGTTACTGGGGATACGAGTGACGACGACGCCGATTCCGACGAAACAGACGATTGTTTATAAATAAAAATATTAACAAATTACCTTTTAGTTGTTTTAATTATTTAATCCTTAAAGTACTATGAATTCCAACATGGTTTAACTGTTTATTACAAGTAGGTACTAAACATTTATTTTCGTTGTAATCATTGTAATTATTTTAAATTAAACTCTTATTAAAAGTCACTTCAATACGTATACCTTTATTCATATTAATTAATTTGCAGCAAATACATTCGATCCTAATATTGGGTACTATATTACGTTTAACTGTTTTCATTAGCATTTTAATGTAATTTTATTTCAAATGATTCCGATTGATTGATTCTATTCAAAATCGTTTTTGTTATCTGTGGTCATTCGTTACGAATGGCACAACTCTAAGTGGGCGTTACCCGTCAAGAAAGTATCTACTTTTATTTCAAAATATTGTTCTACTGTAATGTCGTACTTTATAGGCGTGAACTGTCAAAAATAAAATAAACGAATGGAAATAGTATAGTTACTCTAAGGGCGGATCCAGCTTTCACGCCAGGGGGGTCATATTATAGTTCATGTCAGATTTTACGCCAGGGGGGGTCGTATAGTTCATGTCAGAACACTGGGCCTAATTTCCCCATGACCTCCCTCCTGGATCCGCCCTTGATTTATTCTGGCGCCAATATCCTTCAAACCAGAACACAACAGTGCCTTTATACTGCTGTTTGGCAGGAGAAATAGACAATGAGTTGCTGCCTACCCAGGCGGCCTCTCACATACGAGATACCACCAGTAAACGAATACATCTCGATCATAATTATAAAAAGCCTTCAGTTAAATCATGCTTTGCAAAAAGGTTTCAATTCTTCGCATTTCCGTCGACTTACCACAAGATCGTTAGATTATGCTCTATTAAGACGTGTTCAGTAAAAGAGTGCTCTTGCAAAATTTCACACTTTCTTAAACAATTAGATTACGAAACCACAGATTTTTTTTCTGATCTCCACAGTCATTTTACTGGATACAATGACAATTCAGACTGTCAGCCAATTTATGTAGATTCTATTTATGCATAACAAGTACATTTTTTTTAATATTATTGAAAAAATTGCCACTGGTAAATTATTTTTGTGTACTTAATTATCTTGTACTCGGATATTCTAATTCTTTGACTGGTAGCCCAAGGTTCAACCTAGTTTGGATACCCCAGAAAATACTTGTTATGAAGATCTCATATTTGTGGTTGTAATTTTATATTTTTTATAAACGATTTTAATTAAAAAATAAATAAACAAAGCGAATATAACTCACACTGATCTTTGTTTATTCACTTTAACAAACTCTGTAAGATTACGCCACTTATTGCATTACTTAGCACGATATAACTCGGTTAAGTTAATTCATGTAAATCCGCATTAAGTAAGGAAGTCATAATGATTGTATACGGGCGGGATACGCATTGTTTTTTCTCATTGTTCGTGCTGTTAATCTAGTTGAGTGAGTTGTTCTTTTCAATTAACTGCCGTCACGGGCAATTTTTCTTTCAGTCCACGGAACATCCTGTCCAAATGGGGAAAGAAAAGTGGCCCGGTTGTATCTTATTTCCTTATTGTGTTTGTATTTTTTGATATTTTTTTATATTAAATGCAAAACTTTCAGTTAATTTTAATTTAGTATAATAAACGTATTTTTAATTAACAGCGCTGCACTTTTCGTTAGTGGAAAAGCCTTAAACGAGATCCTTGGGTTTCCTATGGAAATTGGATCTTATTGGGAACATGTTCGATACAAATTAGATACGGAAAAAATAATACATATATTCACAACCTCACGTCTTTTTACCAGAAGGGGTATTCATAGGTGCTACCAGAACACCTAAGTTTCGGTTTGTATTCCCGTCCCACGATGTCATAGGGCAAACCTATTGATATATCCGGCACATATCCTGACTCCAGGCTGAAGGCAGTCTTAGTAATAAGGATTTATATCCTTGACATAAAGTCTTCTTGATTGAGCATTTTCTACTATTTTATTATGTACCAAATATTTTTTATGGGCTAATATTTAAGGTTGCCGTAACTATGTTTATATAAATTATTATAAAATGTACTAAATTATTAGGTTCGCGCTGAATGGGTGCCTCGTAACAAGCGTAATATTCACATCTTTTTGGGGGCAGAAATATAGTAAAATGTAGGTAGTAGTCTATCAAAAAAGGGAGAATAGTCTTTACACAATGTCTCTTGTAAATGGTATTAATACATTGTTAAGGTTTTGTGCCGATGCGCATTCTTTCTATACATAAGGGATATTTTATGTGGTTAGTCACTTTGTCATGCGGATTGCAGGAACAAAAAAGTATCTGAAACTGCCTCACACAATAAAAATAAAATTAGGATAAGTCCATTCAGACATTACACCATAATATATGCCTTTGTGGCTTTCACGGTTGATGTCACGTCTAAGCTTCAGGTGCGCAGCAATGATTCCTGCTAGTTAATGCATATATTAAGAGGACAGACATATCAACTTATATGTGATGCAGTATGGCTGGAGCCTAGTAAACTATTGATTGTTGATTGCGCGGGACGGCGTGGAGAATAAACACTTAATGACTTTCTTATTATCTCTCTCTTCCGCCACAGGAAATTTGCTCTTGATAGGATAAGATAGGATCTCCATATCGACATGCTTAAAATGGTCTAAATCCAGCGACCTTCTGTAATCTTACCAGTTTGTACGTCTATTCTATTCAATATTAACACACTCTTATCGAGACAATTTAGACAATAGAGTTTGAGAGATACTGATTGACAGATTTAAATTCTATGAAAATCGTTAACACTTATAAAATAGTAGATAATTTCATTATAATCTGATTTAAATTTGATTCCGTCGGTGTGGATTTTTTTATAGTGGTAGTGCCTCGGTGTTCTCATTCAAGACTCAGCATGAATGGGCAGGATCGATCAGCGTGGTATGACAGTCTTACAGGAGATTGGCGTGAAGCGACAACTTAGCTATTGCGTTACGTTTGGTGAGTGAGATTGCTGGACGCATAATACCCTTATAATAATATCATTTTTCTCTTCTCATCCTTTCTCCTTATAGCTCCAATTTCATCGTATCTATGATTCAACCGTTGTGGATGTTTATGGATGGAATTAATTTCCTACTTTCCATCAGGTGATCTGTTTGCCCGTTTGCCGGAACAAAGGTAAAAAAAAGAAACTGAAACGAGATAGAAACGTAAAAAAATTACGCTTGAATTTTCAGGCGTCACGAATTTCTTGTCCGTATTAGGAACAAAATATTCACTCATGTTCTTTAGAATAATAAATATGATTATTTTTCCGACCCAAATATCGACCAATAGAATTGCACCATTCGACGTCACGTGGTACAACCTACATGGTATTATACTGATAATTTTTTGAAAATTTTCTCTGGTAGTTGCTATATATAAAAAACAAAACATGATCCAGTCAAATTAACCACACGTCAAACTGACAGGTTGAATTCAATTGTGAAAATTGGAGATTTTGCATGAAAATGAGTTTGAAATTAAAATAAGTGAAAATCACATGAAAATAAATAAAAATATACCGAACAGTCATATACATAGGCTTGACCCAACACTATGATCGAGTCTTCTATCGTTGGTATCAGGATCTACGACAGTTTCTGGTGCATGTGCAAGTGCATGCATACGATGTAACCTTGATAATGAGTTAAATAAAAATGAAAGTTGGATAAATGTGGCGGAAATGCGCTCTTTACAATCTTGCTGATTGGATGTGATAAGATAATGGGAGATGAAAGATGAAGTGTTGACAAATATTATGCAAATTTAATAACAGACACATGAGTCATGTAACATGTCTGAATATAAGTTCTATTTCCGCTCGAATAATCTAATCCATTGGATATGAAATACATCTCCAAAATATTTCGATGGCGCAGTAGTTCTTAGGAATGCTGTGGTCTCGGGTTCGATTCCCGGATCTGGTAAAGTGATGTTGGATTTTCTATTTATTATCATCCCGGAGTCAGAAATTTGTGCTTGATAAGGCAGTAGGCTCCCCCTATCACATCGTGTCACGAAACATACAAGGTAAAACGCGGGTATCTTGGTAGTATCTCTGCCTACTCGTTCTTAAATAAAGTCAAAATGTTTATGAATCCACATGTATGATAAATTTTTACCTACTAAGCAATTACGAAGTCTTACATGTGGTCAAAGATTAAAGGACGTTAATGCATATTATTCGAAGAATATTGTCCTTAAGGAAACAGTTTATCCTTGTTTGTAAATTGGCATTTTGACCTGGTGTAATATTTCACTAGACACTTCTTATTGTCACTGGTTAAACCCAATAACCCATGAAATTACATTGAATTTCATTGAAGAAATAACCAAATAATTTGAATATATGTAAATATCACCAGGTAAAATATCTTGATTTTTTATTATTTCCCTGCAATAAAGTAGGCTCAAAAAACTCAAATATAATTATACACATTACGCCTTCCACTTAAACATTATGAAACGAAACTGTTATCTTGTTACGTATAATTTACATAATATTTTGAATAAATACACCTGACACCAATGCTTGACACGTTGGTAAACGTAGGCACGCACAATAAATCCTAATTTTTTCGCGTGTGGCAACACTAACGTCAACAGCTGTTTTGTGGGACTTTTTGGCGGGAAGTCAAACAAGGCGGACTATTTAAAATTTTTGATTTTATAAAATATTTTAAAATCTGTAATTATCCGGAGTAATGGGGACCCATAGCGATGGAGACCCAATAAAAGATAATAAGAAGAGAAAATATGAACGGATTGCTACTACTACTGCTAGTAATCCAGCAGAAGAGATTTTGGCGCCAAAACCATACTACAAACCTGGTTACAAGAGACAGTATACTGATAACTGTAACAATACAAACTTCCCAGTATTCATAGAAAGTACCGAAAATGAATATATTGGAAACAAAGATCCGATATTCATATTAAATATTTTAGGAGAATTCATCAAAGGACAGTATGAAATTAGTAGAGTAAATGCTCATAAAATTCAAATTGTTTTTAAGCAAGCCAGTTCAGCCAATGATTTTCTGAACAACAATTCCAAATTAGAAGCTCATAATATAAAAGCATACATTCCAGCATCTTCAGTGGAAGTCATCGGTGTAATCCAGTTTGTTCCCTTCGACATCTCCAATGAAGAACTCTACAGAAAACTCACATGTGAATATGAAATGGTAGCAGTGAGAAGGTTCACCAAAAAGGACAATACCGGAGTCAGACAAGCTTTGAAGACGGTAGCTATAACATTTGTTAGTAACACCTTGCCTGAATATATTTTCCTAGATCACTGGCGCTTCAAAGTTAAACCATATATTAAACCCCTATTACAATGTTTCAAATGTTTAAAATTCAATCATTCAGCCAGAGTATGTAAAAATAAACAAGTATGCTCAATCTGTGCTGGTGAACATTCCTACAAAGAATGCATTAATGAGGAGGAAATAAAATGTGTTAACTGTGGGGGTCCTCACCTGGCTATTGCCAGAACATGCCCAATGAAGGAAGCCAAATTGAAACAGAAAAAACTTTCCTATGCTGCTACAACTGCCACTTCTGTTAATAATGCAAGTAGTAATAGGAATTTCCCTCCACTTCCCTTACCTAAGCATGATACATTAAAATTCCAAAATTCAGGACTGAACAAATTTAAACATATTTCTTCTATTAAAGAAACCAATGAAATAATTAATAATGATAGGATAATAAATGCATTAGTTAAAACTCTCATTTCATTAGGAAACAATAAAGACGCTCCTAAGACTACAATTAAAATTAAAGAAATTTTATTGAAACACTTACATAATGGATAGATTTATAAGAATAGTACATCATAATATTCAGAGTATTAATAACAAACGGCCACTTGTAATGTCTTTATTAACAGAATTTAACATTGACATTTTGCTGCTTAATGAAACTTGGTTAAAAACAAACAATTGTCATAATCTGAAATTTCCAGGATATAATTTGATCTATAAAAATGCTAAAAATGATCATGGTGGTGTTGGTATTTTGATTAGAAATAATATTAAATATGAAAACATACAACTCCCATTCTACCAGGATATTCAATCAGTTGCAATTTCAGTTCAAACTCACACTGGTCCTTTATCCATTTTGACTGTGTATTGTCCACCTAAAAGTAGTAGATTTAAAATAAATAAATTAAGAAATATATTTAATTCCTTACCTAGACCCTGCTTAATATCAGGAGATTTTAATGCTCACCACATAGCTTTTGGGTGTGCAACAACAAAGTCAAGGGGTACTCAACTATTTAACCTATTGGATGAAGCTGATCTGTGCTTGTTAAATGATGGTAAAGCCACAACAGTCCAGGCCCCAAATAGGAATCCATCAGCAATAGATCTCACATGTGTTAGCCCAGACATAGCTCCACTATGTGAATGGAGTGTTGGTGAAGATCCATTAGGAAGTTACCACCTCCCTATCTTTACTGACATCCTGATCTCCCCCTGTAAATACCAAATAAATTATAACATACAAAAATATCTATTTCATAAAACTGATTGGATTAAATTTGAGATTGAGGCTGAGAAATTATTTAGTGAATTTATTCCTACAGACTCTGACCCTCTTACACAATATAATCAATTTTGTGAATTATTATACAATTTAAGGGACCAATGTACACCTATCTTCAAATGTAATATATCTTCAAACCATAGGAAAATCCCAGCACCATGGTGGAATGATGAATGTGCAGAAGCTGTACGAAAATCAAAAATGGCTTTGTTAGCATATAGATCATCAATGACAATGGAACGGTTTATTGAATATAAAAAATTGGATGCAAAAAAGAAAAAAATTATCAGTGAGCAAAAACGTAATAGTTGGAAAACCCTATGTTCATCCTTAGATAGATACACTCCTGTTTCAAAAATTTGGAATTACATCCGTAGATTTAAAAGGATTAATGTTATGACTAAACCTAAACAAGACGAATGGTTACCGGATTTTATTAATAAAATTAGTAATGGATCAAACAGTAGTTTAGTGGGTAATGATATTTTTTTCGATAAAAATAATGACCATGAAATTAATACTTTTTTGTTAAGAGAATTTACATATAAGGAACTTTGTATAGCATTAGATTCAAGAAAGGATTCGGCTCCAGGACTAGACAATATTCCTTATATCCTTTTACGAAAACTTCCTATCAACTGTAAAAAGAAATTATTAATGGTTTTAAATTCGCTATGGCTTAATCAAATTATTCCTGAATCTTGGAAAACTCAGTGCATCATTCCAATTCTGAAACCTGAGAAACCTCCTAAAGATTACAATTCATATAGACCCATATCATTAACCTCTTGCATAGGTAAAGTAACAGAACAAATTATCAAATTAAGACTTGATTATTATGTAGAGCATTACAATATTTTACCAGATATCCAATTTGGTTTCAGAAAAGGTAAAAGTGCTCCAGAAAGTTTTGTTACCTTTATCACAGACATGAAAAAATGTCTCCTTTCAAAATCTGTTGCAGTTTGTGCTTTCCTTGATGTTCAGGGTGCATATGATAATGTAGATATTAATCAACTGATACTGGTATTGTATGAATTGGGTTTACCCGGAAAATTGTTAAAGTGGATTCATAATTTCCTTAACGATCGGTCGTTTCATGTTAAATTTAATGGGCTACTACACGGCCCATATTCTGTTTGTAAAGGCCTAATGCAAGGAGCATCTCTGTCACCTATCTTGTACAACCTGTATACTTCTCAAATTTCACAATATCTTACGAAAAACGTTAAAGTATTACAATTCGCAGATGACATTGTTGTTTACTCAATTGACAGAAATATTTCGGTTGCTCAACAAAATTTAAATCTAGCTTTATGTCAGTTGAATTCATATTACAGTAATAAGTTAAAATTAAATATTAATACGGAAAAAAGTTCTCTTGTTGTATTTGGTACTGATGATTTGATCAATATTCAATATAATAATTTATCCATTCCTCAAGTGAAAGAAAAGAAATTTTTAGGAGTAATAATAGATAATAAGCTTAAATTTCAAAGCCATATAAATTACATATGTAAAAATGCAACAAGAAATTTAAATATCTTGAGAAGTTTGGCAGGAACATTCTGGGGTTCAGATCCTAAAACCTTATTAATGCTCTATAAAAGTATCATTAGGAGTCATTTTGATTATAGTTATTTAGCTTATATGTATGCTGGCTCTTCATTGTTAAAAAAATTAGATGTTATTCAAAATATTGCATTGAGAATAATAAGTGGTGCAATGAGAACTACGCCTATACATGCACTTGAGGCCGAGGTCTGCGTACCTCCTCTGGCTATTAGAAGGTTACACTTTGCGGAAAAGTTTTGTTTAAAAGCTTTATGCAAAACCAGCTCAATATTATTAGATACTGTTAAATTGCCTGAAAATTTATGTGATGCCTCATTAGACGATTACATTCGTCCTTCTGATATAATGTATAACAAAATTCCTGAATTGTGTACTATAATGGCTCATATGAATAAGCTTAGTGTAAATATGAATAAGTTTAGTATTTACCCTGTATATAATTGTAAATACGATGCTTTGTTAGATTCAACTCAAGAAAGGGATAGCGTAGATGACATAAATAATGTACTCTGGTATAAAATATACACTGATGGCTCAAAAACCCTAGATCGTGTATGTGCTGCTTTCTATGACTCGTATAAGAAAATAAGTAAAAATTATAGAATTAATAACGAGAGTAGTATTTTCACAGCAGAAGCATACGCAATTTATAGAGCCTTAATGTACACGAGAGATTTAGGTAACGTTGACAGAATACTTATTCTATCAGACTCTCAAAGTGTTATTAAAACAATATATGGTTCAACTTTGGCTTATAAAACCAACTATATAATTTATAATATAAAAGAATTACTGTATAAATTGAACAAGAGCAAGGTGGTTAGGATTGAATGGGTACCCGGCCATTCGGGAATCCAGGGTAATGAATTAGCTGATAAAGCAGCTAATTCTCATTGGGATGAAGACCATAATGATGCACTGAAAATACCCTACACAGATTATTTTCTGACATTAAAAGAAAAAACTAGATTTAGATGGGAGTGCTACTGGAAGGAAAAAAATAAAAGTAAGGGAAAATGGTATGCATCAATACAAGAGAACCTACCCGCCCGCCCATGGTTTAATAATAATAAAATGCAATTTGAAGAAAGGAAATGTATAACTATAATAAATAGATTAAGATTTGGACATTGTCAGACTCCAGCACATCTGTTTAGGATGAAAATATTAGCATCTGATCATTGCCAATATTGTGGCGTACAACCAGCAGACTTAGACCATATTGTTTTATCTTGCCCTAAATTTTATTTATTACGTTTAATTTTAATTTCGGATTTATTAGAAATATCAACACATAAGCCTTCGTCAGTTAAAGAAATGTTAAAGAATCCATTAATGTATAAACCGTTATATAAATATATATGTAGTACAGTAGAAAAATTGTAAAGGTTGTTGATGTTGTAAATGTATATAGATTTATGATTGTATATAATTCGAACATACGATTTGTAATAGTTAAGGGTTGGCTAAAAGGACTTGTATCCATAGCCGTAAAATTTTAAATAAAAAAAAAAAAAAAAAAACAGCTGTTTTGTTCGTGTCTCAAATTTTTTATATAAAAAATACTTATTTTGAAACCCTTTCCCAATAATTAATCGTATAGTATAGTGTTAAGTGTGGCATATTGTGTTAATATTAAGAACTTACTAACATTTTCAAAGATAACACCGAAAACAGCAAGTGCCGGCAAGTGACATTTAACATAACCTACAACCGTTACGATCTAAAAAATTTAAAAGTTCGCAATAGTATTATTCGAATTTGTAAGTCACTGTTTCTCTGTTTTGTGGTTAACAACAGAAATTCTTTGTATCAATTTACCTTCTGCACGTCTTCAATCAACTTTCCTTGGTACTCGGTAGGTACCTCCATACTTTCCTACATATTATTCAAAGTCATTTCTAACATACAACAATGATGACTCGCAAGGCCTTTTCACGCCAGGAGGAGACTAAACTCCAACTGACGTTGAAAGAGCTAAAAGTTACCAAGGAGCTGGTTGAGGAACTGAACGGAGAAAGAGATGACAACGAAAAGGTACTGTTGGAGATGTCAGACAAAAATTTTAAACTAAGAAGTGAGTTATCTGAGCTTCATGTACAGTTGGAAGCATGCATAGATGACCGGGACAGGTTGCAAACTATTGTGGAAGGGTTCGGCCAATGCAGTGATGAGTATGAATTATCTCTCAAACGCATCACTGAATTGGAAATTTTACTTCAGGATGCCCATAATGAAATAAATAAGTTAGAGAGTTACAAACTCAATGAAACCATCTTGCAAAATCAGAGTTTGTTTGATGAATTAGTTGCAACCTCTCCGCAGTTGGTTCATGCTGATATTAACCACATCCCACCAACAACTATTGACTCAACTGTTGGAAACAGTGAAGATTATGCAAGGGGGATTGGTAAATGCAGCAAGAACAAACTGAAAAAATATATTAACATAAATAAATTTATTAAAAAGACTCAGAAATTAATTAGCAAAGACAAAATACATACAAAAAATTTGAGACATAACAAACATAGAATCAACTTGAAAAAACAATTACAATCTTGTTATAATGAAATTAATTTTAATAAAAAGCAGTATGATTGTGAAATTAGTAAATTAGAACTAGAAATAATAGACCTTGAACAGTCATTACAATCAATTACAAAAAAATATGAAATATCAAAAAAAGAAATCAATGAACATGTCTTAGCACTTAATGACCTAGTACAGACATGTCATTATAATACTGAAAGATTTAATTCTTTAGTAAATAATCATAATTGCAACTGTGACCGTTCTGTTAAACTATCCTTAACACCTAATAAGGATATGTTAAAATCTCCCAGTACCGCACACAATTCTGTTATAAATAATGAAAATATAGTTATATTTAGTGACAATATTGGGAAAGGGTTAGGTAAAATATTGAATAATAAGACAGGACAAACAGTTATAAACTATTGTATGCCAGGACTGTCCTACCCACAAATTATTGAAAAAATTTTAAATTACAAATTTAATACAAACTCAACATTGATAGTTTTGATTGGTAATAGGGGCAATGTAAACACATGCCAGTACTCTAACATCCTTAACAAATTAACATCTTTGAAAGTTAAGCACATTGTAATGTTTACATTCCCCTATGATAAGAGCTTGTCACACGTGGAAAGAAATGTTAGATTTAGGCTAAATTCTATTTTAAAAGAAGCCCACAATAATAATAATAATAATAATATTACTAAGATTGACATAAATACTTACAATAGTAAGTATAAACAATTAAATTCATATTTTATTAAACGACATGTAGCAAAACTGCTATGTTTTAATATATTAAACAAAGCCAAAAGCTTGGCTACTCCCACTGCTTCTATTGAGCAGATGACATCCAAGACACGGAATAATACACTTGTATCTATTCCTAATGACATCACAATAAATTATTTAAATTAAAGAATACGACAATAGAGTCCACCTCTTGCAATCAGACATTACAAGTAATAAATAATAATATAGAACATAATAATATTTCTTTAAATAATAATAATTTAAATGATATGAGAGTTTATAGTACCCCACCCATTAGTCGGAATAATGTTTGTAATATGAGTGGAAATAAAATTCTAAAACTAGTACATCAAAATAGCCAGGGCATGCTGGGCAAAGAATTGCAAATGGAATTGTTCATGGGTTGTCAGGAAATTGATATACTTTGCATTACAGAACATTGGCTAAGAACTGAACAACTCATGTTCAATTTTAAAAATCATATAGTTGGTAGCAACTTTTGTAGGGAAAGTGCAATACATGGTGGCTCACTAATATTGATTAATAAAAATATTAAATTTAAAGAACGTAAGGATATAGTGAGCCTCTCTGTAGAACAAACAGTAGAAATATCATGTATAGAGTCGGAGCAGTTTATCATTGTCAGTGTATACAGACCTCCTTCGGCATCATATGACAGTTTTGAATGTATAATTGAAGATGCATTGAGGAAATTAATTAAATCAAATAAGAGATTGCTGGTGTGTGGAGACTTTAATATTAATTTATTAGAAAATACTTCTATGACTGTAAAGTTCAAGAATCTATTTTTGTCATTTGACTTGGTAAATCTTTTTTCAGAACCAACTAGGATAACTAATATCAGTGCTACCTGCATAGACAATGTGTTCACTGATATAGTGCCTATAAATAGTTGTATCATTAATAAGTTACACTCTGATCACTGTGGACAACTTGTCACATTTAGCAGTCAGTTCCAAACACAGTACAATGAAAAACTTACTGTTGTTCCAGTAACTAAGACCCGGTTAGAAAAGTTAAGAAAAAATATATCTAATAAATTTACCACAATTGTAAAGGGTAATGACCCTAATAAGTTATATAACTTTGTATTTAATACATTTTGTGAAGAATTCAAGTCAATTTTTGCTTCCAGGTCCATTTCCAGTGACAAAAAAACATGTTTTAACAGTTGGGCTACTATCGGTATACATCGAAGTAGGGAAAAACTATATAATCTTTATCACGAAAGAACATATAACCATAGTCAGGATTTCAAATCATATGTAAAAAAATATTCAAAAATATTTAAACAAGTTTGCCTTAAAGCGAAATCAATGTATGTAAGTAACAAAATAAAAAGCTCCAAAAATAAAATAAAAATGACTTGGAGTGTGATTAATAAAGAAACTGGTAGGGCTAAACCTCGGGACACAGAGTTTAGCTTAAATATTAATAATCAGAATATTACATCTAATGTAGAAGTAGCTAGGATTTTTGAGAATTTCTTCTCAGATGTACCAGTTTCTATAACAAAAAGTTTAAACTCATCCCCTGCCATAGCAGAAAAGTTACTACAAGAAAATGTGACTGGAGGCAGAGATTCATTTGAATTCCATTGCGTTGACAGTATGGATGTAATAAAAATATTTAAATGCATTAATATTAAAAACACTTGTGACCTCTGGGGAATTTCAACAAAAATATTAAACTCTGTAATACCAGTCTTGGCTCCCCAGTTAGCTGTAATTTTTAATGCTTGTATAAACAGTGGTCTATTTCCTGATAATATGAAGTTGAGTAAAGTTATACCTCTTTTAAAATCGGGTAGTTCAGAGGACCCCTCTAATTATAGACCTATTTCAGTACTACCTTCATTTAGTAAAATTTTTGAAAAACTAATGCTCTCACAACTTCAAACTTATTTTTCAAAAAATAGAATACTTCATGGTAAACAATTTGGCTTCACGCGGGGTCGCTCCACAACAGACGCTGGTGTGGAGCTAATAAGTAACGTATTTGATGCTTGGGAGAACTCACAGGATGCCTTGGGTGTATTCTGTGATCTATCCAAAGCGTTTGATTGTGTTCACCATGATATACTTATCAGGAAATTGAGCCACTACGGAATTAATGGTATTGCTCTTGAATTATGCAAATCGTATTTGAGTAATAGAGTCCAAAGTGTAGATGTCAACGGAATAAGATCTCCTGGGTCTGCCGTTACTATGGGAGTTCCGCAGGGCTCGATTCTTGGACCCTTTCTCTTTTTAATTTATATTAATGACTTACCTTTTTTTATAAGGGACAACTGTAAGGTAGTGTTGTTTGCCGACGATACTTCATTAATATTTAAAGTAAATCGACGTAATCCTCATATTGACGACGTAAACAACACCCTCTCAAAAATATTACATTGGTTTAGCATTAACAATTTGTTATTAAATAGCCAAAAAACGAAATGTATAAGGTTTGTGACACCTAATGTCAAAAAAGTTAATGCTAACATTAATTTGAATGGGGATGAGTTGAGCCTTGTGGATACAACTAAGTTTTTAGGAATTACATTAGATCCCAAACTTCAATGGGGTTCTCACATCATCGCTCTAGCTAAAAAGCTGAGTGCCGCTGTCTTTGCGGTGGGTAAGATTCGCCAATTGACTGATGTTGATACAGCTCGATTGGTATATTTTGCCTACTTTCATAGTCTGATGAGTTATGGAATTTTACTGTGGGGTGGTGCTGCTGACATTAATACCATCTTTGTTCTCCAAAAGCGAGCTATAAGGTCAATTTATTCGCTTGGGTCCAGATATTCTCTTAGAGAAAAGTTTAAAGAGATAAATATAATGACAGTAGCATCACAATACATTTTTGAAAACTTAATTTATGTACATAGAAATAAAGAAAGTTTTCTTAAGATTAGCGATATCCACAACAAAAATACTAGGAATAAGAATAATCTAGCTACTCTTAAGACAAGACTCCACAAGATCAGCAAATCTTTTAAGGGTTACTGTATACACTTTTATAACAAAGTTCCCAGTCATATTAAAGCCTTATCTATTACAAAATTCAAAGCTATTATCAAGCAAAAATTATGCAATAAGGCATATTATAAAATTTCGGAATATTTAGATGATAACAAGGCTTGGGAATAGAATAAAATTAAATGAATGTGTAGTATCTCGGAGCGTAAGTCTTGGTGTGCTCTATAAATTACCATTTAAATTAAGTAACTTGTCAAATTTGCCATTGTTTTCCTATGTAAGTGATTGGGTATGTCATGCTCGCTAAAAGGTCTGTGCTTGCGGTGGCGTCGTGTGCCAGGTCGGTCACTTCCCTGCAACATGGTTGAGGAGGCCGATGGCTGGCACATGCGTCATACTCGTGAACGGGTGCTGCTTGTGTAGACTGGTCTATCCGATTTGCTTACATTGTAATGGATTGATTGATGGATTACATAAGACTCGCAATTATTCACTGCTTTGGCGAAAAAGAGTATACTGATTCTTCGTTCTGGGCGACTTCACTTCACTCAACCATAGTAATGGAAATATAATAATATTCATATCAAAAATATTTACTGTAAATTTTCAACATATTATTATTAAACTGCTCTGATTTAAACCAACTTGTAAATTTTTGTAATAATTCACTACATTGTAAACTGGTTTTGAAAAGAGCAACACTAGAGTTTCTTGCCCGTTCTTCTCTAGTGAAAACAGCTTTCCGAACCGGGTGGTAGATAAATATAATAGTTAAAAAAAACTAAAATACACGCTTTAATAAGATATACAACTAAAAAAGTAAAAATAATTGATACTGAATTTAAGATAAGAAAATGGAGTAAAATACATATTATATTTTATTGTTACAAAGCGTGGGATGCAGGAGGATAAGTAATTGTTGTAAACACCCCACGCTTTGTTACAATAAAATATAATATGTATTTTACTCCATTTTCTTATCTTAAATTCAGTATCAATTATTTTTACTTTTTTAGTTGTATATCTTATTAAAGCGTGTATTTTAGTTTTTTTTAACTATTATATAATTGTTTTGACTAAAAACATCCATCTACGGCTGTATTTCCAATCAATAACGCCATCTGTTGGTCAGTAGTAACATTTGACACTTGAAGAATACAATGTTAACGCCATCTAGCGCCATCTATTAGTCAGTAGCAAATTATGTTCATCTATACGCCACCTAGTGGTCAGTAGCAATGGTCATCAATTATAAGAATAATTAATCCTGGCGAATCTAATCAGGATAATTATATATTTTAATCGAATTATTGTATTGTCATCGGTCTTTGACAGGTGTGCAAAATTTGAACGAAATCTGGCCGTTTGAAGTGGGTCAAAATCGCGCCCAAAGAAGTCGGTTACAAACAAACATACAAATATACAAATATACAAACATACAAACATACAAGTGAAGCTAATATAAAGCGTGTAAAAAATGACTGAATCTAAATGATGTTGAACATTTTAATGGATTCAATAAATTATTTTCATTTTCATTTTCATTTAATCTTTAAAGGGGATTCATGTGGTAAATATTTCTCTTTGATAAGACTATTAGTTATTATATCACATATATTCATACATATATGATCGTGTCTGTATCCGCGGGAGGATAGGCAAATGCGCTATTAGTAGCTTATTTTGATCCTAAGACGATACGAGGCGAAATCGTCGGGTTGCTTAAATGTGTTAGATTTCAAACGAAAATCTCACATCAATTGGATTGGTTCACAGCCCATACTCGTATACCATGCGTCTAAACAATTAGGCTATTCTCATATATACAGGGTATATCAAGACTGCTACCGAAAACGAAGCCGGGTGGTAGTTTAAACGACTTCAGACACAATGCAACAGAAAAAGTTGCAAAAAACAGCGACAATTTGGTTTTTTGTTATTTTTTTCCTATGGCCATATTTGGGTGGTAAATACATTTTTTCCTAAAATAATACCTTTTATTTATAAGTACTTTAAGGTATAAAAGAGTTTAAATTATTATTTTAGCAAAAACTATGGATTTACCACTCAAAAATTACGATATTTAAAAAAATCATAAAAAATAATTGTCGCGTTTCTATGCGAAATTTTTAATTGCATTGTGTTTGTAACCACTAAAACTACCACCCGGCTTCGTTTTCGGTAGCAGTCTTGAGATATCCAGTATAGGACACTTTTATAATCCATTATGTTACCTTTTATTAAATGAATACACCCAACAGTCACATACACAGTCCTCGAGATATACGGGAGAAGAAACAAATATATGTGGATCACACAAACAATTGTCTCGGTGTGGAGATCGAACACGTGGCCTTTCGTTTCACAACCGGCGTCTAACCAAGTGCACCATGGAGGCTGCTGAGTTATGAAGCAAAGTTGTGGTTTTACGACCGACCACCAGATGTCGAGCCATTTCCCCATATACGTCACCAATATGTGAATAAAGGGTTCGGGCGGTAAGGGGAATATTGCAGGAAATTTCTACTTTGTAACATTTTTATGTTCTTCGCAAGTGAAGCACCGCATGCATAGTTTATTTACCTAAATATTCACAAATGATGTAACAATACTACTTGTTCGTTATCGTAAAATATTTGTAAGCCTCAATGTCGTTTAACAAATAGGTATTTAACTTCCAACAATAAAAGAATAATAATGTAACTTGAATAGTTTACAAATTAGCCTGAATACTATGTTACAAAATACTATATTAATTACTACAAGGTATTATTCTTACCTTATGGCTTATGGGAAAGTCTGAGATAGAAATAATGTATAAAATTAACACTATTTAAATGTGTTAAAAAAGTGGCTTCTTTAAATTCTATTCATATTTGTTTACATAATATATGCGATTGCCTTAGCTGCGCGGTTGTGCTATGGTACGATTAAAACGCTGAAATCTCGGGTTGAATCCCGGGTCAGCCCGGAGTCAGGATTTATGCTATTAATTACATCAGTATATATGTATATGTATGCATGTATGTATATCAAGAAAAGCTGATTGAATTTATCTGCGATTTATAGTAATTGATCGAGCATTATTTTGATAAGGCTCAAGGGATTACAATTCTGGTGCGCAAAAAGTTATAGACAAAATCTTCCGGGTTATTATATTTTAAACTTACCTCACCATTCGTCACCACAAACACACAACACACACACCAAACTTGATATTCGCAAAAAAAATTGTAGAAAATAAATATTGCACTTCCAGAACAGAAGTAACATTAGAAACAAACATTTAATTTACTTAGAAAAATAACTGTCCGTCATGATATAACATAGGGTAGGTATATCAAGATTTCTAGCGAAAACGAATTCGGATGGTAGTTTTTAGTGACTATAAACACAATGCTACTAAAAAATTTCGCAAAGAAATGATACAATTTCTTCAGATTTTTTATATATCATTGAGTCTAGTTGTTTGATTTTTCTGACCTCTGACTTTTCGGAGTCAAGTGTGTATTGATAGTCTATCACCACGCACTATAACGGTGAATGAAAACATCGTAAGGAAATCTGCATACTATTGCGATTTGCAAAATGTCTATGATGTGTAAAATTCGCCAACCTGTACTAGGCCAGCGTGGTGGACTCTATGAACTAACCACTCTCAACCGAACCCTCGATTGCAGAATAGGCCCGTGCCCTGCAGTGGAATATGTATGGGCTTATACATATATACATACATCGTGTTTGGGTGGTAAATCCATAGTTTTTGCTCAAATAATAACTTTAAAATAAAATTCATTAAAGAAAAAAAAATATTTACCACCGAAATACGATGTCAGAAAAAATATTAAAAATATCGTCGCTTTCTTTGCAAAATGTTTACTTGCATTGTGTCTGAAGTCACTAAAACTACCACCCGGCTACATTTTCAGTAGCAGTCTTGTTATAACTTGCATTATGTTCTACATTGTATGCTCAAAACAGAACAGTTCCAAATAATATCAAAACTTAGATCAGACATCAGCCAACAGTGTAATTGTGGCGGGAGGGATCCCACAATATTAGTTAAGGAGTAAACAAAGGATAAGCCTTGTAATATGGTTTTGAGTTAGGTTCAACCAGAGCGGAACATATGCCACTTCACTTAAACCCGTCTAGCCGTGGATTTTACCCAGTCTTGAGTTGTGTACGTGGAGGGAATTTCTTTGTTTATGTCTTTTTTTTTGTACTTGGGACCAGAAATTAATAACTGCGATTAAATTTATTTATATGTAATAAAATAATAAATCTATATATTTAAAATATCATCGTGTGACATAAGTAATTTAATGCCTGTGCTAAAATTAAAGGTGAAGTAAAGTATTAATTTTGGGGGTGAAAAATTAGTCTTGAATAAAATGTAGTGACATGTCGAATGTTTGCAGTGTGCAGGAATGCAGAATGTGTTATTGATACATTAATAGTATTATATCACCTAATTAGTGGTGTCGATAATTATGCGTCCGTAGTAATTAATAATAATTGGTTTGATAAAAAAGTGATTTCAAACAATCACTTTAAATTACATTTTAATTTTGATAGCTTTTATATCTTGCATTTTCTCTGGAATACGAAAAAAGTGAAGAATGGGGGCGAGACATTTCATGAGAATGTACACCTGTGGACCCAAGAAATTTAATTAATACGTAACCGTCGCCAGTCTGTGAGAATAGCAAAAATATGTAGTGGCAATTAATTAAAACGTACTTATCTCAATACAAACGTGCGTTTAGCGCGGCATCTTCTCGTTTCGTTTAAATCTCGGCAGCGTGTACCAGTTTTAGTGCACAAAAAGGGTTGCATTGCCTTTGTAACCGGTTTTATATGGCTTAAATTTGTATAAACTGCGCGGTCCATAAGATACGTCCAAGAGAAGCAATTATAAAGCTAACCTCGGCTATTTTATATACGCGGTGGGTCGCAGAGACCCCAAGCACATTGCAGATCTCTGGCAATTAATCAGTCCCACACTTCCACCGACAAGGATTATAGCAAATGGCTCGGATTAGACGGCCAACAGTTTTTCCACTTTTACGCTCAGAATTTTTAACATGAGATTTATTTTATCGGGATGCTTTTGCGAGTAAATACATGTTATATTCTCCGACATTTGACAGGTTAATCTCCAGCAGTTGATAAGTAGCTAAGAACATAGTTGGTATACATTGTTATACATAAATTGTACGTGGGAATATGAACGAATATCAACGTAAATTACCCGTGTGAATTGTGATATGAATTTTGATAAGGAAACAGATGTTTGGCTTACAGTTAGCGCAAAAGTATTATAAGACCCTGTTGAAAATTCTAGATGTGCAATTATTCTATTAAAATGTCATCAATGTGCAGTACATTGGGGGAATGCATTATTATAAATATTTTTCTGATTGTTGATTTATATTTGTTTCCGATGGAAGTTTCTTAGTATATAATGATATTATCCATCCAAATATGTACCCAAATATATAAAAAAATATTTACCTTATCATTTTTATTACTAGATATTGTAATCTTAATAATTTAATTACAAATTATAACGTAAAAGATATGACAGTAGATAATATCTTTATGATAGACGAAAATTCGCCACAACACCTTATAATCCTTTTTAAGTGTATTTGATATTAACTTTTTTTATTGCTTAAATGAGAGAAAAGCAAGTAATTCGAATAATGGTGAAATAATGGTGAACAGATACGACCGTTTATGGAACGTATCAAAACAAACAACAGCAAAAAACAAAGCAATGCTTGGGTTTCCTCTGCGACCTTATTGAGCACTATTTTTAAGCTGTTAAATATAATTTTATAATATACTTGACATTAGAAACTACTTGGGAATTATCGGTAAGCAAAGTACAAAAATAGTGCAGGGATTGAACCATCCCGAGGCATAACATGTTAAGAGTCAATGAGTCCTGTATTTACTCTGGCTACAATGTAATTCAAATGGGCACACAAGAGCGTATTTATACTGCTGTTTTGCGGGAGAAATAGACATTGAGTGGTAGGTACCACTCGTGGGTATGTACCCAGGCGGCCTCTAACATATGAAAGTCACGCCATCAGTGACAGACGTACTACTTACTTTATATAGACCAAATTGGAGGCTCATAAAAATGTCACGCGCTTCTTTGCTGGGCACAAACGGCGTCCTTCAATTCAAAGGAAGTGCAGTCCACCAAGCAATCCTACAAAAGCTTGGTCACAAAGCTTTACAATTCTTCTTTGTAACTCTTAGTAAACATCTCAGACTCCTCATGATATTTTATTTCATCGATAAAACGAGTTATATAGTAATTTTGAATATTTTTGTAACTTCGAATATCCACGGATGTCTTAGGTTCGAACCTGCTACCTCAGTTTCGTAGGTCCCATTGCCAATCAAGCTATAGCTCACCAAACAGAGAAAGGTATAAGTACATACTTGTTAGGACAACAGGAACCAACCTATAAGAATTTGTGTAGGTACACAAGAACTGTATGGAGTGGTCGCCACATTGTTTAAAGGAATATTACAGGTTCAATCAGGTTCAATCCCACAAGCAAGTACATGCCAACGTGTTCGATAAATATTCAGGCCCAGACAATTAAAGTATTCCGAGTCGAAAATGTCATGAAACTATTGTTTAATCGAAATCTAACCCAGGACATCCCTGTTTATGCTGTGTGAGATACTCGTATGTGTTCTGGTAGGTGTACGTAGATAACGAAAAAAAAATGGGGCCGATCCATTAATCTGCATATAATAATGTAGAAATTATTGACACGTCGAGAGGAATTTGCGATTTACAGCCGCTGCCAATAAACAAACCCAATCCAAAATTTGCCGTTTTAGATTGACAGCTCAATCGTTTTTCTGATACTATATTGCCAATAATCAACCTCAGTAGTGAATAAACTATGGCAACATGACAGGAGACCAATCGAAAAGTAGAAAACAATTGACAACAAAACAGATTGACTTCAATCTAATTTTTTTCGATTGATTATTGGCATCGGCCGTTAGTGAATGAAACAATACTTGATGAACATGAATTATGAAACAATATATTTTGTAAGTTTTCAACGATTACTATTAGAAAATATGCATATTTTTTTCTTACGTGTTTTTTATAACATAAAAACGTGAGAATGTCACAATGTCGTTATCATTGCCAACCTGATGATTTTAGTAATATATGTACGTATGTAGAAAAATTATTACAGAGAATTGAATTTAGTTTCATGATTTGTACACTTAAGATATTGTGTTATTTATATATTATCAACAAACTTACACCCAGGCTTACTTGAAGCTATCTTTATAACTTACCCACGCAGGTAAGGGTAGGATTACAAATAATCTTGACATTTTTATTTTCGCAGACCTACAATTAATTGATGAATTCTGATAATAAATAATATTCGAGTATGTTATTGGACCACCGATAATATCAGATAATGATGTCGATTTTGTGTACGTGAATATCATTTTATCCGCTGTGGCTGTACACAGTATATATTAATACTTTTACCTCGTACCAGTCTCAGAGCGGTCGCGTCCACAGCGTGTCCTCGAACATTCGAATAAAACGCTCACTTCATTTGTGCAACAAAATCGGGACGTACAGTTAAAGACAATGACCCGCCTCTTTTTAGACTTGTGAATCAACAATATTGTGTTGTGATTGTGTCAGTTAATCGAAGAATATTATAAGACTTCAATATGACAGTGACGTTAAACCCTCACTCGCTGGTAGATGTTGTCGACAACAAAATATCGCCGGATCCTTCTAAAGCTTCAGGGGCCATATGTGGCTGGTGCTGCCAACAATGGAGAGCGATATTAGCGGAGGTGGTTTCCACGATGCTGCTCATACTGTTCGGCTGCATGTCATGTATACCGATCGAAGGATTTTCACCTCAACCACCCATTTACGCTCCCCTCAGCTTCGGTCTCGTAGTTTCATTCAATGTTCAGATATTTGGACATATATCTGGGGCACACATGAATCCCGCAGTGACACTGGCTTCAGTTATATGTGGTAGCATGTCAGTAAGTCTTGCGGTGGCTTACGTTATAGCTCAATGTATAGGAGCGGTACTGGGTTACGGAATACTTGTTGCTGTTGCTCCAATTAATATAGCGCCGATTGGAGTGTGCTTAACGATGCCGCATGCAGGTCACACCTTGTTGCAAGCTTTGGGCGTGGAAGTGGCGCTGACGGCTGCTCTGAGTTTTCTTTGCTGCGCGTGCTGGGATCCAGTGAACGAACAAAAACAGGAGTCGGTGGCCATCAAGTTTGGTCTGGCAATTGCAGGACTTTCGCTCGCGGGAGGCCCTCTGACTGGGGCTAGTATGAACCCTGCCAGGAGTTTGGGGCCTGCGGTGTGGACAGGGTCGTGGTACGCTCACTGGGTGTACTGGGCTGGACCACTAATTGGAAGCATTGTAGCGGCAGTCATGTACAAACTTATTTGGCTTAAGAAACAAGACTGATGTTTATTTATATGGTAATCAAGTTTATTGGTTTTTACGAATTTAACATTCTTTTACAATATTATATTTATGGTAAGATATTTAAATAATGTGTGTGTTTGTCCCATCAGAGTAACTTATAGATTATCTTAATATTATGTTTTTAAATATTATACCTTAGGCGAGATAAATGTATTAATGTGTGTGTTTTATCCCATATGAGTTAATAAATTGCGTCTTTTTCAATTATGTACGCGGGTACGCATTGATAACTGTTTAAATAAACGTGGGTACATAGTACAAGTTTATGCCAATATGCGTCGATATTAAAGCAATTGAATTATTGGTATTATTTTATTTTATTACAATCCTCATTAATATCTAACAATAAGTATATATTGACGGCAAAATGATTTATCACAATATTATAGGGGACAGAGCTGATAAGTTACCTTATCAAGGCAGATATCTTAGTAAATTAATAATTGGTGTAGTAAATTCCGGAGAATTATATCGATTATTTTCCAATTTATAGAGGCTATAAGGTAACTATCAGAGTCATTGTTAAGACAATAGATTTTTTCTTATTTATCTATATCATATTAAAGAAGAAAGATTTAATTGTTTGAATTGTTATGAAACTACAGGACTGATTTGAAAAATTATTTCATCATTGCAATCCTACATTATCCCTGATGAACATGGACAATGTAATATTTTAGTTTTGTTATTAGTTAACTTATATAATTAAAGTAGGTATTTTAATCATGAACCGTAAAAATATGGAATGTTTCCTGTTGTAAGATTATTTATAAATTATGTTTGCGAAATCGAAACTGTTATATTCATTGTATTTTCCTCAATTGATTATAGTTCTTTAGTTACTAATCGTGTTGATAATATTTATTGTAATGATTAATTTCTTCGTTGTTGTTCCTTTTATTAGGAAACTATATGTGTGCGTAGTGGTTAATATGCCTGTCTAGTAACAGTTTGCAAAATGTAATTTAATAATAATTCATGTTAATCATCAAATTGGCCTGATTGATGCAATAATCATACGTGGCTTATAATTTTAGTAATTACCAAGCAAATTTGACCATATCGGCTTGATTTAGTGCGAATAATTAACAAACAAACAAATTTATACACCCAACAGTCACATACATAGTCCTAATCTCACACTATGATCGAGTCTTGTGTTGTGGGTATTAGGAACTACGAGAGGCTTTTCGGTCTCACAAACACCCAGACCCGAAACAACTACCTGTGGATCCCACAAATATTTGTTGTCTTGGTGCGGGATTCGAACCCGCTGCCTCACGTTTCACAGCCGTCGTTTACCCAACCGCGCCTTGGAAGCTGCCTATCATTTGGAGCATTAGTTACCCTTCATTTCGAATATAGCCATACTGTAAAAAAAAAAAAGACATTATTAACACATCACAATCAAAACAGGAAACAGTCAAGTCAGTTTCGCAATCATAGCTGAATCCCTTATAAGCTAGGGTAGACTGTGGCACGCATTTTAGTTACACCAAAAATGAAAGACCTTTTTTTAAATTTCACGGAATGGCGAGACGAGCATGTCGTTCACCTGATGGTAAGCGACCGCTCATTAACAGTAGCAAAACCAAAACCCTTGAATTACAAAGCAATGCTTGGCAACCCACTGCGCTCGCCATCCTGAGACATAATATGTTAAGTCTCAATATATCCAGTAGTGACTCTGTCAACAATGTCCTTCAATCCGAAACACAACAATACATTCCCGATGATGATCTTTATCCGAAGACCTTAATCATAGACAGTTATAAAACTTATTTTAGTTATCGAATGTTTTGTCCCGAACAATTTTTTTAATTCAATTTGAATTTGATTTTTAGAAGCAACCGTTTCCTAAATTATGTAGGTTTTATGAATAAGGCCGTAGGTATGTTTTGTCTAACTCAGTGGTTTTTAACCGGCGGTCCACGGACCACTGGTGGTCCCTGAAAGTAAATCCAGTGGAGCTATGTTAGGCCATTCTTAAAATAATTTTAGCATGTTTATTTATAAATCGATAGGAATACCCTTTATTTATTTATATTTTGTTACTGTATAGACATACAACCAAACCAGTCAATCACTCGGGTGTTCAATGGCCAAACAAATATTTGGTTCAACGGTCCGTGACTAAAAGGTTAAAAACCACTGGTAATTTTAGGAGAAATTTAAATTAAAAAGGATAGTCATCTTTGTATCAGTCCATATACGTCCCACTGCAGGGCACGGGCCTCCTCTACAATTGAGAGAACTATTGAGAGTGGTAAGGCCATATAGTCCACCACGCTGGCCTAATGCGGGTTGGCCATAGTTATCGCATTGTTTCGATATCCACAACAGAGCGTTCACAATAGAAGCGAAGATTTTCCTTTTATTAATATAATATTCCGTGTGGACTTCTCTGCAAGGTGAGCTCAATGTATAAAGGAAGTGGCTTGTGAACATCTTCGGAATGTTGACGATATTCCCGCAGTGCCCATGGTAAAAACAAAACAAAACATGAACAAAAAGGTGCGCTTAATCATTAGTATTTATAAACATTTTACTACACAATGAAAATTATATCTTATCCGCTCATCGGTCTGGTGACTCCTATCAGACTGGTCCCTTATTAGGTCGTGTAATAGATTACGAGGTCGCCTAATACACTTAATTAAAGAAATAAGTAAAATACAATATGCAATACATAATTAGTTTTGATATCCAGGCTCGTGACTACTTTTAGTATTTTTGCTATTCCTCATAGTTTCGGATTTGGCCATCCACGCTCACCTAAAAATGTACCCTATTTATTAAAATATTTTATATTTAGGAGAAAGTAAACAATATTAATTGTACGACTAGTCTCACCAACTTAGTGTGTCTGTGAGTACATAGTGGTTATTTACGTATTTTGCGAATTTAAATGAAATACATACATTAATTATGTGTATAACATGTGCATAATTGTATTGTTGCGTATACTTTTTGATATTTTTAATATTCGTTTTTTTATGTTAGTCGGTGGAGCGAGAACGTTTACCAAGTACGGTAATCGCTTACGCAATTTCCTCTCATCGTAGTAATTGTGGAACCTGTGTACATGGACTTGAATAATTCCACTGAATTTACTATAAACTAATCATACTCTACCCAAATAATACCCTGGATAAGATGACTTGAACCTTTGATATTAGATTAATATATCGGCAGCTTACATAAAGCTTTAATTGTTATAATACTGTTGATCTTGGCAGTACATATGTAGGGCCCATTCAATTATTATAGGCTCACCCCCTATCACATCACGGAAGGGAATAGTAGTTTATTGGTCTTTGTTATAATGAACATGTTAATGAAAGAAAAATTAAACACTAGGCCAAACACCTCGGTTTCTTTTCCCATAGTTAATTTAAGTCTATATTTAAAATGAAATTTTATAGGAACAATTATATTATTTTCAGTTAGATTTAAACATTTTTATATTTCTTTATTGGCAGCCTCCGTGGCGCAGTTGATTAGACGCCGGCTGTGAAATGAGAGGCCACGGGTTTTATGTCCATACCGAGACAAATGTTTGTGTGGCCCACAATATTTGTTCCAGGTCTGAGTGGTTGTGAGACCGAAAAGTCTCTCGTAGCTCATGATACCCACGACACAAGACTTAATTGATCTTAATGTGAGGTCTGGGTTATGTATGCGATTGTTAGGTGTACTTATAATTTTTTTTATTTATTGTTAACACTTTAAAAATAGTAGACAATTTCATAAATACCTGCCTACCTACCTACCTACCTACGTCTAAAGCCTAGTATTCAAATACGGCATCAAAACAAGATTCACAAGTTGGTATAACTTTATGACGCACTAAAATTGTACGAAGATTTGCAGTATTGGTCCAAATATTCATCCACAAACTGTATTGGCTCTACGATATATGCAGTAATCCCCTGAAATGTGAACAGGCGGAGTCGTGAATGGGAAGTTGTTATGTCGTTTGGTTATGTAAATGTTATCATCACACCGATTTCGGGATCTAATCAGGGCAATGTCGCTTAACCGCAGCAATCGAAGTTCGTGTATAATCGATTTGGTGTGTCATACTATCATATAATCGATATACAATCGATTATACTTTGATATAATGTGTAGTCTTGTACTAGCCCTCAACTAAAATCTACCTTGTGTCGCTGCAATGTGATTTTATTTTACTTCAAATATAACAAGGGAAATTTCATAACTTGTTTGCATTGAATAGGCTCTAAAACTATTAGAACGATCTGAAAAATTCTTTTAGCATTAGATGTTCCTCAGGGATAATGTAGGTTACATTATCCCTGAGGAACATACTTAGAGGACGAAATATTTTCAAAAAAGTGTTACTACGCCCGGGTAGAGCCAGGCCGGGCAGGTAGTTAGACTATGACAATGCTTATTGTTAAACACAGAACTCTACAACAGAAAATTCTATTGAGTGGGAGTGAGACATAGGCCTCATGCCACGCTGATATAAAGCAGTTTGACGGACTTTACATACTGTTGAAAATCTTATCACGGGATTGGTTTTAAGTATGTTTTTGTTACACTAGTTTCATACATTGATTGCACAGCCCTTATGATTAATCTGAAACCTACTATTGAGATAGAGTGTCGTTTGGTAGCAGAGAATAATCTTTAACACTCCACTCAATTATACCTAGTTAGATTACCTCTTCTCGATAGGGCGAGAGGCGCCTAGATAAAGTTGATACGTTTGTAGTATATCGTAGTCATTATCACACTGGTACTTTGGCTGATACGTTCATAATACTATCAGGGTACTAGGTAGGTATTACGTTGTTTTCGCAGACGTCTAACACTAATTTCAACATAAGAATGAATAATAGTGTTGTGAAATTGAATATATTTGAAGCATACGTTGCATCGACATAAATGTACAAATATTAATAAGAGCATTACAATAATTTTATCGATATATTATTTGCAAACATATTTCTAAATTGCTTTGCCAACAAAATATGTTTGTTGAGTAAATATAATATCATCAACAATTACGAACGCTTTGACCCTCTCTTGTTTACAAGGTTTTCTTTGTTAATATGCCATACAAGAGATAAGTTTGTACATAGGCCTATTTATTTGAAGTACATTAGATTAGGTTTGACATATGTTTATGAATAGTTATATAAAATAGCTTATTTTATATGCGAAAGTATTCACGCCAGACAAGCAACCGGTTTTAAAATTATAAGCTAAATAGTTCTGCAAACACAGGTAAAAAATAATATAAGTAAAATAGGCACAAGAAGAAGAACAAAGTTTTAAAGACAAGTAAATACTTCAATTAAATGAGGAGTTCTACTCTGTAGGTCCAAAAGTACTCATCAGGTGTTCACCGTTTTTAGGGACCACCTGTAACGTTCACTAGTTCTAAGAAAAAAATAATATCAAATCAGTTCATGCATTTTCGAGTAATCGGGGAAAAAAAACGAATTGAGAAATTCCTTCTTTACTCCTTCTTTCGTAATAAAATAAAACTTACAAACACGGATTAAATATTAATCAAAATAATTTGAATTACGTTTTATATATTTAAACAGCCGCACTCTATTGTGGGAAGTTCATTCCACTAGTACACGGTATAGACAGCTTCATTCCCAGTTCGTAATACTGAAACATGCAAACGCAAGATGCGCCTGCTCAATTTGGCTCATGCCAATTAAACCGCCGAATGCGGCGCTGCATCCACTCGATTATCTTAACGGGCCAGTATTCCCAGCATACAGATAGTAATACAGATGTATCTACGTCTACGACCGTTTTGTTCTTAATTACTAATTATCAACATTGAAAATGCTATGTTTCAGAATTGCTGGATCGTCGCCGACTATTTGGTGTTAAGTTAATTATCAATAATGAAGAAAGTTAAGAGATTAACGACTAAGATTAATGGCTGATTTTTCAATTGTCAGATAATCTTCTGTAATAAATTTGAAATGGTAACAGAACCCCTATAAAATATGACATATATTAACGTTATGCTCATGAATTATTCTTGGAACAAAAATTATTTAAAGAGCGAAAATTCCTGCCTAATCCTTGAAGTACATTGATGTATATTATACACCTAAAAAAAATTTATTTTCAAATTTCTTGCATATACTTGGAGAAAATTGAGCAAGTAAATGCTGCTGTTTCGTTGCCGAGATGTCTTAGCTGTCACAGCGAAATCACACTTCACAATTAAATGTAATTGCGACAGTAACAAAATGAGCGCAGCATTCAATGGCAACTTTTTATTCTTAGTTAAGTAATATTTGTTGCAGTAATTTCTGATAATTTGACTATGCATGCTTTATGATTTATGTGGTTTTGGTGGCATATGCTAAAGGCACTTAAATAATTAAACCATTTACGAAAAAAATGGTAGTCCTTAAGTGTTATGCAGACAGAGCAAATTTAGTTGAAAAAACCGTCAAAAGTTTAATAGTTTTCTATAAAGGTTGCCAGTTGCAACAACAAAAAGATCCAGATTACAGTTGCCGTGATTGTAAATAAACTTTTTCAATGCATGGTCAGTGTAAGAGTCTCGAAGAAGCAAAACTTGTACTTTTGCATGATTGAACCATATTTGCGCATTTTTTCGATAAATGTTGTGTGTTTTTTCGTCATGATTTATTTTATCATCTTGGTTTCTTTCCATTTATATTCGTATAAACGGGAAAGTCAGACGTGTGAACACAACAATATTATCTTGAGCATGAGTGACGCTGCGTGGGGAGGGGGGGAAATCGCTCGACGCATTGTGATTGCCTCAACCAGTAACTTGACATAATGAGTACTTTATAGTGGTTTCATAGATTTATGCGAATGTTACGCATTGGAATAAAAATGTTACATATTTTATCACGGATTTTGTTTAATTTTTACTCGGATTACTTTACAGCTATCGTGGTCCGTCCGTGTTACGTCCGTAAAAAAGTCTCATTGCAATAGTACTTTAATAGTTGCTGGTCGCAATAATATAAAATTTTATTTTATTTTCTCTTCGATTACAGCAACTAGTTGCGAGGTGTGCGTAGTTTCTTGAAGTTATATATAAACAACTAGTTGCGAGTTTCCTGTTACCGCAATATGGAGATCGAAGTTGCTCTGTCTGCGTATCGCAAAAGTCTTCTAAGGTCTATTTGTCGATATTATTGTTTCAATTTAATTAATTAAACATTTTCAAAAACACCGTCATTATCAAAAAGTTTTTTCAAATAAATACACCCAACAGTCAAATACATAGTCCTGAAACCACACTAAGATCGAGTCGTGTGTCGTGGGTATCGGGAACTACGAGAGACTTTTCGATCTCACAAACACCCAGATTCCAAACTAATGCTAGTGGTTCTCACAAACATTTATCTCGATGCGGGGATCCAACCCGGGATATCTCGTTTTGCAGCCAGCGTGTAACCAAATGCACCACGGGGGGCGTCAATGTTATAATATTCAACATAAATAAAATGATTTTCTTTCTTTTAACGATACAAAGCAAGAATGTCTCATTAAGTAAACCGTAGGTATTTGTGTACGCGGTATATTTTTAGTAATCTGATGGAGCTGAAGCTGAAACACTTTATGCCAGTGGAACGAGCGAACTCCGGCCGACATTTCAATATCCACTTCAAAACACCTTGCGACAACTCTTATTTACGAAGTAATGTCGACATCAGTTACATTTTTGTACGGATAAAAGTTCCCGTGGGATAACGAGGTCCTCCGGGAACACTTCAGGGGAAGTTTTATTAATTATAAAATTTATTTACAAATTATCCGCACAAAAGACGACTTAATTAAAAAGGTTAATTTTTAAGATTGATTATGTTAAAGAAATTATCAATTCCTTAATCTAATATCAGAGGTGTTTTTCATAATGAAGATTCTCAGACGAATAAAATATATTTTGTATAAAAATAACATAATTAGTATTCATACGGCGTACAGATATTCGTCCCGGTCTGGATATTTGTTAAGGCACCTACGATTTAAACGTAGTCTTGTGTGGGGTAATGTTTGTAAAAAGAAAAGATTATTTGGAATTCGTATTTCTGAACGTTTTTAATGTAACAACAGTTGATATCTAAGCAAAACACTTGATAAGACAAGTTTAAATATTAGTACATATCAAAATGTTTTCATGTGTCCATTATGTGTCGTGAAGCAAAAAGTAATTGTTTGCATACCACACAAACTGTATAGCGAGTTGGTGCTGCGATTACGTAATTAATTGCGCGGAGCCTGAATGTCGTTTTTCTATCTCACTGCTGGCTTTTGTAATTAGGGATTGAATACCAATGGAATTTATTCACAGCTCCATGCTATATTATCAACTACGAACTATTATTTATGCCTAACCTTTAGTAATTATTGTGTTAAGGAGTCTAGAATTTACTTGAGATTGTGCAGTGTAGGTAAAATATTTTGTTATTAGGTTCAAACTACGACAAGCCTTTTACAAGAAACCAATTTGCCATCAACCCAGAGCAAGATCCTGGAGGCTGGAACGCGATACGTCAGAGCGTTCGACTGCCAACACAACACGATTTGCGAAATTGAACGGAAGGGCCGCCACTATTTTGTCGGGTAATCTTTATAATGCTGGCGAAGGGAGCAAGGATTTATATTGGTAATTCTAATAAAATAGACGCTTTGAATCTTTTTTCGTTTTGTAGATAAACGGTCAATCGGCATTTTGTTTTCATCCATTGCTATTTTGTTCGTAATGGTTGTTTAATATTTCTCCCGTCAAGGTATATTTATACTTTTTACATGGGTTGTGGCTTGGCAGTAAGCTTCATGTTTATGGCACTCTGGGAAGTTAAGGTTGCATTCACCTCGGTGGAAAGTTTCCGTGGATATCTCAACCCTCGTCACGCTCGTCAGACGCACCGCTGTAACCTGCGCTCGTTTCGTCATTCTTGTTTCGGTTATAGCCGCGTTCCGTCTTTAAGATTTCATGTGTTCGCAAACGTGTTTAATGGCACTTGAATAATTTAGCCCAGAACTGTTCATGCCTGCGTACGTAAACGATGCTTGGACCATAAACGGCGACTTTATGTCAGAAATTCTTGTCGTGTCAATTTTGCAAAGAAATTATAATGTTTGTACTTTTATGGGTTAATAATTTCGGCTTGCATTGTTTACCGCTATCAGCACTTGCATGTCGACCTTCATTTCAGTATTGATCGGTTCACTATTCGAACAATGTCAATGGTCCTTTTATGTTAATAAAACCTAGATCATAAATTTAATCACGAAATAAATTAAAATTTAGTATTGCAACCATGCTCAGTTATTTAATTACCCGATAACATAGCGGGTTTTAAAATAATTTATATAGTTTTGAAGTATTCTTTTTGTTGACTGTAAGATATTCGAATCCAACTAAAAGAGATATCCTGTATATATCCAACTTTAAGTAGACCAGCAAAGTTTTGTTTACCAGATACCCATCTCTCAATAGTGGATACTTTATTTAGATTGCATCGCACTCGACATCAAGTGCGTTGTTTTTGTTAGTAGCGCCAGTAAAAAAACACTCAAAGGGAAATAACCTGTATGATTATATAAAAATAACAATAAACTGTGCAATCTTCATAAGCAAAAAACATACATGCATAAACTCACACCTTTTGCTCAGAAGTGGTAGGTAAAAATTCCACCAGGACACCCACGTTTCGCCTTGTGTATTCTATTGCCATATCTAGCAGTTCCTAACTTCGTCATAATGAATAGAAAATCCAATATAATTTTGCCTGACCCGAGATTCCAACCCGAGACCTCGTCTTTGTAATAACAAAGATGAGGTCTCGAGTCTCTCTAAAAAAATCGTACTGTAGTATAATTGCGCCACCAAAGCAGTTGTGGAAAAGTAAAAAAACTAAGTCTACAATATACTTTTACCATCTCGATATAAATAATGTCAAACTGTTATCTCGTAATATGACATAATGGTGTGGAACGTCAGATCGTGTAACATTATCGCGACTCGAGGCAATTGTGCGCCGTTTATTGTATCTCAAGGCGGCTGTTGTCTAATATTTACACATTTGTCAAAACATTACTCGACTATTGTCTATTTCCATGTATCTTTAGTGTTTGAATTTATGTGAGTTCCAAATAATATTTAGATACATACATGATTGTATTGCAGATATAAACCCAATGCCTACATGTCTAAGCCTTCCATGCCAAAGGGTAGGCAGGGATTATAGTTCCCGAGCAAAGCGGAGAATTCCCTCGATCCTGACATACCATTTCCGTCTTATCTACTTCGTAAGTAAAGTTAAGTATCATTTCTCCGAAATACACACGACTAATATTTATTTGATGTTCATGTCTTTGCGTAAGTCATTTTTATGTTCCCACTGGAGAGCGCAGCTTCGCTCGCGTTGCGAAGTTTGTCGCTTACTCGTACAAAACTGTGCATATTTTACCGATGAAAGATATCTTATAGCTTAATCCAGGAAATAAACTATCCATCCCACTGGATTTATTAACTTTGGCCGTTTCAGTTTGGTATATAACTTGGTAGTTGGCAAGCAAGATTTTTCGATAGATGTCACCTAAGTTAAAAAATATACTCTTATTTTCCGCTATCTAAACTTTCATTCATAGATATGTGTATCAATCATGTGTATCAGATATTTTGATACAGTAACTCGTAGCTTATATTATCTTCGATATGCATCGGGATATTCACCAGATAATGTGACCGAAAACGTGCCTAACACCTGTGCCTGGTAGGTAATTATGTAACCTCATGATTATTCTCTCTTTCTTCAGCCACAGGAACTTCACTGCTGAGTATAGACCTCCCCCATGGATCGCCACAGAGTTTAGTTGGAATCGACCTGCATCCAGCGACTTTCTGCGATTTTAACACAATTATTACGAGTCGAAAAATACCACAAAACACGAAGAATCCTTCAACAAATTTAATTAAATACATATTATATATAAACACCAGTTTGTGTAAAATTATCAAATCATATACTTTTAAAGAGGCTCGTAATTTGTTGTTTTACATAATGCAAAAATAGATTCGTGTGCCAGGTCATTGGGTAATCAGTGGGTCCATTAAGCTGTACGGAGCTATCTGCCAGCGCAGCTGCGGGTTGTGTTAGTGGCTCTGTTTCTAAATCGAACCGGCGTCGGTGCTGGACCGCCGCATTCATACTAATGGCCTATGGAACGAAATCCCACCTCAAGCTATCACTACAACCGCGATTAGGTATACGACAAAACTACCTAATGGCTGCGCGGGTAAACAAAATGGTTGATGCGATTTTAAAAACAATTTCTAATGTTTTATGTAATGTTTTACTGTTTTATTCCGCAATATTTAGTGATTATTACGTCAAACAGAAAATACGGCAAACTTTTTCGTAGTTTCGTTCTTAGAACGTCTATTGTTTTTTAGACTGATATTATTTTGGTAGTGGTTTCGAAAGAGTTGTATCAAGACTCAGTACACTTATATGAAATTAGTTAAACATATTTATTTATTTTATTTATTTACTTACACTTTATTGCACAAAAAGACAACAAATACAGAGAGAAATTACATATATAAAAAGTACAATTGGCGGTCTTATTGCCGAAAGGATGGATTTAAGAATAGGATAAACAGAGGGCGCTCAAAAGTGTAAAGGATAAAACCTACCTAGAAAGGGAAAAGATTTGTAAAATACTAATTAAAATAATTTAATAAAATTACAAGTAATAAAAGTCATGAATACTCATATTATGTAATATAAACATATACATAAATATATACATCCATACATAACATACGTTCGTCGAATTGTTATGAATAATAAATGCTAGAAACAATTAATACCTTCGTCAACAGGACGTCCACTATAGAATATCGGCGTTCAGGGATTTCCATGGTGACGTGTTAGAAGCGGCCTGAATCCAATGAATTTCTGCAACTTTTATAAGGTAATTTGTCCCTGTACATATTTAAGTCAGACAAGCTGAATAATAAGCGATGTTTGAAAGTTATTCAAGTACAAAATGTAAAGCTATTAACTAAACACAACTCGTGGAATTACCTATAATATCATTCCTGAATCCTGATACATAATAGGCGAACATGACTGCCTCAGTGGCGTAACTGTACTATGGTACGAATATAACACTGAGGTCTCGTGTTCGAATCCTTGTTCGAGCAAAATGATTTGGATTCGTATCGCCCGACATGGCGATAGGCTCGCCATGTATCACATCGTGGAACGGAACACACAACACAAGTCGAAACGAGGGTGTGTTGGTAGTCATCTGACTATCCCTGCAGGGAAATAGGCGTGAATTTATGTATGTCATAGGCAAATATCCATTAAAATTTTAAGTATGTGTGGATCTAAATTTTATAATTCAAAAACAAAAAATACATCCAACATATAAATATGTCGTCCGCACCTCGGTTAGTCGAGTGCGTCGTGTATCACAAACTAGGGGACTGGCGCCCAGCACTTAGATCGGAGCTAATATTTGCGGTATACCGAAGGAAATTACACTTTAGTCTCTATGTTATGCTCGAATTTTTAGAAAAATCTAGACATTGTTTATTTAAAATGGTTTTATATTAGTTCGAATCTACGCGAATTACGCAAATGCTACGAACTGAAATAAAACTGTAAAGACAGCTGTATACTGTGTCCGCCCCGAGACCGCTGTAAAGTAATATAGACGTCACGTCGGGAAGTTAAAAAATGTTAAAGTTAAATCAAATCTGCGATAAAATCTGTTAAAATTATTACAATACTTATTATTGTTTGTTTTAGTTTCGAGTCACATTTAATTGTAGGTTTTCCATCTAAAATCTATACTAAGCAATTTATGAATTGTTTGATATAACAAAAGTAAAAAATAATGTTTATAACATTACATTTCCGTTGTGTATGGAGGTGTTTATTAAATTGTTAATTGCACATACTATATTGAAACATTTTGAATTATACACAATATGTTTATACTGTTGTAATGAACGCACTAAAACGGTGAAGGAAAACATCGTGAGGAAACCTGCATACCATAGCGATTTATAAAAATTTCTATGGTATGTAAGTCCGCCAACCCGCACTAGGCCAGCGTGGTGGACTATATGGCCTAACCACTCTCAATCGTACTGTCGATTGTAGAGGAGGCCCGTGCCCTGCAGTGGGACGTATATGGACTGATACAGAATACAGAATGAACCTAAACAATAGAGATACTAATTACAATTGAAAGAAATTGTTTTCGTCGACCATATAATGTAAAGTAATCATGCTCCAAAAATAAACCATTCCTGTCCTGTTATTAGGAAAAGCTGAAGAGATCCGTCTAAATATTATTTACAAATGTCAAGGCACAAAAAATGTTCCTTTATTTTGTGCAAATGGAAACAAGGAAATTAAGTGGACTGGTGGAAAGAGCTCATTTGCAAATGTATACACGCAGAATATTTTTGTGATCCACTGTGTTTAGTACACCGATTTGAATACTTATTGTTGTCATTTTTAATATTATGATACTTTTTATCTTAGTTGATGGCCAGCATATTGCGTTGATCCGTAGAGATAACTATATCACGTCAATAGATACCTATATTTAGATGCTGTATATGTATCAGCCCATATACGTTCCATTGCCGAGCACGCGCCTCGTCTGCAATTGAAAATACGATTGTGAGGTTTTAGACCAAATAGGCCTCTACGCACCTATAAAGGCTTGTTACCTTATACAATACTTTAAATATAAAATAACATGTAATTTTATCGGTAGCGTTAGGATAGTGTATCGATTTACTGAATAAATAAATAAATATGCTTGTCTAGTGCAGGTTGGTAGACTTTACATACCATCGATTTTTACAAATAGTTATGGTATGTAGATTCCCTCATTTTTTTCTTCACCATTATATTTGAGTTGTGTTGCACTTTACATTTGGTACAATATGTATGTATTCCTAAGTCTGAAAAAATGCATCTATATAGTGAATAATCATTGGGGAATGTTGAAACGATAACACTCAATCGAATCATATAGGTACACATCCATTAATAATAACACTGGATTGTTGTTTTGATAAAACTTTTATAAAAACATCGTGTACACTAATGGACTGCATGCAATGGTATCGTAATACCTGTTTTTAATTGACGAGTATGATTTTCCTTATAAACGCACCTTTGGTTGTGTCTACGTTCTTTACCTCCGAGTAGAATTGATCTGGCTTTTAGAAATTTGATATACTTTCCAAAGGTAATTCAATTTCTCTTCCTTAGAAGACATTTTATTTTATGGTAGAAGAGATATAGAAAAATAAACAGCTAGTATTTATGTATCATATTAATTATATTTTAACTATGAAAATACTAAAATCCAGTATTGAGCATACTAATATACATTGACATAATACGTATAGAGTAGGAATTTAATTCCCCCCTCTTTAAGTGATGTCATTTCTTACTATACTGTACTGTATGAGCCCATATACGTCCCACTGCAGGACACGGGCCTTCTCTTCAATCGAGAGTACGATTGAGAGTGGTTAGGCCATATACCATCACGCTTGCCTAATGTTTTGTAGTTAGGTGTAGGTTCTAGGTTGTAATTTCTTATTAACATCATAAAGAAAAACTAAAAGCATTTTGTTTATAAGTGTGAGTCACTTTAGCTAATATTGTCTGGCGTCTTTAAGAACAATTGGAATAATTTCATTTAAACTATTGTAGATGAATAATATTTGTGTCTGTTTGTAACGACGTCAGGGCTAGGTAATATTACATTTGTTTACAGTATGATTGATCTGCTTGTGTTTTTTTTTCTTTAGTTTTAAGTACTTATGCCACTTGGAATGTCAACCCAGGTCTCAGTAGAATTACCAGCGCTTTGTTCATTAAAGCATTGCATATATGTAGCTGAGCTGTGTGATTGCGATATTCGTATTCATTGCCTGTGTTATGATGATTTTGAACATTCTTTTGTGTTTATTGTAGCCAAAATAAACATTTTTTATCTATCATCTGTCTATCTTTAAAGCTTACGAGTTTGTTTCAACGCGCTAATCTTAGGAATTACTGACACAAATTGAAATTTTATTTCGGTTTTGTATAGCTCGTTTATTGAGGCAGGCTAAAGGCTGTATAAAGTGAAGTTTTGTATTTTTGAATAGAGAACATTAATGACATATTATGTTGAAAAACGGATTTCCGTTTAAAAAGTATTTGAACCCATTTGAAACCGAGCAGCGCCGGTAGTTTGTTATGATTTTATAATTTTATTAGTTAGTTTTAATAATTCTATAATTGGTGGGATTTTTCCAACCACTGCAACTCCTGTAAGCCATGATCAACGGTGGCACGCATTGTAATGACACCAAGCATAGAAGTTCAGTGAGTCTCAGGGAATGTCTAACTTGTCCGGGAATGTTAAGCCGCAATGAAATCAACCAGAAAGTTAAATTAATCGGAGGGGTTGAAAATAATAATTCATGGACCACTTTCCTTCGTGACAAAGCGGGTGACAAAACTATGAACTTAAGAGGTAAATTGCCTCGCATCAAGACTTACGGAAGCCGGACTTGTAAGAGCCGGTGGAGCCAGCTATAAAACACCATGGGTCAAATAATTATTACATTAAAATGTGATCTATTATTTGAGCTAACTTGCCTATTACTTACTTGCTTCCAGTAATAAGTATGGCAAAAACTATTATAATCAGTGAATTAAAAGAAGCATAGACTTGCTCCTTGACCTTTCATAACATCAATTCAGAAAAACCAGCTAATAAGCATGAATCATAAAAATTAAGTCAACAGCAGGTAAATCAGTTGTGTGCATTCCCTAAAGGCGTTTCAATTTCAATAACACTACTGAGGACAATATTACACCAATGGAATCTTAAAACAACGAAAATATTTCATGAAAGGAATGCTTTGTATTGTTCTAAACAATATGCTTTCGTGACCACGTGTGCTGAAAACTATTCAATATTCTATTGTGTATCGAAACGTATAAATATAGATACACATATCTATTTCTATTCAATTGAGGAACGTATGGAGTTTCAGAGTGGCTAGGTGTGTTCGCAAACATTCAAGATGGAACTTTTACAGCAATTAGAAACTCTACGTACCACAGCTCCATGCCAGGAGTCAAAACAATTATGATATAGGCGAGTTCCTGTGAACCTGCAAACTATCTACTCTGTTAGCTCTGCGACGTAGTTGGTTAAACGCCGACTGTGAAACGAGAGGCCGCGGGTTTGATCCCCGAACCAAATTTTTTTGTATAGCCCTAAAATATTTGTCTCGGATCTGGGTGCTTGTGAGACCGAAATGTCTCTCTTGTAGTTTTTGATACCCTAGACACAAAATATAATTGTGTTTAATGTGGGGTCAGGACTATGTTTGTGAAAGTTGGATATATTTTTTTATTCATTTTTGTGTTTAAACGGCTCACTTTGTATGTATCTATAGAGCTAGTTATGTGTATTTTACGTCTTGATCCCTAAACGAGGTTTCACGAAGCCGAACCTTGATGGGGATCATCCACTTTCGACATTTAAGTCTTTTGCATAATGCGGAATCCGTAAAGTGCCGTATAAATTACGCTCCATTTAATATTAGTTTTTTAGTTACACTGTGCTATACAGCCACATGAAATTAAATACACCGACCTCAGGATCGATTCTAATCCATAAGAATTACTGTGATATAAATAAATATACAACATGTAACAGATTTAAATGTAAAAGCGGAAAGTAGTACGTTCAGAATCAGCTACTGAATCGCTATCAACATTTTTTTTGGTAGGTATTTTTTTTCAAAATAATTAGTTAAGACCAAGTAAATTACAGACACTCTTTCATTTAGTACTCCGAACAAATGAAATTGAAACGTAACTCCAGGACATAAGATCATTTTTAAATGAATCACTAAACGAATACTCTAATAAACTAAATAATGAACAAAAATGAACTTTATTTCGATGGTCATAAAGTTTATTTAAGCAATCTATCATTAATCAAACGCACACAACGATAGGCCTGAATAAACGTAATAAGCTACTAAAATAAATAACTATCATATTCTCTTTTCCGCACATTTAACTACAACTAGATAGAGCAGGATGCAGCTATTGTTTAATGCAATTTGATCCATCCGACAAACGATGGCGCGCGCGGCGGTACATCACAAGGTTCATGGCAAGTCGGTATAGGGATGCGCCGCGAAAAAAATTACTCCCGGTATTTGCAGGACCGGGCAATCCGAATCCCGCGCAATACATGCACTTAAATGAAACAAATTAAATCGTAACAAAATCACTATGAATAGAAACAACAAGTAGGTATTTCTATGAAAAATAATTTCGCGGAACGTTAAAATGGTGATTAAATTCGGTTTGTAATTTTGCTACAATGTATGCGGAATCCCGGTGTGTCGGATATCCCGTTATTGCAATCCCTAAATGGGCACCGACCTTGTGAAAAAAATCTAGTCGTGCACCGCAGTTATCTGTGTCTACTTGTGTTTAAGTGTTAAGTAGATATTTCGATACTTTCGCGCGCGATGTCTTTTCGGTATTCGAATATTGAATACACTGAAATGGTGAGAACTTTGGCACTGTGTGGTGATAATGTATCATTGGCATGCAGGACATTTAGCAACAGGCACGGCACCAGTGTAGTGTCCGGCAGTATCTCGATGCTGAGTTCGGAGAGCGCTGGATAGGTCACGGCGAACCTGTGCAATGGCCTCCTAGGTCACCTGACTTGACGCCTCTTGACTTTTTTTGTGGGGACGCGACGTAATAAATCTCTGGTATACTTCAGTGAAAGTACTAATGTGGAGGGACTAAAAAGTAGAATAGTGGCAGCCTTCCTAAAAGTGAAGAGTGACACTGAAGTTTTACATAAATTACGTGAACAATTACGCAAATGTGCTTCAAAGTGTATCAAGGTGGTGGACATTTCGAACATAATATTTTAAAAAGAAATCGCCGCATGAGTGCCATGTAACACGTAAGTTAATTATGTTGTATTTTTTTGTGTTGTGATTCCCAATCCAGTCTTCGTTGTTAGATATTGCGTTATCTTATTCATTAGTAATGCAAAATAAATAACGCCCGTATCATTCATGCAAAATATTGTCTTATGTTGGGTTCGTACGCATTAAATCTAGTAAGTAAAATATTTAGATTATATAGCTAAAACACAAATGTTATGCTTACAGATTAAATTAATAATAATTTGTTTACCGAACCACCCAGTAATCAGTTACGTACGTAATTTGTATTTCGTTTATTGTCAGCTGTTTCTGCCGGCGCGGCGCGGCGCGGCGCAGCGTTCGGCGTTAGGTACTCGTGTGAATGGGTCTTGTGTACATGTGTGCGTGTCCGCGAGCGTGTGTAGTAGTGCACTCGTATTTGTAACTCGTAAGGTAACCATGTTAAGTGCCTACATTTGGTATAACTAATTTCATAAATAAAAGATTTTGTAATTATGGTAGTACGATTTCAAAGCATAAACTATGATTGCAATAATATTTTAAAGTTGGGGTGTCTGAGGTTGTGAATTAATCCTGTTACACGTTGTATAATACACCTAACAGCCACATACATACAAACTCCACTCTAAGATCTAATTTTGTGTCGTGGATATTAAAAACTACGAGAGACTTCTCGGTCTCACAAACACCTAGTTCAAAACAAAAACCAGTGGATTGTACAAATATTTACTTCGGTGTGGGGATCGAACCCACGGCCTCTCGTTTCAGAGCCGGCGTTTAAATAACTGCAACACGGAGCCTCCGTGGCAATCACTAAAAATATTTAATGTTGTTCAACGCTTGACTATTCACACAATTATGCTGGCTTAGTTTATCGTTTCTTTATGCATCGATACAAAATTAACGCGTAGATATGTGTAGATATATGTATGATGCACACAATTCGTATTGTTAGAGGATAATATTATAAAGTGATAACATAAATGTGTTACTGTTTTGCATTACTATGCAAATACAACGCATCGATACTCAAGCAATAATATCAACAATACAATAAATTGTATGCCATATGTTGTTAAAACAATAAATATTATAAAGTATATCATAACAGAAATATTCAATACGTTTATTTTATCGTGAAATCCCAGATATTGTCAGTGAAACTTTCAAGTGACATTTCACATTGAAAACGAAAAAAACTTTCATCCGCGCAATCCATTAAGGCACACAAACAATTGAGGTACAGGCTACAGCACATCGCAACCCCGTGCCGCCGCCGTGTCGTGAAATCCAACTGACGCAGATTTGATAGCGGAACCGAAACAAATATTTGTGCGAATCTCAAAGATTCTTACCTGCGATACGTAGAACCACATACTAAATGTCTTTTACTGCGGTAATAATAAATATGGATTGGAATGGATCCGCATCTGTTCAGAGAGTACCTGTTAGTCTTACCCCCTTATGCAAAAGAAGTTAGCGCAGTGTTTAGTTGCCGTTAATATGAACTGTCACTTAAAATTTATTCATAACCGTCAAAAATCACTAATCAGCTATATTATAGCGCACTAACTTTAAAATGGCCGGGACCCATGTTTAAGCAAATTTTAAGCAGAAAGATGGCGGATTTTTACTGTCAAATTAGCGTTGTCAATTGTCATCACTGGTTATTTATTTAAAGTTATAAATAATAAATTATTTTAATTATAATGTGTTGTGCAAAAAGTTCTCTAAGTTGGTCGTCGAAATATCCGTCGGCATAAAAATATATAAAGTAGTGAATATTGAATATTGATGTTGATGTTGATGTAATTCGAGTGTTCGATGTGGTTGCGGAACTATCAGTAAATACACAGGTAAGCCGAACTGATACTATACTATATCAGCCTATATTTGGGTGCCGGATTACTTTACGTAGCATAGAAATGTATACAAATCGCTATGGTGTGCGGTTTCCTCACGATGTTTTAATGCATGCCATGAGGATTCCCTATCAATAAAAACATGATTCCGAGAAATCAGGTTTGCCCTGGGACTAGAAAGCGCGACCACAGTGTCCATGTTGGCAGCCGCGTCTGGCCCGTTTACCAACAGGCCACAGTGCATTCGAAATGGTCTTATTTATGATTAATTAGAGAAACAAAGTTACTGTAATGTTTCAAGTTTCAGCATTAAAACAACCACACAGCTTGTTTGAAATAACCTAATCAAAACCTTTTTCCTCATAATTTCAAATTTATCTTATTGAATGGCTACATTCTGATCTCAATGTTAAAATCAATTGTTTCAGGAGTTGAACAACAACACAAATATTTGGAGAGAGGTGCTGTACCATCTATATATTCATGGAAAATAAAAATAATTTTTGAAGAGGTTAAAGCAAGAAATGAAAGCAAGTAGAAGATAAATAAGAAGACATATTTTTGATCAGTCATCAACATTGAAGTGCATTGAGGACTTAGTACCAATTACCAAAGATATGACGTCCCAACAAGTTTGTTTGTTCATTTTAGCCACAGAAGTCCACTGTTGGTCTCTTAATTATGTTCACATCAACCTTTTGGAACTTGCCTGCATCATGTGGTTAAAAACAAATCATTATTTTGGTCTATAATAATGCAAGCATCAAATTCTTTTTCAATTTGAGTCGTGATGTAGATAGATTTAGAGGTTTTGTAAATAAAAATTTTGCACTACATGTACTACATTTTATTCTTAAGCTTTCATCGTTACATTTATATCAAATATATTTTTCAAATAATGCACCTTTAAAGTAATTATAGACAATTAAATATTATTTCAAAATTATAATATTTATTACACAATTATTTTTCCTTATATACCTTAGTATCTATAAAAGTATGTTGCAAATAATCATATTGCTGTGTATTTTGCCCGGACAATATCCTTGAATATAGGGTAATAAAATATGGTCAGGTATTTTAGTAACAATATGTATTTATTTATTGAAAAATTACATTTATTTAACTATATAATATTTGGGTCCCAAAGTAACAAGCCCCTGTCTTGGGCACTCAACCCTGCAACAATGGGTGTGTGTGGAAGGTTAACAATTTATGAAAACAACATTTTAAAAATAAAAAAAAAACAAACTTAATGTAACTCCAACACTATTTATGTAACATTATTAATAATAATAGGAAATATGTATGTTAGGATGTGTGTGTGTATGCATGTGAGAGAAAATGTGTATATTAATTCATTTGTCAATGTAAGACATATACACTACTTGGTTGAAGGATTATTTAATAGCATAATTTTCTTCCTTACAGCAGTTCTTTATATCACATTTTTAATAATTGTAGTAGTATAAATTCGGGATTGGAGGTAATGGGAATGTTGGCAAAAATAGATCTGACAGCACTTATTGGTATTTTTATAATTTATGCTTATTTTATCCGGCAGCTAATGCAGTGGGATTATTTTGTATGAAATTCTATATTAGTAAACAAATAATTCTATATTATATTAGTAATAAAATATACGTCTCATAAGAAAAATTGGAATATCTTATAACTTAATGTTGTGTGAAGATTATAAGAAAAATATGTGTATTTAGGTATAAATGTCAAATGTTGTTTAGTAGTGACTAATATGAGTTGATGTTCCGAATTCAAATTAAATATAAACACACTCTTCTGATAATCATTACACAACGTTCAACTTGCAAGGTGTTTCAATTTTTCTGATGAGAAGTATAGTAAAGTTTAATATAATATGTAATTGAGTTCTACCAATAATGGTATATTTTCAGGAGTAATTTCTTGAAATCTATTTGCTTAAGTACACTTTGTTTCTTGAATAGTTTCTGAGCCAACTAATATATCGGGTGATCCGGCAAGATATAACCTCTCTTCTTATCCTTGTATCAAAATATTATTACCGACAACCTTGCTGTCAGTAAATTATGTTTCTAATATAGCCAAATCCATTATTTTCTGAGTGCTGAAAAAGAAACAAATGTTATTACCAATATGTAGCCTTAGGGAAATACAATATGAAGACATATGTTTAAAATACTTACTACAACAAATAATCATACTTTTGTCCAGTTCGCATTTTAGGCGTAAATATCACAATAACGCCGTCCACAAAGATCACTACATTAGCTCTCAAAAGCACTCCGATTTCAACATTTTAAGATAAATTTATATGTTCAAAAACAAACAAAACAAACAACATAGACAAATACGTTGTCTTTTTTGGATTCCATAGACAAAATCTGTTTGAAATTACAGAGTATAGCACTGAACAGTGAATGATGAGGGAATGAAATCAATTTTTTTCCATATAGTGGCAACATTCACGGCCTAATTTGCCGTATTAGATACTAAACGTCAAAAGGAATCTTATGAATAATTATGCGTGGCTGACCGTAATCAACGTTTTATCTCCTCTTAAAAATATTTAACTAATTTACGTTATTATGGTTGATTAGCGATTTCTTATGAATAAGGGGGTTAGTCTAAGACGAGTTTTTAGCCCCGACGGGCATGTGAACCACTGTTTCCAGCTCCCCGGAGTATATTAAACCAACTCGCAAAATCTCTGCGACATTCGGATTTTGTTTGAGCTGTACGCCCTGAGAAAGTATGGAAAATATATATGTATGTACCAGAAAATAGACGTGACATTGAGAAGTATTTTATAATAAGTATGCAAAACATTACTAAAGGCTTATAAGAATATATTTGTATACATTTTTTATTGGCAAGACGAAGTTGCAAGAATGCACTCAATCGTGTGTAATTCAATACAAATGGTGTATTTCTGAGTAGCAGACAGTTACCTCTTGCTAGTCGAAACGAATATGGCCGTGCTGAAAAACCCGCCGAAAATACACAGACTGTGTCCGTGCCGTACGTTAATAGCCGCGTACTGACTGACCGAGCAGCCTCGCGAGGCCTGCCGCGCGAAGCAAATGCTCGGCTAGTCGGGACGTGCCTCGCCCGAGGCAAACGCACACGCCGCCTCGCCCGAGCGTGCCGCGGCCCGAGCCGAGCGTTGTCGGTTTTTGTCCATGCTCAAAGGCGCCTCGTACGTTTGCCGCGCTCAATCAAGACGGTTGTATTTCGCCTCGCTTGTTCGTCGCAGGTTCTATCTATCTATCTATATCAGCCCATATACGTCCCACTGCAGGGCACGGGCCTACTCTACAATCGAGAATACGATTGAGAGTGGTTAGGCCATATAGTCCACCACGCTGGCCTAGTGCGGGTTGGCGGACTTACATACCATAGAAATTCTTATGAATCGCTATGGTATGCAGGTTTCCTCACGATGTTTTCCTTCACCGTTTTAGTGCGTGGTGATTGATTATCAATCACCACGCACTAAAACGTCGCAGGTTAGCGCCATGGATTAAGAACAGTGTCTTAAATTAATATAACTATACGGTGAATATAGAAGACTTTGGGATGCGCAATGTCCCGATTATACTAATAGAGGATTAAGAGAAGATACATGGAGAATAAGTTAGAAAATGAACATTCCAATAGCTGACTTGAAGAAAAAAACCTAATCTGTTTTGGTATAATAGTTTCATCCAAAAACGTTTAGGTTTCCGTTTTCTTTACTTTACAAGCCGTAAAATTATTTGAATGGCAGTGGTGGCGGTAGCTTTCCGAACGTACTGCCTCAAAACTTCTCTTGAGCAAAACTGGCTCGGCCATGCCGCGCGAAACTGCCTCGATCCAAAAAATGTACACATCGAGGGCTCGAGGCTGCCTCGCGAGGCAACCGTCCCGCAGCAAACGTCTGAGGCTGCCGCGCGAGGCTGCGCGGCTAGTCAGTACGCGGCTAATGGATCACTAAGACGATTTTCACATGGGTGCTTTTCGACCGGATATTTTTATCCACCCACTAGATAAGCTAAAATAACAAGGAATTCGTTTTGTAAAACATCTTTATCAAATTACAGTTTAATTCTCTACTTTACACCAGGTCAATGGAACATGCACCTACCACGTCTTTTTTGTTATGTAATTAAGCCGAGTCCGTGCTTAATGCTAACATTTATTGACTAAAATTTAATTCCAGAAGTACATGTTTTAGCATTGAAAAACTGCACACGAAATGTTTGCCCGAGTCGAATTCAAGATCATAGATTTTCAGCCGATGTGCGCTGCCAAAGAATAACATTCCACCCGAAAAATGCACTATTGGATTTAGCCCAAAAATTATTCCGTGTGAAGAATTTCATTGACGAAAATATGATTGGTTTTTGAAGTTCAAATACGTTTAACATGGTTAGGAAATCAGATCATAATATGTTTTTTTATAACGGCACTCAGAGAGCTGGTGCGGTGTCGCAGGATCCAATTACTGTAGAAAATAAAAAGCTAACAGACTCCGGCTTGTTTACTTCGAAGGCACGTAAATTCATCCATAACGAAGTTGACTTTAACTCCTTGTTTTCAACGTCTATAAACGAAAAACAAGTAATTTTCTCTCAATACGAATCCAAGCGCTTTGAATTTACCATTTTTATGTTATTTATACTAGTAATGAATGAACATTAGATAAGGATGTGGTGTTTTTATAGCATTAAGCTTAATAAACATTAAACTTTCCAATAAAGTAAATTGCTCTGTAAACAATAAATCCCTCTTTGCTTTGAAGTGAAACTTCTTTAAAATCGTTGAGCTAATTATTTTAAATACTAATAAATAATTAATGAAATGAAAACCCTGAAAAAAGTTCACATATCAAAGTATAATCTTTAAAAATTTGATCCAAAAAATGAAATATTTTGCATAAAATTAAAAAATATTGTTTGAGCTAGGTAAAAACATCAATTAGGCATGACGAATTATCTTAAAATCATGTTTTATAATAAAGATACACATTTATTATATACGAAATAATCTATATTTCAAGAATTAACAAAGGTTTAACACAGTTTTAAGCCATTTTTCTAATAAAGTGCACAGAAAAAGCTAGTAGGTGTCATGGCGTCCGTTATAACGTCACCACCAGGTAAACATGTCATTGTATCTTTGTGCAGCGAAGAAAGTTAACGAAGCAAAACATATTTCGTTTGATAAAATGAATTCTAAAGTCTACAAGTGGTTCCGGTAAAGTTCTCATTCCACATTTCTAAAGAAATTGGTAATGTTTACGGCAGGTTTACATAGGCGTGACATCATGTGTCGTGACTAGCGTTTCTGTCAAAATGTCCGATTGCTATATTTTGTACTTTTATTTTATTAAAAATCTTGTTAATTTCCAATTCTGGATTAAAACTAAAACATCGTTTTAAACCCTTCTAATATGTTTTTCCCCCTAACATCATAAAATATTTGATATTTTGATACTGTCGTCACGCCTATTATCTTAATACCAGGAGTATTAATATGATTACAAGGTGTATTTCTTTTGTTTACTAAACTTACAATAAGAATCAAATTTGGAGTCGGAATTTAAATTAGTTGGCGCCGTTTTGAATATTTTTTATTAATGATCAGATTGATCTATTGATGTTGCTCTTGAAAATGTATACTTAAATGGTATTCGAAGGCTCCCTTTCCTTTTTTTGACCAAGAGCCCGTGGCCGCCAGACTTTCGTAATTTTATAAAAGCTGAAAGTTTGTCTGCGTATGGCTCTAACATAGGCATCACACAATCAGCTATTATGAAGTTCCGATCGTAGTTGCTTTAGAAGTTATGAGCTTCAATATTTCTTACAAGGTGAAAGAACCATCAAAACTGTCTCAATACAAAGGAAATATTTGTTTATAATTGCCTTAATAACATATATAAAATTTAGCTTTTATACTATAACGCCGACAAAATTACATGTTATTAAATATTACTCTATCTTCAAACATTAACAAATGAAACTGAATTTTATACATGTAATTAAGGCAATTAGAAACAAATATTTCCTTGGTATTCAGACACTTTTGATGGTTCTTTCATCTTGCTAGAAACATTGAAGCTCATAACTTCCAAAGCAACCACGATCGGAACTTCGTAATACCTGATCGTATGATGGCAATGTTAGAGGCATGCGCAGACAAAATTTCAGCTTTTATAAAATTACGAAGGTCTGGCGGCCACGGGCTCTTGATCTAGAAGTTTCACTCCTGCTATGTGAATTGTACACATATATTTTTCTCTGGACAATCACGTTACCTCTATTCACCAAGTTGATTTTCTATAATGGTTTTGAGTACCCTTCTTGTTCATAACCCCTACTCCCCATTCAAACGTGTACAAAAGAAACAATTTATACGCAACCCGTTTCATTGATATGACAATTTCAATACCACGTAAGAAATATTTTTACAGAAGTATCCCAAGCCCCTGTAAGATTCAAAACGCCTTCGAGCAGGGAAATATGAACCTCGTTAAACTAACTTATATTGCCTTAAAAAAAATCCGATCGGTTCCTCTTCAAACTCATTATTAAGTCACTTTAGTTTGAGTGTATTACTTTGTTTATCAAATTATGGTATTACTATCATTGGATTAAGATATTTTAACACAAATAATACATATTTCAGAAGATACAAATGTTACAATGTTCCTTAATGAAAATGTAAATGAAAGAAAAAGTAATTGCGAATAAATTAAAAAGTGCGCTTGCATTATTTACATTTAAATTGGCAATACTACTATTTTACCTTTGCAGACTCGTATAATAGTGTTGTATATATGTAAATATTGCAGTTTACATTTCATAGTCAAATGAAATAAGGGTAAATTACTAATAACATTCTCATCTCAATTACAGATATATCAATGTTATTTACGGTTGGGACATTCCAATTGATTGCCTGTTTAACTGAATTATGTTTGGGTAATGCCTGTAATCTGGAACATGTGGATTGTCTCATAGTCATCAAGCAAATCAATTTATCATATGTAAATGTACTTACATGAGAATTAATATTCTAGCATAAATCAATACCTACCATATATGTATGTTTGAAGCGAACTGCACACAAAAGCCGCCGACCCGGCGACTTAGATCACCGTCACAACCCGGCGGCCTATAAGAAAGGAATCATGTCGGCGACAAGCGCCGCAAGTGGTGCCCGCCGACATATTGGCTGGTTGTGCTCTACTCAGTTGCTTGGCGACACTCAACAACGTCATAAAAGTCTTCATGTCATGTCGGGCCGGCGACATGTCGCAAACAAACTTTCTTGACTTGCAAAGGCTGACGCCGTCGTCTAGCCCGCTAGCAAAAAGTCGTCAACATGGGCCAGCGGGGCGGGTGCTTTGGTGTTTTTGGCTAAGGAGTAGGTATTATTAAATGTATAGTTGAAACCGCTAGCTGGTTAAAAGTTTTCTTTGTTATTTGTTTTAATCGAACTAGATTCAATTTTATCCCTATAAAATCTACAATATCAAAAAGATTTTCAATATTGTAGCACTACTTGGACGTTACAATGCGTGGTGAAATCGATTGGAAAGAAGCAGACACACGTTCAAATCCCAAACCAGGATTTGTTTTAAAGCTGAATTCAGTTACGGCTTTCCAGTTAAACCACTTTGTCGGTAACATTGTAATTTGTGTTTATTCCTCGTTATTTCCCATGTTGTAAGTTATAACAGACTATTTCGTACATTATGGCAACATTTCAGTCGTAGTGTTCATGTGATGATGCTAAAATAAAGTTTCGCTTGTTTTAAACAATGTTGTGACGTATTCAGCGTGGAGCTTACGTTACATTGTGGTAACTTGCGCGTTTTAAGTTTTCTATTGGTTTCGCTTCATTATCCATAACATTAACGTCAGGTGCAGATTTCATGCTGTCTGTAGCAGAACATGAATAATGAAACAGATTTAGGATTACAATACTGCCTAATTGGGATTATTAAGTAGCATTAACTAGGAGTATATATGCCTAACACATATCGTTTGTAATATTGCAATTTCTAATATATTTTTGTATGTGGAGGACATTTTTTTATTGCAATTAATGGCGAGATGAGCATGCCATTTGCTTGATGGTAAGCGATACGACCACTCATGGACAGTAGCAAAACCAAATAATTCCATGAATTACAAAGCAATCTTTAGCATTCCACTGCGCTCACCATCCCGAGACATAAGATAAGTTTTAATATATCTGGTAGTTACTCTGGCTACAATGTCCATCAAACCGGATCACAACAAGGCATTGACACTGCGGGAAAAACAGACATTGCGGTGGTACCTAGCCAAATGGCCTCTCTAATATGACCACCATTTTGACATTTGACCATTTGAAAGATTGGATAATACGCATTTGTAATGTGGCTATGTACTATATGGCATATATCAGTAATTTAAGTAGGCCGGTGTTACAATTTTCAGTGATTACGTTTCGTGATTACAACCAGGTACGTGTTAAATCACACGTACTCTGACGTGCGGGTGTACATGGGATTTTAGGCTTTGAATGTGGTTGCTCACAATCCAGCGTTGAAACCACATCACTTAAGTGCCGTAAACGAACTATTAATAGTCAATAGTATTGGTACGAGCCTCTTTAGTTTTGTACTGTGTACAGGTGTTTTGTTCCTGAATACTTGCCAACTTGCCTGCTGTAGTATACATATTCATACGCTTTGTATCTGTTATCTTGAACTATGCACAAGGATAACCAGGGGTGAATAAGAACAGATATAGATATCGATGGTGGAAATAGTGTGAAGACGTAGTGTATTGCAAACGAATCGATAAATATTAATAATTGTATTCTAGTATTATAATATTGACTACACGAAAACCAGTGAAAGTATTTGCCAGAGGCCCAATACCCTAATTTTTCATTCCCTTTATCGTGTCATTTTAAAAAATCAACAACGCACCTACGATTTCGGAATTGTAGATTTTCACGGGCGGTCGTATTTACTTACCATTACATCTCCCGTTTTGGTTTGAGTTCTCGTGCGGATTATGAAATAAGCTTTGGTTTTACTAAACCACACTGTCCCTTGGCGGATTTGTGTGAAGATTATAATGGAAATCAGTTTAGTATGAGAATTTAAGACTTCTCTCTGAATTCTAACAAGACGAATGCAGTTATTGACAAATGTAATGTAATAACTGACAAGAGTTATTTATCCCGTTATTTCAACGTAGATATGGGTGAATTTAAGCTATCAAATATAGTTAACTGCCATTCTGTAGTTCAGCACACTCGAATACATGGTACTGGGGACATAAAATGCGTTTTACTCACTGGTATACTGTATCAACCCATATAATACGGGCACGGGCCTCCTCTACAATTGGGAGTACGATTGAAAGTGGTTAGGCCATGTAGTCCACCAGGCTGGCCTAGTGTGGGTTGACGGACATTAGATACCATTGAAATGCGAGCAAATCGCTAAGGTATGCAGGTTTCCTCATGTTGTTTTCCTTACCGTTACAGTGCGAGGTGATTGACTATTAACAACATATTACTCCAAAAAGTCAGAGGTGTACCCTAAGATTGGAATCCGCGATAACCGTGAATATTGGCTGCTGCATCAAGTACGTTTACCAACAGGCCATAACGCACTGAGATATTCAACGCTCAAATGCCAGAAAAAAGTAAAGGATGATATGCATTCAGAAAAAAAAATAACAGCCATAGACGATAGAACATGTGCGAAAAATAGCCTCTCATTGTAATAAATTCCCCAATGGACTGTCCGTGATTTCGTGCAGCTGAGAAAATCCTTTTGTCTTTTTTGGATAGAATTTTATGTGCTTTCACGGTCTTTACTTTAAGTATCTTTTAACACTAGAAAGACCAAGGCAGTCAAATTGACGGCAAGGCAATTTCATTGTTAAATATTTCACAAACTATGTTTTTGTTTCTTTTCATATTTTACGACTTTTCCTAATTTGCTATTGTTAAACTAAATCTATATAAAAAAAGTAATAAAAATATATTGTATATGAGTTTCGATTACAAATACCTACTAAGACCGCGCACCGTCAATGTGACGGCATATATATAAAGGCGGAATTAAGAATAGTAAACAACGAATTCTTCAAACTAATGTGGGTACTTTTGTTTTTATTTATGTTGAATTGAATTCTGAGTAAATTGTTACTGCCTAGCTTGTTTACATTTTACATTAGACATTGGTTTCGTTCGGTGAGCAATCGTAACTTGTTATAAAAAAATGAGTCGCCGGCTCTCAAATTCGGAAATAGAACAAGAATTGTTGCGATATCGGGATATACAAGAAGATGTGTCAGGTGATAAAAGTAATGATGATATAATAGACAGTGTTAGTGAAAACCGTGATGCAGAATTTCAGCCGGAACAGGTCACTTCTTCATGAGAAGACTCAGAAGTAGATTCATCTACTACAAATAACAATATTATTGTAAATTCGCACAGAGGACGCGGGGTATCTCGTAGATCCATTAGAGTACCCTACACCCCAACGTAAGCATAGGTACTGATAAAAAAAGCTGCCTGAAACAATTGAATTTTACAATGCAACAGAATTTGGTGTAGACATCATCGATCAAATGGCACGCAAATACACCGTAAGAGCTGGAAGTCGGAGATGGCCTGTTCACGTTTTTACAATATATTTGATTTAGCAGCTATAAACTCGTGGATTCTATATCAAAAAGTCACAGGAATAAAAATTTCTCGTCATGATTTTATCCTTCAACTAGTGAGCGAACTACGTGAAAAGTATGTGAAAAAAAAATCCACTTCAACTGCGACTCAGAGACAAGGAACTAATGCTGATACAAGTGAACCATGTACTACAAACAATAAGAGGCGGCAATCTCAAATCAATAGTAATTGTAAAAAAAATAAAACATGTGAAAACTGCACTATCTGTAAGAAAGCTGTTTGTGGAAAATGTACAAAAGAGTCTAAAAAAACTATTACTTGTTACAAATGTTACTGACTTTAATGCTAAATTGTTTACTATTAATTAAAAATATTTTTTTAATATTTTTATTCTATTTTAATTTAAAATATGTAATAATTTCATAAGTATTCTCACTTAATCTCTAGTACCGTCAAATTGACCGCTGCGGTCTTTGAAGGTATAGCATGAAGCCCGGCCCTTCTTGTGTTAATCATTAATTTTATAAAAAATAATTGTTACGGCGTCCCATTTTTCATTTCTATCTATAAGCATTTATATCTTCTACTTTTTTTCAATTCCAGCAAAAGCCAAAAGAAAGCGTACCTAAGTGATCAATTTTTTAAAGTATCTTGCTATTTATTCGCTCTGAAATAAATATTTGTGTTATCCGCAGTTATTGGTCTCAGGGTGTTTTGAGATCGAAAAGACCGACCATAAACTAAGTGACATCTAAGTTTCTAATACCCACGACACAAGACTCGATCTTAGTGCGGGTCCGGACTATGTATGTGACTGTTGGGTGTATTTTTTTTTATTGCATTGAATGGCGAGACGAGCATGCCGTTCGCCTGATGGTAAGCGATGCGACTGCTCATGAACAGTAGCAAAACCAAACAACACCTTGAATTACAAAGCAATGCTTGGCATTCCACACAAGAGGTTAAGTCTCAATATGTCCAGTTGTTACTCTGGCTACAATGTCCTTCAATCCGAAACACAACAGTGCATTTAAACTGCTGTTTGACGTGAGAAATAGACATTGCGTTGGTACCCACCCAGGCAGCCTCTCACATATGAGAGACCTACCACCAGTAAAAATTATTAAATTATTTTGTTCATTTATTCTAGTCCACCGTTAAGAGTGTATTCATAATATTCATTCAGCATTGCAAAACCTATCAGGTCAATTAAAAACGAATAAAAGCCTGTAATTATCTGCGCAACTTCATTTGCAAACATGCATCGAGAATTGTTGCTTCAAACCAACCTAGTTACAAAAAGCCACACAGGAGAACACTCGATGCAAATAGCAGCGTTAATTACAAACTTCCACAATTTACTAATGATGATCGAATCTGTAAATGATAGCGCAAAGCCTTTTAAAAGCTATTAACAATTTGGTATACATGTCCGTTGTTCTGTATTCACATAGTTAATTTGAATTTCATGTGTTAATGATGTAGACCGCAACGCTCGTATTTTGCTTTATTGCAAACAAACTTTGCATTTCTAGCGCGGGGTAGTGTGTGCGGGCGGCGTCGTGGCTCGGCGCACCTGTCACATGGGGGTTATCTGTTTTTTTCCAGGTATTTTCACAGAATTTAATTTTATCGTTCGAACATCACACCGCTGCGAACGACTCGCGATTTGCATATTCATACGTCTCGTTTTAAAAAGTGCTTTTTCATCAAAACAAACGTGGCATCTACATGCAAAAACGGAATATATTGACAAAATAGTGTTTTTTTATGTTTTTTCTCCTAAGTCTTCCGTTTATTTAGCTTTGCTAATCGATTGTGTGTATGGCATTGTGCAGGGCCGTCTTTAACTATGATGGGGCCCTGGGCACACAAGAATTTGGGGCCCTTTTGAAAATTAAAGAAAGAAAATCTAACATTTATCTACTATGATCATTTCATATCGAAGTTATGTATCAATCTTGTCGGTCTTTTTGGTCGCTCGTTGGCTGTGGATGTGTTAATTTCTGTCTGTCCAGTCTCCCACCACTGCGTAAGCCCGATAACAGTTTGGCCCACAGTGCAAAGGAGAAGGCCGATCTCTTGACCTAATTCTTTGCCTCGAACTCGATTTTGGGTGACGGGGGAGCCACACCGCCGAACATCCCGCGTTGTGAGAGTCTCCTATTTGACATAAAAAAAACCTAGCGTGCTGTCAGACGGGAGCTCAGTAGTGCGATTGACGTAAATTTTTGACGCGCCGATCAAGTTGCGGTGCGGTTACCTTTGGTACAAAATGGTATTCTTGTAAGTGTTTAACTGCGCGTGAGCTGCGCGCGAGCCGCGCGTCAACTGCACGTCAGACGTATGAAATTTGTTTGAAATTGACATATACGCGCAGCAGTAGAATAAGCTATAATTCGTGACGCGAACTTGACGCGAGCGTATTTGACAGCGGTTGTCAAAATTACGAGAACACGAAAAGAGCTGTTTTGATCGAAACTTAACCGCAACTGCACTGCAGCTGAACTTATTATAATACGTGAATCGCCCTACAGGCTTCTTGACGTCCATAAGTCGAGTGGGCCAGACGGTATCCCCGCAGTGGTTCTTAAAACGTGCGCCCCTGAGTTGACACCCGTGCTCACGCGCCTTTACCGTCTTTCCTATAAAGCCAACCGGGTTCCGGCTCCGTGGAAGATCGCCAATGTACACCCTGTCCCCAAAAACGGTGACCGATCGGACCCTTCGAGTTACAGGCCGATTGCTGTCACATCCCTCCTCTCTAAGATCTTGGAGCGAGTTATAAACACTCAGCTCTTGAGGTATCTTGAGGATCGCCAGCTGATTAGTGACCGCCAGTACGGTTTCCTTCACGGTCGCTCGGGTAGTGATCTTCTTGTGTATACGTCACGCTCCGTTGGGCGGAGGCTTTGGAGAGTGGGGGTGAGGCGATTGCGTTCGGCCTTGACATTGCGAAGGTGTTCGACCGAGTGTGGCATCGCGACTCTCTGGCGAAGCTACCTGCGTATGGAATTCCTGAGGGGCTCTGCAAATGGATCGCCAGCTTTTTGGATGGTCGGAGCATAAAAATCATAGTAGACAGCTGTTGCTCCGAGACTAAGACCACTAATGCTGGTGTTTCACAAGGCTCGGTGCCATCGCCGACAATCTTTATCCTGCATATCAATGACATGTTGTCTATTGATAGTATACATTGTTATGCAGATGATAGTACGAGTGACGCGCGGTACATCGGCCAACGGAGCCACTCTCGGGATTCTATTATGGAAAGACGGTTTCAACTTGTGTCTGAAGTCGAGAGCTCTCTGGGGCGGTCCTCCGAATGGGGTGAATTGAACTTAGTTCATTTAACCCTCCGAAGACACAAGTTTGCGTGTTCACTGCGAAGAGTTTAGACGTCATTTGGAGGACAAAGCCAAACTGGCGAGCAAGAAGTTGGAAATTCTGAAGAGAGCCAAGCGGTACTTTACGTCGGGTCATAGATTGACGCATTACAAAGCGCAAATCCGGCTCCACATGGAGTACTATTCTCACCTCTGGACAGGTGCCCTAAAATACCAGCTCGACCCACTTGACTCCTTGCAGTGACGAGCTTGTCGAATAGTCAATGATCCCGATCTCACGGACAAATTGGAACCGTTAGGACTGCGGAGAGACTTTGTATCTCTCTGTGTGTTCTATCGTTTGTTCCATGGGGAGTGCTTGGGCATTGCAATTTTTCTAAAATAAATGTAGCCTAAGCTAATCCTTATACTACTTATTATATCAGCTACCTGACAATAAAAATCCCGTCAAAATCGGTCAAGTCATTTCAGAGATTAGCCGGAACAAACAGACAGACAGAAGGACAAAAAAAAATCTAAGGTCATTTTCGTTATAGGTATCGTGTATATGTTATGGGCCAAGTGATTAATGCGAGCAGTATTCATAATGCCCGGGCAGTATGAATATAGCAGAGCCGTATCGGGCCAAGTGATTAATTACAATCTAAACTCACCTATTTATCACATTGCCCGGGCATTATGAATATGGCTACATGATGATCGGGCAGTGTGATTAATAGGTGATTTTTTACGTGGTGCGCTGCCGCATTGTCGCATCTGCGATAGACCCGCGATTTACTGGTGGTAGGTCTCTCATATGTGAAAGGCTGCCTGGGTGGGTACCACCGCAATGTCTATTTCTCCCGTCAAACAGCAGTTTAAATGCACTGTTGTGTTTCGGATTGAAGGACATTGTAGCCAGAGTAACTACTGGACATATTGAGACTTAACATCTTATGTCTCAGGATGGCGAGCACAGTGGAATGCCAAGCATTGCTTTGTAACTCAAGGTGTTGTTTGGTTATACTACTGTTCATGAGCGGTCGTATCGCTTACCATCAGGCGAACGGCATGCTCGTCTCGCCATTCACTGCAATAAAAAAAAAAAAAGAAAGACCCATAAATTAGAAAGGTTGAAATGATCTGCTTATATTTAGTTGTTTTTTAACGTCTGAAATATTATCTTCAGAAGAAAATTAGTGTACCCACTTTATGGATCAGTTAGGTCGACTGTGCCCCAAAACCGACTCGGAACACCCCGACTTCACGTAGTCTTTTGGCTACCGACCCTAGAGTGTATATAAAAAGCCGGAGACGATGCAAAAGCTAATTTGTATTGACAACAAGTGTTTTAAGGGTTAGGTTGCTATAATAGATATTTCTCAGGAATGGTGCGTCACCTTTTCATGGGAGTGGTACCAGGGGAGGTGCGATACTCCCCCTCCACCTCCACTCCTCTCAACCCAACCCCTCGTGCTGCCCTATTCTACATTCTACAACTTCGGTTCATTTTGATTCGCTTTACATCACTCTGCCCAATAGACACTTGGCATTATTCATAATGCCCGGGCAATGTGATAAATCGATTGATTATAATCACATTGCCCGCTCTTATTGGGCATTATTCATATTGCCCGGGCATTATGAATAATGCCAAATTAATCACTTGGCCCATAACATATATAATGATATACCGGGTATCTCAAGACTGCTACCGAAAACGCAGCCGGTTGGTAGTTTAAGTGACTACAAACACAATGCAACTAAAAATTTCGTAAAGAAACGCGACAACTATTTTTTATGATTTTTTAAATATCGACATTTTTGAGTGGTAAATCCATAGCTTTTGTTAAAATAATAATTTAAACTCTTTTATACCTTAGAGTATTTAAAAATAAAAGGGTATACACTATTGTTTAAGGAAAAAAATGTATTTACCACCCAAATATGGCCATAGAAAAAAAATAACAAAAAAAAATATTGTGGCTTTTTTTTGCAACTTTTTCTGTTGCATTATGTCTGAAGTCACTAAAACTACCACCCAACTTCGTTTTCGGTAGCAGTCTTGATATACCCTGTATAGTTGAACATTTTTTTTTTTATTTAACTTTACTAACAGACACTTCTCTTTTATTTATATGTATAGATGTTATATTCTTTCTCTGCTTACGGCATCTCGGGCCGAGGACCCCTTCGCGCCTGAGGCCTTTCAAGCTCGGGGCCCCCTTGGACCGAGGGCCCCCTACCTTGGTGTTATACAAATGTTTTTATGATGCAAACATACTACCTATATAGTATAATTATTATTTCAGTGACAGAGAACACATTTATAGCATTTCACTTTTAGTTTGGAGGGATCTCTTTTAGGACGTGGAGTTATATTATCACTAATCTACTGACATAGATGATTATTACTTCTTACAATTTTGTAAATATACGAACATATGTTATAGGAGTCGTGAAACGTGTAAGTGAGTGGGTGAGGAAAATTTTCGGTTTGTCTTTTTTTTTTTGTACACTGGCTCTTCTTCGGGGCCCCCCTGAGGATGGGGGCCCTGGGCACGGGCCCCGTGTGCCCTTAGTGTAAAGACGGTACTGGCATTGTGGTGTTTCGGAAACGTTCAGCGGTCGGCATGTGTTGAATGTGAGCTGGACTAGAAAAAGCGTTCCATTACGTTAGACTGACTTGTGCTACCAAAGTCTTGGCGGAAGGAATTACTCTCCGTAAGTACTATCTGACCTCTTAACCAACTAAACCTCTTTGATAATGCATTTATTTGTGGATCTTTGTTACTTGACAATTGGATTACTACAATTTATTGGCATTATTTTACCTTCTCTTAGACAGCAGATTAAGTATTAAGATTTGTTCATAAATGTGTCTCTAAACTATAATATAGATAGCCAATTTAGATTTCATAATCAAATAACAGGATGCATGTACATGCATCACATAAAAGTTTAATGGAATACTAAATAACACATCCGGTAGAATTTAAAGAATTTTTATTTGGGTAAAAATTTTGTTTGTCAAAAACAGAAACAAGCCGGATTGAATACATATCTGTATCAGCCCATATATGTACCACTGTAGGGCACTAGCTTCCTCTACAATAGACATAATATAGAGGCTATATAGTCCATCACGGGAGCCTAGTGTTGGTTGGCGGACTTTATATACTTACTTAAGTTTTTTTTTTCAAATCGCTATCCTATGCAAGTTTCCTCACTATATTTTACTTCTTATTTATTGACTATCAATACACATCTGAACCCAAAAAGTCAGAAGTGTGCCCTGGGATTTGAACCCGCGACCACCGTCAACATGTAGCGGCCGCATCTAGTCCGTTACCAATAGGCCACCATACACTCTATAAATACTTTAATCTATTACTTCGTTAGACATTTCGATGCATTTTATGTGTCAGTTAACAAAAATAGAGAGAATAGATATGGTGCATGTATATCTATAAACAGGCAACATAAATGTATGTATGTCTTTTTTTTGTTAAAGCATTGACTTGTATTGACATATAGCCGTTCTCTATAATCTATCTATCTTTAACAAGAGATTTCATTAGATATTTCGATGCAATTTACGTTTTAGTTAACAAAGATAGAGAGGTATGGATATGGTACAAATATTTATAGATAGCTAGGTAAGATAAATACATATATCCATCTTTGTTAAATGAAGCGTACAATTGTACCGACATAGTAATGGTAACTAAACTCATTTGCAAAAAAAACGGGCACCTAAGAAATGAACCATTTCAAATGTTACTATTGGTTTGTTTGATAATTATAGGTAGTTTTGCTTTCACAATTTTGTAAATTAATAAGCAAATAATCGTTTTCGTCAGTATTATGATAAAATTTTGATAAAATTTATGGGTTTTAATGCTAAAGTTCACTAGTAGTGTATGCTCGCTAGAAGTGCATATGCTCGTGAAGTAAAAGTTAACAAAGATTTTTGTTTGTTTTTTCTTTAATAAAGTAAAAGCAGATAAATGTTTAGTATCGAGTGTGACCCCCTCTAGCTGAAATCACAGCTTGAATTCGTCTGGGTATGCTAGCGAGGATATCCCGGATACTTGCTTGCGGAATACGTTCCCACTCCGCGGTAATCACATTCTTCAGCTCTCTGATGGTCTGCGGAGCCGGTTGTACTGATCTCACGCGTCGTTTCAGAACGTCCCAGACATGCTCTATAGGATTGAGGGCGGGACATCGAGCTGGCCAATCCAAACGACAAATGCCGACCTCTTGCACATACTCTTCCACATCGCCAGACCGGTGGGCGCGAGCGTTGTCGTTCATAAAAATTGTGTCTTCGCCTAAAGCGGCCAATGCGGGTTGTGCATGAGGAATTAGAACTTGCGTTATGTATCGATGTCCAGTCAGTGAGCCGTTTTCAATGAAGACTAACTCTGTACGATCCATTGAATTTATTTATTTATTTATTTATTTAATCCTTTATTGCACAAATTAAAAATACAGTAAAGAAACAACACAATAATAATAGTACAAGAGGCGGCCTTATCACACTAGGTAATTTCTTCCAGGCAACCTTTGGATGGATATTGAAAATAGGAAAAATGAGCGGGCAGTCTAAGGTATATAAAATAATAATATATACATACATATATACAAATACATACCAACAAGATATATTAAAATACACATACATACAATTTACCATATACATAAATATATACCTATCCTAACATTTACCAAAGAAGCGAATGGACAAGATATTCCTCAGCTATGCTCTAGTTGAGAAAGGAAATGGTCTTTAATCATTTTTTTAAAAGACGACAGCGTTCGTGCCCGTCTTATTTCGACTGAATGAATTTATTTAATGAATTTATTCCTGCCCAAAACATAACAGAGCCCCCACCATAAGGTGTGATTTCTTCAAAACAAGCCTCTGCAAAGCGTTCTCCTCGTCTTCGTAGCACTTGCCGACGTCGATCTTCACCGAACAGAGATATCCTGGCTTCATCGGAGAACAATACCCTATTCCAGTCTTCTTGAGTCCATGACTCACAATTTCGAGCAAACCTAAGCCTGGCAACTCTGTGCTCACGGAGTAACTTAGGGCCGCGGGCCGGGCGATGACTGCGTATATTGGCCGCGAGAAGCCTCCTCCTGACCGTCCATAGACTAATATGCACATTTCTTACTTCTTCGAGGTTGTTCTTAAGGTCCACATACGAAGACTTGCGATTTCTCAATGCGCGACTCACAAGAAAACGATCATCCCGTGGTTGGGTATATGGTTTTCTTCCAGAACCAGGCTCAATCCTATAGAGCACGTCTGGGACGTTCTGAAACGACGCGTGAGATCAGTACAACCGGCTCCGCAGACCATCAGAGAGCTGAAGAATGTAATTACCGCGGAGTGGGAACGTATTCCGCAAGCAAGTATCCGGGATATCCTCGCTAGAATACCCAGACGAATTCAAGCTGTGATTTCAGCTAGAGGGGGTCACACTCGATGCTAAACATTTATCTGCTTTTACTTTATTAAAGAAAAAACAAACAAAAATCTTTGTTAACTTTTACTTCACGAGCATATGCACTACTAGCGAGCATACACTACTAGTGAACGTTAGCATTAAAACCCATAAATTTAATCAAAATTTTATCATAATACTGACGAAAACGATTATTTGCTTATTAATTTACAAAATTGTGAAAGTAAAACTACCTATAATTATCAAACAAACCAATAGTAACATTTGAAATGGTTCATTTCTTAGGTGCCCGTTTTTTTTGCAAGTGAGTTTATTTTAACCTCTTGTTAAAGACAGAATACAGAGACCGGCCGTAAGTTGCTTTACTAGAGAATCCGAATATTCTACCACCAGTTAACTTATTTACGATCCTTTACTTAGTTGTTATTAAATAAATAATCAAACGGTGGTACAAGTACCTACAACTTGTAGAGTAAGGTTGACATATTGTTTGTGTAAGAACATTGTGTTTGCCGTCGTCACACAGCCATTGTCGTAATATTAACAGTAGATATTTTGTGACCATATTTTATCAACTGTTTATAGAAGATACGATACAATAAATTTACTCAGGTAGTAACAAAAAAACCTCGGTTCCAGAAGTGTCGGCTATAATACTGAGCGGATAAAAACGGTTTAAATACACAAATCATGTTTTTTTAGGCTCAGCGAAAATTTCGTCTGTGCACGCTTTGTGTTGGCTTATTGTGGTACAGATTTTTAGTAACATTATATGTCAAATTTTAACAAGTAGGTACATATTCAAATATAAGTATGTAATTTTGAAGTAGATTTTACGTTCATTTAAATTCTTATATACGTAATTTAACCCAACTTAGGTAATATAGTGAAAATACTAAATATAATAAATAAGTAACATATGCGTAGATTTTGCACTAAACTCCGAATCCACTAATGTGCAAAATTAATTTGCTTTTCTAAACACGAATTATGCAAAAATCGTTTTATCACACCGCCTCAGGTTCCGGTATAATGTTATTATACGAAGCTGAAAATACGTAAATGCGTGGCTTTAACACGTTTTAAATATTAAATTTATATCAATAATTAAATATCATTGTTGACTAACCAAATGCCGCCAAACTGGGACGAGATAACCGAACACTATATTTGTTTCCAGTAATGTCAATAAAATTAAATAGTACACAATAAACGAACTGCATTTAAAAACCTATTGAAATAATAATCATCGAGGTATGTTTTTTAAACCGTTTGTTACATTACATTTAGAGTTGGCCTTGTTTAACCTAACAATCGGTTACAAAAACGAAATATATTATACACTCATAACATTGTTAAACGAAAAATAAATTTAATTGAGGATGACATTAGTTTTCCTATAACAAAGCTGACGAGGACGCAAACATGAACTTGTGTATGATGATATTTGTACGTATGGAAAATTAACTAATTGATTTTTTTAATAAGCGATAAAAATAAATACTTATTACATTAAAAAAGCAAGAGTGTATTGAAACATATAAATAAAAGAGTCTTGCCCGAGGTAATAAGTACAATATCTGCGGATTTGTTTGTCCAAATCCAGTGCTGTCTCTAGATTGGTTCCCTGCCCTACTACTTTCTTAGATTGAAGATTAAATTCAACAGATACCTACCGGCACTTAATTGGGGTTTACCGTAGCATATTGTGCCTTGATATCATGTTATCAAGCACTGGCGAATTGATGAATACGAGTTGTACTCTATTATGATATACGGTTTCGAATCCAAGTAAATGCATCTTTTATATTCATGCGAATAGGTGTCGCATGGAATGGCAAACTACAAGCCTTACAAAAGCATCGGTATTTTTACCTTCACCCGATTTTTGACTGACTTCAAAAAAAGAAGGAGGTTCTCAATTTTACTGATTGTTTTTGTGTTTGTTACCTCATAATATTGTCAATTCTATCAAGAAATAACATACCTCTGATAGTAAGTAAAATGTAGTATCATATTCTCTTGTAAAATTATATCGCCGTACCCAAACGTAGCGTAACCCAATTACCAATATGATAATATTTTATTTTACTTTCAATAACTGCACGATCCTAATTACACTATAGTAAGCTTACAATAACCTCAGTTGGCTGAATATTAAGTATATAAATATAGGCAAATGATAATTAATAAGGTGTTCCACAAATAATATTTGATTTCAAAAATCTCGTTTCGTAAAAAAGCCTTGAAGCCGCCAGGCCGTAAAATTTCAGTTCCCTAATCTTTGAGTTTCCATTACTTTTATATCCTTTGAATGTTATTCAAGCAAATGATTTAAAAATGTTCAGCTTCCAATATTATTAATTGTACATTGAATAAAAGAAATATTATGGCGTAAGCGGGTTTCATTTTCATACACCGCCAGATAACTTTATTACTGGAATTTAATTTGCAAATATTTTCTGTATTTTGCGTTCAGTGCGCGCTGTTTTTAAAAGCAATGTGAATTATGTATCTATATTAATTATAAATGAAGATATGTTCCGTAAATATATTTACATAGTTAAGTAATATTAAGTACATGCCACTTTATATTGAGTACGGGAGGGGCACATATTACAATCCATCGCATTAGCTTTTTGCTTGTTAATCTGTGAAAGGATAAATAGCTAATATACTACTCAAATGTACACGCGGTATGGATGGCTGCGCATACACGAGTACCTAATTAAATAAATGACCAACTCCTCCTAATAATTTAACTATCTGATTGATTTCGTTGCGGGTTAAAAACAACTTGGACATTCCCGGAGACTCGCCGAGTTTAAATGCTCGGTGTCATTATATTGCGTGCCCCTGTGATCCTGACTTGAAGGAGTTGCAGTGGCGGGTGTGGGGGTGGGATAGTCTCCAGTTTTGATATGGATATTAATCATTCTTAAATATATTTGATGATTTTTTTAAATTTCAAATTATGGATATCAGCAATGACGTCAAGTCACCGAGTGACAAAACTGAATGTTATTTTGCAAGTTGTTCTCGAAAAACCTAACTAGTATGCAGGTGACAAGAGATATACTAGTTGTCTACGGACCTTGTTGATAAAACAAAATACAGAGATTTCTGGCTGCGACACATACCTATTAATAGAAACATATTGCTTACTTTCACGGTGAAGGAAAACACAGAGAGGAAAATGCACACCTGTGAACTATGAACAAGAACGGAATGTGGAGTCCATCACCGGCGATAAGAGTGTTTTTAAAGTCATTGATCCATACTTTAGATATGTTCAAATATTGTAGGAATGTCTGTGTCTGTATCAGCCTATGTACGTCCTACTACAGGGCACGGGCCACCTCTACAATCGAGAATACGATTGAAAGGGGATAGATCATATACCACGCTAAGTAAGTGCGAATTGGCGGACAGTTACATACAAAATAATTCTTCCCTTACAATGCGTGATGTTTTTTTTTTTTTTTTTTTTTTTTTTGTGGCGGTTTGAAGTGAAAGACGTTATTTTGAGACCTCTGAACTTTAATACGTTTTACATAGTATTTAGTATGTATACATGCGATTACTAGTATCCAGTACTTGCCAGTGAGTGTTCCTCGTGATATCCCAGTTATCCACACATAAATCACCACTATTTACAAAATTTGCCACTATACCACTTTCGGCACATTTGAAACTTCGAGATGGAAGCTATAGTCTCACAATCAATGAATGAAATTGTGCAATCATTCAACCAGCAGATGGAGGCGTTTGTTGGTCAACTTCCTAGGACAAACTCCCCGAACAATCATTCAGGTGAAACTCTTCATTCCAACTTCAAGATCTTCAGAGAATTCATGTTGAAATCTATGAATATTCTTCAAAGCCAAATTGCACTTCTCGCGAAGCAAGTGGACCAGTTAGAAATGCAGCGACGTCGCAAAATCCTTCTTGTGCACGGTTGTCCTGAACACCAAGATGAAGACACCTCCGACGTTGTAGTGAAGTTGGTAGTCGAGCGATTACGGCTGTCTAGTTTTACAGCAGCTGACATTAGTCGTTGCCACAGAATGGGTCGAACTGCTGCATCTCGACCTCGGCCGATCCTGGTTAAAATGCGAGACGTTTTGTTGCGAGATCAAATTTGGTCCACTAAAACTTCTCTTAAAGGCTCAGGAATCACATTATCAGAATTTCTCACGAAGACTCGACACGATGTTTTCATGGCCGCGCGTCAAAGGTTTGGAGTGAACAAATGTTGGACGCGTGAAGGTTGCGTATATATCCTCGGTCCTGACGATATCCGGCACCGTGTCAGCAGCCTTAAGGAGCTGGATGCTGTTGCTCCCCCGCAGATGGCAAAGCAGACAAATGCAACGAATAAGGAGGCAGTAGGCGGATCAGCGGCAGCTCCAATGAGGACGAGACGAGCAGCGACAACAACAAAATAGGTGGTGCGAATTATTAACAATAGCAAACAGTTGTTTACATGCCACGGCGTATAATACTGATTACTATCTTATCGATGATGCATAGAAACTGACCTACTATTTTTAATAATATTTTTTATGTTACCCACCTCACTTATTGCCAGTCCTTCTGTTCCATATATTCGTATGTTCGATCTTTAGCATGTCATTTTCTAGCATTCTTTTTTTTTTTTTTTTTTTTTTGTTATTGTTGTTTATTATCATTTTTTATTTTATAGTTAATAATTCATTAATTAAATATATTGTATCGCTCTTAATTGTTAATGTGGTTTAACATGTAAACTTTTAATTATGTGTGTTTAAATTGTTTTACATGAATGAACTATTCGTTCGAGAACACAACTGGCAGGTGGATAAATTTAATTATATAACTTTGTTTATTGTATTTATTTGTATTTATTATCTTATTATTTTAAATATGGTACACAACAGTGATTCAAGTGATAGTGACGACTATTTTTCCTGTTCCTCTTCTGACACTTTAAATAATAGCATTGATAGTTTCAGCAGTATACCCACACTTGCCGACTCAATTGAGACCTTTGTTGGTGATGTCCCAAAAAATTTTAATGTTTGTCATATCAATGCTCAGAGTATTCCGGCACATTTCCCCGATATGTTGGCATCTTTTGATAATAAAAAATTACACGCTATTTTAATCTCTGAAACTTGGTTAAAACCTTGTCTTCCTTCAACATCGTACTCTTTACCAGGTTTCAATTTGATACGTAATGACCGCGCTGTGGGAGGAGGCGGCGGGGTAGCTATTTATCTCCGTGCTAACATTCCTTACTCGATAATAAACATGTCTGCCCAACCACCTCCATCAAATGCTGGCGAACATCTTTTTATAGAAGTGTGTATCGCTCACACTAACATACTTCTCGGCGTTTACTATAGCCCGTCTTTGCGTATCAATTTTTTCACTTCTTTTGAAAAATTACTTGAAGATTTCTCAGGTAATTATAGTCACACTATTATAATGGGTGACTTTAATACCTGTTTAATCAAACAAGATTACCGATCTAACTCATTAAACTCTATTGTTCGCTCTTGTAATTTAACTATTCTTCCCCTAAATCCTACGCACAATTTCCCTAATGCTACACCTTCCCTTCTTGATTTAATTCTTGTCTCTTCTGTTAAGCATGTTCATTCCCATGGCCAATGTCCGGCTGATGCATTCTCCTATCATGATATGATCTATCTATCATATAAAATCCGGCCACCAAGAGCTCAGCCGAAAGTAGTTATGCAACGTAATTTTGGTGGTATACACATGGAGGATCTGCGCCGTGATGCTATTGAACTTGACTGGTCGCCTGTTTTCATGGCGCCATCTATTGATGACAAGGTTAGTCTCTTCAATCGTTTAATAAATAGCTTGTATGATATTCATGCACCAGTACGGGCAATGAAAATAAAACACTCTCCAGCACCTCGGCTTTCAGAGGAAATAAAGGCTGCAATGCGAAGAAAAATAGTTGCTAAAGCCAAATTTAAGCGTTGCCCGTCTGATGAAAATAAAACCAAATATATCGAAAGCCGAAATCTCTGCAATAGATTGTGTAGGGATGCACAACGCCGACATATTCATGAATCTGTTACAAATGCAGATCCTGGAAAAGTATGGAAATTTCTTAGATCACTGGGAGTTGGAAAGGCACGACAAAATAATATTCCAAAAAAATTTAACTTTGACTTATTAAACCAACATTTTTCCTCGTCTGCTCAGTTTGATGGAGCAACTAAATCTATCACATTAAAATATCTTTCATCAATGCCTTCTCCTGATTTTTCTTCGTTTGTTTTTAGTTACTTTACTGATTGTGATGTTAAGAAGAGTGTAGTTTCTATTTCGTCTAACGCAGTTGGTAGTGACAACATTAGTCGCAATTAGTCGTAATACCACTCCCCAAAAAAATAATCCTTCTTCTTTCTCCGAATATCGTCCCATCTGTATACTTCCTTTCCTATCTAAAGTGCTGGAAAGTTTGGTTCATGCACAACTATTGTCCTTCCTAAACAGCAACAATCTTCTTAACCCACTCCAATCTGGTTTCCGCCCTGGACACAGTACGGTCACCGCTCTGATCAAAATCACCGATGACATCAGGTTTGGGATGAATAGCGGTCTCCTGACAGTGCTGACACTACTGGACTTTAGCAATGCGTTTAATAATGTTGACTATGACATTTTATTGGCACTCCTATGCTCACTTAACATATCTCCAATCGTAATTAGCTGGTTTCGTAGTTACCTGTGTGGACGCCGGCAGCGCATACGTGTTGATGACACTTATTCCTCTTGGTGCGACTTAACTGCTGGAGTTCCGCAGGGCGGCGTTTTATCTCCTCTCTTATTTTCTATTTTCATAAACTCGATATCCCATAAACTAACCTCTCCCTACCATCTATATGCAGATGATCTTCAAATTTATACACAAGCTCCGATACAAACACTACACGCTGCAATTGAAGCTACTAATCGTGATCTACAACGCATATTAGACTGGAGTAAATCATACGGGCTACACGTTAATCCCTTAAAGACGCAAACAATTATTATTGGGAGCTCCCGTATGATTTCTAAAATTGACTGGTTCCATCTCCCGCAAGTCATTTTCGATGGCGTTAATGTCTCATTTAATGACACTGTGAAGAACCTGGGTGTTCTCTTGGATAGGCAACTGTGCTGGGGACCCCACGTTTCGCAGGTAAGTCGAAAGATTTTTGCATCGATTTCTTCGCTTAGGCGACTGACTAACTTTCTGCCAATTGCCACTAAAATTAATCTTGCATAGTCTCTGTTATTATCTTTGTTAGATTATGCGGATGCCTGCTATATCGATTTAACTGAAGACCAATTAAACAAACTCGAGCGCCTTCAGAACTACTGCATACGGTTCATATTTGGTTTACGAAAATATGACCACATCTCCGAATTTCGCAAAAAACTCGGGTGGTTACCTATCCGCCTTCGCCGAAATACTCACATTCTATCCCTTCTCTATAAAATCCTTTTTGATCCCTCTGCTCCGTCTTATCTCAAAGAACGTTTTAATTTTTTGCATCTTTCCAATCCTCGTTCTTTACGTTCTTCTAATACCTATCTCCTTAAAACCCCTATCCATTCTTCTTCCTTCTATGACTACTCATTTACTGTCCAAGCTGTCAGACTTTGGAACGGTTTGCCAGTCAGTCTCAGACTATCAAAATCGCTAGCTCAGTTTAAAAATAGCTTAAAAAAGCATTACTTGAATTATTAGAATGTGTATTTTTTTTGTTCATATTAAATATCATTAATAATTGTATGTACCAATTTAACAAATATAGTATTTGTCTTTTATATGTTGATATCTTATAGTATATAGTATATGTTATATGTATGTATGTGTATGTAATTATTACTATAATCATTGTATATTTTGCACTACCGCCACTATTATTAATTATTGCATTTCTATCCATCACAAGGTTGTCTGGAAGAGATCGCTTAAAGCGATAAGACCGCCCTTTGTACCTACAATATTTTGTCTTTAACTGTAAGTGTAATATGTACTATCCCATAAAATATGTGTGTGTGCAATAAAGGATATTATATTATTATTATTATTATGGTTATTTATATTAAATTTATTCTCCCACGTCAGTAGGGCAAATCAGTTTTCCGCGGGCTTTTGGGCCAAGCAGGAAAATGAGATATATAACTAGCTAGTTTGTTGATAAAAACTTCCTGACTATTCTACAAGTATTGAGTAATGTAGCTTTCTGTAGAAGGATGAAAGACAACTTGTGCATACCAAGCAATCGGAGGCTATCATGTAAATTATGGGGGATTACGCCGGTGGAAGAAAGGACTACTGGTATTGTCTTCACTGTATGTACATTCCACTGTTTTTTAAGTTCTATTGATAGGTCTATGTATTTGGCAATTTTTTCATTATATGTTGATGCAAGGTTATGGGTGTTGGGTATAGCTATATCTATTAAATATACGGTACCATTATTTTTGTCATATAAAAGAATATCTGGTCTGTTAAAATGTATTGTTTTGTCTGTAATTATAGTTCGGTCCCAGTAGAGTTTATAGTGAGCAGATTCTAATATTGTAGCAGGCGTATACTTGTAATAAGTGGTTTTATCTTTAATAAGTGAGTATTTGAATGCTAGGTGTTGGTGTATGATGGAGGCTACTTGATCATGGCGATGCCTGTAATCTGTTTGTGCAATAGATTTACAGGCACCGGTGATGTGTTGTATGGTCTCCGATGCACTGTGGCATCGTCGACACAGATCAGTGGGGAGGTTACTAGCTTTAATAATGAACTTCTGATAGTTACGAGTATTTATTACTTGGTCTTGGATAGCGGCCACAAATGCCTCTGTTTCTGGAAACAGTTCTCCTCGCCGCAGCCACTCGTTCGATGCATTTTTATCGACATGTGTTTGGCTGAGATCGGCGAGGTGTCTTCCATGTAAAGACTTCTGAGACCACAGATCCAATTTATGCTGTATGGTGGTAATGCATTGGTTTGGTTGGGTCGTTCTGTCGTGCAAGTTAAGTGGGGTCATTTTTTTATCTATTTCGGCTATGAATTTATGAAGTTCTATGTTTTTGGCTTTACTATGGAAATATTGTCTAAGTTTGGTTATTAAATTATTGTGTAGGTTGCGTAAGTCAAGTAGTCCTCTGCCTCCATTTCGGCGAGCTAAGGTAAGTCGTTGTGTGCATGATTTAGGATGGTGTTTTCTGTATTTAGTTAGAAGGTTATTAATTATTCGTTGTAGCTTCTGTAGATTTGATTGAGACCAGTGTATTATTCCAAACGAATACGTAAGAATGGGGATGGCATAGGTATTTATTGCTTTAATGGTGTTACGTGAGTTTAATTGCGATCTTAAAATTTGGTTTAGTCTTGATTTAAATTTTTCAGTCATATTATTATTATTATTATTATTATTTTTTAGTAATTTACCTGCTCGGTCCTTTTACCCGGCTTAAAATAACAATCACGGGCCTAAGCCAAATGATTGTTGTTTAGGTTCAACACAGTATTAGGGATAAATTCTGGGGATGATTCTAATTGCAAAAATTTCCTTACTATTCTACATGTATTCAAGATAACTGATTTTTGTATTTGTATATAAGTTTGCTGTGGTAGATCTAGTAAGCCTAAAGACTGTAACAACTGTTTGGGAATTACTCCCGTGGCGGAGACTACTACTGGTACTATGGTGACCTTCTTTAACTGCCACATGCGCGCGATTTCATCTTTTAGGTCTATGTATTTTGTAAGTTTTTCTGATATTGTATTTTGCAAATTGTGGGTGTTAGGTATGGCAATATCTATTATGGTGGCAGTTTTATTTATTTTATCAATTAATGTGATGTCCGGTCTATTAAAGTGTACTGTTTTATCGGTTAAAATTGCTCTGTCAAAATAAATTTTATGATTGGCGTTTTCTAGAACTGTTTCTGGGGTATATTTGTAATAGGGTATAGGTTTTTTAGGTGGTACTATTAATTTATATTTTACAGCTAGTTTTTGGTGTATAATATTTGCAACCTGATCGTGTCTGTATTTGTAGTCAGTTTGGGCTATTGATTTACAGGCACCAGTAATATGTTGTATAGTTTCTGAACTACTATTGCATCTTCTGCATAAGTCTACCTGGTTAGCTATTTTCATTATGTGCTTTCTGTAATTTCGTGTTTCAATTACCTGGTCTTGGATGGCTATCATGAACCCCTCGGTCTCTGGGAAGAGTTCACCTCGTCTGAGCCATTCGTTCGATGCCTGTTTATCGACGTTTGACTGACTCAGTTCTTGGTAATGTCTTCCATGTAGAGACTTCAGGGCCCATTGAGTAATAAGGGTTTTTTGGTCGGTTTGCAGTTCATTTTTTTGCTGGTTATTATCTTGAAGGTTAAGTGGCGTAAGTTTTCTATCCTGACTATTAATCGCCTGGTGAAGTATAGATTTCTCTGCTTTATTATGGAAATATTGGCGTAGTGTTGTTATTTGGCGGCTGTGTAAATTTTTGATGTTAATTATTCCTCTTCCTCCTTCTGTTCTTGGTAAATACTGTCTCTGTATGCATGCTCTGGGATGATGTTTTCTATTTTTAGACATGGTAGTATTTATTGTTCTCTGTATATCTAGCAATTCCTTTTTGGTCCAATTGATAATCCCGAAAGAATAGGTAAGAACGGGGATAGCATATGAATTTATTGCTTTAATTGTGTTTTTAGCATTTAACTGGGTTTTTAAAATGGCATTTAATCTATGTTTGAAATTTTGAGTTAACTTAATTTTTATATCTCTGTGGTGAATTAATTTAGACTGTTGATACCCGAGGTATTTATAGCCATCTCTTTGGTATTATTATTAATTATTATCAATATACATCACTCCATATTATTAAATTAAAGTGACAGCCTGGTAATTCATGTTTATGATATTATTGTACAATTTCAATTTGCAAGTAAGTAAACTTTTATGTCGCTGGACACAGGCTGCCTCCAACAGGTCTCTGTGGAAATCATTGGGGGAGGCCTATGTTCAGCAGTGGACTTCCTTTGGCTGATGGATGGATGGATGGAAACTTTTATGAAAATGAATCGATATGAGTTCCTAAATTACGACAGGACTATGATATTAAACTGATATTATAATTTAGTACCAAAGGTTTGACTTATTTTTTTATTGTAAAGCAAATTATGAAACTAAATTGTCTGTTCCTAAATTACTGCATACAACTATGTAACATTCAAAGCTTCAAGCAGACACGTTGGCGGTTTAAGTTGTCTCGAACGTGACTCTCAGTTGTTCTACATCTCAACCGTATAATTATTAGTACGACCTGCCGTATCCCTAAGAATTACAACAGCAATATACCTTGCCCAGATTTTATACCTTTATGACTGTTGGCTGTATTTCGATTAGTTTTGGTTATTTAGATGTTTGGTACATTAAAATTGTAAGTATACTCTTTTTAGATATATGTACTCGTAGGTCCATTTTGATAGCCTTCGTGGCGCTGTTGGTAAGACGCCAGCTGTGAAACGAGAGGCCACAGGTTTGATCCCCGCACCGAGACAAGTGTTATCAGGCCCACAAGCATTTGTCTTAGGCCTGGGTGTTTGTGACACCGAAAAGTCGCTAGTAGCTCCTGATACCTACGACACAAGACTTAATAGATCTTAATGTGGGATCAGGACTATGTATGTGACTGTTGGGTGTATTTATTATTATTTTAGAATTAAAAGAGTTTTCTTTGATTATTAATATGGCATCTATATGCCATATTCACTACAAATTTTTTTTCGTAGGCTGTTGCTACTTACCAAGATATTTAAATTTCATTTGGATGAAATAAATTTTGGGTACATTATTTCGGTGATCTTTTGATGAATTAGTAGGGTAAGCTTCCGAATATTAATGATAGTTTCGTAAGAATTTAGTAAAATTAAATCCATTAGCTAAAATCAAAGAGTTCGAACAATTAAATTATTTCAGTTAGTTCCTCCGTGAAGCAACTTTGCTACGTGTAATTGATATAAGCTTAATTAAATTAACACAATACGGAAAATCCTTTTACTACAGTTCTGGAACATTCCGCACAATTTTGCGGGAACTCTTAATCTCAATATAACGAAGGCTCTCTACGGTGGACACGGCATCATTATCTTCCCGTTTCTGGCTCTGTACATCGCTCATTGAAAAAGCACGTATTGAGACCGCCCCGTGATACTCAAAGACGAATGCGGATTCAAAAATTGGAAATGTAAGAATAGAATTACGAGTTGTTTGAAGGCAGACGTCCAAATATTCGCATCGTACGGTTCATATTAATCTTTGTATAGAAATTCATGCAAGTGCGGCCACTGCATCGTGTGTCCACTGCTTCCGCTTCATACGGATTGCAGGATTTTTAAATTTTTGTACAAAGAATGCTATGCGTCCGAGTCATACGATGTGAATATGTAGACGCCTGCCATAAATCGTATAATCTACTTTGTATGGGTTTAGGACTAAAAGAAAACGGACTTCACAAAATCATCTGATTGATTTGGATCTATCCCAAATTTTTATTCATTTAAGAATCGGTAGTGAGTTTGAAATATATGCAGAAGTTAATCGCTTTACGTAGGTTCCACTAGGTTAAGCTCTAATAGCTTCACAATTCACTAATCTTCCCAGAAGTTCATTAATTGAGATCTCTATAGCTACAACAGTTCAATTAGTCCGGTCAAGTGACCACAATTCCATGAAACTCTCAGCTTAATTGTTGAAACATGAGAACTTTGCCATCAATTAGGATACAGTAAAATACATAGAAGACGGAGGTGGAAAGTGAGGTCACTTGGGTAGGTAATACCACAATGTCCATTTCTCTCGCTAAACAGCAGTGTAAATGCACTGTTGTGTTTCGGTTTGAATAATATTGTAGCTAGAGTAAGACTTACATATTTTTATGTCTCAGGTTGGCAAGCGCAGTGGAGTGCCAAGCATTGCTTTTTAATTTAAGGCGTTGTTTAGTTTTGCTACTGTTCATGAGCAGTCGTATCGCTTACCATCAGGCGAACGGCATGCTCGTCTCGCTATTAAGTGTAATAAAAAAATCTGCGCAATGGTATAAGATTAGAAGGGTTTTGGATTCCATTCCTCAAGTGAAATTAACATTTGAAAGATTGACAAATATTGGTATCGGATCTAGTGAATGTGGAATTAACCGATATAGTCATTTTAATCCCACTATTTGCTACAACGTGGGGTTGAATACATTTCATAACTTGTTATTTATGATGGACATTAAACTATATCAAAGAGTCATTAGTAGGTAAAATTAAATAAATGTAACTTCACACATTATTTTTTCGATAAAAACAATTAAAGATTAATCTCCTGGCATGTTGAATACAAATTATTTAGTAGCATCATAGTAGACTTTTAAGAAATGTGTTGTTTATATTTTGGCTGAATTTTTAAGTACATAGTATTCAATATTCCAGGAATCCTCAAAATACTACTTATTATTTACTGATTCAAGAAATGAAGATGAATGTGTAGGGCCACACTGTATGGAGAATTTACATGCTGCTGAGTGTACATTAGTACCTGCACGTGAGTATTCCCGTCAACGGTCATCACTCATCATTCATCTGTCGTTCCTAGTCACTCGCCACATTAGCCCACACTTACCAGTTAAATATACTACACATTGTAGTACTAAGACTAGTTAAGTTTAGTGATACAGAGAACTTAATAAATTAATAAAAGTTTATTACCTAAAAGTTAAACAAATAATACAACAAATTTAAGCAAAAATAATATTTTCGAAAGATAAAAAGAAATGACTCAGAAAATTTTATAACAATAAAACATAATGCTTTTATTCATTACAATAAATGTATTGATTCGAGCTAACGTTGTTTATTATATTCTCTAAAAACAGCTCGAGTACAGTGAAAAGTGACTCAAAAGAGCTTTCAATTCAGGATTTTACTTGGTTACAAATTACACATATTCGTATTCAAATGTAACATTTCTCGTAATCATATTTTATACTAAACTCTTTAGAACGTTATAATTTTGAATTTCGATGCGTATCCTCGTACACGGTAAGGAGGAAATAAGAAGGGATAAGAGCTACACATTTTTCGGTTCAAGATACTCGTATTCTCTTTAAAAATAATATGGAAGGATTGAAAAGCGATTTGCTAGAATCGGTTCAGTGAAAAATGAGTGCAGTTAACTGCGAATATAGATCGTCTACTGCAGGCGGCGGATGAAGAGGGCGTGCGCTTCCTGCTACCGACTTCCGGCAAGCACTTCCGCTCAGTAACAACATTTAACACTCACAAATTTTGAATTTAAATTCGTTAACGCATTCCATTAAGCCACGCCATCTTCACGTCTACTCCAATGCACGCGCTTGTAATTACAAATCTTTGAACAAGTTGTGTGCTATGTTACAGACACAACTGTAATATTACAATACAATAGTATTTTCAGTACTGATGTGAAATTTGCTTCTCCTTTTATCCTTTTTTTTCGTGAAATATCCTATTCAGGTAGGTATTCCTCTTTCCTGCATTGCTATATGTATTAAGCAGTTATTAATATAAGAGCTACTTATTTAAATACATCTGTATTCACAAAGGAGTAACCGATATTACCAGATATTACCATGACTAATAAATGAGTGGCGCTTAAATGTGAGATATTACACAGATTTCACTTATTGAAACAGCGACAATAATGCACCGGTCAAATTCCCGACAGGCTGGCGCGCTCGTTATCGCCGCTTGTATGTTTCCCGTTTACACAAACACTGTTCATTGGAAGCTTGAAGCCTGGCTTCCAATTATATACCTGGCCACGTCAGATAAATAGGTTTGATATGAGAATAGAAATGATTGCGGCGTGAATGACCTAATTGCTTTTATGCGATTCAATTATTTGCTCGCTTGGCTTTAATGTTTGTGTTATACCTGCTGTTTGGGTGTGATTTCAATTTTGGCTATTGAGAGGCTTCTAGTATATTAGAATTTGGTGTATTGTATTACTCATTCGTAATCAAGCTGGAATGTTTAAAACACAAAAATATATAGGTAGTAATTTGGGTCTTATACGATTTTAAATATATACTGTATTTCTTTGTAAAAATACTATTTTTATATTTATGCATTAAAACAAGGCAAAAAAGTAGTTAAAACACTTATATAATGCGATACAAAGACAACGTTGATGTCGCAAGTCGATCTCCAATATGATTCGCACAGCGGCGTCTGTACTGGGGAAAATAAAAGAAAGAATACAAAATATGTGAATTTTGTATTATAAAACTATAGATATTCGAATAAAATTAACGTCACTTTTGAGTCAAATCTGGTCGAAACAAAATTATATTTTAAAAATGCGTATTTCAATAATACATAGCTAGCGATAGGCACTTCATCAGGTGTTTAACATAATTATCAAGTATCCTGCCAACATTGCTTTCTATTTTTTACCAGGCGCTCAACTGGTATGGTCGACATCGTATAAAAATCAACTGTATCTGTATCAGCCCATATACGTCTTACTGCAGGGCACAGGCCTCCTCTACAATCGCCAGTACGATTGAGAGTGGTTAGGCCATATCGTCCACCACGCTGGCCTAGTACGAGTTGGCGGACTTACATACCAAAGAATTTCTTAAAAATCGCTATGATTTGCACGTTTCCTCACTATGTTACCTTCACCGTTTAGTGCGTGGTGATTGACTGTCAATACACACACATGGGATTCGAACCCCGACCACCGTGAACATGTTGGCAACAGGCTACCACGCACATATTTATATTATCAAAATAATTATTTGGTAGCCAAGACTACTAGTCCGTTTACCACATAACTAAACATGCCACTCTCTCAAAATCAACTACTCATAAGAATTATATATTTTTATTTTTATTAAGGAATGATTGGTTATGTTCCGCAGAGATGTTTTATTTTTGGAGAAACACCAATTATTTTTATGTTAAGTTGAATTGACTGCATGTGCAAGCAGATATGGTGACCAGCAGTCCGTCGAGAGACGGCTCATATCAAAGTGCAACTTTTCCTTTGCCATGCAAATATGATAATTATACCGAACTCAGCATCGAAACTCGCGACTGCAGACACTTCTCATGCTATAAAAGTTATATTAAATTCTACGACTGAAATGATATTTAATCCAACAGTTTTCTATTTATTCAAAAATTATTATTGTTGTCAATAATATTATATATCATTACATAAGAATGGAAAGCGGAAAATAAGGCTTCTGCCCCATAATGGAACAATTCATAAGCATAATAATAAAACCTTTCTTATAAAATTAATATGACAGCAAAGCAGCAAACATTTTCTTTTAATTAAATTTATTCCCAATTAAATCCAAAGCTTGAACAAAATATAGAATGTAGTTAATTAGAATAAACTAAATAATTCAATAAATAATAAACGTCTATAATGTACAAGTTCCAAATTACTTTCGAAGTAGAGCAAATGTAGAAGTTACAAGTAAAGATTTGATTTTGTGAGCGGGCGGCTAAGCACTCCTTATTTGTTACAATCCGTACAAATAGTTCTAGTGATAAACGAACACCATTTTGCGAAGAAAGGTTATCCGATTTATAAAATAATCGTTCGATTTTCACCGCCTTGACTGTTATCGATGTGAGTGACAATCGCAGTATTCCCCGCAAAAATAACTTTAAAGAAGGCCGGGCGTCTCGAGCAAAAGTGAATGATTTGAAAGGAAATTGTTTTTGTTCCTCATTCACTGTAAGTACAAAAATAATATCCTTTTATTATTTGAGTGAGATTTTCATAAACGCACAAAGGATGGTGGCTTTCAAGAAAAATACTAGGATCTGTGAAACGAATCATGCCGATTTCCTATCTATAAAATATCGTTTTTATTAAGTTGTTCATACGGAGGATAGGGTTTTATAGCTTATCAGATTATTAGATCAACTGGAAGGTTATTCTGACGGGTTCCTAGACCACAATCGTATTAAATATGGACAGTGTTAGGTATAGTATTAGGTAAATAATTTGAACTTGCTACAATAACAGACATAAATCATATTTATAATAGTATTTACCCAGGTAAACTAAGCTCAACGGTACGATGTCCCGATAACGTCAGTAAGATTGATTTGTGACGCTACTTTCAAATTAATTTTCAACTGACTTTGTCCAATGTCTGGTTCACGTGGGCGACCTTTTATTATTAGAAATGGAATGAAAATAATTTATTTTAAGCTAGATAATATATTTTGACTGCCTCAGTGGCGCAGTTGTAATACTTTATTATTACAAAGCTGAGGTATGGGGTTCGACAACTGATATTGGATTTTTCTATTCATTATCAGTCCTGAGTCAGGAATGTGTGCTCGATATGACGATAGGCTCGCCTCCTCTCATATTGTGGGAAGAAAAATGCAAGGTGAAACGTGGTTTTCCTGATTGCACCCCTACCTATCCCTTCTGGGAAAATAACGTTATATATTTATGTATGTATGTATGTATAATATACTTTTCACTGGCACGACAAAGTGACCAGTAGAGTGTATATGATAGTAATATCCTTGCCGGTGAGAAATAGTTATCTGATACTAGTCAATACAGTTTCAACGGTCTTGAACCTGAAACTTGACATACTGACAGATTTACAACCATCGTACCAATTGTTTACTATCCAGGCCGACATGAAAACCCTACTACAAAAATTGTTTAAGCCACAATCCTAATTATTTCGTTTCATTCAACTAATTAGTCTCTAATAGTTATCTGGGTCCAAATCGTGCTTGGGAAATTTGCACAACGTAAAGCATGTTTAGAAGGAGTAGGATTAGCATATGCAAATTGCTGACATCCACACTCCGTGGCTACCGCGGTCCGCGCGGCTCGCCAGTTAAACCGTGCGATGCAATCCAGCGATAGAATTTTAAAGCTATCTATGGGCTTGCTGAAAAGTTTTAATTATATATTTTTATCAGTAAGATAATCTCGAAGTCAAATATTACTAGCATGATTCTTGGACTTCAATGTTGCAATAGGGTTAATTATTATAATATTATGTATCAAATGAAACACAAATAAATGTAGACTTAAACGCCTTTCCACATATTTGATATAGTGTAATTAAGTATCTACTTCAGTGAAATACTTATATAAAAATAGAAATTCTCATTTTACCTACTAAAAGTAAAGAGACAATTTCTAAGCCCAGACATGTCTAGGCTTTAGCAGTTTTCTAAGAATTACTGAATAAATGAAACTCCTATCAAGTTTTTTGACGTCTAAAAAGTTGTCACCTAACTATTAGTGAATTTAAGTTAGGAATGTTCAAAATATTTACGCGTCGAATATAGACTGTTCCTAGAAGACACGAAAATAGGCATTAAGGATCTCTTTTGGCCCAAATGAAGGCCTTGTCAAAGAATATTCAAGTGAGTTTTCATTTGGGAAAATAAGCGCGTGTGATAAGCAGCATTCCGTTTCGGAATCATGCCTCTGTGCGTTTTCTTCGCTTATGATACGCATGAAGCAATATCATAATTTTCGTTCTAAAATTTTGCAGATTATTTCCATATCGAGATGAGATTTTCTTTTCAGAATTAAAAATAAGTAGAAAGAGTAGGCGAAGAAATGTGCCTGGAGAGTTTGCGTAGCTTTTTATGGGATCTCTATGTGAAAATCCTTTTCAATGCTGGACCACCTACAAAAATTGATAGTTCACTTTTCTCTAATTTTAGGTAGTAGATTATTTTATGCTCATCCTACAATCAATAACGAGTTTATGTGTACAGCGATAAGAAATAATAGCAACATTAAAATAGAAATCAGGAAAATGCGATGGCGTTTGTTTCAAAGCCGTTTGAATTGCAAATGCTCGGTGGCATTCATTTCCTTCGCAATCTATCTTTTATTTTTCGTTACATTTAAATCGTAAATTCAATGGAACCGATTCTAATTCAATTGGATTAAGATCTGATTTACTATTGTGTTGGAATCGATATAGAGTATTAGCGCAGCTCAATACTCAATAGGTACGTTTGGGAGCAAGGCAGTTGATGTATCGGTTTTACATTTGTTTGCGAACGTGCTTCGGTTGGAATATGCCTTATTCCTGTAATATGACAGCGGGAAGTTGTTCAAAAATGTTTTTGTCATCGAAATATTTATGCTCCTCTTCTTGCGTATTAAGTAATGACGGGTTATGTTCGCTTACTCATTGATGAAATATTCTTTTCTTTTTAGTCGAAAAAATATATTGGTTCATATCTGAGTCCTTGTAACATTACCGTTCTCTTTTGGCATGTATTTCCATCTTGAATTGGCAATCCAGCACACCTAATACATATATTAAAGGATATCTTGTACAAAGGCCGCCTTATATTAATTATTACTTACTCAAGGTGCTGCCCGATCGAAGGCGTTAAAATTTAATGTGCCCCTGCTAGGGACCCTTTATTAAAGGTTTTATTTATTAAACATCCGAGCCCTATTTGAGAAGGAATGGATTTACTGATTTACTAAGGAATGGTTCATTTCTTAACATTTTCCCAAGGACAATAGTGGCGATTTTCCATTCCATAGTCTTCAGATATTTGGGAAGTAAACAAATATATAATTTTGGACACAGTGAACGTAATAAATATCTTTTTTTACTAACAGAAAAACTGTTTTGATTGTAATGTCCTGAGTCCATCAATTATAGAACGAAGTAATGACCCAATTTAGCAATATAAAACCCTTATCCCAATTGGGGATGTACGTCACAAGACAAATCTCAAAGCAATAAAACCCTTGAACAAACATTTCGCTCCGTTAGCACTCAAACCAAGCATTGTAACACAAACATTCGAATCATTCAAGGTACGGAACATATATAATGCCTCGCAAGTTCCTCAATACTTCCGTGCACAGAAAATACGTGAATACAAGCATTTGATGTTCGCATTCATCGCGTTCGGATATAAGGTGTGTGTTGGATAACGAGAGGGCATCTATACCGGCACTTTAGCGTTAAGATAAATCGTTCCCGTAAAAAGTTTTATTTTTCTCCAAGAGGACGCCGTAACAGCTTGCATTTATTTTGTGAAAGCTTTAAGAGGATGTGCCGTTTGTCCGGAATATTAATATTGCTAGGTTGAGGCTGGCAATTCTGTCCTCTACTGTCACATTTTATCCGCCCTATGGTATCCCATTTGTAAAAGTAGCAAATATTTTGTTAAATGCTCTTGGTCGACGTGAAACATCGTAGTATCATTATCTGTATGTATATGCTATGCCAATGCAGAGTTATTGCGGTATAGCGCAGTACGAACTAATCCAGATCTTTATTATGTTATTAATTCATAACATTATAAATATATAATGCCCATTGATTCATGATCCTAATCGAATGAAATGTAATGCCTCCTACACACTACGCCGGTGGCCCGACCGGCGGATTAGACGGCGGCTTGTACGGGTAGCCGGCGGTTTGTTAAGTGCAACAATTACTAGCATTCTACATGGCTGTCACAAGTGAAATTATGCTTTGCGGAAAATGCCGTTGGCCTGGTGTTGCCGCGGGCATAAACTGGCTGGTTGTGCCGCCGCCATAGTGTGTAGGAGACATTACAATATCTGTATCTGCCCCTATACGTCCCACTGCAGGGCAGAGGTCTCCTCTACAATATTGTACGATTAAAATATTATATTTTAATGTATTATTAAATAAAGTAAAACTAAATGAAATAAATGTTTTTTAATAAATAAATTTTAAGTATTGTATATTCGAGAATTCAACGAGCACTATTTACTAACTAAAGGCATGAGTCGGTAAACCCCATTTGAATACCGCGCCGGTTTTCGCGCAATTCTCGCATACCATGGACTTAACAGATGCTTTATTCGATACTTGTGATAAAATTACTGCAGTGTGCGGTTTTCGACGCGTCAACGGGATTAGCACGGGGGCATGTGTCGCCGCACCAAACTTATGGGATTAGCAAGCGGACTCCAGCCTTTGTGTTGTGTTCAATTATTCCTTCAAAAACGCACCGCTACGGGCAAAGTTTATTCCAGAGTGTTAAAATTCAACAAGGATATTTTTGCTGTGGATGTGTTAAAAAGTTTGCGCTTACCGTGCATTGCTCAAGTGTGTTTCAGGTGAAATTTGTTTCCTTTTTCAAATTTCGATTGTTGGAAGAATGTTTGGCCTAAAAAGATTTCGTTAGTGCCTCTGGTTTTAGTAAAAGCAATTTCCCGAGCTTTGACCGTGTTAAAAAATTATTCGAGGTTTCCAGGATCAAAATTGTTTTTTTTCTCGGGTTTCAAGCTACCTTTATTCCAAAGCGCATTACCTGTGTGATTGGACTTCTTAATGGACTGTAAATATGACTGAAAAGTATAGAATAGCTTTTAATTATATATATTCATTGTAAATATAGTGTGCAGCTCCGAAATAAAACAAATAAATAAAGTTTCATACCTATATTTTATACATAAATTCATTTTCATAAACGTTCGTCATAAACTTTTACTAATTTGACATAGGTATTTTAAATACATCAAACATTCACTAATAAATGGATTCCAATTTCATACATAACCAAATATTTGGTACAATATTTGGTCAAAGTTATATTGTCGTGGGATATTCCCATGTAACACTAGACGTCCGTTTAAAATCCTATGTTATATGAAGGACAATATTAATGGAAATAGTCTTTAAGTATACATATCTACTACAAACAATCTTATATACTCATACTATCGCGGTAGTAAAATCTTATCCATTAAATAAACTACCAGTTGAATTAGCGTTTAGCTTTGGCTCAATAAAGACTTACATCTAACGTTTACACTTACATAGAGAATAATTGTATATGTCTATAAAGCGACAAGTCTGATATACATACCAATATACAAATGTAGTAAATTGTCATTATCGATCTGCGGATATAAGCATTTCACTCCGGATGCGAAATGCGTAAAGATTAAAACATTTAGGATATAAATGTAAATTCATTTTCTATAAATAGGTAAGTACATAATTAATATGTGCTAATTATTTTTATCAAAAAATTCTGACACCATTTAAGCATCCAATGAACGTAATTTAATGTTTTTGCCGGACATGTATGATATCAGTCGCGTAAGTAACAGCTACCAAATTATATAATCATAATGAACTATCGTAACTTACAAAAATTATTTACAACTGCTTAGTAACGTAAGAGAATCACAAATGCACCTTTATAGCTATAAGCACATTCATCCCTATATACAATAAAAATCATTGATTGCTCTCAAATTTAAATAATTTTATTCAATACATGGTTAACATGCGCTTATGAAATATTTAAAATATTAAAACTATAGTAAATTCTTCAAAGAATTTTTAGTGGAAAATAAAAAGGAAATACCATCGAATTCACGAATAAATATAATAGTACAATTAATAATCATCTGATTTCATATGATTTTAAAAATCCTTATACACTCTCCGATTAAGTTTAAATGTATAACCTGTTCGTAATTATTACATTGATATAATAAATATTTTTAATTTACCAAATTGATAAAACTTTCAGTCAAGATGAAATAATTTATTAATATAGTAAATAATTTCAGAATATATAACAGGAATAAATAATGAGATAAATATATTTTCAAAGAGTAACATGGAATGTATAGTTTGTAGAATATAATTTAATAATTTCTAAGGTATTAAAATTATACGAAAAGGTATCAAGGGTATTTTTAAAAAGGTACGTAAGTTTATATAAAATTTCCAAAGAAGGCACAACGGACCAAATACAACGGATTAATGCGCCATACACAGCAAATCATCTGAAGGTATAAACAAGCGGTGTATAATATTATTCATTATTTATCCTATTTTAAATGTAGACATATCAGTCGCAAAAGCAACATATACTTTTAAATTTATAAAATAAATTAAGATACACTATTTTCGTTCATGTATAAATTCCATAACACCAGTAAGTATGGCTAAACTAAAAATTAAAACTTACTGGCCATCCTCATTTCAGTTAATTTGTGACAGTTTAATTATTGCACCCGAAACGATAATGTTTCGTAAAGCGGTTTCATAAAGTAAAATAATTGAATTAAGAATCCCAAGGACGTTTTAATTTTCCAAGATTCGCATGAAACCGAAGGAGATAAGGAGCGTAATGAGGGTGTAGGCGACGCGGAGGCGCTCAGCTGCGCCCGTCGCACGGATGTCACTCTCCAACACAAAGGGTTCATCGATAACGTGAATGATGCCGTTGGTGCACTCCACGTCGGGACGGAATACGTGGATCCAGTGCCCGTTCCATTCTACGTAGTAATCTATAGACAACAACATTATTACAATGACTAATACAGACCTTTTGCGATGTTTAAAAAAATACAGACTCTTGATTTTAAGCTTATTGTTTAATTAGTTAATTCAAATTCATTTATTTGCAGAATGCAGGTTACAGAAATTGGTATATATATTCCGTGGATAGAAAGTTCCACTGTATAGTAGTCTGTATAATATAGTGCTCTTAATATATCTGCCTATATTCTATCGCTTGTTTTATAAAGAAAGTTACAATCTAATTGGGTAAATACGGATCATAATCTGTTGTACTAAGTTATAATCTCTTTCAAGAACAACCATTCTTCGCCTCTTTTAATTTTAGCTCCAAACATGATGGATGGGAAGGGTATTACATTTTTGTAATAAATTATATTACTTTTTAGTTCAAAAGTTGTAATAAATCAAGGCTGAGAGGAACTGACAAGTATTACAGTTTATTTACTTTTGTACACAAATTACTTATAGAATAAAAGGTTAACATCTGATTGAATAAAGACCAAGGAATTAAGATAAAGAAATAAATGAACAGTTAAAAGCTTACTTTTATCAGATTCCTTGACACGCAGCCGCAGAGGATCGCGTGAGGTCGGCAGCAGGAACGCGTGTGTTTCATTTGCAAGTAGTTTTAGATCAGATACCGTGTACGAGCGTCCCGCGCGGATCACATGCCGTTCTAAAATTTGCTTGGTCTGAAAAACAATTGCTATATTGACTATGCAAATCTTTAAACTATCGAAGAAAATTACGTCTGTATCAAAATAACTATTCAAGTTGAAATATACGATGGCAATATATTAATGTATTGCTGGGTAGTGATAATAAGAATTCAACATCTAGTAGTGTATTTAGCCAGACGAAAAAAATGTATCACAAGTATTGCGCCGCTTAAAATATAATACTAAATAAATATAATACTAAATAAATAAATATAAATATAATACGCTTTGCAATAAGCCCGGATGGATCATAAATGTAGAAAATATCTTACGTAGTATCCGAAGTCCTCTTTGAAAAGAGCTTTGTACGCCGACGGATGCCTGATTTGGAATTTGAGCCACGCGTGATCGCGAGGCACGAAATATGTGTACCGATGCTCCATATCGTTTAGTTGATGGTTGAACATTTGCCGCTTTCCCAGGTTATACGTGATGCTAAAAATAAAATAAACAATTCTTTGGATCTATACTTTTCCAAATGATACTCATAAATCTGCTTTCAAAATGTTAACATTTGGCAAAACACACAAAATGGAAATAAACGAAATCAAAATCCACCGCTGCAAATTGTTCACCTACAAACTCATTCATGGCGAAATCGGGTGCATATTATCAGTAATTACGAAATTGCAGCTGTTTCTGTTCATTTGAAAAGTTATTTACAAATTCTCTTTCCATTTGCTGTATTCACAGGTTTTGTAATTGAATATTTTAGCACTATCCGTATTACTTACTTTAGCATGGGGTCGGTTTTTAACTTCTCAAAAACGGTGGTGTATGGTACTCCAAGTACTCTGTCAACGATGTGTACAAAACCATTCGTAGCTGCGATATTGGGCAGAGTTACCGTAGCGTTGACACCACCACCTTCGACGGTCAAAGTCTGATTTTGACCATGCGTGAGTACGTTAAAGTATAGATATTTGCGTGGTAAGGCGGTCGGTGCTTGATAAATCTAAAAAAGTAAAATAATGTTATTCTAATTCCTTTTTTATTTATTGTTCTACTAACATGACGTACATGCCACTGATGGGGGAACGAAAATTCTAAAAATGGTCACTTCACGATACCCGACACATACTTAAACTACGTGAGCCAAGACACTGAAAACGAACAGGCTGTCATGCTGCCATGCAACATTATTTAACGACATAAATAAAACAATATTGATGTTTTTGATGTAAAACAAAATCTGGTTATAAAAAACATGATGTATAACAAATAAATGGTATTTATAATTGAATTAACATACAGTTCCGGGAAGCTGATTCCAATAAGCAGCAGCGAAATCAAAGAATTAATCCAGTACACGACATTAATTTTAATTTGGAATTGCAATTTATAATTCGTGGTTTTTGAATAAATTAACGGCTATTTCATATTTCAATACAAATTGGAAAATACAGTTGCGGTTGTGAAGTCATAATGTTGGAATAATTACCTGATTCATATTGTTGTGAATAATAGCATCCATAGGCAAACGCTCCCGGACTAAATGCAAATTCAAAATTTCCTTCAGCTTCTGATGATTCCTATAAAAAAACATATAACAATACAGCTCTGTTCTCAACCACTTCACTTCTCAAATACTAACGAGATAATAAATCGATAAATTTATGAATACCTTAAAATATTTTGGACGCTGAGCTCTGCCCAAGCTTCGTTTGAGGGTGCAAACAGAGTGATGTCTTTAGCCAAAGTGAGTTCGGTGTAAAATTGATTGTTGGCGCCTAAGTCCATTATAACCTCGTAGAACTTGCAGAGTGGGCCGTCTTCTTTTTCCTGCGTAAATTGTTTATGTTACTTATTAATGCTACGGCGCTGTCATTCGCGAAAGCTTTTACTTAAAACATCTTTTATATTAATGTTTTTGTGTGTTATGAATAATGTAAAGTATATAAAGTAACTCTTATTTGCTATGATATTAAGATATTTCTTTTTCAATAGTGAATACAAGGCTCGAAATCAAGTAAAGAAAAAAGTAGTCTGTATTACCTTTTAACATCGTACCAATGTATGACAGTGTGAAAATGTTAGGCTATGAAAAGTTACAAGCACGTACCTAAAAATAGTTTGTTAGAATATTAAAGTGTGGAAATAAGACAAGGGACTACTCTAAGCATGCATTGATAATACTTACAATTCCCTAAAGTTGTCAAGAGCATGCAGAATCCAACATCAGAGCGGACGGGTAGCACAGGCAAATGTGAAAGAGAAAGAAATTTACTTATATATATAATTCATGTCACATCTTATTAAATATGATGATAAATAAATAGGTACGACACAACGACACCAAAACTTTAAGGTACGACTTCGGGATGATCGTATTAAATGTATTAATTACAGTATAATAATACATAAATAGTTATACATACATGATACACAAAGCCTTCTGTGTTTCCCTTTAAATACAACTCTACACAGGATTAGTTCACAAATTGTTAACAATTACAACAAAAATACCGCGCAATGCCGGTGGCACTGTTCGCGTAAATATTTACTAGTCCAACAAATGAATGGGCATTTCAAAAACAAACCTACCTAAATGTAATTACATGGCAATGGGAACAACCATACCTACAATGTGTCTATTTCTGCAAATAAAGCTCATCAAACAATACAATTACTTCAAAATACTTTGGATCGAACAATAGATTGGAAATTTAGGCAAAGGTTCAAAACGTGCTTCAATTTATTATAAAATGTATTCTAAAAACGCAAAGAAACGGAAATAGATTTCCATGAAGTAAAGAGGACACTCACAAAGATGGATAATAAAATGGAAATAAATAAGACGCTTTATTTTACCTTCATAGCCTGGTTCCGTAAAAATGGAGCGGAAAGTCAATGATACGGTTGAAAATATTATATTTCAACAATTACGTTTGACTGATACGTGAAAATTTTAGATAAAATGTTAAAATATATATCTACTGCTCATTTATTTTAATTACTAAATATAATTGAAATAAAATATACCTTTATATTTTATACAAATTTTGAATTGAAATAATTAATGTAAAAATTGTTTGCGGTATAAATAATCTCACCTTGAGAAAGTCGATGACAGTAGTATCTACAACCATGAGGGGTCTTTGTATGAGGTGCACTACTCCGTTTTTGACGGGGATGTTTGCTCTCACGATGTCAGCTAACACCACTCCACGACTGTGCTTGGCATCTCCAGCAACCGTATTAGATTTCACGTAATCTGCAACCAAAATGTAATGTTAAAAAGTGACAACATGAGAGAACTTAGTTTACTACTATTTTTACTCCTAAATTTATAAAATAACTATTATTTTTTTTAATGTTTGTATATCTCTTTTTTCTGTTCTATCTAATAATACCAAGACAAAGAATATGGCTTGCTACCTTTCATAAGTAAATAACCCTCCTGAAGAAATGTACGAAATAATTTGGAAGTAGATTTTATATTTATTAGAAATTATTTTCGGATTTTACGACTTCATTACGCAGAAGCCGGTAGCGTGTAGATACATATAAAATTTTGTAAGTTTCATTGATCACGCAACAAATTAAGCCTTATTGAAATATAAAAGCAGACAATTAAGGTTAATGTGGTACATTTAAAAGAGTATCTAAGGTCCTAAATAGCTCTCATTTCCAACAAACTCAACTTCAAATAAAACAAAAACAAAGAGAAACATACCGGAGTGAATGAATTAAACTCTGTTCTTTATTTGCTGAGCTAACCTTTACATTTTTAAATACATGGTCTTTTTTGCCTACATTTTATGCATTGCAACAATGTTAATTAAAAGTGCGCTGGTAAAATTAGAATAGTTTATCTAGTACGGCAAAGAAACAACAAAAAAGAGAAAGTTTACTTACTTATCTCTTCGTTTCCATTCATGGTAGTGCTGAATGAAATGATAACCTTGACATTATCTCCAAATGCTAAGGTCTCGAACTCCTGGCTGTCCGGGGTGGCGTGGGTAAAGAGCACGTGATGGGGAATCACGTGACCATCGACCACTTTCTCATCTATCAAGTCTGACCTAGTTGTTGGCTGAGGGAAAACAAAATACTCCACTGATAAATAGTTATTACCTTCGACGTTAGTTTGCAAAGCTATAAATCGTCGACCGCCGCGTTGATTTGTTTACGTCATTACGTTTAAGACTAACGAACTTACCTTAAATCCTTCATCGACTGGAATAAAGAATGTGTGTCTACCATCTGCATTGAACACTTTGTTTTTCTGCAGTTGATTCACCTTCTGTCTGAATGACCTGAAAAATTTACAATTTCATTAACACTCAAAGAAATAAACAACTAAACTAATCATGTCCAATCACAACCATAATTATGCTACGTATGTACACTATAAAGGATTTTACGTCTTTATTTGTCATGCAGTAAAAACATAATGTTTTATTTTTGCAGGAATCATAATACACAATTGTGAAAAATAAATAATAAAATGCGGCAATTTTGTGTAATTGTTGTTATAGTATACACGTCAGGAGTGCAAAAAGTTGAACGCAGGTAAGTTAGTTCGACGTGAGTTTCATTTTAATTGAAACACGCGAAGTAGTGCTTAATTAATGGGAACTCATAATACCGGTTTGTTTTACTGTTCGTGTTATGTTTTTACCAACTTTACCCCCATTTACGGAATTGTTACACAATTCTCTTTATCCACTTATTTCCCATTTGCGCTAATATTTTTATAATAACTTGTCTTCCCAAAGTTCTTACGGTAATTTAGAAAATTTCGGAGATCATTAATCAACGTCCTCCGAAAGCAAAATTAATTTGTAAAACCTCATCTATTGCCCTAATAGCTGTGTTGTAAACATGTTTATTATAGCATGTTGAATTCAATTAAATGAATTATTGTGTTCGCAACAATTTTATAGTTGGTCGGCGTTCATTCGTTTTGCACTCTGTCACATGAAAAAGGTCTTTGGTCAGAATGGTTTTATATTTTCAACTTTCATTTGATATTTCAACTAACATTTTTTATTTATTACTCAGTACTTTGGAGGTTCAAAGAAGCGACAATGTTTTGTTACCGCTCCGAGTTAAAACTTCTATTCAACCTTTGCATTTGAAGCCATTTAATACTTGGCTTTCCTCATATAACGCAGTAAAATTAAAAGTCAAATCTAAAATTGAAAGTTCTAAATATTATTATGGCATTACCTTAATCTATGTTGACCTATATTGAACACATCAGAATGTTCTAGAAATTGATATGCATTGGGATTGTAGACCGGAGAACTGATGGAGCCAGGTCCGTGTGGTTGCAACGGATGCAGAACTTGATCGATCACATGCAGCACCTAAAGAGAAAATGTGTGATAGTTATCTAAGTTGTAAGTGAATATGGCTGTGATTATAGATATTGGCGCAACAAGAATCCTGATGGGCGGTCGAAACTTATTGAAGGAGCAATTTATCACGTTGGTCACGTTCTATCCAACTGAAGATTTCGAATTACACGAAATATTGTTACTTCGAATTAATATAATTTCAAACCAACAACAATAGACCACGACCAAGTAAAACAAATAGAAATAAAGATCGGTTATGAAACATAAAAAATCACGGCACGACTCAGAGTGTTTTTCCTATAAACTCAATATCCGAGGAGGAGCAAAACAAAATTGTTCTGTTGAAGTAAAGTACAGGCAATTCTCACTTGTCGTTTATTGTTCCTATTGTTCGCCTGATAGGATCTCGACACGTATACTTTCGCGTTGTTCACATAGATGTCGTCGTGCATGGTGTCGCGCCGCCGCGTCACCCACAGCGGAGGGTTTCCGTCCAGCTCCGATGATATTGCGTAGTCCAAGTTCGTGAGTGTTGTGGCCAGATTAGCTGTAACAAATGGTTTGATAGATCTGTCGTCCATTTCATAACATAGATATACACTTAAGACATTTTTGTCAGCTCAGATAATCTGTCCTGAACAGCTTCCTATGTATGTTGAAAAATACGTGAATCAAGAAAATTATTCGTCATATTATAGTTTTACAAAATTTCGAAATCAATCACATTTGGTGATAAAAAAGTGTCTCTGTATGCTTTAGAACCACATTACATTGTAGGTTGGTATTGTTGACAATGCAAATGCAGTAGTCGTTAACCCACATTTGAAGTCCTATGAATGGATTAAACATTCTGACATTATACTTGCCTTTGATGAACAATTTATATGATCTAAGATTTATGTATGTAACGGATAACGGAAACTATAAGTGAGTGATATATAGCATTAAATACATAAAGAAAATATGAGGACATTTCACGAAGCCTATTAGATAGATTGTTATATACAGCTCAATAATACGAGGCTGTGCAAGTCCGATAAGCCCGATCAAGCCTGGCTGTAGTGGGCGTAAATCTTTATAGACGACGGAACAGTATTTGGGGTAATAAGGTTTACGAAGAGCAACCACGCAGCAAAGACGAAATATCCGATAGAGAGATAATCTGATAAAGTCCGCATGAAGCTTCGCATGCTGACAACTTATGATATGGCTTGGATATGTATAAAGGGGTTCTGCGATGTGCTCTGGCGAACATCCTTCCACCGGATGGACGTATAACATTCCACATATAAATCAACGTATGGTTTTCGCAGAACTGAATAACATCGCGGAATTTTATTAAAGAAACTTGGAACACATTGCATGAGCGTGGTATGAATGAAATGGAATTCGCTTATGTACCACACAGAAAATTAAAATGACAAATAGTGTACTGTAGAAACATAAGTCAGTTATTTAAAAGTATAAAGTACATATATAGTATAAATATCGTGATTTGGTTTTTAAATCCTTAGAAGTTAGAACAATGTGTCGGGTAAAATAAATGTTATAATCGTACTTTTTTGAATTTCGCCGATATTTTTCATAACGCTAGATTAAGCTTGTTCTGAGCCTAAATGGTATAATACGTAATAAAACATAAGTTGGGGAAGATACATCAACAATTAACGCTAGCAATGTTGTTATTCGCGTTAATATTTTAATTATGCAAATGATTTCATATCATTATTTTTTTCTTACGAGAATTTGTAAGCGCTTTGTCAACCAATAAAAGAGAGTTAGATGCCTTGAAATTAAATTTATAGCCTTGTATGACTTCTTTCAGTTTGTTTTTTGAAGTAGAGGTCGAAGTTAGTCCTGTGCAAAACAAAGAACAAATACTCCTTTGTTTCATACAATCTTGTTTTTATTTTATAGTACCAAAGTTTGAAAATTCATTGCATGAAGTACAATACTTTTTTTAATAGCGTGACAAAGTAATTTGGTACCCGTACAAATATAAACTCACGCCTTCTCCCCAGAAGGGGTAGACACAGGTGCTACTAAGGTAACCACATTTCGCTTTGTGCATTCCGTCTCACGATGAGATAGGGGACGAACCAATGGCCATACCGAGCACAAATTTCAGGGTTGATAATTAATTGTAAAACCCATTATCACTTTGCCTAACCTAGGATTCGAACCCGAGACCTCAGCAGCGTTGTAATAGCGTCGTAGTAAAACTGCGCCACTGAGGCAGGAATGAGGTAAATCCGGTATACTCGTAAATTTAAACTTGGTTACAGATTACAAATTGTACAACTGTACTTCGCTAAGAAGAAGATTACAATATTCAATCCCAAGATTTCCACCTTTGATTTTCCAGTAAGATGCTCCAAAGGCAGTAATATTTCTTGCCCACTGAAACTTGGTGAACCGGGAACAATAAACTTTAACTAACTCGAATGCAACCAGGTAAAACATCTATAATTAACAAAACACAAGCAGAAGACAAAACGGAACCATTGGCATGGGTAAGCACAAAGCAAACTTCGTCTTTCACTTAGAACTGGAGTTTCCATGTGTCACGAGCAAAGTTTCCAAAGTTGGTTTTAGGTACTTGGAAGGTTAACGACAATTTGAGAACACTCAACTCTTTTTTAACGTCTGCAAAGACAATTGTTTCCTCACTATACTGTTCTCTAACTACTATAGTCTAGATATATCTATAAACCAGTTCAATTTATTTTACGAACAATCACGATTTATTGAATTTGAAGCCAAATAAATGATGATATGTGATATGGAACGTACTCCATATAGTGGTCTGGTCCAAAATTTACTTCTGTGCCAAGTTTTATCGCTATCGATTCTGCCGTTTCCGCTTGACTGGTTTTCACACAAATATTCATGGATACGATCTGGTTAATAATATTATAGTGCATCCACACGTTGGTCCAACATCCACCAATATCATATAACATTTTAAAAAGATTTGAAAATTTTATATTTTTGAGAAATACTTGCAGTAGCTTGGGTCAATTTTTCATTTAGATGAAGTGATGCAAAGCGCGAACACTACTTAATAAGCAATGAATCTCTTTCACGACTAGATTTATATCTTTTGAAATAGTGCGCTAACATTGGCTTGCGAGGTGGGGTATAAAGAGGTCATCTGTTTTCTTTGAGGCCTCTTTCGCTCAAATTTAGGTTTTGAAGTATAGGTACTTACATATGTGGTACAGCACTAGATTGTCATCCATATCGCCGGTATACCTCTGAAAGGCCTGATTGGTCGGCGCGAAGAGTGTCATCTGCCTGTAGTGAATACTTGTGTTCGCTATCACATTCCTTTCCAGCAACGCCAAGAACTGTGGACAAAAGATAATTCGTTTTTATGAGTGTAGTTAGACGGGAGAAATTTAGGGAATTCATTTAATTTTAGCACGCTACGCTAAACGAGCTCTTGAAGCTTTGGAAAAATTTGGACAACGTCTTAAGTTTGTAAGCGGAGTATTTATTTTACAAAATTCCCTTTTCATTTAAACAAAACATTCTAATTCTATTAACTGAGCACAACTGTATTTTAATATGAATTCTGAAAAACACAACAGTTATTGTTAAAGATTTCAGTTAACTGGCATAGATATTCATACGAAATATAAAGAAAATGTGTGAAACTTTAATAGAAATCACATGGTACTGGTGACAATAGGTTCCTGAGGGAGCTGTTATTTACGCAGTATAGGCGTAATAGCACCTCTATGACCTTTACATTGTCGGCGAAGTTGAAACTGTGCAGCTTTTGTTCGCACACATCAAATATTTACAGCAATTTGATGAAATTTTGAATATGAATTGTTTGTTTAAATTACTACTTTGAATTAAGATTACTTTGTAGAAAGAAAGAAAAGTTATTTATTAAAATTGATGTGTGTATTTGTCTTGTACTTTTATATATCTTTAAAAAATATATTTCATAATATAGATCTTAAGTTAGGTATATTAGACTAATTTATGTTTTATATGAATATCTTTGGTACAAAAATAAATTGACATCGGCAATCAATTATAGACTATACTACAAATTCTGTATAATCTTAGAGATAGATACTGTCTTTATGTACAATTGCTTTTCTATAGTTTGAACAGCTTTATTCTGTAGAATCTTTCACTAACTAATTAAAGAATTGCTTCACAAATTCCATGAAACAAAGGCGCTCCGAACAGCAGATAAATAAAAAAAGTACGCTTATACAAAGACGGTCTTTTAAAAACGAATAGTTATTTGTAAAGCCTAAGGACGCAAATTCGGGATGGTTTTACTTTCAATTATTCCGAAATTCACTGAGACGTGAAGAAACAGACTCCAACTTGTAAATTTTATATCTTTGACAAACACAAAACAACATACGAGATTCTTAAACGGAAAAGTTTTAAGACGGCAAAAAGAATAAATTTTTTAATTAACATTTTTAAAGCCTGCAAAAATTCATAGTAAAGACTTTTAGTATAATTCAAGAAACCGCAAATTTTCCTCCTTGTTCCTTAAATAATTGCCGGTACTGTACCTGTCACAGTTTTATTTCCTATTTACATAAAGCTAACATTCTGACAAGTAAAGTTTCAGAATTAACAAACTGGAACAAGTTGTAAACTGTTAAACTCTCACAATTTTTATTGCTGCTCAAGAGATATGGCCTGCGGCTGAAACGAGTATAAAATTTAAGTGGTAGTACCAGTCTGAAGCCAATTTTCGTTGGCAGCCCGAATGAGCCAGATACATCATGTTGTTACCACCAGAAGCGACCCAAAGCGTAGCTGGTGTAGGTATTGTTCTAGGACCATCATGCCTCAGAAATTTAAAGAGGCTTTTTTATCTAATAGATATTAGTTACCCATGACTACTGAAATGTCTATGAATAGTCGTATTGCTTACCATCACGCGAATGATATGCTCATTTCGCCATTCATTACTATAAAAAAACATCGTTTCTGTAGTAGCTCATATACGTTCCACTGCTGAGGAAGGGGACTGCTTTACAATTGATCTATTTATTTAAAATATTAAGGATTTTTAATATTGATATGATAATAACTTACGTAATAACCTTATACAGAAGGTCCCTCAAGAAAGGACTAAATAAATTAACCGACTTGGTATGGATCTCACAACATTGTGCGATAGAAAAACTAAGCTGCGGAGACTTGGTATTTTTTTACAGGATGTTTTTGATGTGATTGTTTTAGTTATATTAGAAAAGCCCTTTAATATATGTATGGTTCCCAACAGGACCATTTGTATTGCTGGGTTACACTGAAAACTGATGTTGAACAACTACGTTGCTATCAATATTTTAATTTCCCCAAATCCCATCTCTTTTTATTCTTTATTACCTTATCTTTATTTTTATTCTTATAACCTGACTCTGTTATAATAAAAAAAATTGCATCTGCACATCTACATATTTGTTATTAATAGGTCACATAACAAACGCTATTCAAATGCGCAATATAATATAGTAAGTACAAATTGCAACAAATACTGCTTATTTTATATCAAAAAGTGGAATTAATTTAAGTCTGTTATCAGTGCTGTTATCAGTGCTACATCATACCAGGCCGTGATTAATACCGGCATTGCGCATATAAATAACGAAAGGGATGTATTTCGGCTAAATGTTCCCTGTCAGATATATGGTCGACGGTATTTTCATAACGGGCCCGGTCGAGCCTGATCGAGTGTTAAATATGTGATAAAATTTTACAACTACCCGCGTATGTACACAGCGGTGCTGAAAGTACACTCACCTAACGTCAGCAAAGCGACGAGTGTTATTTTTTGTATCTTTTTTAACCCGCGCTCCTAGTCCTCGTTTCCAAAACTAAATTTCATTGTGTTTTCGAAAAAAAACCAACACGAAAATGTTGGCGAAATTACGGTTGAATAATCCTTAGCGTCTTTTGTTCCATAATTTTTCACCGTAATATGCTTTTTTTTACAAATATTCACACATCTAAGTCTGTTTTAAAATAATTTTCAACATTTCTGAGAAGTATCAATTGTAAGTTGGAGTTTAAATTCAATTATTCAAAATAAGATCTTCTTCGTTATGCCACTTTTCAATTAGAAGCCTCGGTTCCTGGACTTAAACACGGCGCCAATAATTTCGCACAGATATTCACTCAGCGAAACTAATGGACCGGAGAAACAACTACCTTGGGAAACAATTGAGTTGTTTACTAAACCTAAAGTACTAATGAACGTTTAATTAAAAAGGAATTTCTGGTGTCAATATATTTCAGCCTGTAGATATTTCCGAGATTTATTTTTGAAAGATAATAACTGAAACACTTTAATAGTACAGTAGTAACATTTTAATAAAAATATTAAATTCCCAGTGACCACTAATTGCGTTTTGTTATGCTATTCTCATTTAGCTATTTGACTTTAAATTATACCGGCCCATATAAATCCCATAGTAAGGTATTGACTTCCACCATCTTATTTACACATAGCCAAGCCCCTAAGTCGTCCGTTTTAGTTCATGGACTATTACGATCTGCATTTATTTTTAAATCAAATAGATACTATCATATAAAATGTTATGTAAGCGAAATATCACGTACATACGCCTATATTTAGACGTCACTCGTTTCGTGTGCGAGACAATTTGCTTTAATGTGGTCGGATGGGGGCAATCATGTTGATAGGTTGAATATCATTTTCATTCATGTTTCTAGACAGCTCTGTGGGGTTTTATTATATTATACACTACAACATACTGGAGAATCTAATTAAATAGATGGCTTAGACGAAAACGTTTCAGAATTAGATCAGAAAATTCTTAGCATTGTAAGCTCAAATAATAAAATCTCCCACACAAAGTCAAGATCAAGATAGGCAAGCGGTATAACACGTCGAAAACAATATACGTTGGGATGTTCTATATTATGATGTAAAGTGTAATGCAATTATTGTCTTACAAAATTCACTACCGAGATATAAAAATCTCCTTTCAGTAGACGATGCTACTTAAAGAACTATATTAACTTACTAAAATAAATATAGAATTTTACGAATGGTGCGAATTTTCTAGCAAGGATATCATTTCCCACTTCTTAACTAACATGCTCCGAATCTCGTTAAAAGTTTTTCCTTTGAACAAAAAAAAAACTATGATTTAAGTTGGCACGTCGTGCGAGCCGTGTATATTAGTGAAGCGAGCGTCTTTGCCGCTCTAATATAACTGGTATTTTGCCAGAGGTTGATTTCACAGCAAATTGTACGAGCGCAGGTGAGTTGCACATTATTCGTACAAGTAATATCGTGAGCTACCATAGTTCGGAAAACTATGCTTAATACAAATATTGTTTAATTAAATTGTGCATGAACAGTGAACACTTCGCAGCGTTACCGAAACAGCGGAAATAACCGTAATCGATTTAGCCTTTATTATGAGTTGTGTTGACGAATTTTCATTGAAAATATTAACGCTAGAAACTAAACAAATCGTTGGCATAAAGTCACCTTTATTAACATAATTTATACTAAAATATCTGAAGAGTATTTACAAGATTCAATTGTGATGCTTTTTAGAAAGAAAAAAGAAAATACTGTTTTGCTTCAAAACAAACAGTAGACTTTTCAACAAATCAGGTGTGTTACGTAATTATTTTACCCAAAGGATCGTTCATTAGCCAGCCAACCCGTGTGTTATTAGTGGTGTGCGCCTCTGAAAATGTGCAAATGTAACTGACTTGTGGCCTCTGCGGTAATACGGGCGGATTCGAAAGGGGGTGTTAAATGGAATGTCTTGTTTACCGAAATTACTCATATTTTATGTAAACTAGATCGCACGTTGTAATTATCTTTGAAATGAAATGAAAATGAAGTGTATTTATTGGTCACGTAGGCAATTAAAGAGCTCTTAAGACAAGGTAATATTCGTAAGTTAGTATAGAAAATATATTCAAAATATTTTCTATACTAACCATTATTCATATTAATTTCTTACTTTAATTTATTTATTTATTCAATATCTTATTAGCATTTTATTTAAAGTATTTATTATAATTTTATTTTATGGTAATTTGTTTTTCAAAGAAATATGTTATTTACGTTAATCAATTTAAATTAAACATATTAGTGGATCATGAGTATTATTAAAATAGTGCGTAGCGGTTTACTGTTACCACCGGATCTAATGTGGGTCTTCGTGAGAAGACCTGGCGAAACAAACTCAGTGGGCACTACCGCTAAAAAATATGCAACGCGATTTATCCCGAACATCAACTAGTGATTTTACTACATTAACTAAGTATACGTTTCTTTATTATTATATATCTTCGTATATTATCTTGTCGAGCATCATTTTATGATACTATCAGGCCACCATATTGTGGTTACAAATCGGGTATAGATGGATATCGTCCAAATGCTGAAATCTTTAGTCTCTCTATACACGTTAATCTACCTTAATAGGCATCGGAGTTTCTTTTTATTGCAATGAATGGCGAGACAATCATGCCATTCGTCTGATGGGAAGAGATGCGGCCGCTCATGAACAATAGCATTACCAAAAACACTTTAAATATCAAAACAATGCTGAGACATAAGATGTTAAGGCTCAATATGAAGATTATTCTGGCCACAATACCCTTCAAACGGAACAAAACAGTGAAGTTTTGAATATCTTAATGCTCTTATGAGAATGTGGTCTAATTTATTATAGATGGATAAACCACCTGGAAATCTAATAATTAATTCTGCGTTTACTTATATGAAATTGAAAAGTTAGTTACTTCATTACTCTTTGCCAACTTTCCCACGGGGTTTTAAAAGCGGCTTTTATTTAATATGTGAGTGCATTGTATCCTGCTTTTTCCGCCACGTATCGGCTTTTCGGTTATTTTTGCAGCATTATTCAATAGCGAATTTTAACGGAGTGCCGTGAATTTCCATTTATCTCGATCACCAACAATTAAAGCCCTTGTTAGTATTTGACACTTCGTGTATTGCGGCTGGTTATCGAAAAATAAACAAGTTTGAATGAAAACACATTATTTACTTTTTCAAAACGTAAATTTAGGTAGTATATTTTTTACGTTTGGCAATAAACAAGGGCAACACCACTTAGAATTGTTTTAGTTCCTGTGGACCTACGATTCTACTTAACGATAGAAATAAATAAATGATAAATATACCCAAGAGTCACATATATAATACTGAGCCCACACTGAGATCGAATCTTATGTCGTGGGCATTAGCTACGATATATTTTTCGGTCTCACAAAATTCTAGATCCGAAACAATTACTCGTGGTTCACACAAACATTTATCTCGGCAAGAAAAACAAACCTGCGGCCTCTTATTTAACAGACGGTGTCTAAACAACTGTACATACATAAAATAATACAATCCTTAGACTTATATTTTGAATCCATATACTTCCTGTGCAAGGCACGAGACTCCTGTACAGTTGAGAGTATTTAGACCATTTAGTCCACCACGCTGGCCTAGTGTGACTTGACATACCATAGAAATTCATACAAATCACCATGGTATGTAGGTTTCCTCACGTTTTCCTTCACCGTTATAGTGTGTGGTGATTGATATGAATACTCACATGACTCCAAAAAGTCAAATGTGCGCCCTGGGATTCCAACCCGCAATCACCCTGAACATGTTGACAGCCGCGTCTGGCCCATTTACCAACAGGTCACCACGCAATTCCATATTTTGAATGGCTATATTCATCATCATCATCATCTCAGCCACAGGAAGTCCACTGCTGAACATAGGCCTCACCTAAGAATCTCCACATCGACCTGTCGGAAGCGGCCTGTATCCAGCAACTTCTTGCAAACTTAGCCAGATCGTCCGTCCACTTATATATATATTAATTTAACTCAATCAATTACATGTAACTCAATCACATTTAACAGAGAAACTTTTAGTTTCGGCAGATTACCTCGCGAGTCTATAACCTTAAAAAGACTTTAAACAAATTTACTGCGTCCCTGTCGCTTAACTCCGGGGTATTTAGTTTGATTAAAAGTAGTTTGCCTAACTTTTTAACGGGCGAGGAATTTCGTGGAAATGTTTCCTTTCTGTTGTTGTTTACAAGGAATGAGCGTTCGCTTTGTGTTATTGTAAATTATACAACTCAAACAGATTTTGGAAGTTGCCGAATATCTCGAAATTGTTTAATTGTTAACGTAGGTGTAGAATAATATCATGCGAGTTTACAAGTTAGCAGTAATGTTGTTTGTCATTAGTTTTCTTGTCGTCGACATGTTGTCTGTAAGTCATAACCGACAGTGACGGATCATAATATGGCTGTATAATAAGTAAGGTTGACGAATAAAATAAGAAACCATGTCATTGTTATTTATTTGATAACTTCGTGTCGTATTAATTAATACGAACATTTGTTATGTTTTGCTGCATTAAATAATCCAATATTTCATTGTATTTCGATATCAATTAAAACTAAAATCTCAAAGTGTAATTAATACTTTGATACACAGCAAAAACAACTATCAACAAACATCAAATATCCCTCATCATTTCGCATCAAATAACTGCTAACATAAAACACATATTTTTCATTTATGTGTATATCTCTAACAGATATTTTCAATTAGCAAAAATAAGTTTTATTTCGTCCTTTCGAAGTAGGAACATGGTGTATTCCTGGTATTGCTAATCCACTACACAAGAGTTTCGTTCGGAACCAGGCTTGCGAAACACCTGCCTACGCATTATTTATCGGCGCGCCGAGCGTACCTGAGTGAGTAATATCGAAGCCCAAAAATTTTGCCTCGTGTCATGCGAGGGATGGAATTACAACGTGGGTTAAACGGGATATGTATTCTGATACAAGGATGTGATGCTAAAGTATATTATACAGCCGTTTATACTAAAAGGTGGAATAGATGTTGTACCGTAATAATGTGTTTACTGTATATTGGTCAAAAACTTAAAATGTAATGTTTGATCAACAATTAGGTGACAACTAACGCTCTTTATATACCGACATATGATGATGATAATCAAAGTGCCCTCCATTAAAATTTATTTGTTTTTTATTTATTCTAACAATTAATGATAAATAGTAATAAAAACTCTTTATTTTTACCACCACACAATACCATTAAATTATAAAAAGGCCAAATCATATATGTAATAGAAATAAAATGTGTCTCTTTGTTATTGTATCAACTTTCAATCACTGCAGATTTGTGTGGCTTTACACATAATTTCAAAGCCTGGCAATCAAAATCAAGCCGCAGGAATTCGTTTCTAAGGTATAAATGGAAATTGCGGATTTCCGTTTCTTTACGCTTTGTCAAAGAGTAATTTTTTGCACAAAGCCAACAGCTATTTGAGGGATTTTGTTAACGCGTACTTTTATTTTACAGTTGCGGAATAAAGGACTATATCGTCGATCAACGCAAAGAAAAATGGTCCATAAAATGTTAAATATATAAGATAATAATTCCCGATAAGATTTTATTAAGTTAGGACTACGCTATTCCCAATATATTCATATTGGCCTTCTTGGCAACGGAAAATAGGTTGCGAGTACATCGGCTTGTAAAATAGGGTAAGGTTTGTTCCTATTCGGCGCGGCGCCGGCGGGGCGGCAGCTCGCGACAAGATTTGGCAACGTATGGGGTGAACCAATGCTCCATTTGCGGCGCGTCTAATGACCCTATATGGTCGCAAACTTTCCTACAAATTGACTTATTATTGAATTCCTACGAATGCGGCTAGAACCTGAACATAATTGTCCTGAAACTGCTAAGAAACTAGCGAACAATTATTCATTCTGAACGTTTTCATTAACGGTATGTTTGCATAAAATACTCTTGTTGAAAAGATAATTTATTCCGAATATGAACTGCAAAAATATTTAATATTCACGCGGATAAATGATTTTCGTTTCAGCTTACTTTAAAGTAATTTGGCTTAAACGGCGTCACATTTACAAAAGCGTTCAACTTTTTCCTTTGGCTGGAGCATTCACCTCTTAACGTTGCACAATGCAGTTTATTTACAGTGACAATATATGTACATAATGTTTACCATTCAAGTGTATGAGCGGCGGACCGAAGCAGCCTTTCATATAATAACTTCAGACCTGTTAATGGTTTTTAATGTTGACACGACGGTTTACTGCGACACTTATCTGCAACATTCGCAGCGTCCGTAAAACGTGATTTATAACGCGTATTTAGTGTGGAAAGAGCCTTAACTGGAAAATTAATATTTTGAATTATGAGCTTTATTTTATAACGAATGTAAACAGATTGCTTAATGTGCTTAGTGTTAAATAAGTCTAGTAGTACTTGCTGTGTTTGACGGCGAGTTAATGAAATTTACTAACTTAAATAAATACGAATTTTTCATTTCAGATTCATGCACAGTGTTGGCAATGCTAAAAAACAAAGTGTTTTTATTCAAGAAAATTTATTTCATTACATAGTATTTCATAAATTTAAATTATATTGTTCTACGAGTATTATGTATTTATTAGTATTTTTAAATAGGTTAATAATTGGATGCAGGCCACTTCCAACAGGTCATTGTGGAGATCCTTGGGGGAGGCCTATGTTCAGCAGTGGACTTCCTGTGACTGATATGATGATGACGATGATGACATATCATAAACTAAAATGTATCTTACTCGTCTGATTTTACGTTACGTGCGTGGTGGTCTGTTGGTAAACGGACTAAACGCGACTGCCAACATGTTCACACAGTAGTCGCGGGTTCGAATCACCTCTGACTTTTCGGAGTCATGTGTGTATTGATAGTCAATCACCACGCACTAAAACGGTGAAGGAAAACATCGTGAGGAAACCTGAATGCCATAGCGATTTATAATGTCTATGGTATGTAAGTCCGCCAATCCGCACTAGGCCAGCGTGGTGGACTATATGGCCTAACCACTCTCAATCGTACTGTCGATTGTAGAGGAGGCCCGTGCGCTGTAGTGTGACGTATATGGGCTGATACAATATACGAGTATTATAAAAATTATCGACATATTCAAATGCCTTCCTAGTTTTGCAAATATCTCAAATCTCTGACCTGTCGTGTAAAATCATTGCCATTTCGAGTCTATCGAACTAGTACGCAGTCATCAGTTAGTCGGTTCCCTGCACAAATACAACTTTCACGGTAGAACCCCAATTTCAATGTGGCCATAACACTCAACTACCGTTTTGGGGATGGCTTTTTTAGTTTAATTAAAAGTAACCGATCTGACGTAAAAGTTATACAAAAATAAAAACTGACTGTTCGGTTGCTGAAAAAAATATAGACATTTTCCGCTGAAATGGCGTTGGTTAAATTATACAAATAGGTGTGATTTCTCTGTTTGATTGTAGACATCTTTCATGTAAGAGAGCACGTTATGTGTTCGATTCCAGCTAATGTAATGTTTTACTTTATTTTAAACACAGGAACTATTATTTCACAACTGTTATAAATATTTAAACTCAAAATTACTGCCGTACTTTAAACTTCTGAACCCATTTCTTACTTCCGTGCACATTCCACAGGAACACTACATTTTGTTGATATGAAAAGTAGCCTATGTGTTAATCCAGGGTTTTAGCTCTCTCAATACCAAATTTTACTAACATTTGCCCAGTCGTTTAAGCGCGAAGAGGTAACAAACACACAAACTTTCGCATTTATAATATTAGTAGGATTCTATTTTTACTCTTTATTATTATGTAACAAAAATGACTACGTTATAAAAACAATTAAGGGCTTAAAATTCGGCTTCGAGATTAACCACTAGTATAAAGAAAATTTTAATTGACAATGTTATTATTAACAAAAAATGTGATTAAATATTACGCTATCTTCAAACTTTAAAATAATGTAATTTTGTCAGCGTTATTTTATAAAAGCTGTATTTTATAGATATATGTTATAAAGGCAACTATAAATAAATATTTCCTTAATATTCAGACACTTTTGATGGTTCTTTCATGTTGCTAGAAACATTGAAGCTCATAACTTCCGAAGCAACCACGATTGGAACTTCATAATAGCTGATTGTGCAATGCCTATGTTAGAAGCATGCGCACACAAACTTTCAGGTTTTATAAAATTAGGAAGGTCTGGTGGCCACGGGCTCTTGGTCTTTAATAAATTTAACTTCAAATTCAATTAACCTGTCACGTCAATACATCAAAATTCAGTATTAACTGTTATGTTAATGAACCGAATAATATATCATTAATACCACTAAGAACCACAAATGAAAATGTGTGTATCGATTAATACATTCAATAATACATGAGCCAGCATTAAATAAACACGAAGACCACAAAAGGTAATTTGGTTCGGTAATTAATTGTTTATAAATCGATAAGATACTTATTCATTAGCGTAAAGTTCTTTAAAAAGGTACTTTCTATGATTCTCTTACGTATAATTTTATACGTGAGCTATAAATAATTAATAGAGAATTTTATCTATTTATTTTTATACATAAAACAACACGAAAATAGCATTACAATGAGTTGTAAAATAAAAGGGCATTTAAAGGATAAATAAAAATGAGGTCTAAGTAGAAATATCGTTCTACCTTTCTTTCACACCTGAGCGTATTTCATTAATAGTGATTACGCCAGATTTCATGGTATACAAATTTTTCTGCCATTTTGCACCACTTTTAGTATGTTTTATTTATTGTATTCTTATCACGTTACATTTTAAAAAGAATAACTTATTCCAAATCACCTACTAAAGCTAATAGTCGATATTATTTTATCATAACTGTTATACGAGTATATTATACAAACATTTAACCACAGCCAATATATATTTTTCGTGAAATCGTAACCACAGTAATTGGGCATGAAATAACAACAGCTTTGCTGTCGTGTTTCGTTCGCTGAGTGAGATTGACGGAGGTCCAAGGATCGTTATTTGACACAAAACCTCCCATATCCCATCCATATTCAAACACCGGCAACACTCCTGTATTGTAGGTTTTTACAAGCAATTATGGCTTTTTTCTGTCGCGGCTAAATATTACTATGCCTGATTAATTCAGTGCAAGTCAAATCAATTATCTAACAAGAAGAGCGATTATCCCTTCCTGGCCAAACAATTATAGCGGTCTGCTTAAAACCAGATGTACACAAGTTTAACCCGAAATGACCCAGTTTCGCAAGACATAGTGATGTGTCTTTCACCATCATATGAAGTGGCTGTAAACCAGCCAGGCACGAATATTCAAATACCAGATAAAACTCCTTTTCTTTACCCTTGTTCTTAAAAAAGATTTAAAGGTCGTCAGCCCTTATAACCAACCTCCAAACAAAGCCCTAAAAATCCATAAAGCCATTGACACGCTTTCACTTGTAACTCTTTCGACCTATTGTTACGTTCCAAATGTCTCGACTGGAGCAATACCTATCTGTTTTTCAATAAGAAAGTACCTACAATAATTATACAAATAGATTTTAAAAAACAACCACAGCAAAATAAAAATAGCTCCGTTTTAAAAGACTCTTGAAGCTTAATTTGCTTTTAAGTAAATCTAGCAACAATCAGTACTAATTGAAACTAATGAAATAAAAAGTCCTTATTTTGCTCTGCTAATTCAAAAACTTGCTTCATTTACGGTCATATTAATGCTTAGTATGCGTGCTATATTATAATTAAACTTAAGTTTCGTGAATTTTCCGTCTGAATGTATATATTATTCGTGCAAGTTTCCATATTATTTTACCTAGCATGAAAAGTAATATATACGAAAATATATAACAAAAGTTCAAATTATTCTCCACAGAAAAAAACAAACGAAAATTAATTTTAACGAATGAACTAATTACAGAATTAGTTAAATAGGTCTGTATTAACTAATTATATAGCTTGCTTTGTATTGTAATTGTGGGCTTATAATTGCTATATTAGCTAAGAAATCAATAGACTTCTTGCTTTCTATCCATAATTGAAATACGTTTCTCGTTTCTAATTAGGAAACGGAATAATAGTGGCACATTACGTTACCACAAAAGGGAAGCCGCGAACACACAACAGACAGAACAATGCCTTTAACAAGGTGCCACAGAACATTACATTTTGTTTTATTTGCCAGGTAGCGATTTTTAAACCTTCATTGGTAAGTTAGATTTAACTTACCTGATAAAAATGATTGGTTTACTTATACATACATACATAATTTCCGATAGGAATTACATAACAAACACGTATGCAAAAATGATAGTTTTGTTTAAAACTTCATTAAATAAATACACCGAACAGTCACATTCATAGTTCAGACTGCACCTTAAGATCAATTAAGTCTTGTGTCGTGAGTATCAGGAACCACGGGAGACTCTTCGGTCTCGTAAGCACCTACACCCCGAGACAAATACTTGTGGGCCTCACAAACATTTGCCTCGGTGTGGGGATCGAACCCGCGGCCTCTCGTTTTATAGCCGGTGTCTAACCACGGAAAAGGCTTTCAAAATTATCCTTCATTTACTATTATAAATGTAAGAGACATCAGGAACTGCTTGAGGCTATTTTGATGTCCAGATAAAAATATAATTTGATCACCGAAAAGTTAACAAAACCCAGCAACACCTTGAATAACGAAGCAATGCTTGGAATTCCACTGCATTCGCTATCCTGAGACATAAGTTGTTAAGTCTTAATAGGTCCAGACCAGTACTTACTCTGGCTAAAATGTCCTTCAATCCGAACCACAACAGAGCATTAACACTGCTGTTTTGCGAAAGAAATAAACATTGCGGTGTGCTACATAGAAAGCCGCTCACATATTTGAGACAATATTGGCATATTTTGGTAACAATTTACTTTTGTACAATTCTGTACCGCACGCAGTTTTTCCCACGCATCTGAAATACGTACATGAACTTTTAATTTAATTGACTATGTGTTTAAAATCCCGTGTAATATAATATTAATATTTAGGCCAGCTAATGTTGTCATGATATGAAAATTATTAAATAATAACACATCATGGTTATTAGATTTCGTTAATTGAATTTCATGCTGTTCGTTTAATGATTAATATGATATTCACTGTAATATCGGAGAACGGATAACAATGTTGTATTTTATTTGTAAATTGAGTTGGTACCGAACCTGACTGTAACTTTTCAACGTTGCATGTGTTTAGTGAAATAGCGATAACTATAAATGCGTGGTGGTCTTTTAGTGTCGGACCATACTCGGCTGCCATCATTTTACGGTGATCGCGGATTCAAATGCCAGGGCACACATCTGAATTTTCCGAGTCATGTGATGAATGAGGATATCGTAAGAAAACCAGCATACCATGACGGTTCGAAAGAATTTCTAGGGTATTTTCTTTAACATTATCCGCCAACACGCACTACGCCAGCGTGGAGGCTATAAGGCCGGACCACTCTCAATCGTACTCGATTGTAGAGGAAGCCCGTGTCCTGCAATGAGACGGAAATCAATTGGCTAATGGAGATAAACTAAATAGGTCAGAAGAAGAATTAAACTGGGAATAAGAATTTCTAAGGCATAGGGGGTCCTCTAATTCGCATGCTGGATCTTAACACCTCTTAATAGTAGAGGAGAACCTTAAAGAGCAGTGGAGTGTATGTAAGTTGATATTTGTATGTATATGCATACCATCCGACATAATAATACGAATTAAACTTTTATAAGTATTTCTGGACGCGAAACACCAAATGATGACAGAAACTTGGGTGTTGGAAAACTATTGAAAACTCTTCGGTGTGGCAAGTTTGTTAGGTGACGACTCTTGAGCACTCTCAGTTGAAAGGGTACTCTTTCTACACGAAGCATCTGTAAAGAAAGTTGGAATGAACTCTGAAGTGTCCACAAGATTAATATGTTATTTAAATCGAACTCCTTATTGCGAGTTTACTGCGATGGAGAAAATCGAAAGATCACTCGAAGGAAATATATAACTTTAATATACAAAATGTCTTCACAAAATTTGAATTTTGCTTCAAATATAAGTCAGTATAAAAGGCAGGGAGTAGTCTTTTGAGTGTACTCAAGATATATGTACCTCGTGAATGTAAAATTGACTTATATAGCTCGTGTATATTTGACAGCCTCCGTGGCGCAGTTGGTTAGACGCCGTCTGTGAAACGAGAGGCCGCGGGTTCGATCCCCGCACCGAGAGAAATGTTTGTGCGGCCCACAAATATTTCTTCCGGGTCTGGGTGTTTGTGAGACCGAAAAGTCTCTCGTAGTTTCTGATACCCACGACACAAGACTCGATCTTAGTGTGGGGTCAGGACTATATATGTGACTGTTGGGTGTTATTATTATTATTATTATTATTATATGAGGGTCATCGGAGCTGAAATATTTTAGAGTCATGATCACGCACCATAAGATAAATTACATGGCTTTCGAACTAGATTGATCGCTATCCTATAAGTCTTGCATATCGGATGATCGCGATCTTGGAACTGCAAGCTTTTCGTAAGACAGGGAAAAGAAATAGATTTTCATATCAAAACATACATAAAAATACGGCATCACACAAGAAAGAAACAATAATCACTTCTTTGCATGATGCAATATTATGGCTTATAGATTAATAAAAACAGGTTGCTGCTGTATACAAACTCTTTATGAAAAGAGAAAAAGTAGAACCAATCTGTTTGTTGACAATAATCATAAACAAAATTAACTAATAATTACAAAAAAAAACTTTAAGAAGATATAAGAGAATCTTGATCATTAAGTGCAATTAAAGCTTTCCTGTGTTATGCAACGAACCACAAAACTCTCAAAAGTAGCCGTCGTCGACAATTGTTTCAGAGCTAATGGATCAAGAATTAAACTTAGACACTACGTAATATATTCACGGGTTTGTAACAAGCATAGATTAATGATGCGAGCGGAAATTATATATCGACGCTGGAAAGCAAACACGTAGTAACTGACACATAGCACATTTTTCTTTTATAGCGTCATTGGAATCAGCGAATTTTTATACGTCGAATGGTCTTGGTCTCGTAACTGTACGATTAATAATAACAAAAATAGGATTTTCAAAATTTGCCTAATATTTCTTTTTTTGTACCTTGAAACGCTGCAACTTACAAAAAATCTGGTATTTTTTTTAGCTATGTTGATTACAACAATTCATTTGCCGTAAAAAAATAAGCCTATCACTTACATCACCACTAATTTTATCTCTAGAGTAGGTTACTGCATTTTTGCTGCTCGACAATTTTTATTATTTGCGTTTACACCATTTAGAGGGCGATATTGTTATAAATGGTGGTGTTTGCGACACTTTGCACGATATTAAGTACTTATGGTCGTGATCTTTACAACATTTACAAGTATCCAATTTAACAAGTTACTTTCATTTACATCATTACTGAAGATTGTAGCTACATCACATCGCGGTTTTATGCCTAATGATCAGCGCGAACGGCGGCATTCATTTGATGCTTACGCCCCGGCTTTAGTGCGGGTTGACTAACAAAAGTGATCGGACATTTTGTAGTAAATATTGATTTATTGAAAAAAAACGCGCAATAACACGAAATTTTAATGACTTGTGCATTTATGTAACATTAGCATTATATCGGCATGTTACCACGGAGCTTCCAGTCGTAGCCGATGTTTCACAGATGAGGTCCGAGGTTCCACCCCTGTGGGAAACCGCTCGTCGGTGCCATCCGTCAGCACTGGGATAAACTATGTACCTTTTGGATAGGAACGAATGCACTAGACCAGATAAGGTGGCACCTCGTGGTACCGCAGTGCCTCTACGATGCAGGGCTAGGACGAGGTGTTGAATGCGGTGGCGATGTCAAGTGACACTGCCACGATGCAATTGCCTCGGGCCACTATCTCATCCGCATGTACCTTCACCCGCAAAATCGCGGGTATTGTGGATCGACTTCTCCAGAACCCGCCAGGTCTAGACCGACCATCTCGAGGTGCTCGACAAGGCGATTGTGGACGACAGTCTCAAAGAGCTTAGTCACTTTGCCGAGCAACACAATAGGCCGTTAGGCCGATTGCGACTCTGCGGGCCGTCCCTCCTTCCTGCGCAGGACTAACATCCCAGTCTTCCAACGCGATGGTACTCTTACCGTCGTCCTGTCTGGAGCAGGACCTCTGCTCTTCTTCAGGCTATTCTTCTTTATTTCTAAGTGATAACATATCATCGATATGCAGAATAAACAGGGTGGGCGATAGCACTGAGCCCTGAGGAACTTCGGCATTTACTGGTATGAGTACCGAAGCGTGTCCTTCAACGTCGCGCGTTCTACGCCCATCCAAAAATCCGGAAATTCACGAACACAGGTTGTAAGGCATATGTCGGACGTTTGGAGAGGAGACCATTGTGCCAGGCTTTATCAAACTCCTTAGTTATGTCGAGGCTCACAGCAAGAGCCTCACTACGACGCTCAATCGCCTCATCAAATGCTAGAAGATCACTCATTGATTCCGTAATATCCGTATTGTCTGTCACTATTCAACGAGTGATCCTCCGGGTAACGTATCAGTTGTGCGTTTCTGATCTGCTTCATGACCTTGGGTGATCACGGTAGGGCGGTAATTAGTAGGGTCTGATCGATCCCTTTTTGGGGATCAGTTGAACATCTCAACTCCCTGCGAGATTCAGGCTAATTCATGTGCGGTAAGACGCTCGGTAGAGGCGAGTCAGGAGGCAACTCCCCTGCACAAGCACTTAAATTCACTGCCGGTATTCCATCGGAACCGTTTTCCGCACATTAAGAGATCGTATTTCACGCTGTACATCACACTGCCTAATGCGGAAATCCACCTTTGAGAAACCGCAACCAGGCAGTATAGGCAACGTCAGTGAAAAGTCATGGACCTCAAAATGGGAATTAGCCGTAAATAAATTTGCCAGTAAGGCGGCTGTCTCTTGCGACTTGTTAGCCAGCAAACCTTCTGAATACCCCAGCGGTGGCAGTGCTAGATGGCAAAAGTTAGACTGCCAGTTGGGTCATTGGCCAACGCACGCCCAATTCTGCTAACGCGCTGGGCATCCGCTACGAACATAGGTCTTTTTGCAGGCTTTGGTGGCTCGGTTTTAGGCTTTTTTGAAGGTTCTTTCTTAGGTTGATATGGGATCCTTCTCCAATCTAACTTCTGCCGTCCAGCGTTGCCACTGCTGAGGTACCCAGAAGGGTCGCTGGCCCACAAGCGGCAAGAGAAGGCTGCCTTGCTGGCAAATCTCTTTGCGGCTAATTCCCGCCTCGAAGACCGTGGTTCCCAGATGCTGCCCACACTGCCTGATTGCGGTTTCTCAATGGAGGATATTCGCATCAGGCAGTACGATGTTCGGCGTGAGTTACGGTCTCTCGATGTGTGGAAAGCCAGTGGTCCGGATGGGATATCAGCGGTCGTTTTAAGAGCTTGTGCAGCCGAGTTGTCTCCTGCACTGACTCGCCTCTACCGAGCGTCCTACCGCACAGGTATTGTGCCGGAATCTTGGAGGGAGGCCAATGTGCAACCGATCCCCAAAAAGGGTGATCGATCGGACTTTACCAATTACCACCCTATCGCTATCACCTCAGTGATGTGTAAGGTCATGGAGCGGATCATAAACGCTCAATTGGTCCGCTACCTGGAGGATCACTCGTTGATCAGTGACCGACAATACGGATTCCGTCATAATCGATCGACGGGTGATATTCTAGCGTTTGTCCTGCATCGCTGGGGTGAGGCGATTGACCGGCGTGGCGAGGCTCTTGCTGTGAGCCTCGACATTGCCAAGAGTCCTGAACAGGGTGCGTCGGTTTTTCACGCCCGGTCAGCTTTGTCGCTTATATAAAGCGCAGGTCCGGCCGGGTATGGAGTACTGCTCGCACCTCTGGGATGGATCCGCCGAGTACCTGCTCGATGCCTTGGATGGATTGCAGCGGCGGGCCATCTGCATTGTGAATGATGCAGACGTTACGAGCAACTTAGAGTCGCTACAACTCCGGAGAGATATCGCTTCTCTAAGCGTGTTCTACCGCCTGTATCACGGTGAGTGCTCTGAAGAATTGTTCAACTTGATCCCCTCCTCTCCATTCCTACCCAGAACCACGCGTGCTGGCTTGCGAAGTCATGGCTTGACGGTCCACACCATCCCGGCGCGAACCAAACGGTTCTCAAATTCTTTTTTATGCCGCACCGTCAGGCTTTGGAATTGTTTGCCTTCTCGCGTGTTCCCTCCTTCCTACAATCCTGGGTCCTTCCGCCGTAGTGTGAAGAGGTACCTTAGCAGGCCGGCATAATTGTTTCCATTGGCATGGGACTGCCGTCCGATGCCAATGGATACTCTGCCTGGGCGGCATTGGCACTTACCATCAGGTGCAATGCCGCCACCTATAAAGATAAACTCACGCCTTTTTTTCCGAGAAGGGGTAGGCAGAGGTGTAACCACGACACACACATTTCGCCATGTATGTTTTGTTCCACGATATGATAGGAGGCAAGCCTATCGCCACGTTGGGCACAAATTCCTGACTGCTGATTATGAATAGAAAAATCCAATATAAGTTTGTCCGACTCGGGATTCGAACCCAACTTCAGCTTTGTAGCGGTACCGTAGTACAATGACGCCACCGAGGCAGTCGGTTATCGGTGGTGTATGGTTGTAAATTTGGTCCAAATAAAAAAAATACAATACAGAACATATTGGTATAAAATAGTTTGGATTGAATTTAATAAACATTTTAAAGTTAGACTAAAATTTGTTCCTTTGAATCTTACAGCAGTTTAATTAGTAACCTTAATTTAACAGATTGTCACTTAAAACAATCTCTTTTTTCAGTATACGAATAGTAATGTTAATAACGACATACTGATGGCAAAATATTGTGAAGTAATGTTCGTTACTACATTTTTGTTTTCCGTAAATAAGTGTGGTTTGCTTTGTTGCATACATTTACTCTCGTCGCTTACTACGTTTTAATGGATTGAACAAAATATTGTAATATGTCGTAACCCACAAAATAATCCTTTCAACAAACTTTAGGATAATGCCGTCCTCGAAAACTTATTCTGCATGAAAATATAAATATAGTGTCCAAATTTGGTAACTCTAGCCCCATAAACACGCGAGTTATGATTTTTTTTTGAAAAATCAAAATGTTTTTCGGCTCTGGTGAACAATTTCAGTTTTGCGGGTTACTACGTGTTTGCTTTCTAGCGTCGATATGTATTGGAGCTTCGTTGGGTTTCGGGATGTAATTCTGGCCGACCACACACTTAGAGACAAGGGGAATAACTGAGGGTGAATCTGGACAGAATCGAATATTATATTGTGGTTGTAAAGGTAAATGCTAATGTTGTGATCGATACTAATAATAAAGTTCTAAAAAAAAAATTAAGTTCCCAGTTTATATTTATTTATTTAAATGCTTTATATACAAAGTATAAAGGCGGACTTAATGCCTGAGGCATTCTCTCCCAGTCAACCTTTGGGTGGTGCAGAGAAATCAAAGTTGGCGCATCTCTAAATAATAATAAAATAAAAATTCAGGTGTAAACTAATATCAGAAGAATATATTATATATACATAAATGAATATGATTATAGTCTGTATATTATATAAATAAATATAAATACATACATAAATATACAAAATTACATATATTTTATACTTATAGATACATATACTACAAACATACCAAGATTATTCTGCCAATTTATCAATTAAATGTTGTCGGACTTTCGCTTTAAATGTCATACGAGTACTAGACGACCTGATTTCGATTATATTACATTGTAGTATAATAAACACGTTAACAAAATATGTACCGTGTATAATCTCTTAGTTTTATAACGCTATTTGTTTGATTAATAACTCGAATAGCCACCAAGTTTCTTGCAAAAATAACGGCATTTTTTTATTATTCATTGTTAGAATCTTAACATATTTAGATTTTAGAAATTTTATTACACATAGTTGTATATTATATACAGGGTGATATTGACATATCGACGCAGGAAAGCGATTTTGTCGTATCTGGTAGTGAAATAAAATCACAATCGGGTTTTCTTTAATAAAATTACTTCTACATCTACCGTAGATTACTTAAAGCTTGTTTACCATTGTTTTAACAATCTTCTTGTTTAACATTTTGACTTTACATAAAATCGCCCCGACATATATCACTCTGTATATAGTTTTATTATATGTATATTGTATTTATAGTCACGGCATATAAAAATAAAGCTTATATTTAATTTTGGGTAAGTATTGTATGTATGTATTGCAGGCCTATGTTCAGCAGTGTACTTCCTCACGTTGAGTTGATCATGATGATGAAGTATTGTATACGCGTTGAGTTGTTGTCGAAACAAAATGGTCCAATAGAAAGCTAGATTCTTTCAAACCCATATATAATATTAAAAAATTATTTAACTCCTCAAAATCTCAATGACGCAATCTTTCTCCTTTTTGCTCCTTCGTCGAGCAAAAAATAAATTAAAGTACGCCAGTAGATAATCCTTTTAAATCTCCTTTGTACACTTCTATTAATTAAGACGGCTTCATTTTCTGAAATACAGATTTCTAAATGGTTATTTAAACGTAGAACATTTTATTATAATTATATTATGTACTTGCCGTATTCTACATTAAGCTACGCATATTAATCCCTATTACAGAATACTCGTGCATTAAAATAAAGCGATTACCAAAAGCATAATCCATCAAATGCAACACATTGTATTACAAGATAAAACTCAACAGTTCATCTCCTTAAATCCCTTAAACCTCCGCTTACAACACAAAATATTTTGTATAAATTATACAAATAATGCGAGGCTAAATTAATTAAGGATAAATTCAGTGCACCGTGAGCTTAAAGGCACGGACAACGAGCTCTCATTTAAAATATTAATTAAAAAGCTTTTCGACAACTGCATGTTAAGCGCTCGCGATACGCGGCGGGGATCGAAGAGATTGATCAGAGTATGCTAATAGCGAAATTGTGCTTTAAACATTATGTAGAGTCATTTATACTGTACATTATATTTTGTATTTTAAAGTGTCCATACACCTGTATTATTTTTGAACGTGCATAGATGGCGATTCTAATCGCTTCGCAGAATTGCTTTACATTTGTTTATGTATCGTATTTGAGTGATGGGACGAAAATATGTTTCCAATATTTGACGGCGGGTGAAGGCAGAAACGAACGATGAATAAAACAATAAGAAGTAGAAGAGCATAATTAGACCTCTGGCAAAAGCATGTTCCAAAATAACGATCAAAGTTGTTGCTCCACATTTATCTCTAGATTACTGCTGCAATCGAGGCGTAATTAGCACTATCAAAATATTTGATTTGATAGATATTTTGTAAACATAACTGGCAAGATGTATTTCTTTTAGAGGGAAGTTGTAAGCTTACTGTATTGACAAGAAATACTTTATTAATGTTTGGAAAACCACACTCTTCATTTTATTTTCACCAATTAATGTTGATCGGCGCTCATAAATTATTATTTCATTATGCGAAAATTATAATGAATTCATCTCAACTATAAAATGTTTCTCGCAACCGTAGATTATACAACGTAAACAAATATTTAAATTTGTAAATTTTATACCAACTATGTGGTTTAAATTTAACGGAATATCTGGATACACAGTAATGTTTGCATTGTGGTTTCTCATTTTAAGTGGATACGATAACAGACGTTAATTAAATGTTAATTTTAAAATACTAATCGTCATCAGCATTCAAGATTTATATTAAATTTGTGTTTATTTCATTTACTTTGTGTAATTTTACATTTACTTGATATAAACGAAGTAGGGTCGTAAAATTCGTCACGATAGGTTCCTCCTTTATTGCGTCTTTACGCTGCCTTATAAGAGGCGGCAAATTAAGTTTATTTGAACAAAATTACTTTAATTCCTCACTTTTCTCCCTCGTTTCATTTACATAATTTTATTACTTTCCCTTAGCTAATCTTTCAATTTCTTTGTTTCGGGTCATAAAGATCATGTCAAATGTATAAAATAAAGATTAAGGTCACATAATATGAAATTATGTGAACTGATTGTATTTTCAATTTGCCACCTTTAGTATTATGCAGTTTATCTATTATAACTGTATTAAAGATCAGAACACTTAGATCAAAAACACAATCGAATCTAAATAACCACTTTAAATTAATCCCCTACGAACTTTCAGTGAATTGCTAGTCACACATATTAAGTTCTATTTTTGTATAAAAAGACGCCGCAAAGTTTTGAATTTTCCCAATATTTGATATTACGTTACCTTACGTTCCCATATTGCTAATGAGAATGTCACTTTAATAATTGGAGCAGCATCTATCTGCCTCTCCGAATCAATCTTCATTATTGCATAATCCATAAAATTGACTTGACTATTAAAGGTTTACGTTCCGAAACCATGTCATTCGTCAACAGTTAGGGCTGTGAAAAAATAACTGAAGTATTTTATCATTTTCTTAATACCTCCTATTTGGCCATTATTTTAGGCATTTAGAAAAAATCTTAGAGTATCCACATAGTCTTTAAAACTGGTAGATGTCAATTTAAACCACCAATAAATATAAAAAGCTTTAAAAATAATATCTATACGGGCTAAAATTTTTATAAAAATTCAATTATATTTTAATAAGTGTAAATGAATAAGAACGCAATACATTAATTGCACATTTCATTCAATTTCTCTCTAGCTGGTAACTGATACATAAATGTAAAGCATTTAAAAGCGCTTTTAACTTGCGCCGTTTACGTCATGCAAACACCTCGATGTCGCTACGGGCATTTTCTATTTACAGTGAGTCTGATACAAAGTAAATGACATAAAATAAACCTAGCTCAGTACTACGTCTTTATATGAGTTTTATTATAAAAGGAAATAGTAGGAACGGTTGTGGCCTACTAGAGTTCTTTGTGTTTTATCTTTTAATGCGTACATTAGATCGGCAGCATACGTTACACTTAATGTTAAGTGGTTTTAGCAGATGCCCGCCAGTAATGAGATCACTGGTACTGCATTATTGAGGTACAGTACTATGTACAAAATTCTCAAAGTATTCTCATCAAAATAAGCCTCTATACAAAGCCATAAAATTCTTTATTAACTCCATTTTACAACCTTTTTACGTCCAAAACTTGTCGGTAATAATAATAGCTTCTGTTCAATTTAAGTTCAACCCATTGAGATAAAATCACCAAGTTTCACCCTAATAACAACGTGTGAAATTGTTTATTTCAACTCGGATGTACTCGCCCTTTGTTGGCGAATTTTAAATGTAAAGAATTGTGACACCCCTAATCAGAATGTGTTTACAAAGCGCCTGATGTAAAAGTGTTAATCTGATTTAATTCATTGTATTTACACAGCAGGAGGAATTTACTTTTTAGAGTCCCTTTGTGTAACAATAAAACATTCTCGTATGATTCATGTGGGGATTTATAACATTTGCCGTTCTATACGGAACTCGCAATCAACGATTTGAGCTCGGTCTTTTCCCCCAAACTAAAGGGTCGGGAACCATTGAACTGCGTTTGTTAATGGAAGTCCATTGTCAACTTAACGAGTTTCAATAAAATGAACGAAACTGCCTAGAAACTGACCTGGCCTTTTATTTTATTAAAATATTTAAAAATGCGCATCTAAATAAGTTATTTTATTAATAAACTATATATGATCATGGCCTCATACCAAATAATTGCAATTCAATTAAAACATTAATCAGAAAAACACGTTATAATAAATGCGAGTCCATACAAATGACTGTGGATTAATTTAATAGCAAAACCTCGGATTGAAATATTTATGAACATTACAACATAAATATGTTCTGTTTGGGGATAGATAAAGCAAAATGAGGAGTAATCCATGAGCTTAAGTGTGGCAGCTTGAGGTTTACTGTAGCGTAGGCAAAAAATAAGGAAGATTTGTTTAAAAAACGTACCTTTGATGTGTGAAATAATCCCGGCCATAAATGACTTTATAACATCGTATAAAGGAATGCCTGTTTTTCTTGCAAACGACTTAGGTACGAACAATACCATCCAAGTTATAAAAATTATGTTATAAAGGTTTTAATAAACAAAGAAATATATCGAATACATAAAATAACGCCATATCTTGATGCGGCCGAGTCATGATTCGATTTTGAATGCAGATAGCAGCTAACAGCGTTTGGAAAATGTTCTAGATCTCAAAGCTTGTGTGCCTCAAAAAGGAGGCACTTCAACACCAACGTCTGTTCCCATTCAGTAATAGTCGTGTGATAGTTTCACAGAGCCTGAATGTGTCCATAATTATAACATAACACAGTAATTCCTACCCAGTAATTCCTATCATAATGGCATGGCGAATTTATTAGTAGAATGGAGCTCAAATTTCTTCACATAAATTAGAGTAAAGCACTTGGAATTTCCACCCAGTAATGGTTACAGCATTGGATTTTAAATCACAAATAAAAAACAAAATTCCTAGCGATAGATGAGGTGATAAATGTAATATAAATACACCCAAAAATCACATACATACACATAGTCGTGACCCCACACTAAGATTGAGTATTAAGTCGTGGGTATCAAAAGCTACGAGAGACTATATCAAATATAATATTATAAAATAGCTTAAGTATTTAATTATACACCGTAAAATCCAAAATAATTTTATCAACATAAAATACAATTGTGTCAAAAACAGTTTCCCTATAAACAATGAAAGACAAATTATTTATCATCTAAATTGTTGGCGAACAAATTTTGATATGAGGCTAAAGAGAACAGTCAACCTAACAAAACTTTTGTAATAAATTCCAATCGTGATTGTATCGGAAAATGTACCGGGATACAAAAATTATGAATACTTGTACGATGAAATAACAAACGGGTATTTTGTACATATATTTATAATACATTCTTAGGATATTGTAATAGTTTTTATATATTCCTGAGTATTATATTAATCATATGCCTGTTTTGATCACAGACTTTTTTGCTAAATAAAACAATAGTTATTTTTGTTGCTCCTATTTAAGGCAATAACGAGTATTTATGAAACTATTTTCTGACTAATAAAGTATTACTTTTTCTTCTTTTATCTTTCACGTCTGACATTAAATCTAATGATACAAAATTAATGTGGTAAGTATTCATATATATTTATTTTTTAGATACTGTCTTTAATGCTGGCGTGATTTTTGTCTGCATTTACCAGATTTCAATTGCAGAATAGTTTCATTATAATCAGTATCAACTGAAAAATATAGTATTATCACTTAAACCTTTTGTTTAAATTTAATTGTACAAAATTATCATAACGATAAGGAAATTCGGTCTAAAAAATGCAGTGTGCTTTTAATGTCAAGACTGTTTTTATTTTAGTAAGCGTGAAGTGTGTTAAATTTGTTATTTTCTTACTCGAGCATAAAAATTGGGTCAATTTTGATGGTACACGGTGTAATTGTTGACACTGAAAATACGAAGTAACACTATAGCATTCAACTTTACTGGCCTTTTTAATAAATTCGAATGAGCGAGGGATTATCTCTTCAGCCCAACGCTTTAAAATCGTTTCCATTATTTTGTTTATTCTTCTTAAAATCAGTGGGTGGCCATAACAGGATTGTCATGTTAGGCCAAAGTACAACTGTGTTTGTTAATACGGTTATAAATAATAATTATTAAGCTTTTGAAAATAGTCGAATCGATTCAAACACTTTGTGCTAAAATTGATTCCTATTCGAGTTTATTATTCAAGCCCTCTGAATCATAAAATTAGAGCAAAACAATAAGTATGCAGAAAATGTGTTAAAATATTAATGTATGAATTTATGATTTTTTCATACATGTTACAATATTTGAGCCATCGTCATTCGCAATAACACTTTAATTCAAATATATTTAATTAGCGTCCATTACTTAACATTTCGTATCCGCTACAAAATCATACTAAATCTTAAAATTGGACAGCCTTCAACCATTACCAGTTGAAAAGAGTAGGGTATAGCCGGCAAAATCTTAGTTAAAAGTTATTTCCTTTCGTCCGCCTTTAGAAGCATTTCTCCGCCGACGTATTACGATTGGCTATAAAAATCAAATGTTTTATAAGTAATTGAGAGCGCAAAATTGTAATTCAATTTGACAAATTCGTTCTCACGAATTCTCCAGACAGAATGAGTGACGGCGAAAATGGAAACTTGTAACGAATTCTGTGAGAGCTACATTAAAGGGATAACTCACCGACGCAAAATTTTCGTGTTCAAATATTGCTTTTGTAAAATTTGAATGGAATACTTTGTTGGAAAATATCCATTGGAAGTACATTTGGCAACAAAACGCTAGCGAGTTGCTGTTTTTTTTTTTCTAAAAGAATTGAAAGCCATTAACTGTTAAATTTATTGAATATAGGGTGCACTTGCCGCAAACATTATGCACGTGTGAATACAGGTAACACCTGTTGGTGACGTAACAGTTTAACAATATTCAACTTGAAACTATTTTCAAATGCAACTTTAAACATCGCCTTTGTATATGAATTGATAAGCGTTTTTCAATACTTGTTACCTAAATGAATATAACAAGAAACAATATTTAATAACTTAGTATATTATACGCAATGTTTACTAAAACGCGAAGAAAAAATCAAGATAATTTATACAACCGCGCAGAATATAAATAAAACAGTCTTTTGCCATTGATAAAATAAATTTACTTTTGCAGAATAGCGTGGCCTATTAGACCCCTGCCAGTAACTTTATTTATTATACAAAAGCAATTCAAAAGCAAAAATGATAAAGGGATAATATTTTTGTTGGTGCTAACGTTTCCGCTCGGTTAAATTCCGCTGAAACCATTGATCTTTTGAGCGATTTAAAAGTTGAATGTTAATAAATTACAATATCAATTAAAAAAAGACGAGTACAGATTGCTAGCTCGTTAATAGAATGCAATGTGAAATTGAGCTCAGGCATCTGTTTGAAATTATATTATTTAATAAAATAATTTAAAATACTCAATGTAGATTTGTTATTCTGTATGAATCAGCCCATATACGTCCCACTGCAGGGCACGGGCCTACTCTACAATCGAGAATACGATTGAGAGTGGTTAGGCCATATAGTCCACCACGCTGGCCTAGTGCGGGTTGGCAGACTTACATACCATAGAAATTCTTATGAATCGCTAGGGTATGCAGGTTTCCTCACGATGTTTTCCTTCACCGTTTTAGTGCGTGGTGATTGACTATCAATACACACATGACTCCGAAAAGTCAGAGGTGTGCCCTGGGATTCGAACCTGCGACCACCGTGAACATGTTGGCAGCCGCGTCTAGTCCGTTTACCAACAGGCCACCACGCACTTGACAGATTTGTTATTATGAGAATAATATGTTTTCATAAGACGGTTTTTTTTTGTTAGAATATAAGCACAAAAGATTAAGCGTTATTTTAACTCTTTTTAGGGCTGGATTCAAAATATGTGAATGAAAATATATTTTTGAAAGCACACGCATTAAATATTTTATTAATTTTATGCTTTGTATTAGAGTAATTAAACAGCAAGTGGCATACACAAATAATAAAAAATTGCGAGAGGGAATTTAAAATGTCTTTTATTTTCTTTTGCGCTCCTTTCATTTCCGGATACAATTATAAGATGGATATTGTAGTTGAAACGCGTCTAATTAATGAGGGAGAAAGTGGGGAAAATGTTCCACTTTGTTAAGCTTCTTTGTTGGCACATAAACTGTGGCGCAATCAGAGCCTTACCTTAGCGCTTAGCGACATTTGCTTGCAGCGTTTTAATTAAAAAATATAATTAATTCAGAATTACTTCAGTTTGCTTTTAATAATTCTATTCGTCTGAGTTTCCACCGCATTTATCTTCATGATGAATCACCTGTTTTTGTAGGCACATCAGATTTTTTTAGGCGGATTCAAATTGCCCGATTATACGAATATTAAATAAAATGATTATGATAGTTGTTTTTTTTTTGTATATAATTCAACAACTAGATTTAGAATAGAGAAATGTTCATATTACTTATCATACAAGTCAAGATCATTCCGCACATGCCGTAGAAAATTTCCGATTACAATTTTACAACCGATATAGTCTGACTCTACCTTTGGGAAATTATTGAATCCCAGTTAAATCATATTTTACATATCTGATAACACGTAGAAATTGAAACCATCGTCTTGGGGAAGCGAACACACTATTTCTAGTGTAGCTCATTTTCACCATCATCATGTTATGAACATAAATTCATGTGCGATTTCTATTAGTGATTTAAATGAATGAGTTTAAAGTATTTATATGTTTAGAATTTGATGTGCGTGGTGACCTGTTGGTAACGGACCAGGCGCGGCTGCCAACATGACTTCACAGTGGTCGCGAGTTCAAATCCCAGGGCACACTACTGACTTTCAGTGTCATATGTGTAATGATATTCGATCACCAAGTAACGATGAAGGAAACAATCTTATCGATTTGCACCAATTTCTATGGTGTGTAAAGTGCGCCAACCCGCACTAGGCCAACTATATGGCCTAACTCTAAATCGCACTCTCGATTGTAGACGAGGCCCTTGCCCTGCACATACATATATAGGCAGATACATATAGAATTTAAATACATCATTACAGAACCATATAACACCAATATACCTTTACCGATAAACATCAATGGAAATTCGTTCACATTTAAATGAAAGATGGAAAAGGGAAACGCCAAAGCAATGTGTTATAGAAAAGTCCCCAATACGATTACATTGAGCTCGTGTACGTAGAAAGTATCACTTACTTGTGAGATTTCGCCGAAAGGAAACGCCGGATTGTGGGATATAAAGATATCGATAGGGCTATTAGACGTACGTGCCAATCGTTCTACTAACGCTGAATCAGCCCATAAAACAAACCCGACGAGTCATGAGCGAAATCTCTCGGAATCATTCAAATACCTTTAGAAAGCCTATAGTTTTATTTTATTACACCCTGTATCTATAAATTGTTTTTTTTTTGTATCACAAAAAGGCGCTTGATATTTAGAAAATACATTTTTTTAATCCATTTCGTTTGTAACTTGTCTTAATAGAATTGCTTTTCTTTTGATGAAATTGTATTTTTGTAGTTCTTTAGAATGTTAAACGAGGCCTGTAATAAAGACCTATTTGGTAGTTATATATTACATACTTCATAAGTGTTGAAAACAAAAACATGTAATAAAGCCAATTACAACGATGTAGAATATTAAACACTAGCATAATCTCTGTATCACGAACAATTTGTAAAAAATATTGAACTGAAATGTTATCTTCCAAGAATATATACGTAGGTATAACTTTATTATTTTACAGAAATTCTATTTTTTTATTCAGCTATCATAGCTCTTTACATACAATTATATACAAATTCATAACATTTGAAGTAGCCTTTAGGATTGGCAAGTTGAAGTGGCAGGGGGCCGGGCACATAACTCGTAGAACCGATGGCCGTTGGGGCCGAAAGGTTTTTGAGTGGAGTCCATGTACAAGCAAGCGAATTGTCGAACGCCCGCCTACAAGGTGGACGGACGATCTGACTAAGGTTGCAGGAAGTCGCTGGATGCAGGCCGCTTCCAACAGGTCATTGTGGAGATCCTTGGGGGAGGGCCTATTTTGATACGATGATGATGATGAAGTAGCCTTTAAGTAACATTGAAAGGTTTAACCGTTAATAAATAACGTGTAAATAAGCTCACCATAAATGTCACTTAAATAATATTTCATTATACCGGGTATCTCAAGACTGCTACCGAAAACGAAGCCGGGTGGTAGTTTTAGTAGCTACAAACACAATGCAACCAAAAATTTAGCATAGAAACGCGACAATCATTTTTTATGATTTTTTTAAAATCGCCATTTTTGGGTGGTAAATCCATAGTTTTTGCTAAAATGATAATTTAAACTCTTTTATACCTTAGATTATTTATAAATAAAAGGGTATATACTATTATTTTAGAAAAAAATGTATTTACCACTCAAATATGGCCATAGGAAAAAAATAGCAAAAAAAAAATTGTCGCTTTTTTTTCCAACTTTTTCTGTTGCATTGTGTCTGAAGTCGCTTAAAGTACCACCCGGCTTCGTTTTCGGTAGCAGTCTTGATATACCCTGTATATTAAGATGGCAAACAAGTTTTTCCGTAGGGCGTGATATTAAACGCCCATCTTTATGTATATTACCTAATATAACCTTACTTAGCGCCGTTAAAGTGCGCGCAGACTTGAAAAACTCTTTTTATAAAATCTTATTAAATTAAGTGATTGAATTTTATTGTCGCAGCTGCATGGCGCATTTGAAAAAATATTTTTACTTTAAAATATACGAAAAAAATGCATCCATTAGCGATTGAAAGTTTTTATAAAGATTTGATTTCTATCGGGGGTGGGAAAGTGCTTTTTAATATAACTGAAGTGCAAATATGGTTGGCTAATATGAAACGCTTTTGGTTGCCAATTTTATTTGTTAAAACGCCTGAATAATATTAATACATTTGAAAATAGGAGTACGACGCGTGAAAAATGATTTGAAAATTTCAAATGTTACGTAAAATCTAAGTTTAATAGAAGCATGTAAAAGAAAACTATATAGTAAAAAAAAATGTGTTCGTACTTATGGAATAAGTTGTACTTGTATTTAAGATATAAAAGTCACTTTTGTAACTTATTTTCACAATGGTTTAAAATCACCTCCAAATATAATTAAAAATAAATAAAATACACACATGTACTATTTAATTGAATAAATTTTATTTCCACTGATATTAAAAAAGTGCTGTAGACTTATTCATATTTAAGAAAGTAATGTGAATTTTGTCAATAACTGATATGTTTTGACGGAAATTCAAAACATAACAGTTATTGACTAATCACTTATGCAACTTCATATTGTCGCTTTTTGGCTGCCGGTGCTCATATTTTTCCCAACGCACAAAAAGAAGTAAAACATCAAAAGTAACATCAATATAAACAAGGGATTGTTTTTACAATTACGTAAGTTATATCTTATCATAAGCCGAATATCTGCCCCAAATATTAAGTAGAGTCGTTGGTTTTCCGAATGGAGCGCTTCGGCGCCGGGCTGTCGCGACGACGCTGTAGTCTTTTCGGCGCCAAGGATACTGACTATAAACATCTGTAAAGTTAACGTCAACATGGGGGCAATGTCCTACATACACCCTCGATTTGCACTCCAGCTCAAATCCATTACGCAACTGAAGTAAAAGCCAATTAGGTCCAGCTTTAGATGTGCCACGTAATTTCTTCGTGTTGTACAATTTTTATTAGAATTTCTTTGAAGGGAATTATGGACGTAAATGAATTGATATTTATTTTTACAGAAAGATAAAAGGATTTATGTATATTATTAAGTGCGTGTATTGTCTGTTAGTGTATGATACCTGATAAGACTGGTGACGGCTTGGAATCATAGGGAACATCGCTGACTGAAAAATATATGTGTAATAATGAAGTCCGCCTACCCAATCAAGCCAACTTCAAAGTTTGTGGTCTAAGTCTTGTCAAACCTTTGATTGTAAATGTTATTGTTTCAGGTTGTATTGTATTTGTAGAGGGATCTCGTGTCATTCTCGATATATGTATAATGATTCAAGTTATGTACCTTGATAAATCCTATATCTATGAAAATTAATACAGTAAGTAATGAAATGGATTTTTTTTTATTGATCATGTAGGCAATTAAATAGCTCTTATGACAAGTCTAGTCTAGTCAAGTATTATTTAAATTTGTATTTAGTATTTAGTTCTCATTTAATAATTATTTAAACAATACACCTATGAATACCATATAAAATTACGTATGTAATTTTATAGGAAAGCGTATGCTTTCCTCAAGCATTTTTATCTGACACATTTGCAGACGGCTATAATTTATCATTTTGGTATTACAGGGGTCCGTCGACTCAGCGGGTGGGACATCCCGTTGCGTGAAATACATTGGCTACAAATGAATAATTGAGGTCCGTGGGCTACTTAGTTACTGAAGAATAACTTTGTCCCAGCCCGCATGTGCGTTGTCAACTCCTTTCTATTTAAATGGATTTTTGAGCGCGTATAGCTGAACGCGTCTACTCAGATAAGAAAATCATGAGGCAAGTATAGTGAAATTGTGATTTGGTTTACAGAAATTATTTTGTATACATTACTAAATGTGTATCTGCATGTTTGAGGATTGCGTAACTGTTGTGCAAAAAGCACAATAGTCAGTTTTAAAACTAAGAATAGGCTCTTCAGTACATCTGGAGTTTTAATATGATGACCGTGAAAAACGCACTAATATTAATATTAAAATAATTTAAAGTACTTTGTCTAAACTTAGTTTGGTGTTAAACAAAATATTACATTATATTACACTTACGTCGTAACATTTTCCACGCTGTCGATATAATAGGTTTTTTAATGGTTTAAAAGCATTTTTGATTAATTTGACGCTTTTGCATACTTTTATCTAAGCCCTAAAAGAGAACGCTCATCCATAGTATTAGTACAAAATATCACGATATTTTGTATCCCGATACCGATACTGCTTGAAATTTATTATAGCATGTTTATGGGTTTTCCTTAAGCGTTTTCCTGTTTTATCCCGGGGGACAGATTTTTAACAAAGAATGTAATTATCATCACAATTTTTTTTCACAGAGCCGAAGGCAAAAATATATTTTTATTGGACTTCAAACTAATTTCTCCAATAACGCGGGCCTGGTTCGCAATTATGATTAAATATTTATTGTAAATATATAACTTTCCCACATAAAAAGGTAGGTTTCATCGGGGGATAAAAATCTTTGCACAAATATTAAGATTCGTTGTAAAATGGGTATTCTTTAACATCCAGCGACAAAAACTTAAAGTGTCGAACACAGCTCTCACTATATAATCGCTGACCAACGATACGGTGACGAAAAATTAATGCGCCATATGGGACATCATGCATAATGTATGGGACACTGCAGGCTCCCAAATCATCGCCGGATTTGTGTTTACTTGCAACGCTAATGTCCCTTGCGTCCCCACCCTCGCAAAGGTTGAAAGGTACTGATTAAATTTGTACGAACAATCGGCCAGCTTTGTTTCGTTGATAACAAGCTACTGCATTCGCAATGAATGACACATAAGGCACTTCATTTACGGCTACATGTATTATGTTGTTTTGTAAATGATGTGTTTTCGCCTGCGAATTAAATATTAAAATCTCTGTTGTAAATTTAAATTTAGAATAGGGATACTTCACGGGACAAGGATAAACCTTTGTTCTATTTTAGGATGTTTCAGAGTATTGATTGATTGATGGTCTCAATTGTGTTTACCTCTTATTTAAATATCGATTTTCGGAATAATATCACTTTAAGTTTTAATTTTACCTTATTCGCCAGAAATCCCATTAAATTTCAAACTTAATATGGCTTTTCATATTATTTACTTTCACAAGAGTTATATAAGTAGATGTTGTATATCGTACCTTAATATTGCAAGGCGTCAATACAACATGATTGATGTATTCTAGACATTTAGCAAATCGTTCCAGACGGATTGTCGCGCTGTCTGGCCGTCCTTCAACAAACGTCTACGTACCTATTGATTTATTTCGTCGCCAAATCAAATCGAATATAAAAATCTAATATAATAAATAGTTATAAATCTAATTCATTTATAACTTATACCACTTAAGTCCAATTTCTAAATATAATAAACTAAAGATATTCGTTAGATAAATTACACCATTAAAAATTATTATATTATCAATTGTGTATTTTTTTCATAATAAGTCAAGTTATAATTAATTCAAAGTAAACTTTTATCAAATGATTTAAAAAAAACAGCGGATTATAAAGTTATAACCACTATAAACGCTAACAATATACGCGAGTAAATAGAGTCTTGCAAAATATTAATAAGATGTTAGCAAAATTATTTATGCAAGGATTCCCTGAGGCGTGCATTAAACTAGAAAATGGACAGACTCGCTGAATGTCAAGCGGTTAAACGGCAGACTGTAGATGAATGCATGAACAATGGGCCTCGCGTTCAAGCACCATTTTGCCTCCAGAGTCAACCAGCTATCTCTAATTATTTAGTCACTCCAAATGTACTTTATAAAATTTTGAACAGTTATGTAAATGCCGCTGTAGCTGCAAATAAATTTCGTCAGACGAGAATCACTTTAAAAGCTATTTAGTTAGGACACAGAGTGATAGTATTTGCCCAAGAAATATTGCAACTATATTTTCTTCGGGACAATACTTACGTATTGTGTATGTGAAACACAAAAAGTGTTGGTTTCCATTATACCGCCGTCGTGGGTTGACATTCCCTTCAAGTTTAATATATGTCATTATTGACAGTTCCGAAGATATTTTATATTAAAAGACGGTGAGTCCTTTTAAATATGTAAGTATATTGAGGTCATGCCAAAAGGATCATACATTTTTATAATAGGTTGGAAATGTGGCTAAAAATATCACCAGATACACGCTTTTCCTTGACTCATTGTTACTGAAGTAAACTTGGTTGTTTAATATTATTTAATGTTAAAAAAGACACAAAAGGCTAAATGTTCGAAGCACAGACAAAAAAAATGTCTGTATATTTTTGTCCGACCTTCCGAATGTTCACGCCAGCGTCATTATCGAGCGGATGAGCCAATCAATCCGATTAAAGAACTAAATCGTGGTATCGACCGAAAGTGTTTTTGTAAGTAATTCCCTTGAAATCCGTTTACAAATTGGAACTTCTGAATTCTAACTTAGCGTATTAGTTCTACCGAAATCTTTATTTAAATACTTTGACTTTGTAGTTAAAATACCTAATTCTTTTAAAAAGTTGTGTTTTAATATTGATAATATCGTAGCGTGACTTGATAGCATTTCGAGTAGCTCTTCAATTCGCCTTTTAGACTCATGTGTATTGTATTTGAATTTATGATCAGCTTTAAGGCTGAACGCTACGTTCAGTGTCTGCCTTTTTGCCAAGCATCCTATAATTTGGGTACTGTCGGATTTATAGGGTGATTTAAACTGTATACTACAAGAATCTCAGGTAAATCTATATTCTACAACGCAATTTATTCAATCGTGCATTCTACTACAAGTAGCTGTATATTGGTGTAGTTGGACTAGTTATGTCACAATGTCTAGACTAGATACGGTTTTGTAGATTAAATTATTTTATTTTTATAAGAGAAGTTTATTACGAGGTGCAGTAGACAGTGTAAGGCGGCTTCAATCAACACCTGTCGAAGACATCACTTGTTAGATAATAGACGAAGCTCTGACAACCACCCGAAAGTACATTAATCATCGTAGAGATGGCACAGACAATTAAAAAGGCTGATGACTAACAGCAACGAAACGAGAAACTAACATAAATCGTATACCACGCTACGTAGAGGCAAAAAACAAAAACACCTCACTGAGAAATCAAGTTGAAGACCCTGTTGCAAGTGTAAATTCTTTATTAGATAAAAATACTCCGTGAGCAACAACTTATGCTCTTTAATAACACGCATGATCTTCACCTTGGCACACTAACGTAACCCCATCTCCCCCGCACAGGGGATTAGTTTCGCTTCATGCAACGGTGCTTTAATACTCAAATACTAGCCTGACATATTTTTCTACAATACAGTACTCATTTTACTACGAATCCCGACAAAGAGGACGAGATATAATGGCACATTTCTGTTTATCTGATAATAACAAACTACTAATAACAGAGGCAGCCTGAATATCAGACCACCGGCATAGTTGTTCCCGCATAAAGGCACTTGTACACACCAAGATAATTTACCGAACTAACTTTAGGCACGACTCTGGTCGGATGAAGTTTGCCGGTCATTCTTCGGTGCAATGCCTGAAGTTGGCATTAATTATTTGTATTTAAGATGTATTCTGCTTGCATAATTTACATAGCAATTTTACATTTACATTTTACAACTTATTTACAACTAACTATGATGGCTCAGATACTAAAAAGGAGTCTTGGTCTCCGAAAAGAGACTTCGCACGCAGGTATACATTTTACGATAGCCGCTCTTTTTTTATTGTATTTATAAAGTGACCACTGTTTGTTTAGACCAATGCTTATCTCTTTTTCTACCTGGCGTAATGCCCGGATGAGTCCCTTTCCTAAGATCCGCCATGTCGCTTAATCTTCGCTGTCTACTATTGCAAAACAAATAAGCATCAACGCCCGCTGCACTGTAACAATTTAACATTTTTTACTGTAACAATGAATGAGCTACGTCAGAGTTTTACATATACTAGTGGTCGCCCAGCGGTCGAAATTCGACCAAATCAAGAAGAGAAAAAGTTTTTACCTGTATGATGATGTTGTTATTCTGATAATTCGTGCACATTTAAATGTACGTATCTCTCAAAATCACTTATGTATCCTGAAGTATATGCAGTTACTGAAATCGTAAACTACAATAATTACTTTGAACCAGCAATAGCAAATTATATTTTTTTTTGTACCTGAATGTTGTTATTGCAGATTGATGCTACAGAACTTTCTTTATGCATATAATGATAGTCCGTGTACATTTAAATGTATCTTACTACTACACAATTTGTATAAGCGCTCAGTATTTCACGTAGTACTCGTCAAATAAAACTTTTCTGTTTGACTTTCAACTATGTCTATAATAAATAAAAGAAACAATTTGACCAAAGAGTATGTATACGTGTACAAATACTTGTGTATGCGTGTGTCAAATGCATGCTGGTTTGTGTAATATTTTATATATTGATTTAATGTATTTTGTATGCATTATTATTAAAATCTTTTTTTATATTAAATGAGGCAAATAAAACTTTTTTTTGAAATGTCAGAAGAACAAAATGAAAAAGAAAAGAAACAATTTGACACCAGAGTATGTATGCGTCAATGCGTGTACAAATACTTGTGTATGTATGTGTGTGTGAAATGCATGGTAGTGTATGTAATGTTTTATTTTTTGATTTAATGTACTTTATAAGCATTATTATTGAAAAATATTAGCGTTCTGCACTTCTCCTACACATAAACTATAAGTGTGCCAAATTTTATGCTCCTGCGTCCGCGCAATTTTCGTAAAAAGGGGTCCAAAGTTTTTGCATCACGTATTAATATATAGATTATGTCCAAATAATTCTATGGAGTGTCAACATTATTTGAAAAAACTAGCTAAAGTTTAAACAAAATAAGCTAGAATATCTAGTAAGTTTCTCGTGGAATACAAAATAAATAACATTCGGTTCAATCGTATTCGCAATCGGATCATTAAGATTCGTTATTATTCATACTAATATTTATACTAAAGCTTTCACTTATCAAAGCGTAGAGTAAGCATTGTAAAGTAATAAGCAAATTCTTAATTGGGTAAAATGTTGTTCTGAGTAATTAATGATCTTCTATCGTAGAATCCGCCAAATTGCATTAAATTATGTAATACAGGTGTAATAAATTTTAAAACAAACTATCAGTTACCTTTTACAAATACAATAATCAAAACAGAAACGAATATTGAAGTTATAAAAACCAATTACAATATCTACTTTACTTTCTGTGTGGACATAAAAAAGTTAAAAAGCAAAGTTTTACCGGTAACGATATCTTTGAAGAAAAGTAATGAGGCATAACCGGCAATCTGAAATAAAATTAATAGCTGTACGGGAATAATGAATCACAAAAATGATTTACATTTTGATTCTGTACCTTTTGCCATCCTTCAAAGTAAGAAATTAAACGCTCAATTAAAAGTTTTTGTATAAGAAACAAAAATAATAGGTAGGCAAGTGGGAATCCAAGTTATCAACATGAGAGGATGTGTTTAAAGTTCCAACAGAATTCACACGTCGAAAAGATTCAATTTCCATGTGAAATATCAAAGCGTTGCAAGTATAGGCACATGTGTAATAATTAATAGCGTAGTTCGCTGCGCTCGCGGTAGGCGCCGGCCTAAGGCAGACCTTTTGATTTGCCGCTGGCTGCACCGAGTGGCGCGCTCAGTTGCATTCAATATGAGCCGCTCGAGGACAACAGGACCCTTTGTTCAAGATTTTGATAAGCTTGAAAGAATCTAGGTAGCTCCTCACTTTTTTATACACGGAATTACTAATTCACAGTTTCAATTAAGGCTGTTTTTAACGATGCTTGCTGTGTTCTCGTTAATTAGGTTGTGTGATGTTAAAAACGATTTTAGCTTTTATTGTATAAGGATCAATATTGACAATGATGAATTGACTGTTATAGCCGTTTTGGCAGAAGCTGTTTAAAGTATAATTTATTGTTACAGCCGCAAAAGGATTACGTGCAGGAGCAACTGAGTCACGAGCACAAATTGTTTTAGAGTATTGTTTTGAAAGGTTCCCGCGTTGTTTACAAATCCATAAAATACTTGTTCAACTGTCCCCACCACTAGATTTGCCTCAAGACAAACCGTCGACTGATTGATGTGTTTGTGAACATTTTATTGATGGTTTGAAGGCAGGACTTCCATTTATTTGAAACCGGACCCGAATAAATCAGGCCGAGTAGTTACGAAACTGTGATAATATATTTCAGCTTGACGAATATTTTATCAATACGTGCGGCATTTTTTCCATTCCGGACTCCATAAACAAAATTGCCACGCATCAATTCGGAGCAAAATGAAGTTAATTCAAAGCATAACTATTGAGCAAATCCCAAGCAGGAACATTCAAGCACCGCAGAGCGCAATTTGCGTTTTATATAAAAAGACACATTAAATGTATTGAAATAGCCCCCCATTAGCATACATATTCGGTAGGGAAATAAACGTGCTTTTATATTTCTTAAATGCCATGCTTCTCGGTAAGATAGGAGTGCGTTGTGTAACTAAACTAGAGGAGAAGGTTCGTTATTAATTCAGCCGGTGGATGTAAGCGAGTTGGTAACATTGCTGCGGTCAGCGCCCAACGGAAGCCATACCAGTACCCGGCGGGTATTTCGCTTCAAACCGGAACAACTCTTGGAGGGTTTCCTTCAGTTTACCTAGTTTTTAACTGAACGCCATCACAACCGTGTTACATATAAACCAATTGAGGCGGCTGCGGCCGCTCGCGACACACGATCGCTAACGTCGCTTAATCCCGGCGTTTAAATATTATGGTTTTTATATTGTAAATATTATATAGAAAGTATCGATTATGCCCGCATTTTCAATTACCAATAACAATGGCGCAAGGACCATTGTCAGATGTTACGTGTTGCTGAGCTAATGCGGTAACAATAGATCGTTTCACAACAACCATATTTTATACCCCAAACACACTGCGACAAAAAACGCTGAGATTATTACGCGCACAAAACCGGTAACTATGACAAATAACGCCGTGGATTACAACCATATACCCTCCTTTGGCATACTTTTTGTTAACTTAGTCGACTTTTAATGGCATTCAATGATAGTTATTCACCGGGCCAAATCTGGATAAGCATTTGTAATTTATTTACCCCACCGTTGAACTTGTGTAATACCTTAATGTCTTTTTTGTGCATACTCTATATATACTGTTTGCTGAGTGGTAAACAACCATGTAAACAAGGGGAGCTGATTTATATCTTTATAAATTTAACGTCCTGTCTAACTTTTGTTGTATGTGAAAACTCAATTTTTAAATAAATTATTTCCCCGGAGCGCATTATGGAATAATAAAACGCGTAAAACACATTCTATTCAATAATGCATGCCTTAGAAATATATACTTTATCCCAGCTTCGAAGCTTGAAGTATTTTTCCGGAGGCTTTTAAACAAGCGAGCACCTTTTTCAATAAACTTTATTCCAAAGCTCATTAATTTTGAGTCTTAACTTTTAAAATGTTTGCAGATTCTTTGCGTCAATATTGTCGGAACCTGAAAGTGTTAAAATTTAAGTTACTGCATTAATTTATAAAGAGTTTTGATTTGCGCTCTCTGCGTATTTTAAAATAGTAAAATTGTAATATCAGATATTACGAAATAAAATGAAACGTAACACGGGTATCACGGTAAAATACCAATTTATTCGTCATTTTAATTAATAAGCCACTGAAATGCCGTCGTTATAGGTTTATTTTGTTTTAAAATGCCTATTTACTTAATTATTTTCATTTGATGCAACAAGCCTGCGTAATGCTTACCTGAATTATAATTATTTTGCATGAGGCTTAAATTGAAAAATAAAATGAATATTTAATTAATGCCTCAATGGCGCAGTTGTGCAACTTGACGATTACAACGCTGAGTTCTCAGGTTCAAATCGGGTCGGGCAAAGCGATATTGGATTTTTCTATTCAGGATCATCCTGGACTCAGGAATTCGTGCCCGATATGGCGATAAATTCTCCGCCTATTACATCCAGGGACGGAACAGACAACGCTAAACAACCCTGTCCTGATAGCACCTCTGCGAACCATTGGAAGAAGGCATAAGTTTATCAAAGTTTGATTAGACAACAACAGTGGTGAAAATAAACCACCAAAAAGTATCGTTATTTAATCAATAAAATACCTCAATGATAATAGTAAATATTTGCAGCGTGTGTAATATAATGAATGCTTGTCAGACCGAGCGATATGATCATAAATAAAAGTTACGTGGATTTATTTTATCGACTAAACGAAAGCTACAAGCGCAAGCTGGGAAATAACGTCAGTTGCAGGATACTAATTTAAATTGCTAATCCTTTAGAGGACCTATTTTTATGATTTTAATAGGAAAACAAAATTTCAATTCCTCAATCGTTGTCATAAACAATAAAGACAAAGAATATTTTTCAATACATTACGGCGTTGATATCTTTCTCTGACGTAATTTTTTATTATCATCATCATCAGTCATTAGGACGAAAATAAGTTATCTATATATTAATACGTGATGCAAAAACTTTGGATCCCTTTTTACGAAAATTGCGCGGACGTAGGAGCATAAAATTTGGCACACTTATAGTTTATGTGTAGGAGAAGTGGAGAATGCTAATATTTTTCAATAATAATGCTTATAAAGTACATTAAATCAAAAAATAAAACATTACACACACTGCCATGCATTTCACACACACATCCATACACAAGTATACATACTCTGGTGTCAAATTGTTTCTTTTCTTTTTCATTTTGTTCTTCTGACATAGACATATAAAAAAAAGGTTTTATTTGCCTAATGAGGTAATAATATTAATATTAAAAGAGAATATTAATTTGAAATGAGGCAATAATATTAATATTAAGCCTAATATTAAATGTAATATAAAACAAGATTTTAATAATAATGCATAAAAAGTACATTAAATCAATAAATAAACCAGCATGCATTTGACACACGCATACACAAGTATTTGTACACGTATACATACTCTTTGGTCAAATTGTTTCTTTGGTTTATTATAGACATCGTTGAATGTCAATCAGAAAAAAATGTTTACTGTGGTTTTGTTGAATGTCAAACAGAAAAGATTTATTTAACGAATACTACGTGAAATGCTGAGCGCTTATACAAATTGTGTAGCAGTAAGATACATTTAAATGTACACGGACTATCATTATATGCATAAAGAAAGTTCTGTAGCAGAAATCTGCAATAACAACATTCAGGTACAAAAAATGTGCACGAATTATCAGAATAACAACATCGTCATACAGGTAAAAACTTTTTCTCTTCTTGATTTGGTCGAATTTCGATCACTAGGCGACCACTAGTATATATAAGTATGCCATTCGCCTGGTGGTAAGCGATACGACCGCTCATGGACAGCAGCAAAACCAAACAACAACATGAATTGCAAAGCAATACGTGGCATTCCACTGCTCACCATCCTGAGACATAAGACGTAAAGTGTAATTATGTGCAGTAGTTACTCTGGCTGGCTCAACCCGAAACACAACAGTGCATTTACACCGCTATTGGCGAAAGAAATAGATATTACGGTAGTACCTACCTAGGCGGCCTCTCACATATGAAAAAAATACAACCAGTCTTCTCCAAGACCTATCCAACTTATCTTCTTCTACTTATAACATAATAACATTTGTTTAAAATGGTGTAATGTATCCAGGCTACCTTTCAGAAATAACATTTCATAAACTTAAAAATACATTTTTAAACTATTTGACAACACATTGCAAATGTTAATGTTAGTCCTGTTTTCTGGATTCGTATTGTTTGTGCATAAAGTTGATTACGTAACAAAATGAGTATAAATAAAATAAAAAAACAAACCCAATATAACACTAACATTTTTGTCATTACTAGAGGGGAATTTGCCGTCCCAAAATTATGTCCTCACGAATTAGTCACGGCTAATATTTTCAAGGGATAAATCATGACGTTTGCAATATCCTGTTGGATTCCCTTCGCAATGCACCAGGAAACGGTGTGGGTAATAATAACTTATTACAGGATTGTGGAAGTTTTGGCATATAGATTCCGGCCCATCGAGTTTTATTGCTGAAGGGCAGCGAGAGCCGGTCATAAATTAACCACGATGACGCATTAAATGGGCCATGCACGTATTTTAAAATCACAGAGAACTGACGAGATAATAGGGTGGCACTGCTAATGGTTTTTGTGCAGTATAAATGTTTTTTACGTCGCAATCAGACTATGATAAGGATCTTGAAACTAAATTATGGATTTTAAAAGCTAGCGCATGAATATCATGTTGTTTGCGGCAAACTGTATTAAAAATATAACGCTTAGATATTAGTGTTCAATAAGGGTTTCTTAGATTTACGCGCATGCTACACATTTAAATAAAATTATTTTCCAAAAAAGCCATCGTGATACAACCCATAATTAAAATAGTTCATTTTAATAAGTATTCAATATAAATTCCGAAAACAATTATGGTATAATTTTAAATATAAGCATTGGATTGTGATACAAAGTAATTTGTTATAATACCTAACATCTTTTTGATTCAAGTTTCAAGTGTCATAATGTAAAAATACCTACCAAAAATAACTACCTCATCAAGTCTACGAACATAATTAAACAATTTCGGCTTAAGTAGATTACAAAATTTGCCTCACCGCTCTTGGCTATAACATAAAAAAAACATAATTAAAGTGAACATGATTAAGCTGAGTGTTCACACGTCACAAGGTTTTGGACAAAAAATTCGTACGATAAGCGAGTGGCGTTTAAGTACTTTTTACGAGGGATGCAGCTGTATAAAAGAGGAAGGCAGGGTAACGCGATAATACGACGGATGCTTGTAGACAATAGACGAGTCGAGACTTCAGCACGTCACGTTCAATGGTTCGCGTCGAGAGGATCCATTCGTACTACTAACGTCGGTAGGTAATCCTCCTAATACTATGTAATGAGTTTTCATATTCACAAAATAAATATCAATTTAATTCGAAAATGGAATTTTAAAGTGTTTTTTTTTAATCTGCTGACAATGTGACAGCAACCTCCATTAGTTTGAAAATGGAACAAAATATATTTCCATTATGAATATTGATAGAGTGGATATCAGCGTAAAATAAATGAATGTCACGAATGCTTTAAAAATAATGTACCGGGCAAAATGTTTTCGGTTTCCGTATTTTTTTGAAAATCTAAATTGGAAACTTTCCAATGGATTTCGGAACCAATTTTATAAAGCGTAGTAGTCAGAGTAGTCAGTGGTCGTGTCACCTTAAGAAAACTACATACTCTTAAGTTTCATGGACAATTTTCATGCCACACATATTTTTATTGAGTCCGATATAACCTTTCCATAAAAAAAGTAAGTCCGTAACAACCATATTATCTCCCATTTTACGTCTAAAATAAAAGCTTCGGTATATTTTCGGATGCTACGTGCACAATTTTCGTTTATACAGAACCAATATTTGCAAATATGAATTGTCCGACAACATTGTAAGCAATTCTAGACGTTCGACCAATACTTTGAATATAAAAGAGCCTATCGACATCACGATGTCTGTACCAGACGTCTGACAGAAACATGTGTGTTGTACCACGACGTCCGCTTATTGGATTCACCGCTTTGTAGTCTCTTGTCTATGATATACCGTTCAGATCTACTGCTATTACCTGCTATAGTTATTACCATTTATATCAAATATAGACGCACGTCGATGTAGACAAGAATTGAGAGAGGAATATTGAGATTGTTTGGAGTCTCAGACATAATAGATTATTGTAGGAGATTGACGAAACAGCTACACTAGAGTGACGATGGAAAGCTCGATTGGTATTAATTATAACGTGCCTTAATCAGTCAAGTCGCTAACATTGAACAATAGACAGAGTAATAGCCTATATCACGAATGACAAACTATATCATGAAATTGATACAAAAGTGGTTTTAGCGAATGTGCTCTATCAGGATTAAGAAAGATCCGTAGTATTTGACAACCTCACTATCGATACGTTTAAAACACTACAGGGTATGTCGAGACTGCTACCAAAAACGAAGCCGGGTTACCACAGACACAATTAAAACTAAAATTTTCGCAAAAAAACGCATACATTTTTTTTGTGGTCTTTTAAATTTCATCTTTTTTGAGTAGTAAATCGATAGTTTTTGATAAAATAATATTTTTAACCCTTGCGTGCCTTTAAAATAAAAGGGTGTTCATTATTATTTTAGGAAAAACTACGTATTTACCACCCAAATACGACGATAGGAACAATTTTTTTAGAAAATACGTCGCGTTTTATTGATTTTTTTTTAGTTTCATTGTGTCTGAAGTCGCTAAAACTATCACCCGGCTTCGTTTTCGGCAGCAGTCTTGATAAATCCTGTATGTATAAGTTTGTATATTAAATAGACACAAACTATTATTATAAACTCAAGTCAGCAAAGGTTCCACCTTTCGGCAGCGATCTTTTTGTTACCAAAGTCCCGCTTTGTAAAGAAATCGTCTAGGTCACCACGGGACCTTTTTAGCCATTCGGTGGCGCTTATATATCAATATTTACCCGCTAGAATCGTAACACCTGCTCGTCTATTAGATTTTATTTAATTCCATTATATTCCACCGTGATCATATAAAACAGACTCAAAAGACTGGCTATGGTGTCGATTAAAGGCCAGCATAGACCGAGACGGAATGGCAACGGTTTTTCTTTTTATCTTGGCCTGGAATAACGGCTGCACTGCACCTGATTGTAAGCGTAAATGCCTTCAAGGCAGAGTATCGAATGGCATCAGACAATAGTCCCATGCCACTCGATACAATTATGCCAGACTGCTAAGATGCCTCCTCACAATACGGCGGAATGACCCAAGATTATACGAGTAGGAAGGAACACGCGTAACGACAAATAATTTAAAAGCATGACGGTGCGGCACAAAAAATAATTCAAACTAAGCTGATGGGTATATGACTTAAGTTTTAATGCTATGGATTGATATCGCAGTATCAAGAAATGTCCTTCGATGCCACGGCATAAATTTAAAACATAGGAATCTTTTGGTAAAAAAATGTAATAACTTGCCATGCCGCGCCGTCCCGGTCTGCGCTGACCCTAATTTTCCTAAGTCCTAATTTTCAAATGAAATTGATTATCTAAAGTAGGTGGTAGACCACCTAATTCCTGTATTAACCAACCATTTATTCTTATGCTAGTATAACGTTACAGTTAAACATACTCATCCTTTAGTCAATTGTGTAAGTCCGTGTACTCAATCAGACACAATAAACATGCTTAACTCCACTTACGAGTTGTCTTAAGGACGTGTTCAGGGTCGGCAAACAGCGGATGAAGGATGCTTACAAATACGAAAATAAAATACGGAATGTATTTCAAAAAGGCTCAACGTGAAAATAAGACGATGTCATATTATCTTTTAAGTATATTTAGATTTGAAACAGGTACTAACATAAAAGTTTTAGACATAAGCTAGAAATATTGTGTGACTTAATGGTAGTCTCTGTAGCACTATTAGATTTAAAAAACGGTCGCGGAATCGAACCCGTCTCCAGACAAATTTCTATGTAGTCACTGATGAATCATTTTTGATCTGGTTTGGTTTCTCATTTAATGTATTAAAAATGTATATTAGATATTCATATCTCAACAATACTTACGTACCATAAATGCAATTTTTTATTATATTTTTAGTTTTATTTTTAAGTTAAATTAAAAAAAGAGTATGAAGGAAAAAATCCAATCAAAAAGTAACGACACATTTTTCCATTAAACACCACTGCGCGACGCGGCGGCGCTTAAAAGTGACAGGTTACATGCCACGTGATATAAACTGATTATAATATTGTTACAGTAATATCACTTGATCATAATATATTTAATTTTACTAGTGGTAGGTCTGTCATATGTGAGGGTCCATCTGGGTACCACCGCAATGTTTATTTCTCCTATAATTTTTCCCGCCAAGCAGCAGTGTGTTTCGGTTTAAAGGACATTGTAGCCAGACTAACTACTGAACATATACTGAACCAGACTTAACATATTGCCTTAGGATGGCGAGCGCAGTGCAGTACCAAGAATTGCTTTGTAATTCAAGGTGTTGTTTGGTTTTGCTACTGTCCATGAACTGTCGTATCGCTAACCATCAGGCGAACGGCATGTTCGTCTTGCCATTCATTGCAATAAAATCTTTTCCTTTGAAATAATTAATAAAAGTCCTTAACAATAAAGTCCGGCATACAAAAGCTATAAATCTCATCATACATATCCATCACTTGAGCGCATGTCACCCGTATCACTGTCGTACCCCATTATTTGCATCGAGCCACAACTTATCTAACTCGACCCACGTTACGTTAAAATGTTCCAAATTAAACATCCCTTTCTATCTGATTAAACTGAATATTCAAGCTTGGAGTTTTACTGAAAAATATATATTTTAACCTAAAGATGTTTCAAGTTCTATTAGACTAATTTGATGCAGAAAGTAAAGAAATATTTTTGAATTAGTTCATATTTATAATAAACTATGTTTTAACCGCTACTCTGAAATGTATAAGGACCAAAAGGTACTATACACATTTCAAATAAAGGCAATTAGTGTAATTTAACAAACAGATGCAATCATTTATATGTTAAGTAATGTACGAGTCTTATGTTAATAATTTATTTATTACTTTGTATACCTGATTAAATAATGCGACCAGTTTTAAAACGATACAATTGATAAATATAATAATGTAACACATTACATACATATCATTGTGACACACAAAACGTAATATGAAAATAAGATTCTTCTGTCTTTTGACAAAACAAAAATATAATTGCAATTTCCCCCACAATAAAAGTACTTCTAATACGGCATTCGGGAGAATTGCAGTCATTGTTATCCTTATATCAAAGGCATGTAGCGTACGTTGCGTTGAAAAAAGGCGGAAAACTTTCTGATGTCAAAATCTTCTGCAGAGAGTAAATTGTCGGAAATTCCGATAGCGTGAAACAGGTTCAAGTGCCGTCACCGCCTCTTTTGTACTATAAATTTTATGTGCTAACAAACACCTACAACATTTTAACCGTTTTGTTCCGGCTCTGCCTGTTTGATAACTTATTTATTTAAACTTGATACAATATTATTGAGCTACAATATAATTGCACAAGCGGTGTTAATGCCGTCAGCATTTTCTGCCAGCGTGATAAATATAGTGGATTACTAAATTCCACATTTACGTGTAAAACTTAAGATGTATATATTCTAATTAGTAAAATACTTTATCTTATAATACAAGTATACCAAAGTTAATTAGGCTTAATAATTCAGAGATAAAACTTAAGAGAAATAGTGAAGAAATGATGTTAAACTTTTGGCTAAATTAAATATTCATTGTATTTAAACCCGCTATTTGGAATCTCGAACACAGGTCTCCGCAATGCAGCGACAGCACGAAAAATACAATTTATCAACTCACGAGCCTTTACGAGTAAATTTATACGTAGTTTAACAATTATGACTGTTTCACAACAAGCGGAGCTAAAGCTGTAAAGTTTTGTGCAGCGAACAGAACCTCTTAGTATTACATTACTTTGCACATTCATTTTGCACTTACTACATCATTGTTACCGCTGTGATCGTATGCAGTTTCTTAAACACTTGCAGTTGAAACTTGAAAATTTATTGAAAATTAAATTACCTGTTGACTTTCCACTTTATAAACTTACATGAATATATGTATATTTCCGGTTGTTTTAAGATTTAATGAATATGAGTATGGGGGATATGATTTGTATTATTAACATAGGAAATAGTATAACGGTTTCTTAGATTTACGCGAATGTTACACATTAAAGTTGAAAAAATAACCATAATATATTATTTTATATTTTATTTCAATAGAAAATAGTAGTTAAATAAAAAAATGCATAATATTATGCTTTCAATGCTCGAATGAATGAGAATGCATCAACATTTTATTCGTTTTTATTTACGCCATTTTAATTTTGTATTTTATTTAGAGCCACAAACCGTTCCTATTACGCAACGTTTAGTGATTCATAATACTAAAGAAAAATTAGTAGTCACGGAACTAGCATCCTTCCTTAATACCCGAACTTGTCCATTGTTCCCATAGTCACGTCTTGGCGAGACGTTAAAATACGTTTACATATGTAAGCAGTATACATCTCAGGTGTCGAGCGCACGGCGACAGAATACGAAAGTGTCAAAGGTGCGTGTGGTGTAGACACCCGCATCGCTGGCCTTATTGAATTCTTCTCCAATTGATACTTCGTAACCCTTGCAGTAAACAGGAAGCCACAAGACATGTATTTTGGTACGCGATAGTAAGAAAGAGTAAGTTATTAATTTTTCATCATTGTTTAGTCCGCTTTTAGGTTATTGTGTCGTCTACTAAGTCTTAGTACTGACAGTAATTTTAATGACTGAAGGTCCGCACGTCAAGAAGGTCATCGATAATCAGCGCTGCAGAGGTGCTCAGGTGTTGCTGCAGCATATTAGCTGAATGAGGTATACCTATGTGTAAATCATAATATATCGGTATAACTTTGTAAAATGAACTTTATGACGTAATTTTAAAATAATTTCTACGAATTCAAAAACTGTGAATGCAAAAGTAATTTCGCAAAAAAAATCCATTTTTTTCTGTAAAATAAAACAATTTTAGAAACTGCACTGGCATTCAGATATACCACTTGGAAAAACATTTACAAAAATAGAAAAATCGAACATGTTCCTTTATATTTACGCACGACTTAACGACACATCGGAATAAAAAAACTGTCGTGGTCCATTTTACCGATAAAAACAACGCCAACGAGTGTCCAAAGAGAATTCATTTTCCATAAAATAACACTTTGAACAGGGAGTGAGAAGCGAACCGCAACATTTTCATCGGGCACTTATCACTTGCCACGGCGTCGGAATAATGTTACATCGAAGCTCTCGTAATTTCCTACAATTCACCCCGATTCCAATTAGCAAACCGCGCCTTAAACCATGACCCAGTGTAAAAACAACCTCCAATGAAACTCCACTTCAAGATACATTAATCATCCATTGCAAAATCATTTAGCCCTAATTACAATTTGCTTATGCTAGTTCAAGTTTGAACGCTGAAATTGTATTTACCAATTATCTTTTTATGTTGGTGAAGTTTGCAGTAGTTTGCCACAAGCGCAGCTATTTGTATTAATAATTTGGGTTGGGAAATTTTAATGCATCCACCATCTAGGCTGGACCTAGCACAAAACCATTACCACCTTTTTCAAGCATTGCAAAAGTTCCTGGCTGATAAGAAATTGGGATCAAGATAAGAATTTTGAAAACCGATTTAAAGTTTTTCGCCAATAAGTACCAAGACTTTTATGAGAGAGTTATTATAAAGATGCCTTTAACATGGCAACAAACTGTACAAACAACGGTGCATATTTAACCTAAATCGGACAATCCGAAACACGTTAAATAAAGTTATAATTTCACACAAAAATATTGGATTTCATTTTCTCCATTTATTATTATTTATTAAAATGTTGTGTGTAATGTTAAAGTAATAGTTTTGTTAAATATTATTAATTTATATTTACTGTTATAATGGTTGTTTTGATTAAAGAAAAAATAAAACGTTAAAATCAAAACAGATATTTTGGCAATTTCGAGGTGACATAAAAACGCCGCTTAGCGAAGCATGCACAACGCGACTCATTTGTTCTTCGGAATTTAATTTTGCTGTGTAAAGCATGTTTGCATTCTGTTCCGAATTTGGCAGACAAGAAGAGTTATTAAAATACTTTGGATTTACTCCATCTCGCGCTACAGAATTCCGCCTGAAGGCTCGAATGCCAATCACAACACATGGAACAATATTTATTAGATTTTTATTTACAACTAAATAAAAGTCATTTATTCTATTAATGTATGTATAAGAATTAACCTTCTTCTACTTAGCATTTATCGACATAGTGAAAATTGATAACGGTTCTTCCAAAAAGACCATTTGGGTAAACTGTCATTAAATTCTACGAGGTCTTTTAACTTGAACCGAGATTGGCCCATACGGTTATCTAATATCATCATAATTCCTATACTTCAGAAAGGAAACTCGAATGAAATTAAACTGTCCATTCATTGACGAAGGGAGCCGTTGTCGGCAATAATTACTGTGTATCTTAGAGGAAGTACGTAAGATGAGAGCGCTTGGACGCTCCTGGAATTTATTTAGTGTCGACAGCGCCGTCGTATTTTATGGTCGTGTAATATTTAATTTATGAAACAAAATTACGAATACTCAAACGCCATTTAAATATTATTTTGCACTTAAATACACAAGTCGAGCTTAAATGTACTTAGTGGGACGTGGGTAGTAAAGTGCAACTTAGTATTTGAATGGCATTTGAGTTTATAAAAACTGCAGATGCAGAGAAGTATATTAAACACAAGAATAATTCATTGTTTAGTTTCCAAAAAACTGAGTGGCCGAGTATTTCAATAAACTTTTGGAAACTTACGTGCTCAGGAATGAACCCACATTTTCCGTATTATGAAAAACACGGCAAAGAAATATGAACGTGCTTCGAATTCAGGTTGTAATTTATTTATGTGTGTGCGTTATTTGTAACACATTCCGTGCCCGTGGGATGGTTTTTTGTCACTTTTATTTACTCCACTGTAGTCGTGACAGATATAGACACATTTAAAAAAGGAAATACAAACTCTTTAGTTTATAGCTGTACCAACTCCTCAACGTCCTTCTGCTGAGCACGGACCTCCTTTCCATTCAAGAGTACGATTGAGAGGGGTGAGGCCATATAGTCCACCACGCTGGCCTAGTGCGGGTTGGCGGACTTTACATACCATAAAAATTCTTAACAAATCGCTATGGTATGCAGGTTTCCTCACATTGTTTTCCTTCACTGTTATAGTATGTGTGTTATAGTGTAATTATTGACTATCAACACACACATGACTCGAAAATTTAGAGATGTATCCTGGGATTTGAACCCGCGGCCACCGTGAACCATATAGGCAGCCGCGTCTAGTCCATTGCTAATAGGTCACCACGCCCTTATTTATACCCTCATCACATATTTAGCTATATGGGATTAATCACAATAGGCACGACATTAATAAAGCCAAGAATTTAAATTTAATTTAATCACATTAGCTATTTAAAAAACAGTACAGAATGCACTGCGCTAATTATAACAACAACTTATTTGTTTACAGTCATGAGTCCAAACACTGACGATAAAGCATCGAGGTTACGAGTACATTGGTCGTTTAGATATTTCAATACTGTAAGGTTTTTTTAACATCTTCCAGTCTTAAAAACAGATAAAAAATATATCAATGCATTAATTTAATTTATTTTATTGTTACTTATTGGATAGGTCATAAACATCATAAAAGATAACAGAGAGAAAAAGAAATATGATAGAAGAACCATTTACAGGTATTCCCGAATATTTGACAGAATAATAGTAAGTAAGAGTAACAGTAGAATATAGTATTTTGTCGCTGACTTAAGTTAAACTAAATCGCAAAGAATGAAAGGCTTAGCAACTTTTTATACTACTCAAATTCATTTTATAAAATGCAATACCAAAGATTTTTATCCAAGTTAAATCCTTTAAAAGTGATTTGTACTACCAATTCCTCTGGTATTGGTTTACATTATACACTTCTGCTCAGACGAATCCAACCTATAAAGCTATGTAAGGAATGCTACACAGCTTTGAAACGAGTAACATGTGTATGCTGTATATTACATTTCACTTGTACTTTCATCACCCCACGCTATCATCCGCGAGAGTACAGCACGCTCATTATGAAGGCCAGTACTGTTTTATACGACTGCTTCTGTAAAGGCGCTCAGAGTGCCATTGAGTGCAGCATCCCATCGCATATAATTATGTGCATGTAACATGCTTCATCTGTGATACGTATCTTTTTACTTACTTCTTTAACTGAGTTTGTCCTGTTTTCATTTGATAAAAGTTCGCTTGCATGTGCGATGATAATGGCGTTGTAATCTCTTACAGATTTTTGTAGATTTTTTTGTTGCTTGATGCTTGTGTTTTACGAGTATCTGATCAACTTTGTACCTAAACCATACATACATACACTGACGCCTTTTTCCCAGAAGGGTTAGGCAAAGTGCAACCAGGACATCCACATTTAGACATGTATGTTCCGTCCTACGATGTGATAGGGGGTGAGCCTATCGCCATATCGGGCACAATTTCTGACTCCGAGCTAATTATAAGTAGAAAAAACCAATACCAATTGATCAAATTTGTATATAACAGACAAGATTTTACCTATACTAATTTCATCATCATATTAAGCCTCAAGAAGTGCACTGCCGAACGAGGAC